>CP141150.1:11370329-12596579 GCA_035235625.1 Saururus chinensis
TGCACTATTCCTAGTATTTAAAAAGAGTATTATAAGCCCTAATCGCCCAAGAAGGACGTAGCATATCTTGATTTAAGGACCCAAGAGAAGATGGCAAGGAGAGGAAAAGACTGAATGACACAACGGAGGAAGCAGCCGATGGTAGCCTTAGAAGCAGGAGGCTTGTGCTATCAGTGTGTCTACAACATTCAACACTTGTGCCATATCTTAGAATTGTAGAGATTAAGGAGACATTTCGTTTGCACCCACCTGCTGTCTCCTCTGCTATCATGTCGAAGTTAATTTATATGGGATCGAGTGAATAAATTTTTTTGTATGTCGAAGTTAACTTATATATATATATATATATATATATATATATATATATATATATATATATATATATATATATATATATATATATAGTCATTCGATCCCATATAGAATGTCCTACTTGGTACTTACTTTATCTTAAAAAATTAAATAGAGCACTTAATATGAAACAGAGGGAATAATAAGTTGTTGAGAAATGTTTTCCTATGAACTCTGTGATCGTAGTCTCGTGAGTCCATTATAGGTATAGATGGCGAGTTCCCTTTTATGTATGATGTTGGATGCCCTATATGATATCACCAGGCTTTGTTCACGGAGCCCAGTCAGGATTGACACCTCCTAAGTTATATAGACATGGGTGTCACATAAATACTTGCATGAGTGCACGTAACTTTCCTGTTTAAAATAAACTTAATGTAGACGGGGGGAGCTACTGCCCCTTAACAAAAACCGTTTGTACCCCAACTAATGAACCCACTAGGAAACTTACATGAAACCTAACCACAACTTTTTTCTTACAGCACCACTATTCAAATCGACTATGAGCTTTCACACGCAATTGAATTTGCGTGAATTGTTAGATTTCCCAGCTGTCCAAAGTTGGATTAGGTTTTTTTTTTTTACAATGGATAAGATTTTAATATAGACATGCTAGCTACTACTCCGTTGGAATTGCATCCACGGGATTGAGATGAGTCGACGGGCATCTTATGTGTCTTCTTTCTCTTTATAATATAAACAATTTGCATTGATGCCAAGTTGGTTTTTTTTATTTTTAGCCAAGTGGGGGTGTGGATATGGGAGCGTAGGAGCATTTTGATTTACAGGTGATCATAATATATGAAAATTTAACCCCTTTCTATGTCGACAATGATTTTAAGTTATATTGATCACAATTCAAGGGCGGCCAGTCGGCCCACACTAGCGGGCCTGTGTGGATTACTAGCTACGAGGGGCCGCAGCCCGTAAAGGTGAGGACCAAGCCTAGTTGGGCTTTGAGTAAGATATCTAATTTTAACCTCGTTTAATTTATATTTAAATATGTGATATTGTGTGATTTTACTTAAATTACCGGTTTGACTTGATTTTGTGGTTAAGAGTTAGTAATTATAGTTTTAACAAAGTTTTCTTCCATTTTTATAAGTTTTAATATAAAACTTAATTTATCAAAATTTTATAAATTTTATGGGATTTTATGGTATTTTTTTTCTTAATTAAAGGTGTGGACCCCATGCATACATGATTGGGACAACGTGTGACCTACGTAACCTTAGACTTTAATTATTTTATATCCTTGAGTTTTAGAATAATTAAACTCATTTTTAACTCCAAAATAACCATAATTAGCCACTTAAGGAGTTTTTATCCTATTTGACATCCCAAGAGTTTGTAAACAAAACCCAAAATTATACTATTTAAGGAAAAAAACATAGTCACATACCTATTTAGGGAATGGCTATATAAGAGAGAATGAGGTACTTTACCCTCATTTTCCAAAGAGAAAAACTAGATTAAGGTGTGTTTTTTAGCCCCAATCGCCCATAATCTTTGATTTTTCTCTTAATCCTTCTTATCTTTATTTCCCCTAAATAGATTCTTGATTTCTTCTATTAAAAAACTTATTTTTAATTTCAATTTCAATCCCTAAATGGGTAATTTTTATTTTTAACCAAAGAAAATCATAGATCTACCTATGTTCAAGTTTATTTAGGCTTATTAGTTTATTTTAATTAAGTTTTAACAAAAATTCTAATTTTTTGGTAAGATTTCTTTAGGATTGAAACTTCTTTGTAAATTTAAGGACTTCATAGAGGTAAAGAAATTTTATCTCTTATAGTTTTATCCATTAGATTGCATATTTTTACGTCTATTTGGGTTCTTACTTTATTTTGTGATTTAATAGTGATTTGTTAATAATATGTTATTTATGACTATTTTCTTATAGTTAAATATGATAATAATTAGATTTATTATGTTCTAAGGTTATATTTTGATATCACGATGTTTTATAATGATTTTGGAATTTATCTTGAATTTTTGAATATTTTTATTTGACTTTTGGAAAGTTAAAGACGAATCACGAAATTGGCAAAAAGTGAATTATTAAGGGCATTCGGCCCAACAGACTTTTAAATAGGGGTGCACTAAAAAACAAAAACTAAACTGAATCGGGTAAAACCGAACCGAAATTTAGCAGTTCAATTTGGATCATTATTTGAATCCGATTCGGTTTCAAAGAAAAAAAACCGAGTAAATTTTAGTTCGGTTCAGTTTTACAAAAAAAATAGAACCAGAATCGAACCAAACCGAACTATATACCTTCGTATAAAAACCCGAGCTCCACCGTTTCCAACCCTAATCCTAACCCTCTCCCATTTTGCCTTCCCACTGGCGGTGCCGTAGTATCTCCCAGTACCCTTTCCGGCCAACGGCTTTACATCTGCTCTACCTCCTCCCTAGCCGCTCTACCTCACCTCTGCTATGCCTCATCTCTGGCCACTCTACCTCGTCTTTGCTTTAGTTCCTCCTCAGTCGTTCCTCTCTCCTTTATCCTAGCCGATGATGAGACTTTTGCTCACTGATTGCCCCTGCTCCTGTCCATTCTTTTCCATCCCCATTGGAGTATCGGCGGGTTGTCTTCATCGATTTTTAGCTTGATCATTGGTGGATCTTCACTGCAAATCTCTTCCCCATTCTGACCTGATTCTTCTATTTAGTTCAGGCTTTCCTTTTTTGTTTTTCTACTGAACTTAGTCCTCCTTCCCCACGATCGATGCGGACTTCCTCGACACACTCCCATCTGACATCGACCTTGCCTTCACAGACGGCTTCATGGACGATATCTCCTTCTCGGACGACCTCAACTTCTCCCTCGATGACCTCCTCCAGTTGCCTCACCCACCCTCTACTGCCGATTGTCGACCGATTCCACCATCTCTCTCGCCTCTCTCTGCCTTCACCTCCGCTGCCGATTCACCTGACTCTGCCACCGATTGCTGCACGATGATGCTTCCTCACCGGAGTCTGGTGACACTAGTGGAGACTCATCCGGATCAGTGTTTGATAATCGAAGCTCGAATGTTAATCCAGTCCCCTGACCGCCCAGGCCATCCTCGCCCGATTCTGCTTCCAAATCGTCTTCCATGTCGTCATCTATGATATCCGGCAACGCTGCTGCAGTCGGTCCAATTTGTCCGGATTCAACTTCGCAGGTTCCGGCGATCAAATGGGAAGATGTTATTTTTTTGTGCTGGAAATTGCAGAGATTTTTCTTTAGTTTTGATATTTTGATTATTTAAAGAAATTTCATTAAAAATTTTGGTTCTTATTCAGTTTTCGGTTCGGTTTCGGTTCTTATATCAGTTCGGTTTGGTTTTTATATCTCGGTTTAATAATTCGGTTCAGTTCAATTCTAATATCTAGGTTCTATAATTTAGTTCGGTTCGGTTCTTACTAAAACCGCTTAAAACCATAGATGCAGCCCTACGTTTTAGCATAATTAAAAATTAAAGAAATTTTATTTTTTACTCGTTTGTGGGTTTGAGTGACGTATACGTACGAGTTTTCCCTCTTAAGGGAGAGGCTGAAGAGATTCTTTGTTTCCCTGCCTCGATCCCTGCTCTTCTTGTCCTTCGTCAGGCGACCATACATATATACATATAGGCCAAAAAAGCTGTTTGATCACGTGGCTTTGTATAAGTCTATTTATGTTTTGACATGTATGATCAAATTAAAACTTGAATTTAGGCTCAAACACGTAAAAACTAATAAAACTTGTCAAATACTCCATCTTTTCTATAATAATATAAACATTTAAAAAATTAGTGGTCTGACTTGTGGCCAGTTATTACACTCCGGCTTGGCCATGCCCCATCTCCTTTCAGTAAGTGGGTCGAGATCAAAGGGTGGAGGGTGCGGGACTCAGCCATTGCATCCAGCATGCTCTCTCACCATCTTAATGTAGGGGTGGCAAAAATGCAAACCACACGCGGGCGGCCAGAAGGCCAGTTGCGACATCATGTACTGGTTCGTTTGTACAATGCTACTCACAAGTTTACATTTTTGATACTCAGTTTTTTAGCATAGTGAGTGTCCTAATTGTTAGAGGAGTATTTGCTCTCTTAATTATTCAATGTATTTGGTGGTCTGTTATGCTCGAAGATTGTATGTTAGGAATTTAAAACTGTACAAATGGTTTTGCAGGAATGCATAGTGGCGGGAGCTCGTTTGATGTGCAATCCCACTCCAATGGGTTGATTTTTCTTTGCATTGGTATGATGCAGCGGTTCATTCTCGCCTCATACTTCTTATATCTTTCGGCCGTTTGGCTTTTTATTAAGTTGCATAATCGTTATTTGTTTATGCACGTAAATATGTTGAAATGTGCTTGGTTTTTATTTTCTGTTCGAATAGCCTTTGCTCCGCTGGTTCAGAAATCCGTAACTGTGGTGCTGCCAAGCTCCATTAATTTCTATGTCATTGACAATAGCAGTCGGATTTTTTTATTTTGTATCTTTAATTCTCTTCATGAAGTATCCTCCTTCTAGGACAACTTGATAGTATAAATTTCCTAGGAAACCATTTTAATAGTCCATACTCTAAACTAGACATGATCTGATGCAGATTCTGTGAGGATATTGGATCCGTTATTTGTTTTATCAAGTTTGGAAATTTATGCTTTTGTTGCCATTAATGAACTTATGCTTTGAACTCTTATATTTTCCATTGACTATTGCTACTATGCTATTTTTCTGTTTTGTTTGTTTTTAGTTTTGTGTTATGTAGCTGTTGCTATTAGATATTTTCTGACTAAAGTTCAAGTATGTGATTTTTAGTTGTCGAGTTTGTGAATTGTTAGATTCACTTTCCATTGACAAATTTCCGATCCCCTCACTTGCCGGCCGACAAATTCAATAGTCATAAGTACTATATCCGGTCTGCGTATTTCATTCAATATCCATGGCGCCACTCTTGTGCATGGCAGTGTTCTTTGATGGGTGTAGCGAAAGCGAGGGGCTGTGTGAGGGCCAATGCCCACGTGATGTTCGAGCGTCTGTGGTGGTGCCAATTTAGTTTTTTCTTACACATGCAATAAATAGCAATTAGCAATATAAATTAATTCTAAACTAAACAAGTATAATCAATACTCTCTCCGTCCTATTTTAATAGGAGTCCCGTTTATATGAGTCCGGGTTCATATATACCTATATAAACCCGAGCTCTATTGGCTGTCGGATTTATATCCGGCGGCTCATAATACTCATGGGTTTAAATGTCCATGAGTATTATGGACCGCCGGATGTAAATCCGATGGCCCACATTACCCGGGCTCACGTAGGCATATATGAGCCTAGGTTCATATAAACTTTTTCCATTTAATAGCTCCAATAGAAGAAATATTATGTTCTACATTAATTGCTCCATTTCTTTGAATTTAAACCTAAGTACGTCTCTAATGCTTCTCACTTGAAAAGGTTGACAATCTTTGCCTCCGTATTAGAGGCAGAGAGAATTCATATACCTCGACGTCGATGGCTATCAGAAATATCATCTTTGGCTGCGGCCACGACGGCGGCGGCGAAGCACTGGACGTGGTCCAGGGAGTGGTTGGCCTGGACAGCGGCCCACTCTCCCTCGCGCGTCATCTCAATCATTCCGTTAAGGTACTGACCACCTTCACAGAGGGGTTCCTAGGCTCGGTGTGCCTAGGGGTTGTCCCCTCCGCTTCCGGCCTCCAAACCACTCCCACGCCCATGGTCCTTCGAGAGGGATCCCTCCCGGGCTCAGAGCGCAAGGGCATTCGCCCCTAGAAGTACCTGGGCTTCCAGTCCATTTCCACACCCATGGTCCTCCAGGAGGGCCTCCCCTACTACTTCCTGACCCTTGAGCGGATCATCGTGCCCTCTTCATCATCCTCAACATCCCTGGGGCCTCTTGCGGTTGAAGGGAACATCATCATCGACTCCGGCAGGGCGTTGACTCCAAAAAAAATGACATGAAGATACCAAGAGTTCGCCTCAGCTATGATGGCAGCCATTAATCTCTTGCTGGCATACGACCCAGAGGGGGAGCTGAGTCCATGTTACAAGGCACCCAGACTGAAGGTATCAAAGATTCCGATTGTAGTGCTTGAGTTCGCCGGAGGGAAGTTGGAGCTGGGACCTCCCAACACTTTTGTGCCAAGGGATGATGAGCAGGAGGTGCAGTGCTTCGCCTTCATGCCCACCCCCAGCTAGTTAGGTTCTTACCCACCACATCTGCTGATAATAACCATTAGCGATAATAACCCCGTAAACGTCGCTAATGACTATTAGCAACGTATAATTAACGTCGCTATAAGCGTCAAAAAAAGTGTCGTCGTTATTACCAATTAGCGACGTATACACAAAACGTCGCTACTAAAGTGTATTAGCGACATATAGCTATACGTCGCTAATAATAAATTATTAGCGACTTATGTTCGCTAGCATCGCCAATGATAAGATATTAGTGACGCTTTATTTACGTCGCTAATAAAAAATTAATTTTTAAAAAATAAAATAAATTATTAACGACGTATATACCTAAACGTCGCTAATAATAAACTATTAGCAATGTTTAAGTATATGTTGCAAATAGAAAAAAAATTTAAAAGATAATGTATTAGCAACGTGTAATGAAAGCGTCGCTAATAATACTAATAAAATAATTTTTTTAAAAAAATATATATCAAAAATAAATAGCGATGCTTTTTAAGCGTTGCTAGTTACAAATTTTATTTTTAAAAAATGCCCCCCGGTGGTCCACAAGGGAAGGGGGAGGTGGGCCCGCAAGGGGCGGGGAGGCAGCAGGGGTGGGGGTAGGGAGCGGCAAGGGGGGGGGGGGAGAGAGAGGGGCTGGCAGTAGGGGGAGGGGGCAGCAGGGGAGGGGGCTAGCTGGGCGAGGGGGGACCAGCCGGGGATGGGGGCGGAGGACGGTGGGGGATGGGTGGAGGCGACGGGCGGCATGGTAGAGCTGCGGCGGGGCGTTCCATGTGGAGGGGGGAGAAGAAGAAGGGAGAAGGGGACCGGGAGGGTGTCGGGGGCGGAGGACGGCGAGGGGATGGGAGGAGGTCGGCGGGGGCTGCAGAGGCGATGGAGCGGTGGGGTAGGGCGGCAGAGGAGGCCGACGGGGCAGTCCCTACAGAGGGGGGAGGAGGGGCCGGAATAAGGGCTACCAGGAGGGGGTCCGGGGGTGGAGGACGGTGGATAAAGGTTGAGGGGGCGGAGGCGATGGGGCAGCGGAACGGCGGTGCGGCATGGTTGAGCGGTGGTGGGCAGCGGGTGACAGGCAGAACGTGACGGGCTGACGGATTGGCCGGGGGGAGGGGGTATTTATACATCGCGGGGAAATTTCCCGCGCGCGGTAAAATTTCAGCCGCACGGGAAAATTTCGCCCCCGTGCGAAATCTCCCCCGCGCGGGCATTGGTCAAGTTTTTTTTTAAAAAAAAAACTTTAATTATTAGCACCGTCGCTATTTGATCGTTTCTACGACGTATAACAATGCGTCGCTAAATATGTACTATTAGCGACGTATTCGAATATATGTCGCTAAATACATACTTTTAGCGACGTATTAGATTATACGTCGCTAAATACAATACTTTTAGCGATATATTAGACTATACGTCGCTAAATAACTTACTTTTAGCGACGTATTAAACTATACGTCGCTAAAACAAATTTTCTCTCTCCCCTCTATTTTCTCTTCCCTCCCCCTCTCCCTCTCTCTTCCCTCCCCCTCCCTCTCTCTTCCCCCCTCTCCTCTCTCTCCTCTCTCTTTCTCCCTCCCCATTCTCTCTCTCTCTCCTCTGTCTCTCCCCTCTCTCTCCTTTCTCTCCTCTCTCTCTCTCCACCCTTTCTCTCTGCTCTCTCTCTCTTCCCTCCCCTCTCTCTCTCCACCCTCTCTCTCCTTCCCTCTCCTCTCTCTCCTCCCTCTCCCTCTCTTCCCTCTCCTCTCTCTATCCTCTCTCTTTCTCTCTCCTCACTCTCACTCTCTCTCTCCTCAGTCTCTCCCCTCTCTCTCATCCCTCTCCCTCCCCTCTCTCTCCCTATCCTCTCTCTCCACCCTCTCTCTCCTCCCTCTCCCTCTCTCTCTCTCTCTCTTCCCTCCCCTCTCCTCTCTCTTCCCTCCCCTCTCTCTTCCCACTCCTCTCTCTCCTATCTACCTCCACACGATCTCTCCTCTAATTTTAAATTTTTAACATTTTTATTTTTTATAAATAAAAAATTAATTAAATCAAAATACTAATAGTGACGTATACATTTATACGTTGCTAGTAGTACACTTATTAGCGACGTATATATCTATATGTCGCTAATACATGTACTAATAGCGACGTATAGCATTATACGTCGCTATTAATATTTTATTTTAATTAATTTTTTTATTTTAGAAAAAAATTAATAATTTTTTTAAAAAAATCAAAATAAAATTCATCTCACCCTCCCTCCCCTCTCCTCTCTCTCTCTTCCCTATCCTCTCCTCTCTCTCTCTCTCCCCTCTAGCTCCTCTCTCTCCCTACTCTCTCCTCTCTCTCTCCTCCCTCCCTCTCTCTTTCTCTCTCCTCCCTCCCTCTCTCTCTCTTCCCTCTTCTCTCTCTCCTCTCTCTTTCTCTCTCCTCACTCTCTCTCTTCCCCTCTCCTCTCTCTCTCTCTCTCCTCCCTCTTTCTCTTCGTATCCTCTCTCTCTCCACCCTCTCCCTCTCCTCCCTCTCCCTCTCTCTTCCCTCTCCTCTCTCTTCCCTCCCCTCCCCTCCCATCTCTCTCCTCTCTCTTTCTCTCTCCTCACTCACTCTCTCCTCTCATCTCTCCCCTCTCTCTCTCCTTTCTCTCTCCTCTCTCCTCCCTCCTCCCTCCCCCTCCCTCTCTCTTACCTCCTCTTTATCTCTCTCTTCCCTCCCCTCTCCTCTCTCTTCCCTCCCCTCTATCTCTCTCTCTTCCCTCTCCTCTCTCTCCTATCTACCTCCACACGATCTCTCCTCTAATTTCAAATTTTTAATATTTTTATTTTTTAAAATGAATTTTAAAAATAAAAAACTAATTAAATAAAAATACTAATAGCGACGTATATATTTATACGTCGCTAGTTATTAGCGATGTATATATCTATACGTCGCTAATACATGTACTAATAGCGACATATAGAATTATACGTCGCTATTAATATTTTATTTTAATTAATTTTTTTATTTTTGAAAAGAAAAAAATTAAATTTTTTAAAAAAAAATTAAAATAAAATTCTTCTCACCCTCCCTCTCTTCCCTCCCCTCTTCCCTCCCCTCTCTCTCTTCCCTCTCCCTCTCCTCTCTCTCTCTCTTCCCTATCCTCTCTCTCCACCCTTTCTCTCTCCTCCCTCTCCCTCTCTCTTCCCTCCCTCCCCTCTCTCTCTTCTCTCTCTCTCTCTCTCTCTCTTTCTCTTTCCTCACTCTCTCTCTCTCCTTTCTCTCTCCTCTCTCTTCCCTCCCCTCTCCTCTCTCTTCCCTCCCCCCTATCTCTCTCTTCCCTCCCCTCTCTCTCTTCCCTCTCCTCTCTCTCCTATCTACCTACACACTATCTCTCCTCTAATTTCAAATTTTTAATATTTTTTATTCTTTAAAATTAATTTTAAAAATAAAAAATTTAATGAAATAAAAATAATAATAACAACGTATATAGCTATATGTCGCTATTAGTATTTTATTTTCATTATTTAAAAAAATTAAAATAATTAAAATAAAATTTTAATAAAAAATAGGTAGTAGCGATGCATGTTTCCATGCGTCGCTAATACTATTAGGTATTAACGACGTATAACATATGCGTCGCTATTAGTTCTTATTTTTAAATTTTTTAAAAAAAATTGAGAATTATTAGCGACGCTCATTTTTAAATGTCACTATTGTTGAAACTAGTAGCGACGTTTGTAAGCATACGTCGTTAAGAGTTCTGAAATTTTTTTTTGAAATATATTTTTTAGTGATGTTTATAAAAGCGTCGTTAATAACGTAAGTATTAGCGACGCATAAATAAAAACATCGCTAAAAGGTTAATAGACTACCATTAGCGACACTTAGTATTATGTGTCGCTAATATTGGAATTTTTTTGCGGCGGTTTATTATATGTCGTTATTATCACTTTTTAGCGATGCATAGTATTACGACGCTTATATAAGCATCGCTAATACCCAATTTTGTTGTAGTGGGTATTGAAGAGCAGTGCTGCGGAGACGTCGATGAGTAGGAAGCAGTTATGTTGGAGATGGAGGACTAGATTGTAGAGATGAAAAATACGATAGAAGAACGAAGCAGAAGATAATAAAGGTATAAATTTTATGATAAAACAAATAGAAGAATAGAACACGATGAATGAAGTGGAATAAAACATGATGAATAAAAGATCGAAGCTAAAACCAGGAAGACAACATGAATCTCCTTAGTTCAGGTCTCCATAATCTTTCTACGTAGAAATTATTTCCACAGAACCAGTTCAATCAGCGTCCAACCGGTGGGCAAGGAGATCGAGTAACCAGTGCGGGGGAGCTTTCATGGCAAGCGGGCATCTGCAGTGATTAGTTCGATGGGTGGATGGCCATAGGCGAGCGGGAGTCCACAGCAATTGGTCATAAGGGTGGATGGTCGTAGGAGCGCCGACGTCCGCAGTGACTGGTCGGACAGGTGGATGGTCGTAGGTGAGGCTACGTCAATGGCGACTTGCCGGAGGACGATGGACCGAGGAGTGGGAAAGAAGGAGACAATGGTCGACGGAGAAGTAAACCCGAGCCTCAGAGAGGGAACGATAAGTTCTACAAGATAAAACCCCAACAGAGAAAACATACAACAATAACATCCATGAAGTTGGACGTCTCCCATTAGTGCAAAGGCTCTGAAGTTGGACGTCTCGTTGGTAAAAGTGAAATATTATTAGACGTATGTGGTTACCATTGTGATAAAAATGATGAAAATTAGATACAAAGCTATTAATATAGGACGGAGGGAGTATAACTTAAGGCAAAAACTTACTGACCTTTGGGGTCAATGTGAATTGAATGTAATCATCCACCAAACACCCTTTAAATACTAGATCATATATATTAATAGAGTCTAGAATTACCTCTTCAATGAAGTATTGATCTATCTGGTGGAGACTAGTCTTCTCTTTTTACTAAAGAGAATGACCCTTCATTCGCTTCCCAATCGCCGGGAACAACCGGCTTAAGAGGGCTTGAAGGAAGCACAATAGAGAGATGAGAGATACTTAATGAAGAGCACACTTCAACCTTGGGACGTCATGCACCATAGAGATAACATAGACTTGATGAAGAACACACTTCAACCTTGAGACGTCACAGACCAAAGAGAAGAAGAAGCTTCAGCCTTTTTGTTCTCTCAAGTGTGTTCTTGTGGAGGCACTACAACAAAATGTATCATTAGCGACGCTTTTATTAACGACGCAAATAAAAGTGTCGCAATTAACTACTACTTGTGACGCATAAATAAGTGTCGCCACAAAATTACATATTAGCAACATTTTTTATTAAGCGTAGCTAATATACATATATTAGCGATACTTAATATAAAGCATCACTAATACTAGAATTATTAGTGATGTTTTATAATAAGTGTCACTAATATATGCCTATTAGCAATGCTTAATACAAGCGTCACTAAAATATATTTATTGTTTTAAAAAAAGAAAAAAATCATTACAATTAGCGACACTTTTTAGCGTCGCTAATAGGTTTAACAATAGCGATGCTTAGTAGAATGCGTTGCTAATATTTACGCTATTAAATTTAAAATTTAGAACTATTAGCGATGCATTTAACCAAGCGTCGCCAATAGTATTGATAATAGCGACGCTTGTTTATAGGTGTCACTATTATCTTTATTAATTAATTTTATTTAATAAATAATTATATAATAAATAAATATTAAAAAACTTAAAATCAACTTCTTAAATATAATATATTTTATTCAATATTTCACTATTTATATATAATATATTTCATTTCTTAAATTTTCTTATTAATTTTAAAATAAAATTTATAATGAAAGAGAGAGAGTGAATAGAGCAAGAGAGAAGAGAGAGAGAGAAAAGAGAGGAGGAGGAGGAGAGAGTGTAGAGAGAGGGGGTGAGGAGATAAGAACCTTGTAGATAAGAACCTTGGCAATGTTGTGAGGAAATGGGAGTGCCTGGTATATATGGTTGCAATGTGTTCAGAAGACTACCATTATTTATACTTGAATGAGGTAATCCCTAAGAAACATGCTAATAAATATTAGTTAAAAACATTATCAATGATGTATTATAATAATAAGTTGTTACCTTCCAAGTTTTAGCTCTGTGAGTTGAGTAGATAAAGAGGATTGGGTTAAATTGGATAGTTTTATCCTCCGATTTCTACTTGACTTTTTCTCAAGACAACATTGAATCTTTCGAGTACTACAACCCGCATTACCACATTTTTCTTCTTCTCATTTTAACCCCTTTTGCTAATTTTTCTATTGGATTGAATGTACCATTTTGTTCATGGCTAGTGACATTTGGTGCATTCTCCATATCTACATGGTTGCCTGGAATGATAGCAAAGGATAATCTACTCAAGCTTTCTTCAATTGCCTTCAAAAGTTTGTGTTTATACTCTTCGGCAATTAAATATGATTCTCCTGTCTCTGCAACCCTTGATAGTATCTTTACATAGTCATGACACAAGTCATTGTAATGTCTTCCTAATGCAACTTTAGGATTGGCTTGTATTGTATCTCCATGACTATTAAATACCATTCCACTTAACATCTCTTATCCACCTCTTTAAAATATATTTAGGCGGAAGCACATGTATATTTCTAAAGTTGAGGACTTTTAATCCATGCCCACAAAGTATCCAACAAATTCAAATTTCTTACAACTACAAACAATTGAATATTCTAAGGAGTCATACTTGACATTGAATTCATGAGCTTTTTCATTCACATTAACTTTGAACTTAGTTACAACTCCTTCATTATATGAGCAGCGGTGTGAATTGGTTGTTCCTTGTGTCGGATGATTTTGTTTTTCTGGAGATGTTGCGGAGGGTGAGGGAGTTCGAGCTGGGGACAGTGGTGATTGGGGACGGGAGGAGGCCACTTGGCCGGTAGGCAGACATACGAGTTCTTCCATGATTGCTTATCTACACTTTCAACAGCTGCATCAAATTGGATTTGACATACTGACATCCGGCCTGAAAATGTGATTCATGTGACATCCTGTGTTAACTGTTAAGAACTCATCTTATGTTGTTATTGGATGAGCCATGCTATTTGGGAGGACAGGGACCGGCTAGCCATGAATTTTCTCTTTTCATCTTCATTCGCCCTTCAAGACGGTAATCTTTGTTTTGCTAAAGACTCAGTAAAAGGGGCCCTGGAGTGAAGAGTGGTAGTTTGGTTGAGGAGGTTGATTCAGCATAAACTTGGGGATATCTCAGCTGTACTTAAGACTTTTGCCGATTATGTGGACAGTCTATGTGGGACACCGTACCCAATTTATTATGATATTTGGCTGAGAAGGTTAAGGAAGATCATTCACTGAGTTGATCATGGAAAGGAAATTGAGCAAGGCTTCAAGTTGAAAAACACTCAAGAAGTCGTATAGAGATTATAGTAAATGCTCGGAGCCAGATCAAGGAGCGTATGTTAATGTTTATTTCTAATAGAATGTGACTGTTTAGCTTTTCTTTGCGTCCCCGTATCTTTTTTACCCCAATTTTTTTTTATTAAAATATCTCTAGTAGAACCTTGGTTGCTAGCGCCAACACCACTGGCGGCCAACCGGTCGTAGCTGGCAAGCTGGATCTGACCGGCGCGGCCGATCCAGTCATGCAGGCCAACGCGGCAAGATCTAGCCGCGCACAGCCGGACTAGCCACGCAAACCTGCGCACGGCCAGACTGGCCACGCAGGCCCGCGCTGTACGCAGCTAGATCTAGCAGAGCACAGCGCTGGCATAGCACGGCCAGAGTGGTCGTGCAGGCCAGCGCCGCCGGACTGGCCATACAGGCCCGTGCTGTGCGGGACCAGATCTGGCCGCACATAGTACCAGCCAGATCTGGTGCATAGGCCAGATCCGGCGCGGTCGGACTAGATGGATCTGGCCGCGCAGGCTAGATCTGGCTGACACTGGCGTGTTGCCAGTCCAACGCGCTGGATCTCGCCGCTGGAGTTGTTGCCGGAGTCATCGTCGAAAGATAAAGGAGTGGGGTTTAGTGTAGTGGGGGAAGTATGAGCAAAATGAGGGGGGAAATATAGGGGGATGAAGTAAAAAAAAATACTTTTTCACTTTGTTTTGGGAGGACAGAGGGAGAAAAGTGGGGTTTGAATAGCTACGTTCTTTCTAATATTTTACCAGATTTATGTGCATATTAATGTTTTGAAAACCAGAATGTTAACAGAACTAGAAAGGAGGCAAGTCCAGTAGAAGCCAATTTGAGTGCCGGTTCAACATGGTTGAATTGATGTATAATTTACACGAGTTTAATAGCACCAACACCTTATAGCACATTGACAAAACTCTTGGTAGCAAGATGACCATCATGAGTTCCATAACGCCTAGGGTTTTAGTTTAATTTAATCCATGTTCAGAAAAATTTTACTGGCTCAATTTGTCCAAAATGGTTTATTCAAACCTAGGTTAGATCAAAACTGGCATTTCAACCCTGTTCACAAGTTAGACTAGTGGTCTAATTCAAAAATCAATTTTTCAATCCATTAGATCATAACCACTACTGGTTCTGGTCAATACAGGTTGATTCTAGTTTTCTAATTGCTGGTGCGTCCCATTTGTTTATTTTACTTAACTTTATGGTTTTGTTCTAAATTTTTCTATTTAACATGCCTATTCTGCATGATAACAAATGTGCAAATTGAGCTGCCTGTACCTGCAGATGCTACTAACTTGAGTATTAGAACTTCCATGAGCTCTACTTCATATGCTTCAGAAAATGATGGCTTGCCATGGAAAATAAAATCCTTCCCTGGTTGTAAGGTGTGGCTTCACTCTAGTTACTTCTTGAAGTGCCCCTATTTTTTAAATTACTTTAAAGGTAAGAGTGCCGCGAATTCGTAATTAAAAACAGGCCAAGATCAACTTTGCACATAAGAGTAACTTTTCATTAATTTAGGTAATTACAAAAATTTTACAAACAAGGCTTATCATGTCTTAACAAAATTAAAGTCGTGCACATCTAAAATTAATACATAACAAAATAATATGATAAAGTAAATAAAAAATTTAGATCTTTCAAAGTCTAAGGGCAGTCTTCAATAATGTTATCTTCGTCATTCAAACCAGCAGTGTCTAGAGGTGGGTGATTTTATTTATACTCAATAGATAGAGTTAAACTCTATTAGCATACTAAAACATAAAACATAAAGTATAAATAAATATATCATAATCATTTATATTCAAAAGTCGACTCAAAATAATATCTTCGACTAACCGAATCCAACACACTTCTTATACCGATAAAATAGTTCTGATAAAAAGTTCAAATTAGATAATTTATCATTCACAAAATCCTATAAATAATCAAAAATAAGATAAACCGTCATTCACAAAATGTCACCGATACCAGAGCGACATACACCCGTATTCGTAGGGCAACAGGATCAGAATGAAGAGAATCTTCCCACGATATCAAACTTTATGGGCGCGCCGTATGCCATAATAGGCGGTACTTAGGAGTCATAACTTTGGTAGCTTTTGGGCTTTATACCAAATAGCTACCCTTCAAAACCGATGATAGTTTTTGGGCTTTATACTAAATAATTACTCTTCAAATCCGATCGAAATCATTCGTACATGTTATTTAAATAATAATAACACTTTAAAGTACTATTACGATGAAATCCCACAAAGAGGCGTACAATACACTATTATTTCAGCATATGTCCAACCCCTAGAAAATATCATATTTTTCGAAATAATCTTTTACGAAAGGATTACATAATCATATGATCTAGTTGTAGCACGTGATTATAGTTTAAGGCCACCTACACTCGTGAGGCCTTCGCTCGTAGTTGGCTTAAATGCGGCGGGCGGCACCTCCCCTTGCACTAAGATAGTCTCCTCATCTAGCTCGAGTAAGGCTAGCATAACCTCCCCTCGCATTGGTATAGCCTCCTTGTCTGGCTCGAGAGAGGTGGGTAGAACCTCCCCTATTGTTCGGATAGTCTCCTTATCCAGCTCGCATGAGGCGGGCGGAACCTCCTTTAGCACTGGGACAGTCTTCGCTTCCAGCCTTAGAGTGGTAGACATGACCTCCTCTTGCCCCAGGTCATTTCCACCTTTTAGAGAGGCTAACTCGAAAAATTGACTCTCTCACGAAGTCGGGCACCCTCAAATTAGGTAATAGGTTTTTGAATGGGTAGAAACGGACAAAAAACGACATAAAAATGCACATTTTAAATCTTGAAAATGCGTGTTACATGAAGAAAAGAGAGGAGGAAGGGAGGAGGCAAATTGGACTTCCCCTAAAGGCCAATAGCTTTCCCGGATGCACGACACGTGTTGCCCATCCAGGTGACTCCAGGAGCATTGCTCCCGTTTACATTAAATGTCGTAGTTTACCCTGCCGCTGGCTGACGCTGATTTATTTTTTTATTTTTTAATTTCGGTTTTAAATTAAAACAAAATTAAAAACTTTAAACATGCGTAATTCTTTACCCTGAGCTCGGAATCGCACGTTCTTTGTACCGTTAAACTCGTATTGACGAGCCCTTCGAAACGACCACACAAAGGTATGTTTTCTTATAAGTTTAAAGTAGATCCCGCATATAGCACACTTCCCAATGTCATAGTCTACTATCCCGGTGTCCGTTTAATACGTTCTTGGGCTCGATACATTTGTCTCTTTGAGCCCTATTAAATGTCTTAAGACTTCTATGAACGAATCAAGCTCAAAATGGTTTAATTTTAAAAAAAATTATTAATGGGCTTTAAAACTCGTTAATGGGCCAAAACGTTTGAATTTCAAAATATTAAAATTTCAGGGCGTTACACTTTTCCTCTCTCTTGTTGCCTTTATATCTGAATTGTTGGTTCTCAAAATAACTACTTACCATCTGCATACTGGTGGTAGGAGTATATGTTGAGAGCAAAATTTAGACTTCCTAGTATTACTAAAGAAGCAACTCCTGAGAAAAAGACTCTTATACACGTCAAGTTTGAGATTCCATATTTTACCATATATAGTGTACATGCATTTCCCTCAAATATATTAAATAGTGATCCAGATGATTATTTCCTAGTGCTTTTGAACATGTTTTTTACCTATTAGATAGAACAATTACAAATAGAGGTAAAAAGAAGGATTTGGTGTTCATATGTGAGGTTCAAATAGAAAAGGATTACTACACCTACCAATTTTTTTTATTTGAAAAATATAAATTGAAAGGGGCTATTTGGAAGTGATTTATTACTTGTGTGAATGCATTTAACGGAAGGAGTAGCTTTGTTCCCACTGACCTACATAATACACAATTACATAATCCCTTGGCTTGAGTTTTCCCATTATATCTCTGTTCACCTCTATGATAATTCCTCAAGTACACTGAATGTCAATTTACCACAATATTCTTGTGTCATATAATTGCAGTTTTTGCTAAACATCACCAAACAAAGCCGTGTTACTAGCGTTTCTCTACCACTATTGACAAATTTTTCGTAGCATTGTGTATTTTTCCTAGAAATGGTTATAACTATGAATAATTTTGTATATTCTGTACTTGAAAATCATTGAAAAAATGGGTACTAAGCTCTCCCTTGGGTGAGGTATATAACAATGGCGGGTGAAAATGAGTTGATGCTCATTTAATGTTATTTATTTTGTCTTTTGGCTTGAGCAAATCTGGTAGTAGTTGGGACATTTGAAGGTGCATTGTGTACCAAGTTCGATACAGAATTTTTCCATTCTGCTTGTAAGAATGGCACATTCTTTAGTAAAATAGTTAAAATTAGACCGTAGAGAGGGCATTTTGTACTATTATAATTGCAAATTGTGGAGTAATGTATTCATCTACCATTACACATTTTCATTTTCCTTTTTCGATGATAAAAGCACATGCTTTTAGCATTTTTGTTAGATACTTGAAAGCCGAGGATTGTGATTTTCACGGTTCCAAAACAAACAAATCCTCCTGACAGACCGTTTTGGAGAATTGGAGGCAGTTTCTAACTTTCTGCAGGCCATTTGATGAAGATCTAAAGGCCACTTTTGAATTTTCTTGGTTAACCTAAGAACTAACCACAGTCAAGCTGGCAGGTATAAAACCAAACCTAGATCAAGGCTCCAAACTTCCACTCCTCTGCCGGTGATCTCGGACCATCCTTAGTCACCTCAGCTGTTCGAAGAACCCCTTCTATCCATCACCATTGTCGGATCAGCTTCATCTTGCCTCTCATCGAAAGTCTACTAGAGCTGCTCGAAAGAGCCCCCTGACCGCAAGGAGCAGACCACTTCTGCGATCTGGCCTCTCCCCTCGTTGTATAGCTGTCACTTGTCACCTCCTCCCTGGTTGCTATGGGGTCTACCCCGCAAATAGTGGCCTCCTCTCCCCCTGGTCGCCTATCTGCCCCAACGAAAAGTATTAGCTTTACCTTCCCCTTCCCCGCTCCTATTCCCTCTGCCAAAGTTGAAATGCTCTGTTTTGGCTTGGATTTTGATCAGGAGTGTTGAAGTCCTCAAATCCATTTGTTTATGAAAGAGGGATCAATTGTGTTTGCGGACAAGTTAGGGAAGGCAGCGGAAATCTTCTTCTTCATTGCTCATAATTTAACTTTACACCTTATTAAGATGGGAAAAGAAAATCTAAACTTAAGTACAGAGTGCTGCGTATACTCAAATTCAAATCTGACCACTTGTTTAGAAATCAATGGTGATATTACGACCCTCCCTCTCTCCCACCCTCCAGTCGATCCATCTCCTCTTGTTGACACTTCAATCTGCCCTGACCCTTCCACGGCTCTCTCCCTCCCCAATTCCCTCCATCAAATCCTCGTTGTATTGCTACCTCCAGCCACCCTCCCTTGTCTCGATCGACCGTCCATCTGCCCAGACCATTATTCTTGCCTCTGCATTTGAGAGCTTCCATCCCTGCTCGACTAGCTCAACCAGTGGTGCCACTTCGCTCTTGCTGTGGGTGGGTCTTTGATCTCTTCCCCTCCCAGTGCCACCTTATCCCCCCTCTCCAAATTCCAGATCTCGTCTCAACCAGGTCGCTCTCTCATCCATCTCTCCATCTTGTTATGTTGCTCCTTTCTCCCTAATTTTAGATGTTGTGTATCTTTGCAATACATTCATGTCAGTGATTCATTAATTGACATATATGCACAGTCCAGTGATATCATCAGTGCTGAGAAGAAGTTCGAAGAAGCATCGTGAGAGGTTAGTGTTGTCTCGTGGAATGTTTTGATTGCGGGATATGGCCAACAAGGCCTAAGTGATAGAGCAGTAGAACCTTCGAAGAAGGATGCAACTTTTTGGCTTTGAACCAGATGATGTTACCAATATTAGTATGCTTATTGCATGTGTGAAGTTGGGAGATGTTGAAAATGCCCGTCAAGTGTTTGATAAGATGTTGAGCCCAAGCACAGCTTCATGGAATGCCATGCTTAGTGGATATTGCCAGAAAGGTTATCACAAGGAAGCAGTAAAATTGTTTCATGATATACAGTTCAAGAATGTCCCCCCAAATAGAACTACTTTTGTTGCAATCCTTCGTTCTAGGAGGTTACTCCAGTTAGATGTTTTTTGTTGCAAGCGGATTGGTGGATATGTACTCCAAATGTGGGTATGTGAATGTAGCAAAGTCTATCTTTGATAGGATGCAAGAAAAAAATGTGGTTGCTTGGAATTCTCTGATGGGATGTTTGTTTCTTCATTCTCAAAGTCAAACATTCAAAGATTCACTTTCTTTGAGGCATACTTCCGACACAGTTCTCTTATGCTAGTTTGTTCAGCTCAAGTGCAAGGCTATCTTCTTTGTCTCTAAGGAGGACAAGTTCATGGACAAATATTAAAAGATGGATATATGTATGATGTAGACGTCATATCTACCTTAAAAGATTGATATATATATATATATATATATATATATATATATATATATATATATATTCTAGAAATGTAGATGAGGCTTGCTGTCTTTTTTATAGTATGTCCACTAAGAACATTGTTTCATGGTATGAGATGATACATGGATATGCAAAGAACGACAAAGGTGAGAGACTTGTGGATCTTTTTGAGAAGATGGTTAAGGAAGGAGGGAAACCTGATGATATAACATTTATTTCAGTTCTAATTGCATGCAGCCATTCTGGATTGGTTGGTTCGACAATTATATACTTTAATTTGATGGGAAATGATCATGGCATTCAGCCCTTGGTCAACCACTATGCATGTGTAATAGGTTCTGTTGGATGTGCATCTCGATTTGAAGAAGCAGAAGCTCTTCTTGAAAAGATGACATGTAAGGATGATCCTATCATATGGGAGGTTCCTCTTAGTTCTTGCTAAGTTTATGCCAATGTGAAATTGGGGAAGCGAGCTGCAGATGACTTTATTCCAACTCCTAAACAATGGAAATCATCAAACTTTGTTCCAGACTCACTGCCCCCGACTTTTTCTTTAAAACTTGTAATAATTAAATTAGATGGATAGGATGCTAGATTTGAAAAAGCTGTGTAAAATTTTCTTACAAAAAAAATAATGTACAAGTAAAATTATAAATTTGTGAAGTGTAAGTACTTGCATCTATCAGGAGAAGGGCATGTTAAAGGTTAATGTCCTGCTGGAATCTTTTTCCTGTCGCAGTACCAATACAAGGGAAGCGTTTTTAATGCTCCCTACTCAATATGCGCTGAGTGTAAGGAATGCCCGGGAGCCATTGGATTTCAAGATGGGTGACGCACACACTAGCGCTAAAGTGTGCGCCACCCATCTTGAAATCCAACTGCTCCCATGCGTTCCTTACACTCGGCGTATTGTCAGAGTGGAGCATAGAAAATGCTTCCCAATACGAGACCATCGAGAAGCATATAGAGCATTAGGTTAAAAGGAGCCCTTGCAAGGGGCTAGATTATATTTTATTCTATGTAATTAAGCTTAGCTAGAGAAAACAATGGCTGAGAAACTTCAGGCTCAAAAGCTCTATTGAGTAGAGTGACAAGAGTTGAACATAAGGATCGGTAGCACATATATCAGTTTGACCATTGCAAAAACAACATTAGTTGGACCAATACCATGAGTATTTCTTCACAATTGCTATAACCTGCAATATTTTTCATTTACCCATGATAAATAAAAACATTTATAAGGAGTTCCCCAAGTAAAATGTTGTGCACAAAGCTGTGAAATTACCAGAAGTTGTTGATCCAAAAGGGAGGAAAAAAGGGAGAGTAACTGCTTCAAAGTGGTGGTGCCCATACAATGAATAAAATCAAACCCCAAAGTAAAAGAAAATGTTGGATACTTCAACAATTTACGTGCACCTAACTCATCGCAACATGAGGTTCCTTGACATGGTGGAACACAACAGTATTTGACAGACAAGATTCAAGCATTAGAAGCCACTCGTATGCCTATGTTTGCTCCCCATGCAGTCCACGATCCATCATAAACAGGAATATCAGTTCTACCCAATCTGTAGAGACCCTGAAACATAAAATTATCTCTTTCAATTCACTCAGGAGATCATACATTAAGTTTGTAAGTCAAACTGCACAGGCTTGGTGATGGATAATTTACCAAAGCAAGTATATAAGCAGTTATTCCGATGCCACATGAGGCAAATACAGGACGATTCAAAGAAATATAGAAATATGAAACTTGAAAATGTTTCTTACCTATGGGGATATTCTAGGTTCGTCTACACCTTATTGGGGGAGGGGGGAGGGGGGAGGGGGGAGGTGTATTTGGTTGCATTAGCTTGGAAATTTTCAGATGAAAGGGATCACATTTTCTAATTATCTTTTGAAGAAGAATCTCAACATCAATCCCTCTACCTTTATTAACTACAAAATTGCCTTCTAAACTCATCCACTTTATGCTAGAAAATATGAAATTTTAATTTACCCCCTTGAATCAATCTATCCACCTAACATATTGGGTAGTATCCTTCGTAGTGGGAGATGATATTTTTATCAAAGTTGAAAACTACCAGTTGCACCCTTGTCTTACGGTAACAATCAACCTCTTCCAAACTAACCCATTTGTAGGTAGTAGTGATTGACTAAGTTCGAACTGGGCTCTAGCATAATTTATCTAATAAGTACTCTTCAACATAAGGAAGGAAATGAAGCTTATTTTTTCTCTTGTATGTTTCCCTACCAACAAGATGTTTCCACATCTCGTCGATAAGGGGTGCATATTCATGTGCTGCTGAAGGGAAGAAAGCATCTAGTCTCCCATGGCTCTAATTTCAAGAATCTAGTTGGGAAAACTCTTTAATCTATGGTTAATGGAATAGAAGCATTTGTGGGGGTCATCATCCTAAACCACACCATCAGCATTAACTTTGGCTCGAGCAACACCAGATCGACGCTCAAAATCAAGAAAGAAGAATGTAAAAAGAGTATGAAAAGGAAAAAAATTGGACTTTGGAGGATGGATGGACCTGGAGGACATGAAAAGTGCGTCAATACAACTGTGGAGGACTGGACGTGGTCGTCGGAGCCAAGGATGTGGTCGTCGGAGCGAAGGACATGGTCATCGGAGCTGAGGACGTGGTCGGCCAAGCCAAGGCCCACTATCGTGGTGGTGGTCGGAATGCTTCTACAAGCTGTGAGGGAGGGGGGTTCGTAAGAGAGAAGAAGCGAGACAAAGAGGCTGAGGGAGAGCTGGGTTACATGGGACTCCCAAAGGGCCTTGATATTCAAATCAATGGCCAGATTTGTGCACATTGGTGTGAGTTTCTGGACATGGTGGTTGGTTTCTTTTGAGATTATCCCTTTATGACCCAGTCCTGCACATTGAGGTGAGTCAATTTAAATGCCAAGCTGTTTCTTTTCTGAAAGAGGAATTTGAGATGTGCTAAGAACTCCAAACGTTATCACAGGCACCGGGGACACAATGAAGCTTGGACCGGCTGTGCAAGTAGCTGTCAGAAAGTTCTCAGCTTTGGATACATCAACACTCGACAAATTTGTCAAATATGCATGACTTGCATGTTTTTATGCTATTTAGTTAGATTTTCAAGGTTGAGCATCCTACATGTTGATTGCATTCAACTCGTATAGCATTGTGTGGACTGCCAATTAAAATAACCAATATATTTTTAACATCACGGAAGAAACTAAATTTTCTCTATTCAATCATCAGAGAATGTTGACGGCCTCAATATGAAAGCACAAACAGAATACCTATAGCTGAAGAAAAAAATCTCCTTCTGCCCCAGATGAACACTCACGGTCTATGAAACATATGTTTAATTATAAGATAGTGATATCTAAAATGGCCATCCTCTCACTTAAGAATTTAGAAAACCCTTGTCATATGCCTCTTATAAGAATTTGCAATAGTTTCACCTCCAATAGCTTACACAACTAATTTCTCAGTTATTAGTTGGATGATGCTACATGGGCGTCTTCTCACTTTAGATAAAATTTAAGTTAGAGGTATTCATATTGTTAACAGATGTATCTTATGTAAGGCGAATATTGAAATAACCAAAGCATTTTCTTTTCTTGTAGCTACGCTAAGTGCATTTTCTTTTCTTGTAGCTACGCTAAGTGTATCCTATGCAAGCCCTTGATCACATTCATTTTTTTAGTCACTCCATTTCATATCTGGAATTGCTTCTAAAGTTATTCATGAATTGCACAGTCTATTTTCTTGGAGAGAAAGAAACAATCGTCTCTTAATAAAATAATTCACAAGAGATGTTTTTATACAGTGTAAAAATCAAGTTAGAATATATGTAACTAACAATCCTTATCTCTTTAAGATTATTGGTGAATTCTCTTTCCTTGATGAAAGATGGAGTATGTAATTTCTTTTAAATTGTCTTATGACTTTGTTTCCTCCTTTTACATAATAAAAAAAAATTCACCAAAAAGTTAATTACATGCCATTTCTAGCCGGAATTACCAGAATCACCGAAACATCTCGCGAAGTGATTCTGCCAATTTTGGCTTCAAGCCCGCCATTTTAAAATAAAAAATATGTTAAATTTTAAATTTACCCTTTACATTAATTTGAGCATAAAAAAATATGTCATATATGTAAGGCCTATTTAAAATTTTAAAATTACCTAATTATGTGGGATATTGTTTGATAGGCCTTGAATTTATGAGCGCAATAGTACTAAAAACGTGTACATTATAGTTTGAGAGAGAATTATATTAATTTAAAATTTTTAAAATGGGTTTAACGCTACATCTAAATTTATTTTTAAAAATATTATTATCAACCGTAATTTTTATTTGGTAGTAAATTATTAAAATTAATTCTAAAATAAGCCCATCTCTAATCACACAAAATAGTCCTATCTAATCATATCTGAATTACTTGGACAACACACAATTTTCATATCCAGGTGAAGACATGGAGGAATAATCTTGTAGAATAATATTTGTGTCAAGATATTAACGCCATGTACAAATATCTTCAAGCTAAATAGAAAATACCCATGACATTTTCACATATGTGGGTTCATCCTACCCGACGAGGAAGACGCTCTTCGGAGGCCACATGGGGCTGGCGCTGAATTCCCATTGAGTGCACTTGGTGCACATTGACATTTAGCCAATTGCTTTCTAATCTGAGGAGTTGATGCGTGTTGACATTTAGCCAAATAAAATCTTCTCCAAATCAATCCGATGTTCACCTTCGAGCACTGCAAGAAAATCGCGAGTTTAACACTTTTTCACACACTAAAAGAAAATGTTAGGCGTCGTTTGGCAGTATATACAAGGAAACGAAAACGACTCGTTTGATCCTGCACATGTACTGTACGTCAGTTTATCTTTCTTTTGTGATTGGTAAATAGATGATAGTATCCACATGACTAGCACTTTGTTGAGGACTGATAAAAAGGAGCAAGATTTTACATCGTCTCCAATCTGGTTGGCCCAATTACTTATCTATTCAATTTTTATTCTTAAATGACAAGAAACCCATTCTAAAGATAAACTTTTATGTTTAACTATTAAACATGGGGACAAAAATGCCTAATTTCAAGCATCAATGCTTAACTAGTGTGTAAAAAATTGTAAAATTTTGTACCAATCTTTAGGCCCCTTGTAAACTACCATGAGAAATTTACACCATAATATCTAATGACTTAAGTACCTTTTAGTGAAACGTTTGGGATAGATGAAAAAAAGATTTTTTAGCAAGTGGTTTTATAGGTTGTTTAGTTCTGATTTTTATGAGCTTTTATTTTTACAAATATTTCTTTTGTCTCACATTAATATCTTCATTTGGTCTTTCAAAATAAATTAATTATATTTATTTTAAAAAATCAAAAGAGAAGAGGAATTTGTGCCATTAGAAGCGCCTAAAAGACATTTGGTAGTAGTTTCCTGCAAAAAAAAAAACGTTGCAAAAAGAATGAAAACGATAGAAAGCGCAATGGCCATCATTGGATGCGGCCATGTCTCAAGCCCACTAAATGTGTCTTATTAGATGAACAAAGATGATGTCAAGCACAGGTTAGCCAAATGAACACAATAAGCAAAGAAGAAGTCCTGCTCAGAAAAGAAATAATATCCAAATTCTAGAGAGACAACACATGTTACCCACAAAAAGCAAGATAACACAAATCTATCTACACTCAATTCTTGATATATAATAATATCACAACGGATCTGATTTGTCTGGTTGAGTGATATCAGACTTCTACATTAACAACTTGAGTGAAGCCAAAAAGTATTATTATCACCAACTTTACATTAGCGTAGTAATAAAAAAATTAAACTCAAGTTTTAGTAATGTCGGAAGTTTGTGGGGCATGTATGGGCCCCTACATATTCAAGGCATGATGGTGACATAGATGAGAAAAGTTTCGCCCTCTATAGCTAGTCAAGGCATGAATAATTGGAATTGTGGTATAAAAATTTGTTAAAAAGTTGTTTTCACGCCATTTTTAGTTGGAATAGGCCCGAATCTCCTAGCCCCCATTTTTAGAATTAAAATTTTATTATTTTTAAATTATTTCCCGTTGTATCGATTTGAGCATTTAAAAAGTGTAATATAAATAGGGGCTCATTTTAAAAGTTAAAAATTATTTATGCATGCGAGATTTTGTTTAGAAGAGTTCGTCAATATGAATGTAGTAGTACAAAGAATTATAAATAATTTAATTTAAAATTTTAAAAATAATTTTAATGCAATATCTAAATTTATTCTAAATTTTTTTATTACTAACTTTAATTTTTAGTTTATGGTAAATAAAATTATGCTTCTATTTAAAAAATTAATTTTAAATAGTTTTTAAATCTTAGCGATTTCTCTCGACTAATGTTGTTTTTTGGGTGTTTTTTAATATATGTGGCTCAATCACCACGCCTGTCCCCCTTCCGTTGTACCTTGACGGAATGTCCTATCTGTAACGTTCCCGTTTTTTTGCGTGAGGAGTCAGAAGTGGCGGTCATTGGGTGACTTTCACGTACAAAAGACAAGAGAAGCTGGGTCATTGGGACTTTCATAGAGGGAATATTAATAAAGGCATAAAAAGTTCGTAGTAGTGCATGCACACCACTGACCTCACCCTCCAAAACCGACTGTAGCTAGTAAAAAAGAGAGAAAAGATTCAGAATCACTGAACCATACACACATTCATTGAACACTTGAACTGGATAAGTACTAATGTAGTATAAACGAAACTTATAAATTATTTCAGTATCCAGAGTCTGCGGCTCAAATTAAAGCCATGAAACAAGTAGCTGGCAAATTAAAATTGGAACTAGCTCAATTCGCAGAGCTAGAAGCCTTTGCACAATTTGCTTCTGATCTTGATAAAGCCACTCAGAATCAATTGGCAAGAGGTCAACGATTACGCGAGTTGCTCAAACAATCTCAATCAGCTCCCCTTGCGGTCGAAGAACAAATAACCAATGAATTTCGTTTTATACTCTTCAATCTCTAATCAATAAGCTACATAAGTTTCATATATTAGAAGTGGGCATTAAGAAATGGGTTAAGCCCATATTATTTAGATGAGCATGATAATGGTTATGTGGGTCAAGCCCATATTACTTAAATGGGTTAAGCCCATTTGGTTGAGAGAGCCTAAGCCCATTTTATATTGAATGAGAATAACATATGAAAATTGGTTGAAGAAGTGAATAGTCCAACATCGCCTAGGTGAAGGTGATGGTGTTGATATATAAGGCATTAATTTGGCCTTTCATGTTAAGCCTTTGGGCCAACCCACTTTTGTGGGGGAGAGAAATGTTAGACTAATGCACCTAGGTAGGCTAACCCACACGTGCGCGCTGTCGCCGTCTGG
Source organism: Saururus chinensis (assembly GCA_035235625.1). NCBI lineage: Eukaryota > Viridiplantae > Streptophyta > Magnoliopsida > Piperales > Saururaceae > Saururus > Saururus chinensis. The sequence continues at coordinate 11,398,130 of CP141150.1, forward strand.
CCGGGTTGGGTTAGGTTGGGTCAACATAATAATATTTTTGAGACAAATTCATTTGGTCTAGTTTATGTTTTCTATTAATCAAAATGGGTCCAGTTTGTTTTCACTAAAGATTGTGTCCCTCACGGATGAACGCATCCATTTAAAGGGAAAGGGTGTCTTCAACGGGCTTTCCTATAAAATCATTGAAAATAATTTCTTCACTAATCCGATTTGGGATTTTTCATCCATAATCATTTCTGTGTCTGTGTCTACGGTATATGGTTGACCGTCTTATCCTGGGAGGCAGACACCCGCAAGTCCTAAGCACTTATAAGGGAGGGCAAATTCTGTCTTAAGGACAGAGTGGATTACTTGATTCGGTCATAATCATTCCAGTAAGAATTCTTATCACAAACAAGGCAAATGTACGAAAATAACAATCTTAAGACAGAATTCAATATATATTTTCGTATTTCTATTATGCATACAGAATAGTATTCCCGCGTAAAAATTTTCTTCACTGTATAAATATTTTGAAATTTTCCTGAGCGTCAATTTCTGATGTTTTATTGTTCCAAGTAAATTACAGTGGAAAAAATTTATTATTTTATTTTACCATGTTTATATTGCTGCAATTATACTATTCTGGACGTGCTGTTTGAAATTTTTACTGTTCTACGTGTGAATTTTGAACATTTTTTCATTCTGTGCGTAAAGTTTGAAATTTTACTGTTCATACTCCATGATTCACTGTTCATAATTTTGGACGTTTACTGTTCATAATTTCTGAAGTATACTGTTCATAATTTTACTTTCATTACATAACTTTTCTGAAGTTTACTGTTACGAAATTTGATAGTTCACTGTTCAAAAATTTTCCGAAATTTCCTGTTCATTATTTTCGGAAGTTTACTGTTTAAAAATTTCTGAAAATTCACTGTTCACAAATTTCGGAAGTTACTGTTCATTAATTTTGAAGTTTACTGTTTGAAAATTTTTTATGATAGTTCACTGTTCAAAATATTTCAGAAGTTTCCTGTTGATTAATTCTAAAATTTACTGTTTAAAAATTTCTGAAAGTTCACTGTTCACAAATTTCGGAAGTTACTATTCATCAATTTTGAAGTTTACTGTTTAAAAAATTTCTGAAAAGTTCACTGTACATAAAATTTCGAAATTCACTGTGCATGTATTCCGTAATTCACAATTTGATATAGATTTCGAAATTCACTATTCTGGATAGATTTTAAAATTTAATATTCTGTGCCTCGATTTTGAAATTCACAGTTCTGCATAGATTTTGAAATTTACAGTTCTGCACTGATTTCAAAATTTACTGTTCTGTGTATAGATTTTGAAATTCACTGATTTTATAAAGCTGAGTTAATCTTCTGTTCCTTGGAATAGAAATGGATGCTGAAGGTACCCACTTGACGTCGGTACTTATTCCCACTCTGGTGACTGCTCCTCTTTAAATTAAAGGGGAAAAATTAGAAAAGTTTGGTGGAGCGGATTTCAAACGATGGCAGCAAAAAATGCTATTCTATCTCACTACACTGAACTTAGCCCGCTTCCTTCAAGAAAAAGTCTCCATTCTCACTGAGGAGAAAAGGGAAGACAAGACAGCTGTTGCGGTAGTAGATGCATGGAAATATGCAGATTTCTTATGCTGTAATTACATCCTTAACGGGTTGGACAACACATTATATAATGTGTACAGTTCGATGAAGAGTGCTAAGGCACTGTGGGAGTCATTAGACAAGAAGTACAAGACTGAGAATGCTGGAACGAAGAAATTCCTAGTCGACAAATTTTTGGACTTCAAAATGGTGGACTCTAAAACTGTGATCAGTCAAGTTCAAGAACTCCAAGTTATCCTACATGATATTCATGCGGAAGGCATGACTTTAAGTGAGTCTTTCCAGGTGGCAACTATAATAGAAAAACTACCACCTTCCTGGAAGGATTTCAAGAACTACTTAAAGCATAAGAGAAAGGAGATGAACATGGAAGATTTGATTGTGAGGTTAAGGATTGAAGAGGACAACCGTGCTTCTGAAAAGAAAATCAGGGGTCATGGCATGGAAGCCAAGGTCAACGTTGTGGAACACGGCCATAAAAGCAATAGCTTCAACAACAAGAAGATGAAGCATCATGCTGGACAGTCAAACAATGACTCCAACAAAGCCAAATTTAAGGGCAAGTGTTATGTCTGTGACAAAATGGGCCACAAGGCTAAGGATAGTCGGAAACAGAAGAAACAAGATGATTCCAAGAAGAAGAATGCACAAGTCCACATGACTGAAGTGGATACTCTCTCCACCAATGTGAATGACATCAACCTTTTCGCTGTTATTTCGGAAGTGAACATGGTCACGAACGCTCGTGAATGGTGGGTAGACACTGGGGCTACTCGTCATGTTTGCTCTAATAGGAAGATGTTCTCCACTTATCAGCCCATGGAGAATGGTGAATAGCTATTTATGGGCAACTCCTCTACTGCGAAGGTTGAAGGACTTGGGAAGGTCGTGCTGAAGATGACTTCCGGCAAAGAGCTCACACTCAATAATGTGCTACATGTGCCGGAAATTCAAAAGAATTTGGTATCCGGATCCTTGCTGAGCAAGAATGGCTTTAAGTTGGTTTTTGAGTCCGATAAATTTGTATTAACTAAGGGAGGGTTGTATGTGGGCAAAGGGTACCTAAATGAGGGGCTTTTCAAGCTGAATGTACTCACTATTGTACCGATTTCTGTTATTAAGAATGCAAATGCTTCTTCCTCGTATATGATTGAGTCATGCGATGTGTGGCACGCTCGATTAGGCCATGTTAATTATGATGCTTTACGAAGATTGATTAATATAGAATATCTGCCTAAGTTTAATATTGACTCAAGTCATAAATGCGAAACTTGTGTGGAATCAAAATTAACAAGGAAATCTTTCCAAAGAGTTAATTCACAACGATGTCTGTGATTTAAAACTTGTTCAAACAAGAGGAGGTAAAAAGTACTTCATTACATTTATAGACGATTGCACTCGTTATTGTTATGTCTACTTGCTGAGAAGTAAAGATGAGGCTATCAATATGTTTATATTATATAAAACAGAGGTTGAGAATCAACTTGGCAAGAAAATCAAAATTCTAAAAAGTGATAGAGGTGGGGAATATGAATCACCTTTTGGTGATTTTTGTTCACGACATAGTATTATACACCAAACAACGGCACCCTATTCACCTCAACAAAATGGAGTTGCTGAACAAAAAAATAGAACGTTAAAAAAATCGATGAATGCCATGTTAATAAGTTCTGGGTTACCCCAAAACATGTGGGGGGAAGCTTTGCTTTCAGCAAATTATATTCTCAACAAAATACCTCATAAGAAAAGCTTACAGACACCATATGGATTATGGAAAGGTCGAAAGCCTTCCTACAAATTCTTAAAAGTGTGGGGGTGTTTAGCAAAAGTGGTAGTCCCTAATCCGAAGATTATTAAAATTGGACCAAAGACCATTGATTGTATATTCATTGGTTATGCTAATAATAGTAGTGCATATCGCTTTTTTGTTCATAAATCTGATATTCCTGATGTAAATGTCAATACTATGATTGAATCTAGGAATGCTTTATTTTTTGAACATATTTTTCCGTGCAATTCTACACAAAAGGAAAGTTCTCTTAAAAGAACTTTGGATGTTGAAAAGGAAAATAGTAAAGACCAAGAGGGAGAGGATGATGAACCTAGACACAGTAAACGTGCTAGAACATCAAAATTCTTTGGTCCAGACTTTCTAACTTTTTTGTTGGAAAATGAACCTCAAAGCTTTAAGGAAGCAATGTCATCTCCTGAAGCACAATTTTGGAAGGAGGCAGTAAACAGTGAAATTGAATCCATTATGCAAAATCATACTTGGGAGTTGGTGGATCTACCGCCAGGGAGTAAACCTCTAGGATACAAGTGGATATTTAAGAGGAAGATGAAGGTTGATGGATCAATTGACAAATATAAAGCTAGACTTGTTATCAAAGGATACAAGCAAAAGGAAGGTTAAGATTATTTTAATACATATTCACCAGTCACAAGGATAACTTCCATTAGGTTGTTAATCGCTATTGCTGCTTTGTATAATCTTAAAATACATCAAATGGATGTGAAAACCGCATTCTTGAATGGTGACTTGATTGAGGAAATTTATATGCAACAACCTGAAGGCTATGTCATTGTATGTCTTTATGTGGATGATATGCTAATTATTGGTAGCAATGATTATATCATTAAAGGTACAAAGAAGATGTTGAACAAATAGTTTGACATGAAGGATATGGGTGTTGCAAATGTTTTACTAGGGATGAAAATCACTAAAACATCTAATGGATATGTACTATCTCAATCTCATTACATTGAGAAAATCTTAAAAAAATTTAATCAAAATGATAATCGTCCAGCGAGAACACCTGTGGATGTGACATTGCACTTAAGCAAACACAAGGGTGATAGCATATCACAACTTCAATATTCTCAAATTATTGGAAGTCTCAATTACATTATGAATTGTACGAGACCCGACATAGCGTACTCACTAGTAAACTGAATAGATTTAATAGCAACCCAGGGGCAGACCACTGGAAGGCTGTAGTCAGGGTTCTTAGATATCTGAGATATACCTTGAACTATGGGCTACATTATACTCGGTATCCAGCAGTACTAGAGGGTTACTGTGATGCAAACTGGATATCTGATACAAAAGACTCGAAATCCACAAGTAGATATGTCTTTACCCTTGGAGGTGCAGCAGTGTGTTGGAAATCCTCGAAACAGACGTGCATAGCAAGATCCACCATGGAATCTGAATTCATTGCGCTTGATAGAGCAGGCGAAGAGGCTGAGTGGCTTCGTAATTTCTTAGAGGATATTCCAATGTGGGGGAAACCTGTGTCACCTATTTGCATACATTGTGATAGCCAATCGGCTATAGGAAGGGCACAAAGTAACTTGTATAATGGTAAGTCTCGACATATACGTCGGAGGCACAATACTATAAAACAATTGCTCTCTAGTGGAATAATTTCCATTGAGTATGTTAGGTCAAAAGAAAATATTGCGGATCCGCTTACTAAGGGTTTGACCAAAGAACAAGTGAGCAGTTTATCGAGGGGAATGAGCTTGAAGCCTATACATTAAGAATCACCATAATGGCAACCCAACCTTGTTGACTGGAGATCCCAAGATCTAGGTTCAAAGGGACAACCAAATTGTGGGGGATTCAAGGGGAATTACTATTGAGATAAAATCTCATACCCATTCCTATGATGAGATAGTGATGCCTGCAGAGTGAATCAAGATAAGCTTTGCTTTTAATGGTTCTCATAGCTTGAATTAATTCGAGTGAGGTATAGCAGGATACTCCTAATGAGAATCACCTATATGAGTGTGAAGGGGCTGCTTCTATGAGGATTTTATGGCAAAATCTTCTAGAGCACTCATGAAACCAGGTTTGTTCAGGGCCGAAATGAACACAATCATGAGAATTACAGTGTGTCTGAGAAGTGATTGTGTGAATTCTATTGTCTCGGTTTACACAAACGGCTGAACAGTTCAAGACATCACATTAACTGATTAGCCAGTACCCCCGATAGTTTTCACAAGGGAAGGTTCAAAGCCAAAAGCTACCTCACCCCCATGCATGATCTTTTTAATATTGCTTTCACGGTTTATCTGCATTGTTTTGCATAGTTATCCAGCCAATTCTCATTCATGTGGGGGATTGTTAGAAGTGGGTATTAAGAAATGGGTTAAGCCCATATTATTTAGATGGGCATGATAATGGTTATGTGGGTCAAGCCCATATTACTTAAGTGGGTTAAGCCCATTTGGTAGAGAGAGCCCAAGCCCACTTCATATTGAATGAGAATAACACAGGGAATTGGTTGAATGAGTGAATAGCCCCACATCGCTTAGGTGAAGTTGATGGTGTTGGTATGTAAGGCATTAGTTTGGCATTTCATGTTAGGCCCTTGGGCCAACCTACTTTTGTGGGGGAGATAGATGTTGGACCAATGCACCTAGGTGGGCTAACCCACACGCGCGCGCCGCCGCCGCCATCTGGCCAGCTCGGTTCGGTTCGCACGTGTGGCCGGCTGGGTCGGGTCGGGTTGGCTTGGGTTGGGTTGGGTCAACATGATAATATTTTTGGGACAAATTCATTTGGTCTGGTTTATGTTTTCTATTAACCAAAATGGGTCCGGTTTGTTTTCACTAAAGATTGTGTCCCTCACGGATGGACGCATCCATTTGAAGGGAAAGGGTGTCTTCAACGGGCTTTCCTATAAAATCATTGAAAACGATTTCTTCACTAATCCGATTTGGGATTTTCCATCCATAATCATTTCTGTGTCTGTGTTAGCATACTCACTGTAGTTCGCTGCATATACCGGGTTGGAGGTGCTCCTACGATATATGGTTGACTGTCTTATCCTGGGAGGCAGATGCCCGCAAGTCCTAAGCACTTATAAGGGAGGGCGAATTCTATCTTAACGACAGAGTGGATTAATTGATTTGGTCGTAATCATTCTAGTAAGAATTCTCATCACAAACGAGGCAAAGGTACGAAAATAACACCATCATCAATACTGAAGAGGATTGGCTCGTAGGGTTAGAGTACTCAAACTAGAGCAAGATAGAGCGAGAATTTTGTCTGTTGTAGGAAGGCCTGCATGTAGAGTCCAAATATCATAGGAGTTACGTGCCACATCGAAGTAGCATCTTGCAAACCCTCCAATGCAATTAGGGAAGTTTCCTCATAACAAAGATCAACTTCAACTAAAAATTCGTGATTTTCTTTGCGGCAGTAATCGGGAGTCAACCACGGATGCCCCCTACCTCTCCAAGCTCGACGTAGCTTTGTGGAAGTCTGCAGGGTGTTTCTCCTATATGAGAAAGATGAAGAGGATGCGGCTATTAACAAGCACCCTCCACCTCCCCTCCCTCCTTTCCTTTTTCAAACAGTAAAACCTCCATCTACTCCTCTCATTGAGACACCCTTCCCCATCCTCCTGGATGCCCTGATATGACCCCTGGTCCACAATCAACCAACCTTGTAATAAGGGCTCCCACTCTTTCGGAGCCGGCAAGAAGAGGAAGGCACCTACCTGGTCTCTCCCTTGAGAGACGGTGGAGATCCCCCCAGGGTCGTGGCAAGAGGTGAACAAGCAACAGGGGGGTTCTCCGATAGTCTGGTTGGGGGAGAAGGTGATAACCCCTACTAAAGGGCGCAGCGGAAGCGGCTTCCTGGGTGAGGGCCTGGTGGAGCACCTGTGGTAGTGCCAATTAAATAATTTCTCCAAAAACATTTAATAAACTAAAATTACAAAATTGAAATAAAAAAATTCTTAATTAGTGTATATAAATTCAAAAAAACATAGATAAATATATATTGACCTTTGAGGTTGAAACCCCCGAGTAGATAAAATATAACCTCCACCAAACACCCCTTAAGCAACAGATCAAACACACGAAAGAGAGATTCGAATTACCTCTTCAATGAAGTATTAATTTATCCAATGGAGACTTGTCTTCTCTTTCCACCAAAGAGAATGACCCATCATTTGCTTGCCAATCGCTGAAAACAACCAGCTTTAGAGACCTTGAAGGAAGAACAACAAAGAGAAGAGAGAGTCTTGATTCGGTATGCAAAAAAACTTGGAGAAGATCCACCTCTTCTTTGGGTTGTCACGTATACAGAGAGGAGAAAGAATTTCTACCTTTTTTGTTTTCACAAATCATCTCGCGTGATTCCTTCATTGCTAATGTGAAGGGAGAGTTATATGAGGGTGGGAGTGAGAGAGTCAGTCTCCCACCTTCCCTCTAATTGATTTCGTATTGGGATAGGCCTGACTAAGGGTCTGTTTGTTTACCTTAATCAGGTCTTAGCTGATTAAGCCACTTAAAAGCCAGCCAAAAGCCGACTTTTCAGGCTGTTTGTTACGAGCTAACTTTTGAGCTGATTAAGCAAAGAAATCAGATTACGTGTAATTTTATAACCCGGGGATCAGATGCATTTGCCCGGCTGATTCGCTGAATTCAAAGTTCGAAGCCTGTCCCTCCCTCGAATAGTGACCGGGGAGGTCTGCCCATCGTTGTTGCTGCCGGCTGAAGCGGTGGTCATTCCATTTCACCGCCTCCAGTTCTCCTCTCTGCTTGCTCTCACAATCTCGTAAGCCCTCCATTCCTCTCCTCTCCAAGCACCCATCGCTTCCCCTATCCCGTCGCTGCACCTCCGTCACTCACCGAGACCTCCTCTGTCCTCTCCCGTTGCTGCCCCTCCTTGTCTGTTGTCTGTCCTCCGTCACTCGCCGAGATTCTGATGGAGGGTGTCTATTGGAAATGGGGGATCGTGCTTTTACTCAGCTGTTGGGGTCTCGGCTCCGGAGTCTGTTTTGGTAAAATTTTACTTTTTTGGAGCTTTGCGTTTTAGTTTTCTTGCTCCTGTAAGCTTTGCTCTGGATATGATATGCTGAAGCTTCGAGCCAATGGCGTTTTTCATAAATGCTTTCAATTCATAAATTTTGTCGTTTGGGCATTGTCCAGTGCAGCGTCACTCTCTTCAATTCTGACTTTTCTGCATGCTAGTTAACAGGTTGTTTTGCTATTTCCTTCCTTAACTTTGGTTTGTGATGCACTACGTCTTGACCTTCCTACATTAATAATAAATGCAGTTGAGAAACTGAATGGGATTTCTAAAATAAAAGGCGTAAATTTAGGGGGATGGTTGGTTCTGGAAGGATGGATCAAGCCCTCTCTATTCGATGAAATTCCAAACGGGGATATGCTTGTATGTATTTGGATTTCTATTCGCCTTTTCAGTATGGAAAAAATTATAAACTGACATTGTGATGGAGTAATTTTTTTTTTCTACTGAAATGTAGGATGGGAAAGCATTCTCAAAAGATTGAAAACTATAAAATTGGCTGTTTGTATACAAACTTTCCTTTCTATATGCCTCATGGCTAGTAGAATGGTTTATATAATTAAAACAATAGCATAGTAACATGACCAGAAAAATTATTTTTTGTACCCTTTAGCGTTGAATTACATGACAATAATTTAATAAATAATTAGGTAATAGTTGTTTATAGATCATCTTAAACAATCAAACTTTTTATACTGACCATGTGGAAAATCATTCTAAGAAAATTGAATATTATATAATTGTGTTGGTATAAAAACTCACCCTTTTCCTAATAATCATAATAAATTATCTTTGAGTTGGGAGTATGGAATCATATGAATAGCTTGCTCAGGCTTAGTTGATTCATTTTAATTTCTTTTGATTTTGAGGTAGAAATTTCAATCTTATGTTGAGAATTTACCTATAGTTGTATTGTTTTTCCATAACATTGCAATGTGTTGCTAGCTGGTTTTATTGGTATTTAAAGTTTAAACTCCCTTCGAGGGTCTGATCATATAAAACATGTACAACTGTTCATTTTACATTTTAGTATTGTACTAACACCATTTTCTGTTAAGATCTCTTCCAAAAATTTTATTCTTTTATCCAGGACCTAAAGATGGATTTCGCTAATGTTGTAATAGTTATGGAGAGTGTCCACCACAGAGTTTCAGTTTAGATTGAATGGTGGTCAGTTCTTAACATGTAGTCCGGAAATGAGTTGCCCATAATGCAACTTATAGTTTATAAGAAAGCTTACTAGATTTGGATGATGGGCAATCCATAAGCATAAGGATTTTTTATACTGGATCCATTGATGGTTCATCTGGATTCTTTCAAGTCAGGAATGTTCAAGTTCATGGATTCTTTCAAGTCAGGAATGTTCAAGTTCATGGATTCTTTCAAGTCAGGAATGTTCAAGTTCATGGAGGTTTTGTTCTACATATTGGTTCTATGGTTGGACAGGCTGGTGCACTCTCTGTTGGAGAGAAAGTAGTCTGCAAGGTATTATTTTATGAGAGTATTTTGCCTTTAGGTCTTCTTCAATTGTTAAATATACTCAAACTATTGGTTCTAACGCTTTATTTAATGGAAAACAGGTTGACTATGATAGGCGTACTCTCATTGTACCTAATCATACATGCACTCACATGCTGAACTATGCTCTCAGGGTAGTTAGTTAAAATTGTTATTAGGTGCTATTTTAATCTTCTTTCTTTTGTTTAGTGAGCACCAGGCCGAACCTAACACATGGCTTATATTTATGATGTTTATTTTTAATTCTTGAGTGTGGAATTTAAAGCCTACTAGAATGAGATTGAATAATTCGGGGGAAGTGTGAGTTTTTTTTGTCTAAATGTGGCATTGAGAATTGCCTTTTTTTACCCGAGTGCAGGAAGTACTTCGAAATCATGTTGGTCAAAAAAGGCTCTTATGTAGGTCCTGAAAAATTAAGGTTTGATTTTTCTCACGGTGAGATTGATTGTTATCTTATGGGGTATATGCGTTATTTTTATGACATTTGTATTGAACCTGATTAATGATAATGAGATTCAGATTTAGATTCAGCTAATTCAGCTCCAAATTCAGTTTCAGATTTTACTAATTCAGCTTCAGATTCAGCTAAATCAAATAATCAACTTTTCAGCTAATTAAGATAACTTTTCAGATTAAGATTTAGCCGAAACAAACAGACCCTAAGTCCTCTCCCACTCCAACTCATTAGATGGGGCCCACAAGACTCGCTCTCCTTCATGTCTCTTTCTTATGTTTCCTTTCCCAATTTCGTGGGTTGGAGACCCACTAACCCAACACCTATAGACATATCAATCATCAACATCGGCTCCTGCTAGTAGAGGCCATATGCAGCGGGTCTACATGGAAGCTAAGAACGACAAGCCCAACATATACAACGATGCCACCAGGCTGCCGATTCTAGTGCTCAATTGGCTAGGCAGCCAACAACAAATGGTGTACAACTTGTAAGGGGGTCAAAAATAAATAAGCCATTAATCAATTTTAAGTGTATGCATATCATTATTCTACCATAAAACATTAACTTTTAAACTAAATAGTGCCAATTATTACCATGGAATTAGAATCCCATGAAAATAATAAAACCTATAGAGGATTTCCTAATCAAGAAGCATGTTTTATGAAAGATCAAAAGAGGCAATCTTTCCTAAACCCGAGCCAAGCCCAAGTGGCACTACAACAAAAAAGACTTTTAGCGACATATTTATATGTCGCTAATAGTCCCCTAAGCGTCACTAATGACTATTACCGACGCATACAAAACGTCGCTATAAGCGTCGAAAAAAGTGTCGTCGCTATTGCCTATTAGCGACGCATAACAAAAAGCGTCACTAATAGAGCCTTTTAGCGACGCATATTTATACGTCGCTATTAAAAAAATTGTCGCTAATAATAAATTATTAGTGATGCTTAATTATTAGAGTCGCTAATAACTAATTATTAGTGACATTATTTTATCTATCGCTAAAGCAAAAAATGAATTTAAAAAAAAATAAAAAATAACTTATTAGTGACGCATAATTATGTGTCGCTAATGATTTGTTATTAGCGATGCTTTTTAAGCGTTGCTAATATAAAAAAATAAAATTACATGTATTAGCGACGCTCTAGCAAGCATCGCTAATAAGTAAAATAATAAAAAAATATAATAGGCTTTAGCAACGCTTTTATAAACGTCACTAAAAGCCTTAAAATATTTAAAAAAATACACCGGTGGCTGGCCATGGGAGGGGAGAGCGGCCGGATTCTGGCTCCCCGCCGGAATCCGAACAGTCCTATCTCTCCCTCCCAGGGAGAGGGGGAGTGCCGGGTTCCGGTGGGGAGCCGGAATCCTGTGCGCTCTCTCCCGGGGTAGAGAGGGCGGTGGGGGTGGGGGCCGGAATCCAATGGAGGGGAGGGGAGAGGCGTTGTCTCTCCCGGATCCCCCCTTCCTCCTTCCCCTCTGTTTTTCGGAGGAGGGGAAAGGAGGTGGCTGAGCCGGGAGAGAGGGGGATGGGAGAGCGGGAGGGGGCCGGATTCCGGCTTCAGAAGGGGCCCCTCCTCCCTCCCCCACTCTCTCCCCGGTCCCTTCCCTCCTTCCCCTCCTCTGAAAAACAGAGGGGAAGGGGGGGACCTTGGGAGAGGGGGAGCGGGAGGGAGGAGGGGGTTGGATTCCGGCTCCCCGGCTTCAGAAGGGGGGCCCCTCCCCCTCCCCCTCCCACACTCTCTCCCTAGCTCCCCCCTTCCCCTCTCTTTTTTAGAGGACCCTTCTCCCTCCTGCCCCCCCCCCCCCCCCCCCCCCCAGAAAAAAGAGGGGAAGGGGGGAAGGGGGGGGCAGGGAAGGGAAGGTGGCGGACGCAGGAGGGGAGATTGGGCGAGAGGGGCGGCGGTCGGAACACTTCACACGATGGGGGAGGCTCGGAGGGGCGGGCGGTCAACAGTGGAGGGAGGTGAGGACGGGAGGCACGGTGCGGTGGTCAGAAGACGGTGGGGGCTGGCACCCGGCGGGAGGATACGAAGACGAGAAACACCTGTGCGGTTGTTTTTGCCCACGAGGGCGATTATATATCGCCCGCACAGATGAAATATCACCAGCTGAAAATTTTTAGACAGCGTGCACGCAGGAATTGCATGTGCGCCTTTTCATTCTATGCTGCATAAAATACATCACAAATGATAGTATTTTGCGATGCTAATTCGAAGCATCGCAACAACAATGCTTTTAACACCAATTTTAACAAACATCGCAAATATTATATTTGTAACATTTATTAAATGTCGCTATTTATAATTTTTGTGACGCTTATCAATAAGTGTCGCAAAAACTCTCTCCCTCTCTCCTCCTTCTCTCTATCTCCTCTCTCTCTCCTCTCTCCCTCTTTTCTCTCTCTCCTCTCCCCCTCTTTCTTCTCTCTCCTCTCTCTCTCTCCTCCCTCTCTCTCTTCCCTCTCTCTCCTCACCCTCTCTCTCACCCATCTTTCTCTCCACCCTCCCCCCTCTCTCTCCTCCCTCCCCTCTCTCTCTTCCCTCCTCTCTCTCTCTTCCCTCTTTCCACCCTCTTCTCCCTCTCCTCTCTCTCTCTCCTGCCTCTCACCCCTCCCTCTATATCCTCTCTATTTTATATTTTTTGTTTAGAATTAAATAAATAAATAAATAAAAATGTATTAGGACATATAGAACTATGCGTCGCTAATACTCTAAAGGTATTAGAGACGTATAAGACTATACGTCACTAATACCTAATGGTATTAGCAACGTATAGACTTATACGTCGCTAATAAATGCACATTTATTTTTTTAATTAATTTTTTTATAAAAAATATAAACCAAATATATTAAAAAATTTCCCCTCTCTCTACCCTCTCCTCTCTCTCCTCCCTCTCTCTCCTCACCCTCTCTACCATCTCTCTCTCTCCCTCTTCCCTCCCTCTCTCTCTCTCCTCTCTCTCTCTCTCCCTCTCCTCCCTCCTCCCTCCCCTCTTTCCACCCTCTTCTCTCTCTCTCCTCTCTCTATATCCTCTCTATTTTATATTTTTTGTTTAAAAATTAATTAAAAAAAATAAATAATTATTAGTGACATATATGTTTATACTTCGCTAATACTCTAAGGTATTAGCAACATATAAGAATATATGTCACTAATACTCAGTGTTATTATACATGCATATTTATTTTTTTAATTAATTTTTAAATAAAAAATATAAAACAAATAAAATAAAAAAATTTCCCTGTCTCTACCCTCTCCTCTCTCTCTCCTCCCTTCGCTCTCTCTCCTCTCTCTCTCATCTCTCTCTCTTTCTTCCCTCTCTCCTCACCCTCTCTGCCCTCTCTCTCTCTCTCCTCCCTCTCTATCTCTCTCTCTCCTCCCTCCCTCTCTCTCTATCTCCTCTCTCCCTCCTCACTCCCTCTCTCTATCTCCTCTCTCCCTCCTCCCTCCCTCCCTCTCTCTCTCTATCTCCTCTCTCCCTCCCTCCCTCTCTCTCTATCTCCTCTCTCCCTCCCTCCCTCTCTCTCTATCTCCTCTCTCCCTCTCCTCTCTCCCTCTCCCTCTCCCTCTCCCTCTCCCTCTCTCCTCTCTCTCTCCTCCCTCCTCTCTCTCTCCTCACTCCCTCTCTCCCTCTCTCTCTCCTCTCTCTCTCCTCTCTCCCTCTCTCCTCTCTCTCTTCTCTCCCTCTCTCCTCTCTCTCTCCTCCCTCTCCTCTCTCCCTCCTCCCTCCCCCTCTCTCCTCACCCTCTCTACCCCTCTCTCTCCTCCCTCCCCTCTCACTCCCTCCTCCTCTCTCCTCCCTCTCTCCACCCTCTTCTCTCTCTCTCTCCTATCTCTATATCCTCTCTAATTTATATTTTTTGTTTTAAAATTAATTAAAAAATTAAATAAAAATGTATTAGCGACATATAGGACTATACGTCGCTAATATGGTATTAGCGATTTGAGAGGTCTCAGACCCGCCGGCGCCGTCAGCCACCGACAACCGCCGGTGCCCGATACTGCAAAACATGCTGCCCGACGACGGCAATCTTAGTTCCAGCGGAAAAACAGGCGGCGGCGGCGGCCTAGAAAGGGCATATAAGAAAACACACAGTGAGAGATAAAAGATCCAACGAATGTGCACCACGCTCGCCGGCAGCCCAGGGGGCGGGAAAAAGTTATGCCCGATGATGGAGGTTCCAGATCCGGCCCCTATTACAAGCATCAACGTCCGGCGGTAATGGATCTAATTCGAGACAAAGTAAGCGGCCTGAAAACAAAACGGCGATGAGATGACTGCAGATTGCGGATGGAGGACTGAACTCCCCACGCAGCCAATCATTGGAGATGCATAGGCGACCACGCATGGGCGGCTGGACGACCACACACAGGCAACTAGTCGAAGATGTGAGACAGATCATCATCCTCAAACCCAAAGCGATGCCTTTTCCGTCCCTGCCTGGTTCTGTATTCTCGCCGGAGGTGTTGGAATATATAGGCATGGGCGAATTTGCTCCCGCATAAAATGTTTAGTGACGCTTCATTGAAGTGTTGCAAAAAGTTTTCATTCGTGACGCTTCGTGGCGTCGCAATTAACTCCATTTGCGACGCAAGTAACTAAACGTCGCAAATTGTAAAAACCTTAGCAACAAAAAAAATGTAGTGTCGCACTCTTTTGACCGTTGCTAAATGTCTTAAATTTTTTTTAAAAAAAATTATCCACACCCTCTCTCTTTCCTCTTTCTCTCTTTCTATCCTCTCTCTCTCTTCCCTCACTCTATCTCTCCTCACCTCCTCTCTCTTTCTGTCCTCTCCCTCTACGCTCTCTGTTCCCTTTCTCTCTCCTCTCCTCTCTCTCTACCCTCACTATCTCTCTCCTCACTCTTGCTCCTCACCCACTCTCTCCTCTTTCTCTCTCTTCCTCTCACATTCTCTCTCTCTTCCCACTCTCTCTCCTCACCCTCTTTCTCTCCTTCTCCTCTCTCTCTTCCCTCACTCTCTCTCTCCTCACCTTCTCTCTCTACCCTCTCTCTTCCCTCTCCTCACCCTCACTCTCTCTCTCCTCACCCGCTTTCTCTCTCTCTCCTCTTTCTCACTCCTCACTCCTCTCTCTATCTCCTCTCTAACCTACCTCTCTCCCCTCTCTCCCTCTCCCTCCCTCCCTCTCTCTACACACTATCTCTCCTGTAATTTCAATACTTTTATGATTTTTTTATTTTTAAAAATAAATACTAATAGCGACGCATACTAATATGTGTCGCTAATAGACTAGGTATTAGCGACATATAATAATTTATAAAAAACCTAAAAAAATTAAAAATTAATTAATCTCCCCCTTTCCTCTCCTCTCTCTCTCTCCTCTTTCTCTCTCCTCTCACCCTCTCACTCTCACCTCACCCTCTCTCTCTACTCTCCCTCTCACTCTTCCCCCTCT
Source organism: Saururus chinensis (assembly GCA_035235625.1). Classification (NCBI taxonomy): domain Eukaryota; kingdom Viridiplantae; phylum Streptophyta; class Magnoliopsida; order Piperales; family Saururaceae; genus Saururus; species Saururus chinensis. The sequence continues at coordinate 11,413,975 of CP141150.1, forward strand.
CTCCACTCTCTGTACACTATCTTTCTTCTAATTTTATTTTTTATTTTTATAAATAAAATTTTTAAATAAAATAAATTAAATATTATTAGCGACACATAGAAATATGCGTCGCGAATAGGGTAAGTATTAACGATATATATATATATATATATATATATATATATATATATATATATATATATATATATATATATATATATAATACCTACCGTATTAGTGACACATATTCCTATGAGTCATTAATAATATTTATTTCATTTTTTAAAATATAATAATTTATAAAAACCTAAAAAAATTAAAATTAATTAATCTCCCTCTCCTCTCTCTCTCTCCCTCTCCTCTCTCCTCTCACTCCCCTCTCCTCTCTCCCCTCTCTCTGTTCTCTCTCTCTACACACTATCTCTCCTTTATTTCAAATTTTTATAATTTTTTATTTTTAAATTTATAATATTATTAGCGACACATAGGAATATGCGTTGCTAATAATATTTATTTTATTTGATTTTTTATTTTTTAAATATAATAATTTATAAAAAAATCTTAAAAAATTATAAATTTTTTAATCTCCCTCTCCTCTCCCTCTCTCCTCTCCTCTCTCTCCCCCTCTCCTCTCTCCTCTCTCTCACTCTCTCTCCCCTCTCTCCTCCCTCTCTCTCTCTCATCCCTCTCTCTCCTCTTCTCTCTCCCTCCCTCTCTCGTCCCTCTCTCCTCTCTCTCCCCCTCTCTCTATATCCTCTCTAATTTTTTTTCTCTACATATTTTAACATTAATATAATAAATTATAAGGTAATAACAATGGATAGGAATAAGTGTCGCTATTGCGTAAGTTATTAGCGACGCATAGTAATATGCATCGCTAATACTAAAGGTATTGTGACGTATATTTCTATACGTTGTTAATACTCTGAGGTATTAGCGACATATATTCCTATGCGTTGCGAATAAATTTTTATTTATTTATGTTTTAATTAATTTTTAAATAAAAAATTTTAAAATTTAAAATAATTTTTTTCCTCTCTCTCTCTCCTCCCTCTTTCTCTCTCGATCCCCACTCTCTCTCTCTCCTCACCATCTCTCTTCCCCCTCTCTCCTCACCCTCTCTCCCCCATCTCTCTTCCCTTTCTTTCTCTCTCCTCCCCCTCTCACTCTACTCTCTCTCTCTCCTCTTTCTCTCTCCTCTCTCTCTCTTCGATCCCTCTCTCTCACCTTATCTCTCTCCTCATTCTCACTCTATCTCTCTCTCCATGCACTCTCTCTTCACTCTCTCTTTTATTATAAATTATATTTTAAAATTAATAAAAAAAGTTTAAGAAATAAAATATATCATATATAAATAGTGAGAGTTTAATCTATTATTAACACTACTTTTTATTTAAAAAATTAATATTTATTTACTATATATAAAAATAGTAAATATTAAATAAAATATATTATATTTAGGAAGTTTATTTTAAATTTTTTAATATTTATTTATTATTTAATAAATAAAATTTTACAAGTGTCGCTATTACCAATGCTATTTGCGATGCTTGTTTAAAAGCGTTGCTAATAATTCAATTTTTTTATTTTTTTATTTTAAATTCATAACTATTAGTGACGCTATTGGTAAAGCCATTAGCGTCACTTAAAACAAGCGTTGCTAATAGTTATGCATGTTTTTTTATTTAAAATATATATCTTTTAGCATCGTTTGTGTAAAGCATCGCAAATAGAGGAACTATTAGCGACACTTATTATAAAGAGTCGCTAATAGGATTAGTATTAGCAACGCTTTAAACTAAGCGTCGCTAATATATGACTATTAGCAACGCATAATAAAATGCGTCGCTAATATATGACTATTAGCAACACATAATAAAATGTGTCGCTAATAGTTTATTTTTTTTGGGACATTTTTCTATGCATCGCAAGTAGTTATTTTTAGTGACACTTGGTTTTGCGTCACTAATACTACATTTTGTTATAGTACTAGGAGGGGGGACTCACATCACAATCTAATTTGAAGGAGGAGGTGCTGAGCTAGGGTTCAAGTTTGGAGAAGAAAGAGCCGGTCTGAATGGAGGATTCGGTGTTGATAAGTCATGGGTTGGTCCAACCCCAAAACTCAAAATGCAGTTCAAATTAACCCAAACCAAAATTAGTATGTATGTTAATTCAAATGGGTTTGTCCAATTATCCAAGCTCCTACTTGGATTATGAATATGATTTATTGGGCACTTCATTGAGTATTTAGGTTAATGTAAATTTGAACCAACCCGATGGGGGTTACCAAATTTTGAGAGGGGGGTCAGCACATAGCCAATCTTTTTTCTTCCCAACCCAATAGTACATGTAAGAGGTGAAAATGAAAAACTAAGGGGGTCATTTGGACCCCTTTGCTATATAATGTGGGTCGTCCCTGTGTACAAGTACATGTCCTATGCGAAGAGCCAAGCCATGGAGGAAGGATGATGGTTCTCATGGGGTAACTTTCAATGATGGGCTAGATAGGGCTGCTTGACCCTGGTCTAGTTCTGCAGGACCCGACCTGACCTGAGATAGGATTTGAGTTCCTTAGACCCAACCTGGCCCAACTCAAGATAGGATCCGAGTTTCTTGGACCCAACCCGAGATAGGATCCACAAAACTCGAGAACCATAAATAAGAACTGAAATTCCATATTGGGTCGGGTTGGTTCCAATAATTAAAACCAAATAATCACTATTTAGATTGGTTCTATCTATAAAAAGTTATAAAAATTCATATAACCTGGTTTAAATAGAATTTTGTAAGTAAATTAGGAACTCAGGTCGGGTTGATTCTTAGGTTTTCTCACATGTAAGACCCAACCTGACACGAGATTTACTGAAGTATTTTTTTTGCTTGGACCCAACCCGAGATATGACTCGACGTAACTCAGGTCGATTTAGGGTCGGTTCTATTCAAATCAGGTCGGGTCTGGGTTTTCAAAACATCCTTTAAATCTAGAGCAATATCTTAGTCCTGCCAAACTGAGTTGTAAATTCAGTTTCCTCCAATCTCTCAAATGAATACTCATAACTCTCACATCTCACACAAATCAAGAGGTGGCACACAGTTCATGCTAAATCATTCTAAAGCAATATATATTGCAAATTTTATACATGGCGTAAGACAATGACATGCATGCCAAAGTAGTTTGTTACATATATTCATAATATTAAGTGCATGTGCCCACACAAATTATGGTCATGATGCTGATAAAATCACTAGACGGTCATGTCAAGATGGGCTACAAGGATTGGGGGTGAATTTTCTTTGCTTTGACAAACTAATACGTTAGCACGAGGCCCAACTATGAAACATAATAGATATCAGTTAGGCGTAAGGCCCATTGTTTTGTTAGGCAAGGCAGGGACTAGACGCAAAAACAATATCTGTGTTTAGCTCAAGAACTAACAGTGATTAGCAACAGCGTAATTAGTAAAGTTTTTGTTTTCTTTCCTTCATTTAGTAAGAATGCGCGTCCACTGCCGTGCTTTTTACTCAAAAAAACATTAATTACCTTGCATAAGTTTTACATCACGAATTATCTGCATATTTGCAATAAGTACGTTTAATTTAAATCTCATAATTACATAAAAGAGAAGAACTACGCAAATATAATATTTATTTCAAAATAAAATATTTTTAAATAAGACAATTATTTTATGACAGATGAAGTATTATTTTCAAAAAGTAAAACTCAAAATCGTGTATAATTTGCATACCTTACATAGTCTCTAAAAGTGAAGCATCAGTCATGCTGTGTTTAGTTTGGCATTAAAGAGATGTAGGCAAATAAAAACAGCATTTCTTGTGGAGATAATTATGCCATTACAATTGCGTTTAGAAGGATTGGTTACAACTAAACGAGTGATGCTACTCTTAAGTTTATTTACTCACAGGATGAACCCACGAGCATTTAGGAAACCAGTGGGTTCCGCATATTCAAATGACAGTGCTTGTAGGATCAAGCATTTTTCCGATTAGAATGAGGTTTTTTTTCCAATTGAATAGTTATTTAATTGGAAATTTGAATAATTATTTGAATGAAATTCAAATATATGATAGCAAGTCCGAGATTAATTTGTCCAATTTATAAGAAATTTGCTATACCCTCTGAAAACTAACTACTTGTGCTCCATTTCTGCCCATGTAAGGAATGCAAATTATATATGATTTCAAGTCATACATTTTAAATATAGTGCTTCCTCGGTTGTAAAATAAGTGTCTTATTCAAAAAATTATTTTATTCTGAAATAAATATCCTATTTGTTTAGTTGTTAACTACTTTCTTCTCTTTTATGCAGTTATGAGATTAAAATTGGATGTGCTTATTACAAATGTGCTGAGAATTCATGGTGTAGGACTTAGAAGCATTTGTGTGTTTTGATTAAAAAGGCACATAAACATATATGATGAAAATAATAAAATCTTCACCAACTAAGCTGTTCCTATCACGATTAGTTCGCAGGCTAATCCCAGATATTGCTTTTGTGTCTCCCTACCTTGCCTAACAACACAATGGGCCTTACGTCCAATTGATATCCATTATGTTTCATATTTGGGCCCCGTACTAACGCATTAGTTTGACAAACAGAAGAAATTTTATGTAAGCCAAAAACAAAAAATCCACGTGACTGTCTCGTGACTTTATGAGCGTTGTGGGTTTACAAGCATATGATTTGTTAGGGGACATGCACTTGGTATTATGAATGAATATGTGTAACAAACTACTTGCATGTCATTGCCTTACACATGTATAAATTTTGCCATATTTATTGTTTATGAATGATTTAGTATGAACTATGCGCCACCTCCTGATTTGTGTGAGATAAGAATATTCGGTTGCGAGTTTGAAGGAAACTGAATATACAACTCAGCTTGCAACCTAGGTAGAAATAATTATTTGCGATGTTTTATTTTTGCATCACAAATATCATATTAGCTATGTTTATTTCTTAATGTCACTAAAAGCATAGTTTTTAGCGACGTTTTGCTAATACTGAAGGTTTTGGTAAACGTTAACAAGCGTCACTAATTGTATAATATTAGTGACGATGTATTATAGTGTCACTAATAAACATATAATTAAAAAATAATTATGGCTTATTAGTGACGCTTTTCTTAAAATGTCACTAATAGGTTTTAATTGCGATGTTCTAAAAGCATCATTTATAAAGATATTATTTAAAAAATATAATGTGAAAAAAACATAACTTACAAAATTCCTAAACAACTTCATTTTTCAAAAACTAAATAGGACAATTAAAACTTTAAAAACTATTTAATAGGACAATTAAAACTTATAAAACTATAAAATAGGACAATTAAAACTTTGAAAACTAAATGGCCAAGCCAGTTTAACATTGCAGGCACAAGTGCTTTATAGAACCCAAAGAGTTTCAAGCATATAATATGGCACAATGCATGTACATATTTTCAACATACAGAAAATAATAATATGGACATAAATCAACAAATCAAATACTATAAGTTAATAAGTTGTAGTGATAAAAATGTCTCAAGACAATTCTGAAAAAAATTCTTTTCAATTTTAAATATAGTGAACAATACAAGTTCTAGAAATTACAAAGACCAACAAAAAGTATATAAGATAATCAACATAATTTCTGTCCCAACGCCAAGTAGGTAAGACAGAAGCAATTATATGCAAAAAGATTAAAATGTAATTAGGACATTGAACCATATTAAGTTCCTGCCATTTTACATAAAAGGAAATAATTAAAGGCCCACATTATGAGGAGTCATGATGCACCAATTTGTTCTTGAGCAAGTTCTTCAAAACCTTATGTGTCATCATGTCTATACGGAAAATAAAGTTGGAACATGTGTAACAGTGAAAGTCGAAACCAGATTACATAAGATACTCCCACTAGTGGACTAGAATATGTTAAATTCAAATAGTTATTTTATCATCTAAGACAATAAATAAGGAGTAAATCAAATTTTTTTAAAAAATTATGGTTAAGAAAATTATCCTTACTTGAGAACAGTAATTCGATCAACAAGCTTCGTTGGAACAATTTCATGTTGAACCCAACAACAAAATAGTCTATTTTTTATGCACTATAACAGAAAAGACTATTAGCGATGTTTTTATAAACGACACAATACAAAACGCCTTTGAAAATTACTCTTTGCGACACAAAAAAATAACTATTTAAAAAAACATCGCAAATAAAATAAGTTTTTTAAAAAAATTTAAGACTATTGGTAACACTTTTTTATATTCATCGTAAATAGTGGTAATATTTGCTACGCTTATAAAAAAGAGTTGCAGATTGTCTAAAAGAATTAATAAAGAATTACTTTTATTTGCGATGCTTTACAAATAGTTTGAATTTTTTTTAAAAAAATTAATTTATTTGTGACACTTTGTTATAAGCGTCGAAAATTGTTCTAATTTTATTTAAATTTTATTTTATTTAATATTTATTATTTGAATATAAAACATATAAAAATAAATATTAAAAAATTTAAATTAAAAAACTTTGTAAATATAATATATTTTATTTAATATTTAATATTTAATATTTTAATATTAATATTAAATTCCCCTATTTTATCCACACTCTTCACAGCTAGGGTTTTTGCTTACGCGCATGAGAGAGTGAGACAGGGAGAGATAATATCCACATTCCTCTTATTATATATTATATTTTAAAAATAATAAAAATATATAAAATAAATTATATTAGCAACGTATAAAAAATATACGTCGCTAATACACTACGTATTAGCAACGCAAACTCATGCTTCGCTAATACATTTATTTTATTTTATATTTATAATTTTTTAAAACTAAAATATAATAAAAAATTATTAAAAGTAAATTAAATTTCCCTATTCTCTCCCCTCTCTTCCTCATAGCCGTGGCTCACATTGACGTGCATGAGAGAGAAGGAGAGAGAGTGCAGAGAGAGAGGAGTAGAGTGAGAGGGGGAGAGAGAGAGAGAGGAGAGAGAAGGGAGAGAGAGAGGAGAGTAGAGAGAGGGGAGAGAAAGACATAGAGGAGAGAGTAGAGAGAGAGACGAGGGAGAGAGAGGAGAGAGAGACAGGAAAGTGAGAGAGTAAAGGGAGAGGAGAGGAGAGAGAAAAATTTTAATTTAAAATAATAATAATAGTGATGCTTCTAAACAAGGGTCGCAATTACATATAGTATTTGCGACACTTGAGTATAAGTGTCGCTATTAAAAATAATTATTTAAAAAAATATATAACTATTTGCCATGCTCCATGACAACCGTTGCAAATGTACATATTTAGCAGTGCTTCTCACAAAGCTCGCAAATAGTTCTAATTGTTTTTATTAATTCACTCCTAATAGTGACGCTAAGTACAAGCGTCGCTAATACGTAGTGTATTTGCAATGCGCTTATGCTTAAACATCACAAATACACTAGGTATTTGCAACACTTATATGTAAGCATCGTTAATAGTTATTTTTTTAGTTAAGTTTTTTTTTCTCTCCTCTCTCTCTCCTCTCTCATCTCCCATCTCTTCTCTTCTCTCTCTAACTCACTCTCTCAGTCTCTCTCTCTCTTCTCTTTCTCACTCACTCACCCACTCTCTCTTCTCTTTCTCACTCACCCACTCTCTCTTCTCTTCACTCGCTCTCTCCTCTCTCTCTTAATTCTCTCTTCTCTCTTCTCTCTCTCTCTCTCTCTCTCTCTCTCTCTCTCTCTCTCTTCCTCTCTACTCTCCTCTCTCTATCACTTCTCTCTCCTCTCTCTCTATCTACCTCTCTCTTCTCACTCTCTTTTTCTCTCTACTCTTCCCCCTCCCTCTTCTCTTCTCTATGTTATTTTTATTGCTAGCGATGTTTAGATTTAAATATAGCTAAAATATTGATAATAGTGACATTTAAAATTTGAACATCACAATTACTGTTATTTGCGACACTTTATGAGCTTCACAAATAACAATCATCGCGGGCGAAATTTGCCACGCTTAAATCCCCTCCCACTCATTCTGCCTCGTCCCCTACCCACAGTCTGCTGTCTCACGGTCGCCACCATCCTTCGTGCTCCCTCCTTCCCCAGCCCCTCTCCAATCACCCCCCCTTCTTGCCTCCTTCAGTCCCCTCACCCCTCCTTCCGGAAAGAGGAGGGTCTCCGGAGGTGCTGGAGTCCTACTCATCATGTCGAATTCCGGTGCCCCCCCCAATTTCTTCCTCGCCCCTCTCTACTACAGTGGCCGGAGGAGGGGGCTTCGGGAGCCAAAATCCAGTTCCCCAGCCGTATTTTGCCCGCCCGCCCCCCCCCCCCCCCACGTCCCCTCCTCCTCCCCGATATCCCCTTTCTTCCCCTCTGTTTTTCATTTCATCCCCGCCCTCTCCATTGCAGCGGTTGGAAGATGGGGCTTCGAGAGCCAAATTCCCCCCCGCCCTTTCCCATCATTCCATCACGCGGATTTGATATTTTTTTTCAATTGTTTTATTAGCGATGCTCCTAATAGGTTTAGAAGATATTTTTTAAATTTTCATTAGTTATTAGCAACGCTCTTTAGGAGCGTAGCTAATAGCCTTAATTTTTTAAAAATTTTCTTAAGTTATTAGCGACGCTCTTTATGAGTGTCGCTAGCATTAATTGTTTTGAATTTTCTTTAGCTATGCTCATAAAGAGAGTCACTAATATAATTAATATATATATTTAAATTTTCTTATGATATTAGTGACACACTTAAAAGTTATATTAGTAAAATGTGTCGCTAATAATATATTATTAGTGACGCTTTTTAAAGCGACACAAATATAAATAATATTAGCGATGCAAAAAAAAGCGTCGCTAATAGTCCAACGCATTTCCATATGCGTCGTTAATTAGCAGTTGCAATGGGACTATTAACAATGCTTTTTATGCGTCGCTAATAGTCATTAGAGATGTTTTTATGACTATTAGCGACACTTTAATAGTTTTTTTCGTGTAGTGATGATACCAAGTGCATAACATAATTTGATTCAATTACATTTGCAATAGAAACTCCAATTAAAGAAAACAAATCTCAACTCTATAATACCAATCCTAAACAATATGGGATATGAGAAAAATGACTCTCTTCCACCATGTAGCCCAACCATAAATCACATAAAGAATTCACTTCAAAATAGCAGCTGATGAAACTTAAAAATGAAGACCTGGTTGTAGTCCAGACCATAGACTTGGTTGCAAAAGGCGCAACAAAAGAGCTTGGCACGGTTGAGGTTGACGGCAATCTCATTGCTAGGGGCACCAGTGCCAGCATGGACCGCAATATGTGGAGGGGAGGGGAGGGTCTAATTGGAGATGGCAGTGCAGGAAACAGGTGAGCAGAGGAGAGGGTAGGAGCAGGGGAATGGGAGAGTTGGGGGAATGGGGGAGGGGCACCGGACTCCGGCCAGAGCTCAGCACTATTGAGGTCAACCACAATCGCGTGGCCGACAGTGTTGGGAGCAATGTATGGAGGCAAGTGGACGTGCGGGGTCGAGAGCTTGGGAGCAGGGAAGCAAAGGCGGAGCATTGGGGGCACAAGATAGGGATGGAGGCCACTCGCCGAACTCCGACAGGAGGAGGTGGAGTCCTGCTCCTCCTCTCCTCCTCCGGCTAGTAGCAAGGGAGCAGGGGGAGACTTCTTTGCCTAAATTTTGGGTGAGCGATATATTTCTAGAGCATGTGAAATGGTATTTGAAATGTTTTCTTTTAAACGTCGCAAATATATTATGTTATTTGAGATGTTCATAGTAAGCATCACAAATAATAAAAAATGCTATGTAATATATTTTATTTATATTTAATGATATATTATTTAATATATAAATATAATAGCGGGCATAAAAAATTTAAATTAATATCTTTAGTCCCATTTGTGTGAGCCCGCACTTTGAGAGTCGTCAGATCGAGATCCAACTGTGCAATGTGGGTCATCAGATCGAAATCCAATGTTCCACGGGGCTAGGGCTCACACTGACGTGTGTGACCCCATCTTACACAAACAAGACACAAGATATTAATTTATTTTTTTTGCAAATATGCAACTTTTACCTTTGGAGTTTTGATATCATCACCAAACATTTCCATTGAAGGCTTCAACTTCAATTTTAATCAAAGCAATTTATATTTGTCTGTGGCTCATGTCCACATTTTCTCATTAACTTGGCTACTAGTTTACCTATGACATTCATCTTCCAATTGTAGTAACTGAACCTCACTTGATGCTCTTACCTGAATTTTCTTACAAAGTTCACTTGATTGGAATAATGCTTTTGAATATGATGTTCCGCTCTTGTTTGCAGCATTTTCAAGCATCTTCTCTCTTGCCTCATTCACCATTTCATTTGAACCTTCTCCCTTGCCTCATTCATCATTTCATTTGATCTCGATCCTTGATCGTTAAATTGAGACCATTTCATCTTGTCAATAGCATTAGCCTCAACTTGCTCACCTACTTCCACAAGAATCTTCTTACTCTTCTCTACTTTCTCCTCCAATCTTCGGTTCCCCATATCAACCATTTATTTTTACTTAAAAGATTCTGCACAGGCTGAGGTGACCCAATGACATCCCCCCCTTACTCTTGAGTTTTATCGATTCCCCATATAATAATAAATTTTATGTAATAATTTTTATTTTTATTTAATAATATATTACTTAATATATAAATACAATATACATAACAACCGAAAAAAATTAATTTTTTTAGTCTTGTTTGTCGAAATTAAATGTGTCTACCTCCTAAGATATGTGCGTCATCATATCGAAATTCGATAGCCCATAGGCTTGGGGCACACACAACCCAGTCTCACACAAACAGATATGAAGAAAATAATTTAATTTTTTTCTTAATTATATATTTATATATTGAATAACATATTTTGTAATTAAAAAATATATATTAATTATGACGTATATGAGTATATGTCGCAAACAAAAAGGGTAATTTGCAACGTATATTATTAAACGTCACAAATAACCATATAGTTTTTAATCAAATAATATATTATATAATACATAAATACATGATATATAATCACAAAAAAATTTAATTAATTTCTTTAGTCCCGTTTATGTGATCCTAAGCTTTGAGAGCCGTCAGATCTAAATCTGATGATGTAAGGGGGCATGCAATCTACCTGCCCCCTCAATTATATATATGTGTCATTAGATCTAAATATAATTGCCCATAAGGCTGGGGCTCACGATGACACGCATGAGCCTAGTCTCATACAAATGAGATTGAAGAAATTAATTTAATTTTTTAATTATCTATTATATATTTAAATATTGAATAACATGTTTTATAATTTAAATAGCATATATTAAATAATATATATATATATATATATTAATTTTGACGTATATGAGTATACGGCTTAAATAAAAAAACTTTATTTGTTACATATATTCTTAAATAAATAATTACATAATTATTTGTGATGTTTAATTATATATGTCTCAAATAATTATATATTATATTTTATATAATTTATTTAATAAATTTTATTCAAATTAAATAATATATTATTTAATATATAAATATATTATATATAATTACAAAAAAAATTAAATTAATTTCTTGAATCCCGTTTGTGTGAGCCGAGCTTTGAGATCCTTCAAATCAAGATTTGACAATTCAAGGGGGCATGCAACATTCTTACGCCTTGAGTTATGTGCGTCGTCAGATTGAAATCCAACGGCCCATAGAGTTGGTGCTCGAGTTGACATACGTGATTCCAGTCTCATACAAACGGGACTGAAGAAATTAATTTAATTTTTTTAAGATCCGATAGCGCAAAGGGCATGCAACCTGCCTGCCCCCTAAGATATGTGTCATCGGATTGAAATTCGACGGCCCACAGGGCTAAGGCTCATGCTAATGCACGTGAGCTCAGTCTCACTCAAACAGAACATAAGAGATTAATTTATTTTTTTTGTAATAATTTATTATATATTTATATATTGAATAATATATTTTATAATTTAATTTACTTATATTAAATAAAAACCATGTTATTTGCGACGTTTATGGTTAAATGCCTCAAATAACATAGGTTATTAGCGACGTTTTAAAATAAGCATCACAAATATATCTAATATTTGAGATGTTTTTGTAAACATCGAAAATAATTTCGTGGCGGGGACGTGAAGCGTATATGCGACGTTTTATTTTAAAGCGTCACAAATAATAAATCTATTAGCGACAATTTTGTAATATCGTCACTCAAAGTGATTTTTTAACGATGCTTTTTTGAACATCGTTATTTCTTTTAGCGATGTTTTCTTGTACACTGCTCATACAACTTTTTGTTGTTGGGAATGTATAAGTTATATCATACAAGTGGTTTCGAATTGAACAAGAAGTAGCATAGTAAACTCTAGATGAATCTTTAGTAGCATTATAAAAAAATAAAAAATGCATTAAACAAATAGAAATGGCAAAATGAACTTCATTACCTCCTAGATTAGATAACTTTTCTATAGCCCAACTTATGATCAAACTTTTTAATCCTTCACATGATTTCAACATTAAATAAGTGTTAGTCTATCTATGATGCACATCTTATTGAAACTTCCTATATTTCTTATCATGCAATTTATACAAGTCTCTAAATTCATGTATTTTAGAAGGTGAAGAAGTGATACACAACAAAATATTTTAAATTAATTGAATATGAGGTTTAACTACATTTAGATCATCTTGAACAAATAGATTAATTATGTGATTTGCACATCTAATATGAAATATAAGGGACTCTAGTGAACCAATTTTATCACAATGAGATTCTAAAAGTTCTACTACATAATTATTATTAGAAGCATTATCTAAATTAGTAATAGACATAATTTTATATTTAATTGAGTATTCATTTAAAACAAAAATCCATGATTTTTCAATAATTGAGGTAGAATGAGGATATTCTATCATGCGAAAATAAATTATTCTCTTATTTGAACTCCATGTTTCATCTATAAAATGAGTCGTTACACATGCATATCTTATATCTTGGTTACTAGTCCAAATATCGAAAGTTAAAGAAATATTTCTTTGAGTTGTAAGTAGAGTATTCTTAAGTTGTACCGTGTACAATTTGTGCAGTTTGAAAATGTGTTTTTTAGAGTGTTTCACGAGATTTTATGGAATACTGGGTTTAGAGCTTGCCTCATCACATAGGTCTCGAATAGGTTGTCATTGACAAAGGAGAAGGTTGTTCTGCACACACAACATACTTCACGAGCTCCCTCTTATTTACATCTTGATTAAAATTTAAAGTGCTAAGAGCGGTGGAGGAGGCACTCATGGCACTTAGATGACCTTGTTTTCTTGGCAGAGCATGATCTAACATGTCGGATAAGATGTGTCCAATACCCCCCTCGATTCCAATGCTTACAATTGCTTTGCGATAATTTCATTCGGCTCTTACGATCTTCATTTTGGTGTTGTCTACGCCGTCCACCTTAATTTTATTCATGTAGCTCCACATGATAGTGGTTTGCCGCTTTTTTTCCCCGGGCACCGAAGGCATTATTAAATAACTCATTCATAATCAGCTTCATCTATCCTTTTCGGAATTCCTCATATTAAAAATTTTGAAAATACTTCATTGTTGGTTGCGGCGATTGAGGAGGCGGCATTGTAGTCGGATTGGGATGTCATTTTCTTAAAAAAATAAATAATAACAAATGAATAAGAGAAAAAAGAGGCAAATTAAAGTGCAAATTAAAATTACTTAGCATAAAATTTAAATTATAAAATCAAAATTACTTCCCTTGTGTTTGATGCTTGATTTGAACTTGATGCTTCAATAAAAATTTAAAGTAGGAAGTGGCTTGAGAGTTGAGATCTTGTTTTGAGGCTTGAGAGTTTGAGAGCTTAATCTTAAAGTGTAATTAAAATATAAAAGTTAGTGAGATTGAGAGCTTGACAGTATGGAGGAGAAGAGAGTTAAGAGTCTTAGAGAGTAGATGAAAGAGTGAAGAGAAGGTTAAACTTCCTCTCTCTCTATATAGATTTTTAAATGTAATAATTACCCATCCTACCCTTGAAAATGAAAGTTATTTTAATGTTGAGAGGGGGGTTAAAATTGTCTTTTTGAGGGGTGACAATTTTGTAATCACCCCTTCCAAATCAAGCTTTAAAAAAAAACTAAATAGTTGTTGGGGCAGTGGCCCAACCACTATTATAGTCATTGGGGTAGTGCCCAATGGTTATACTAGCCATTGGGGCTGGCCCAACAGTAGAGGGAAGAGCGGCGGTGGATTGGCTGCTAGAGACAGGAAAAGGGAGAGGGATAAGGGAGAAAGAAGTAGTGGAGGGAGAGTAGAGAGGGGTGGCGGTCGGTGGCAGGCAAGTGAGCCTCAGTGGTGGGCAGAGCTGCGGACCGGAATGGAGAGAGACAATGGGCAGTGGGAGGGACTAGGGAGGCTGTGGAAACTAGAAGGCAGGGGGAGGGTTAGGGTTAGGATTAAAAAAAGCGGGTTTAATTTTGGCCGTTTAGTTGAACTTTCAGGTTTTTATAAGTTGAAACCAGGCCCAACCAAACCAAATATAAATCGATTCTTTAACTCAAAAAACTGAATTAAAACAGAATTAGGCACCGAACCATTTGAACCGACTAATTTCGTTCAGTTCTATTTTTTGGTACTAGGGGAGCGTGGGACTTATTTAGATTAAAAAGAAATCATTAAGTAAGGTATAAAAAGTTAAAAATAGTGTATGCACCACTCTTTCAGCCTCCAGCACCGACTGTAGCTGGATAAAAATGTGAGAAAGATTCCAAATCACTGTAGCATATACACACATTCGTTGAACTGAATTATTACTAATTTAGTATATATAAAAGAAACTTAGAAATTATAATCAAGAAAAACAAATTTCTTTTTATAAACTCTTCATTCTAACGTTTCTGTACTAGAGAGTAGCTCGGAAATGTCGTAATTTGGAACAGGGTACTTGCTAATCCAATTTACATAATAGTCAATTACATGATAGGCATGGTGAATTGAATATCAACAAGTTTCTCTCTCTCTCTCTCTCTCTCTCTCTATATATATATATATATATATGATTTCCCGTATATTAGAATGCTTCTATCTTTCTTGATCCAACCTCCCACTCGGCATCAAAGCAAATTGTTATCAATAAGAGGAATAGAAGCCTTCTTGTCCACATGGGTCCGCACGATGTTTCTTGCACAATACCAATGGTGGAAATTTGGAAGAAAGAAAGCGCTGGCCCCACTGGTGGAGGTAGACACGGAGGTGGAAGGGAGTTGCCCAGGTGCTTGCTTCTTGGCTTCGTGGGTCTAAAGCGGGCAACAAATGGAGGTGGCTGCACCAGTAGAGGTGGAGGAGTAGCTCCATGCAGCTCCTTGGTACAGGCCTCGGCCAAGATGTCAAGATTGCCGCAATCGGGGGAGCCCAAGGGAAGATTTCAGGAATTACGACGAGAAGATGAGAAGACACCAGTTTCAAGAGTTTCAAGTATGGGAAGATTTCAGGAATTACGATGAGAAAACAAAACCAAACCAAATGAATTTGTCCTAAAAATAATTATCTTATTGACCCAACCCGACCCAGTCGGCCTCGCGAGCGAACCAAGCTGGCCAGACGGCAGCGGTGCATGAGTGTGGGTTAGCCCACCTAGGTGCATAAGTCTAACATATCACTTCCCCACAAAAGTGGGTTGGCCTAAGGGCCTAACTTAAAAGGCCAAACTTGTACCTTATATACCAACATCATCACTTTTTTCTAGGTGATGTAGAAATATTTACTCCTTCAACCAATTCACATGTGTAATTCTCATTTACTATAAATTGGGCTTACGCTCTATACTATATAAGTTTGACCCACATAAACAATATGGGCTTGACCCACATAAATAATATGGGCTTAGCCCATGTAAATATTATACATTAATAATATAGGCTTAACCCTTTAAATATTATGCCCACTTCTAACACTAAGTACATTTTACCTTTTCTATTATATAAAATTTGCAGCAAGGGCCAAGTAAGCGGACCAGATGCAATGGCCAATGTAGTGTAGGCTATCTTTGGTATCTATACATTCTCAGATTTATATGAAAGAAATAGATGATTAAAAACTAAGATGCATCGGACGGTGTGTGTAGAGTGGACGGCCTAGCGGAAGCATGGTGGGTTGGGGGTGGCGCACCAATCAAAATTAAATCTTTATAATTAATCTACACAATCATGCAAATTATATCAAATCAATAAGCAATATAAATCATCCAACGCAAAGCATACATAAAGGAAATCAAATTGGAAGCCAAAACATACTAACCTCGGGCTGTCTAGCCCTTGGCACGCCCTTGAATCCTTCAATTCACTCTTCACAAATACTAAATATCAAGGGGATTAGAGAACACTTTTCGTATGTGTTGAACCCTCAACCGCCTCAAGCTTGGATTCAAATCTCAGCAAAAAGAGCCTCTAATCATAGCCTTGAAGCCCAAAGTCAGTGAGCTATTCTTCTAATCTCGCACCACATGCTCGAGGAGAAGGTAGGAGGAAGAAAGAGGGAGAAGGAGGGGGCGGCCAGCCCTAATCCAAGGAGGCCGCACCACCTAGGGAGAGAAGGGGTGGAATTGGGAAGAGAGGAGGAGGGGAATGGGGCGGCCCAAAACGTAGGGCTTCCTCCTCTCCCTTTCTCCTTTAAATACCCTCAATTATTCCTCTTAAGTGGGCTTACTAAATGGGCTTCAATCGATGGGCTTATATGCTGAAATTTCGGCTTAAACAGAGGGTCATACACAATGGGAGCAGGCTCTGTCTCTTAGAGCCCGCGGAGGCCTGTAACCTCTGTACACGACCAAGCCTGCGACAGGGTTGACCCCTCACTAGCCACAAGTCCCATCATTAACACATAATTCGAGCGTTTGGGCCACACAATGTGTTAATGCACATCCTAGTCACATGCTTAGTGTGTGTATGTGACGTAGGCAGGTCCCAACCAAATTATTGTTACGATGGCTCATGTGGGATCGGCGTGACCGCCCCCACAACCCTTGGACCCGTGGCCCGTACCGGCTCACTTGGACCGATCAATGTGGACCAAAATGGGCCCAAGCCCATACCATGGTCCAACAGTGTACACTTGGTGTGTCACGCCCGTTGGATCTCAATCCAACTACCCCCTGATTTGACACCCAAAATCCGACGGGTGTGTTGCACTTGGTTCACATGCTACTAAGATAAGCCGAGCAGATGTAAACAGGTTTCTCACATGAAAGAGAGGATATCTTAGTAGAGCTCAGTGTCATGCGCTATGAGCTTCCTGCCATGTTAGAAAATTTAGCCATTGCCGAATTCATGTCCTCCAAAATTGGTATTTACAGACTCAACCCACAAAATCTTATCTCCTTAATGAGTACAGGTATGAGCTAGTGTTAAGTTTGGCTCGTTAATCAGGTCCAATTAGGCTCGATTTGGATTAGGTTCAGCTCAAACTCGATTTGAGCTTAAATAGGTTTGAGCCGAGTTCGAACATACCTCTATTCGACTTGGCCTTTGGCTTAAATGAAACTCAAACTCAAATTTACTTGACATGAGCTCAAGCTTGAATTCAAACCCATATATATTTTTGAAATTATATTATATTATATAAATATAAATATATATATATATATTATAAACATAACTATTAATTTAAATGTGTATTTATGATATGTATATAATCACATATATGTACGAATATCATGCATCATATATGATATATGAGATTTGTTTATATAAGCCCAGGCTCATACGCGAATGTGTGAGCCTCGACATCAAGTGCCCTCAAATTTTGATTCAATAACACACATAACTCAAGGGGTATATTGGTTTTTGTTCCCTTGCGCATTTGAATCTTGATCCGATGACCTGTGATGTCTGGGCTCACACTAACGTGTGTAGGCCCAAACTCTTATAAAAATTTTCTATGATATATATCCTCATTAAATTATAATTGGTGTATAATTTCTATGTATGATATATATGTTTAAAAAATAACACAATTATAGACACAAACACTAATATACTCCTTTTATCCCAAATTAATATCTCTATTTGGTTTTCTAAGATGAACTAAAATTAGTTCAATTGAACAACCAAATGGAGCTATTAATATAGGATGGCAGGTCAACATGATATCACACTAATATACCCTACAACTGTTTTAAAAGAAGCATGACATAAGAGGATGAACCTCAATTTACAAAAGAATAATTAAAATATTCTTTCAAAAGCTGAAGCATGACACTTAAGGACAACATAAATACTAATTTTCTACTATCTTGAGCTAAGCGCTTTTATTAGACAATGACTACTCTTAAAAAAAGAGCTAGTCAAAACTCTCTTCAAAACATAAACTGCATAGATATATATAAATTACATATTTTTAATATAGATTTAATCACTTGTTTCTGTTTCTGACAATCGTGTAACTATTTAAATTTTTATATTTCAATATTCACTTCATGGTTTAATTATAAGATAATATAACATTATTATGCAATGAATATATTACAATATTTTTAATTTAATTTATTTTCCCTGTTGATATGATAAATGTCTACTGAAATATGTACAATGGATTAAAGATGGCTCCGAAGAGCTAGTCAAAAGTCTCTTCAAGACATAAACTGCATATATATATATATATATATATATATATATATATATATATATATATATATATATATATATATATATATATATATATATATATTACATATTTTTAATATAGATTTAATCACTTGGTTTTGTTTTTGACAATCGTGTAACTATTTTAATTTTTATATTTCAATATTAACTTCATGGTTTAATTATAAGATAATATAACATTATTATGCAATGAATATATTACAATATTTTTAATTTATTATTTTACTCATTAATATTAGCCAATGTGCGTTGTTTCAACCATGCATCATATATATCTTGATCTCACAAATGGTTGAGGATCATATATATATCAAGTGAATTCCTTTGCTGTTAGGTAAAATTAGTGTAAGATGGTTAACCATATATTTTCTAAGACATTGATAGTTACTTGGCTGTTAGATAATTCATTGAGATGTATGAGATATTTTTCATAAACACCTAAACACAAATGCATTAACATTTTTTTCCTCTCTTTTATTAAATTCATTGTAAAAAAATTTACGAATATAATTAGTATTCTAGTCGTATTGAGCTAATTGGCATGTTGTTGAACCTTTTTGTTTTCCATATGTTATTTGTATTGTTGAACTCTTTTATATTGTAAGCAGTTACATATACAGGTGGACCACCCTGTATGCTTTTCACTAGTTGGAAACTATGACCCTGTAATTTTTTGACCCATATATAGTGAGGCTACTTCTCAGATCAGTGTGGAATTTGCCTAGCGTGTGAAGCTAAAAATTATAATTTTAGGATATGAAACACGAAAGCAGTTCCTTTTCTCTTAGCTGTTGAAGTCTTTGGTCATCACAGCTTGAAAACAGATCCCATTCCTCTGCCTTCTTCTCTTGGGTCATGAAACGTGGGTCCTGCTGCAAATTGTTTCCATCGTGTACATCATAATCTTGCATCTCCTGAGGAAGGTACTGCCCAGCATAAGCCAATTGCTGGTAGTCTTGCCATTCACCTTGATAGCCAGGCACAAATACTTGTGCTTGGTTAGCATCATATTCATTCTGCACTACCAAGGCTCGCGATGAAGGCATGTAAAAGGGTAATATTCAAGAGACAAGATAAAAATAATTTTCCAAACAATCTAGAAGATTTGTCAACAGAACACAGTTTTTAGGACAAGAATGACTTCCTAAGCTTCAAACAGAAAGCTTCGAAGAAGGAAAGAAAAACACAATAAACAGGTTGTAGCACATTAGTTTAAGGTCACTTATATTGCATTTTTGGTGGGATTGATATCTTTTACTTTGCTAGGTGATTGATTTTTATTAATTCTGAGTTGACAGTTTGATATCTTTTATTTTTTCTAGGTGATTGATTTTTATTATTTCTCATCAGCAAGGACTCAGACTCCAACTTGAGTGGTGAGCTATCTTCTTCTTTGCTCCAATTTAGCTATCTGACTCACTTGAACCTGAGCTATAACCGGTTCCCCATGAGAATTCCAAAATTCATGGGCTCATTCCATCATTTGAAATACCTCATTCTCAGCAGTTCTGATTTTATAGGGCAGTTACCTCATGAGTTATGGAAACCTTACAAGTATGCTGTATTCTGATCTCAGTTTCAATTATGAGATGTATTCGGACAACCTTCACTGGCTATCTCATTTGTCTCTATTGATGCATCTTGATATGACCCTAGTCAACCTTAGTAGGTTGCATAACTGGCTTCACTCTGTCAGCATGCTCAATCTATCAGTATTGAACTTGGCTGGGTGTTCCATAAGCAGCATTCCTCCTTCTCTTCCATCTTATAATTTATCATCACTTGTTACCTTGCATCTTTCTTTCAACTTCATTAATTCATCACTACCAGCCTTGGTTGTGCAATCTTACTACTCTTACAGATGTGGTATTACTAAGATGATCACTTTTGACCATGGCAATTGGCAAGATGTGTCGTTGTTACTGTATGATTTTTGCTTTCATACATTACAGTTGATTGACGCAAACTGTTACTGGTTTGCAATTCCCAATATTGGCTCCATACTCAAAGGTCTTTCTTAGGTAAGAAATATATGTTTTTTACTAAAACTATTATTGCCCCATTTTGATGCTTGCAAAAATATCTAGACTAAAGAATATATTTTCAAGCCTTGTGACATTATGTTCTCAGCTTAATAGTTAATGTCTTCACACTATTAGGTCGAATTGAGAAAAGAGATTTTGGGAGGGACGTCTAAACATCTAATAGAATAAGATATTTTTTCTGTGTCAATAAAAAGAAGTATAATTTAATTAATCCCCTTATTTAAATTTGGATAATAAAGAAATTGTACTGTTATATGTCATCTTCAATAAATTGTACTATTTTTTTATTATTCAGAACTCAGGTTTATTATATTTTATTTAATTCATTTATCCTACTTAGATACTTTTCATTAATATAAAGTTTTATAATTATTTTCTTTCATCTATATTTATGTTTTTGTTGTAGTCATGAAAGGCTGTATCAGCCAAGACCGATATGGTATGGGGGGCGATATGCCCCCCATATATATATATATCCATGATATGTATCGGTTATACCGTATCGATACGGCCGATAAGTATCGATATTCTATTTAAAAAATAATTTTTTATTTTAAAAAATATTTAAAAAAAATTGAATTTTTTTCTTAAAAACAAAAATACAATTCAAATCCAACTTCTTAGAAAGTTATGTTTTTGTTATATTAAAAATAATATTTTTAAAGTTATATGAGATGAATACGGGTAGGTCCATGCAATTTACAAAATTATTTTTTTACATATAGTGCTCCACAAATATATATTTATTTAAATATATAACTTAGACTTATATTAAGCATATTATTTATTTTTAAAATAAACTAATTTTAGAGCACTTAATATGGGAAAGATTGAGCAATAATTTGTATGGAACGAAGAACATAATAATGTATAGTTCCAAATGATCTAATTTTAGAATACTCGTATCGGTTAATATGACATTCTACGGTCTTATTATGCTCTAAAAGAAGTATTATAATAATATATTATTAGTTATAATATTTTTTTTGTCTATAAAAGGGTTTATGCCCGTTTTGGTGCGTACCAAGCGTATCATCGGCATGTACACATATCTATAGTCATCGATACTGTCATTCATATTAATACGACCTTCCATAGTTATAGTATTATATTATGGCACCAAGTTCTAAGACTAATGGAGCAACAATTAATACAGTCAGATTCATCAGTTTATGTATAAAGCTTTTTTACGCAAAAGGCTTATTTTTAGTCTTAATTTTATGTTTAGCTATATAAATCTAAATTAATTTACTTCATCATGCTAACTTTAAATTCTTATACATTTACAGGTAAATAGGGGAGTTCAAAAGAATCATCAAAATTTGCGATGAAAGAAAATGATTGATTTCTTTTGTGATATAATTATGGTTTCATTCTAGTTATTTGGTATTTTTTAATTTGCCAAATGAATTAGATTTATGGTTTGTTAAGTTTATCTTTTGCATTATAAACTTTTCTTGAATTTGTGTATTTTTAAATATCCCCCCCAGCCCGCCCACACGCCCACCAAAAATAATTGGGTATAGCTATTGCAATTAGCAACGACTTAAATTTGCACTTAACGCTAGCTCTTTTGCAACAAACTTCTCTTATTGCAAATAAAATTTATATTTTTGTAAATATATTACAATCATTTGCTATGAATTCGGGTTGTCACAAATATTTGTTAAAAATATACACGTGTCAAACTTTCTGCGACACATACAATTTGTTGGAAACACTTTAATATCATTTGCGATGAATTTGGTTTGTCACTAATACTCTTTACAAATTATCCAATAAAACCTTCTACAGCATATGCAGTTTGTCGCAAATGCATTAAAATCATTTATGACAAAAGATTTTTGTTGCAAATGTCAATGTTTTTGTGATGTAATTATTTATTTTTAATTTTTTTAACTCAAAAAATTATATTCGTTTGCTACGTAATAATTACTTTTTTGCAACAAATAAATTTGTCGCAAATGTGTATACTATTTATGACAAAAAAAATTGTTGCAATGACTTTTTGTGACGCCTTACTTGTGACAAAAGTTCACAAATTTTATTTTATCGCAAAAATAGTTTTGTGACAAAAGATGAACCATATGCGACAAAGGCATTTGTTGCATAGGCCTCTTTTTGTTGTAGTGTTGGAACAAGGTACTTGCTAATCCAATTTACCTCTTCCAAATAATTGATCAAATTTTTTTTTGATAAGGTAAATTTTCATTAAAGCAAACCCATGAAAAAATATTAGTCAATTACATGATAGGCATGATGAATTGAATATCAACAAGTTTCTCTCTCTCTCTCTCTCTCTCTCTCTCTATATATATATATATATATATATATATATATATATATATATATATATATATATATATATGATTTCCCGTATATTAGAATGCTTCTATCCTTCTTGATCCAACCACCCACTTCCACTCGGCATCAAAGCAAATTGTTATCAATAAGAGGAATAGAAGCCTTCTTGGCCACAGTTCGCACGATGTTTCTTGCACAATAGCGATGGTGGAAATTTGGAGACTGACTGCTTCAAACCATTTGTGCAATTTGGTTGTATCAATTATCATCTTAGTTAAAGTTATACATATATACTATGCTCATATTAAACTATATATGCTTATATAGTTATAAGGAAATAGTTAAAATCTCTGTCATGTTGCTCAACCTTAATTTGGAGCCTATTTAATATTTCAGCAAGAAGAATGACGACTTTGGCACCATTATCAAATTATTTTATAATGCCATTGTCTATTTTATTTGGAAGGAAAGGAACTCAAGGATTTGTAGGAATGTCCATGACTAATGGCAAGCTTTGTAGGGAACAAGAAGTTCGTATATATGTGACGGGCATCATCGTCTTCACAAATCTATCTAGGAGTTTCTTTTTCTCAAAGATGGACGTCACAGGTAGTCTATTCTCTATCTTTGTTTCTTACCTTAACTCTTTTATCAAAAACAGATGTCACATGTAGTTTATTCTCTATCTTTGTATCTTATCTTCTATTTTATTTTGTCATGTGAACTCTCTCCTGTGCTTAATAAAAGTATTACCCCCAATTACCTATAAAAAAATTAAAATCCCCATCAAAAGCACATATGTGGCACAATTGAGCGCAGATAAACGGAACTAATTATAAACCAATGTATAAATTGGAAAAATTTTACAGGAGCCTGAGCTCACTCATGACTGAGTGAACCCTGACATCTTCAGCCGTGGGATCTAGATCCAACAGCTCGCATTGCTCAAGGCTTACTTACTCTCTGAGTAACACGTGTTGTCGGATTTTGATCCGCCCGTTCATACTAAAAAGGACATATTTTATTAGCTCGAGCCACCCGTTCACAACCAGAATGAAGAAAAGAAACCGGAAATAAAGTGGGAAAGAATTGAGCAACAAGAAAGCTTATTACAGGAATGTTTAAACATAGCAAGGAGCTCTTATTTTGGAGCAGAATTAAGACTTAAATAAGGAAAATAGTTGTTGTCCAGAAATTTATTTAAAGGCATAGAATTGTAGAGAAGGGGAGAGGAGAATAAAACGCACCAGAGCCAAATTCCTTGAATCCTATCCTCCGAAATTAATGAGAGAACACTTTGAAAGTGAGAGAGTTAAAGTCCCAAGCCAGAGGAATGAAGAAGAAGCAGAAACAAAATCATAGTTCACAGGGTTACTGTAGCAGAAACTGTTCACGGGTTGGAGGTCGAAGACGATGAATAGTAACCCGTAGTTACTGTTCACCGGTAGTGTAGCTGTTCTCAATTTTTGATTTTTGCTCAATTTTCTTCTAAATTGTAAGTCTCTTTTCATTTGTTCTAATGAAGATTTTATTTTTTAGATTAATGAGTAGTTAAATTTCATTGCTAAGGCTAGATGAAACTTCATTAAGTTATAGAATTTCATGATTATGAGACTTGATTAATTTTTTTTAATTGTGGATTTAATGTTATTTGTTTCTACCTCTTTAATTAATGAGATTGATTTAGATATGAGTTTAGTCATGCTTCTCTCATGATTTAAATTGGTTTTCATTAGTTTTTTTTACTTGGTTTTGTCTTGTTTAATATTAAAATTGGGTATTAGTTGTGATTTACAAATTGTGGATACAATTAATGACTTGATTTTAATCCGTTGAAGTGAGGAGAAATAAAATATTTATTTATTATAGATGAGAGTTTAATGATGATATTTTCCATAATAACGAAGATTAAATTTTAGATTATTATGAGATGATGTGGAAATATGATCAATGATCATGCTTATGAGTTTCTATGATTTAATGAATGTGGATTCCTATGCCTTAGTATTTTGTTTGATTCTTAGTGTTTACTTTATTTAAATAGTATTTTGTTTATTTTGCTTTGCTTTCTTATTCTTAGATTAAAGTATTAGAATTTTGATTTAGATAGTTTAATTGCCTTAAACTCTTATTTGCTTTTGTTAGTTACTTTAGTCCAATTATTATTTTTATGTTTGTTAACTAGATTAGAGTTTACTTGAGTTAGATTAAATTTAGTTTTCCGATTTCAAGTCTCTGTGGGATCGACACTCGATTTAGCTGCTTAACTACTATAGATTTGTGCGCTTGCGAGTAAACAATTAAAATTTAACAACACTAGTGCTGGATTGGGCTAGGTGGCCAACAATAAATGGTGTACAACTTGTAAAGGGGTCAAATATAAATAAGTCGTTAATCAATTTTAAGTGTGCGCATATCATTATTCTATCATAAAACATTTAACTTTAAAACTAAATGCCAATTTTTACAACAGAATTAGAATGCCATGAAAATAATAAAACATATAGAGGAATTCCAAATCGGGAAGTATGTTTTAAGAAGCATCAAAAGAGGCAATCTTTCCCAAACCCGAGCCAAGCCCAAGTGGCCCAAATACAACTGTCTTCACTCAAATTGCTTTGTTTCACTTGTATAAGTACAAAGTATAAGTAAAAATCACTTCTACACTCAATTTGGATTAAACATTCAGATTACCAGTTATCAAGGTTTATGCCCTCTTCATTTGATTCTTGGGAAGGAAGAGCTAAGGGGTGAAGAAGTCGAAGCAACGACGAAGGCTGTGCCGGAGCCAGAAGGGATTAATTGAACAAAGGAAGACATACGCTAGGATGGGGAACTTAGATTGCAATCTAATTTAGGAAGGAGGAGGTGCTGCGTTAGGACTCAAGTTTGGAAAAGAAAGAGCCGGTCCGAATTATGGAGGATATTGGATGTCGACAAGTCACGGGTTGGACTCTCCCTCTAACTAATTTCAGTCCTATCTCATTCCAAGTTTCCAACTCATTAAATGGGGCATACAAGACTCACTCTCCCTCACAAGACTAACCCAACACCTATTACTACAACAAAAAAGATTATTAGCGACGCATTTATGCATTGCTAATAGTCCCATAAGCGTCGCTAATGACTATTAGCGACGTATAATAAACGTCGCTATAAGCATAAAAAGTGTCGTCGCTATTAAGGCATATTAGCAACGTATAGCTATGCGTCGCTGATAATAACTTATTAGTGATATATATTTTATAGTGTCGCTAATGATAAGCTATTAGCGACATTTTTTTATACGTTGCTAATAAAAAAAAATTTAAAAAATTAAAAATAAATTATTAGCGACATATATCTATAAGCGTCGCTAAGAAGGAATTATTAGCAATGCTTACGTATACGTCACTAACAGAAAAAGTATTTTAAAAAAATAACGTATTAGCGATATATAATTAAAGTGTCGCTAATAAGTCATTATTAGCTACGCTTTCTATACGTCACTAATAGAATAAAAAAATCAAAGTGCCACTAATATTATACAACGCTAATAATGAAGGGGGAGGGGGGACTGGAGGGGGTGCAAGGGGAACGGAGGACAGCAGGCCGTGGGCGGAGGGGCAGCGCGGCGGCGGGCGACGGGCGGAGCAAAAGAGGAAGGAGGACCAAAAGGGAGGAGGGGGCACCGAAGGGGGTGGCGGGCCAGAGGACGGCGGGCCGTGGTGGCGGGGCGAAAGAAGAGGGAGCAGGGTTAGTTATTAGCAACGGGTGAAATTTCGCGAGTGTGGGGATATTTAGCCCGCGAGCTAAATTTCCCCGCCGGGGCGGGCCGGGATTTTGCATTAGCGACGCTCCTGAAGAGTGTCGCTATTGGTAATTTTGTAGCGGCGTATAAATTTATATGGTGCTACTTAATACTATATTTAGCGACGCTTATATAAAAGAGTCGCTAAAATAGTATTTTTTTATAATTTTCATTTCCTCTCTCTCTCTCTCTACTACTCACGCTCTCCCCTCATTCCCTCCCCTCTCCTCTCTCTCTCCCCTCTTTCCCTCTCTCTCTCCTCTCACTCCCTCTCCTCTCTCTACTCTCTCTCTCCCTCTCATCTCTCTCTCTCCCTCTTCTCTCTCTCCCCTAACCTCTCTCTCCTCCCTCCCCCTCTCTCTCTTTCAAAGAATTTTTTATTTAAAAAATAGGTAGTAGCGACGCATAGTTCTATGTGTTACTACAACTTCTTCTTTTTTAAAAAAATAATTTTTACTTAAAATTTTTTTACCTCTCACTCCTCTCTCTCTCTCTCTCCTCCCTCCTCCCTCTCCTCTCTTTCTCTCCTCTCTCTCTCTCTCTCTCCTCTCTCTCTCTCTCCCCTCTCCTCCCTCCCCTCTCTCTCTCCTCCCTCCCCCTCTCTCTCTCCTCCCTCCCTCCCCTCTCTCTCTCCTCCCTCCATCCCCTCTCTCTCCTCCCTCTCTCCACACTCTCTCTCCTCCCTCCCCCTCTCTCCCATTCATTGAATTTTTTATTTAAAAAATAGGTAGTAGCAACGCATAGCACCATGCGTCGCTACTACTATGAGGTAGTAGTGATGCATAGTTTTATGTGTTGCTACTACTCTTAGATAGTAGCAATGCATAGAACTATTCGTCGCTACTACCTATTTTTTTAATTTTTTATATTTTTAAAAATAATTTTTTAATAATTTTTTTTTCTCACTCTCACTCCTCTCTCCACCCTCCTCTCCCCCTCTCTCTCCACCCTCCTCTCCCTCTCTCTCTCCCCTCTCTCCCTCTCTCTCTCTCTCCTCTCTCTCCCTCTCTCCTCTCTCTCCCTCTCCTCTCTCTCTCTCTCTCTCTCTCCTCTCTCTCCTCCTCTCTCTCTCCTCTCTCTCTCCCTCTCCTCTCTGCCTCTCCTCTGTGCCTCTCCTCTCTCTCTCTCTCCTCTCTCCCTCTCTCTCTCCTCTCTCCTCTCTCTCCCTCTCTCTCTCCTCTCTCCTCTCTCTCTCCTCTCTCCTCTCTCCCTCTCTCTCTCCTCCTCCTCTCTCTCCCTCTCCTCTCTCCCTCTCCCTCTCTCTCTCTCTCCTCTCCTCTCTCTCCCTCTCCTATCTCCCTCTCCTCTCTCTCTCCCTCTCCTCTCTCTCTCCTCCCCCTCTCCACGCTCTCTCTCCTCCCTCCCCCTTTCTCCCTTTCAGTGACTTTTTTATTTAAAAAATAGGTAGTAGCGACGCATAGCACCTTGCGTCACTACTACTATGAGGTAGTAGCGATGCATAGTTCTATGCATCGCTACTACCTATGTTTTTTTAATTTTTTATATTTTAAAAAATAATTTTAATTAAAAAAATTTCTCCCTCTCACTCCTCCCTCCCCCTCTATCTCCTCTCTCTTTCTCCTCCCTCCTCCTCTCTCCACCCTCCCCTCTCTCTCTCCTCCCTCCTCTCTCTCTATCTCTCTCCCTTTCTCTCTCTCTCTCTCTCCTCCCTTTCGGCTCTCTCTCTCTCTCCCTCTCTCTCTGTCTCTCTCTCTCCTCCCTCCTCTCTATCTATCTCTCTCCCTTTCTCTCTCTGTCTCTCTCTCCTCCCTTTCTGGCTCTCTCTCTCCCTCTCTCTCTGTCTCTCTCTCTCCTCCCTCCCTCTCTCTCTCTCTCTCTCTCCTCCCTCCCTCTCTCTGTCTCTCTCTCCTCCCTCCCTCTCTCTATCTCTCTCTCTCCCTCCCTCCCACCCCTCTTTCTCTCCTCCCTCTCTCTCCTCCCTCCCCCTCTTTCTCCTCCCTCTCTCTCTCTCTCCTCCCTCCCCTTCTCTCTCTTTCACTTAATTTTTTATTTAAAAAATAGGTAGTAGCGACGCATAGCACCATGTATCGCTACTACCAATTTTTCATTTTTTATATTTTTTAAAATAAATTTTAATTAAACACATTTTCTCCCTCTCTCTCTCTACCCTCCTCTCTCTCCTCCCTCCTCTCTCTCTTCGCTCTCTCCTCTCCTCCCTCCCCTCTCTCTCTCCTCTCTCTCTCCCTCTCCTCTCTCTCTCCTTTCTCTCTCCCCCTTCTCTCTCTCCCCCTCTCTCTCCTCTCTTTCTCACACCCTCTCCTCTCTATCTCCTCTCACTCTCACCCTCTCCTCTCTGTCTCCTCTCCCTCTCACCCTCTCCTCTCTATCTCCTCTCTCACCCTCTCCTCTCCGTGTCCTCTCTCTCCTCACTCTCTCTCTATCTATTTTAATTTTAATTTTTTTAAAAATAAAAAAATGATATTAGCGATGTATACGTGTATACGTCGCTAATGCTATATAGTATTAGTGACATATATATATCTATGCATCGCTAATATGCTAGAGTATTCTTGACATATAATTATATACATCGCTAATACTCTTTTTTTTAAAAAAACCCTCTCTCCCTCTCCTCTCTCTCTCCTCTCTTTCTTTGTCCCCTCTCTCTCATCTCTCTCTCCTTTCTCCCTCTCCTCTTTCTCTCCTCGCTCCTTCTCCGCAAACCTGTTGTAACACCCCGCTTTTCTAATTACGTTTAGCCTATGGGGTTAAAAGTAATTAGATAAACTTTCGATGAGTTTTAGAGGTTGAAACCTTCGTATTTAGTAGAGCTCAAATAAACGAGCGTAACGATTTAAAGAACACACGAAATGGAGGTAGGGACGAAAGATACAACCTCGGGAAATGTATAATATAGATGAGACCCACTTGGAAAGGGCATGATATGCTTCTTCAAGTAGGTTTATATCAAAGGGCTTGTCGATACGAGTCCAACGGTACCAAGAACGTGCGAATCCGATTCCGGGGTAGAAAGATACGTGTGTTTGTAGATAAAGAAGTATATAAAAAATAAAAAAGAAAATGGGTGAGCCGGCGAGCGATTGGCGCGTGCCGCAGCACGAGCTGGCATGGTGCGACGCGTTCCCGCATTACCGTGGGCACCGTGGTTCCGTGTGCGTCGCGGTTTCACGCGTGGACGCGAGCTGCGTATCACGCGCGGGCGCGAGCCGCGCGTTACCGCGGGTGCCGCACGCGGTTTCAGGGTGGCAGCCGCCGAAACAGTGGCACCACCATTTCTGGCGGCGCGGTGCCGCTGTTTCGGAGCGGCTCGAGGTCTATAAATGCCCCATTCCCTTCTATTTTCAAACACTAACTCCTCTCCCCCCGTTTCTGAGCATTCTGAGTCTGATTTAGCCCATCGAAGACCCATTACTTACTAAATCGAGCATGCTCGACGCAATGGAGGGGTCCTTTCTTCGAGTTGGAGTCTGTATAAGGAGGAAATGCCCCAAGACAAAGAGAGGTTCTGCCCGTTGTCCTCGAGCACCGATCGACTTCAATCTCTATGTTTCTGACCATCATAACTTTGATTTAGTCGATTCAAGAGGCGTTCTTCACTAAATCAAGTGTGTTCTACGCGATGGAGGGCTCTGTTTTCCGAGTTGGCAATCGTATGAAGAGGAAATGCACCGAGACATAGAGAGGCTCTGCCCGCTATCATCGAGCACCGAACAAGAAAAAGGGGCCAGGAGCAAGACAGGGTTCTATTCGAAGTTGTCGGGCTACATAAAGAGAAGTAATCCAGAGTAAGGAGGTTCTATCCACCACTCACAGGCGCAAAAAATGAGAAGAATCTCGGGCAAGGAGAACATTTATACGTAGTCTTTCAGTTCAAAACGAGGAACGTATGGAGGCTAGAGGAAGCTCTATCTACTATCTTCAGATATGAAGGGAGGATGCTCATACGAGCAACTTCGAATACTACTACCTCGCAAGACATGACGGGAGTAAGCATTTCTAATCTCCCGTTTTAATTATAGAATGATGTGCTTATATGCCATGATGTGTGCTTATATGCCATGATGTGCGCTTATATGTCATGATGTGTGTAGTCTCACTCTAGGGTAGAGCGAGACATGTGATGTGTGTGTTCGGTCTCGGCTCAGTGATAAAGCGAGACATGTAGTGTGTTTTTAGTCTCGGCTCAGTGGTACACGAGACCTGTAAATATGTTTAGTCTTGTTCTCTGGTAGAGCGAGACGTGTGGTGTGTGTGTGTCTGGTCTCGGCTCAGTGATAGAGCGAGCTGGGTGATGTGCTCAGTCTCGACTCAGTAATTGGAGCGAGACAGGTGTATGTGATTTTGATCCCGCTTTGTGGTAGAGCAAGATGTACGATTTCGTTAATTTATTAACTTCCGCTTGACTCTAATATATGACGAGTTTTTGTATACTTCCGATTAAATATTTGGAGATACATATTTTATACATATAATTTTGTGATGCTTGTTGTATGTAGTAGCCATTAGGCAGAACTACGTTTGGATCCGATCGTATTGGAATAATATCCAATACGTACGTAGGCAACCAATGGCAAGGCAACGTTGGTCCGATCCAAATTATTATAATAATATGTTTTATTTTGTTTTACACGCAACAAACTATGAAGCTTCGTTGTGTGTATGCGTTCGTTACAACCTAAGTCTACATATGGGGAAGCCTTGAAGCTCCGTAGTGCGTAGACGAATGTTGTACCTCTCGCACACAAACAATGATTCCTGGATTAAGGAAAGAGAAATTTTCTATTGGCGATTTTGTGGACCCGGCTTGGGTCGGGTCATTACACCTGTATGCGTCGCTAATACTCTTTTTAAATAAAAAATAAAAAAAATCCCCCCGCTCTCCCTCTCCCTTTCCTCTCTCTCACTTCCCTCTCTCGCTCCTCACTCTCCCTCCCCATTCTCTCTCTCTCTTCCATTTCCTCTCTCTCCCCTCTCCTTCCACTCTCTCTCCTCTCTCTCCCCTCTCTCTCCTCCCTCTCTCTCCCTCCCTCCATTCTCTCTTCACTCTCTCTCTTTTATTATAAATTATATATTAAAATTAATAAGAAAATTTTAAAGATAAAATATATTATATTTCAAAATTTCTAATCTATTGTTGACACTACCTTTTATTAAAAATTTATTATTTATTTATTATTTATACAAATAGTCAATATTGAAGAAAGTTTATTATAGTTAAAAAAATATTTTAAATGTTTTATTTTTTTAAAATAATTTCATTAATTAGGTATTAGATCTTAATTTTAAATTTCTTACTTAAAATTGAGAATTATTAGATACTGTCACGACCCGGATTTTTAAAAGCATTTTTAAATAGCACGAACGGTAAGTGGCGAGAATTTTTTTTAATACAAAACAAATCATTCGATTAAATATCCAGGTCATGATAACTAGGGTTCACAAATATGGATATCAAATCATATGATATTTACACGTCACAAAATTTCAACAACAGCTCATCCATCTAAGTACAAGTCTATCATTCGTCTGAAAATAAATAACAAGTTGACTCTCACGCTAAAGGTACACTTACGTACTGGAGTTGTAGAAACGAATAAACTTCATCTTGTGCTCGCCTATCTTGGTCTCACTTGTCGCCGCTTGAGAATTTGCCGCCAACCTAACGAAACAACCACAACACCAATAATGAAATCTATCCGCCTTCAGGTGAAGAGCTTCCAAAGGACAAAAGATTTAATTAATATTTTTCGGATCGGGCCAACATCACCCGATGTTAGTTGTCTACGTACTCATCAAACAACATCTCCAATGTTTCCAACAAGATCGGATTCAGACGTAGTTCTGCCTAGAAACTACTCTATCCTAATAAGCATAACATCACACATGCAATGCTTAGGTATTTTCAATCAACCTACATTTTAGTAAATCCTTTAATTGTTCCACTTGTCTAATTAATAAGCAATATCAAACAATGTTATTAATTATCTCACATCCCTTGTTCAATAATTAATACTATCAAATCTATAACTCAGAGATGAATCGCCCCTTGAGAAATCTCCAAACATAGTACTCCAACCTTGGAGTAGACTGCTTAACAGCAGCTTGACCCAAATCCTCAGGGCTCTCAATAGCCTGCCACGAATATGGAGAAGAGGATCCCAACTGTGCTCATGGACACAGATTGGCAAGAAACACAAGCCTTCCATGATGCTTATGTAATTCTACTTTTCGTACGCACTATATGGTCCTGGGAAGACCTGCGGGAGACCCACAGTAAAGACCTTCTGGTCAATACCCAAACCGTCGTGGCGATGAAGAAGCATATCGCAATCTCCACCATCCCAACTCTGGGAGAAAATGTCTTATAAGATATTACTAATGTATCCATAGAAGCCTTAGGTCTTTATGACCATTGACTCCCCCAAACATTTGAACTTAAACTAGATTATTTCTATCAAGTCAAGTATCCGCTCAACCATTTGGGTCCTCTTCACCTTGTGAATTTACCCAATAAATAGCTTATCCACTGAGTTATGACTCAAAGAACATCTTGTAACCACCCTCGGTTCATTAACTAAGGTAAAATTCTATGTCAGGGTCTCGTTCACTCCATGAATGTGTCCCCACCCTAATGAGGGTATTTTAGTCATTATCTTGATTAGATGTTCTCCCCCTAATCCAACGGAAACCCATGTCTCTTGATTAAACTTCATTAATATTAAGTTACTCATATAAATCAACGCATTAATAATAAATGCAAGCATAAGAATAAATAGCATATATACTATGTAATCACACAGGTAAATAGATAATAAACGGAGGCCCGTTGCACTTATTTGCAAGGGCATGGTTTAGAGAGTTCAATTCCAGACTCAGAGTAGCAAGTTTCTATTAGTAGGCGATACATAGTGCTAGCAGGGTGGACTTCTAAAGTTATTAGGAGTATAGAATTTATTTTAATGTTGATTTGTAATAAGGTACTGTGTTTTCCAAGAGATTAGTTTATGCTATTTTATTTATGTTATTGCACTTGTACATAGTTGTGATCTTGGATTGTAGCATTCATATTACATTAGGTGGTTTATTTTAATGTTATGTGATGCTTGGCCGTGTATGTTAACACCCTGAGTTTTGCATTGTCTATTAGTTTATGATCATAAAAACCCGGGGCATTACAGTTGGTATCAGAGAAGAGTCAAAGCTATCTGCAAGTGCATGACTACATGAAATAATATTAGTATATTTAATGACATGACTTAGAGGAGGCAATCATACCCAGAGTTATTTACCGACTAACTCTTTTCATTTCGAGGATGAAATGCCATTAAGGGGGAAATGATTTATTATTAGCATACAGTTTAATCCTTTGAAAGGGAGTCCGCATTCGGGCATCAATAAGTTAAATTGTTTCCTGAGTAGTCTACTTTCAAATAGGATTTACAGTTAGCATACAATTTACTCCTTTGAGTGGGAGTACGCACTTGAGCAACAATAAGTTAAATTGTTTCCTGAGCAGAGTCTAATTATACTCGAGTTAATCTTGACCTTTATTAGAGGTTGCACCCAATGAGTCATGTTTCAAATTGACATATAGTATGTCATATGCAGTGGTGTATTTGTATTATTGTTTAACCAGTGTCAAGTAGCACTTTATCTAAATGTTTCTTGTAGTTCCTATATCCATCTCTATGGCATGATTATGAGCAATTTTTCTTGCATCTTACTAAGTATTAGTGGAAATACTCATGCATTTCTACGATGCAAGTTCAGCTCCAAACTCAGAGTAGCATGTTTCTATTAGGAGGCGATACACAGTGTTAGCAGGGTAGACTTTTGAAGTTATTAGGACTATAGAATTTATTTTAATGCTAATTTGTAACAAGGCACTATGTTGCCCAAGAGATTAGTTCATGTTATTTCATTTATGTTATTGCACTTGCACATATGGCTTTGATCCTGGATTGGATAAGCACTAAAGTCAAGAAAATTTAAGAGAGAATCAACTACCAACCTAGGGCACACAAAACAACAAATTTTAATCAAGTATTTCTAAAAGATAACAAGCAAAATTTAAGCACAAACTAGAATTTAAACCCTAGCACAAGAATAAACTATGGAAATTTGAGCAAAGTTTCTAAGCAATATCATGGCAAATATGATTGATATCAAGTAGCACAAAATCAAAATTTTAATAATTCTCCTCGGCTACCAATTGAGAGTTTAATATATGTCTAATCGACTTAGCGGATTACTAGATTGATCTTAAAACTAGTATATTCAACAAGTAATAATTAAGAGTTCTAGCCTCTATGTATAGAATTTTTTATTAAGAAAAAATGATAATAACCTAGTCATTCACTCAATCTCACTCTCGAATTATTAATCAATTAATCCACACATAAATATAACAATTTATATGGAAAACTCCAACTAGGGTAAAAAATCATAGCAGTTTCAAAGGAACCAAATTAATGCACTAAATTTTAGACTTTATATAGGCACAAGCAAACCACTAACCTTATTTAGAATCTAACATAAACTCCTCTTATTTAAATCGTTGTTACTAGCCTTCAAGTCTTTTCTAAACACTTTGAAACTTTCCCCTCCTTGCCTTATCTCTGTTTGCTTTTAGTCTTCAATAATCTCCTCTTGTTGACTATACTTTGCCTTAAGGAAATCTTCCATTGAAGACATGTTGTAAGTCCTCTTTCAATACTATGTGTATTAACTTCTTCAGTTATGAATTGTCTTCTTCTATTCACCATATATCTTCAATAAAAAACCAAAGTGAATTCTCTTTTAGAAAAAAATAAATAAAGGTGTAAAACCTCTTAATTTCTCTTTTCTACTCTAGTTTTTCCTCTCTTCAATTTTGTGATTTTATTACCCTTATATAGTCCAATAAGTCAGTTTAGAACATGTATTTTAATAAGGAATGAAATAGAAATCGGAGGGTCTTATATTAGGTAAATATCTTTGAAACACTCTATTGTCCTAATAAGCGATCAATCAACTACTATTTTTAATGTACATGATTCTTCAATTGATCGATCAATTGCAAGAGTGATTAATTGATAACTCTAGGCTTCATTTTGCATAGGGATGAATCATTAAGGGATCAATCGTTTTGTCCTTGACATTTTGCAGTGATTGATCATTCTGCCAAAAATTGATATTTCCCCCCTTTTTACCTTTTTTACCTTAAAACCTTCTAAAACTTCTCTAATCACTTTTTAACCTTTTTCCAAGTGATCTATGCAAGATAATGTGATCTATATAAGCTTCAAAACCTTTCATATTCTTCAGTCTTTTGCCTTGATCAACAAAAATATATTTGCTCCTATTTTTTAAGTTTGTCAATTCAAAATCTAACTTGACTATAACAACCTCAAATCAGACTCTTAGACTTATTATATATATGGTTTCTTGACATAATTTCGACAAATAAATCATCTAATTAACTAGACATATAATCATATATTCTTACAAAGGTGAGCTTAAGGAGCTTTTGAAGATCGAAGATGTTGAAGATTCAAGTTATTTCATTATAGTCAAACTACATGTGGATTTGATCCAAAGGTACATGCGATCCACATGAAACACTTGAGTATGAAAGTAAACTTTGTCTTTCTACATCTTGTTCTAACTATCCATGATGTTAGAAAGCATTAGAGTTTTGTATGGATTACAACTTAAAATATGTATTAAGTTGATTGAACACGCAATCATCTACCTATCATAGTAAGTCAAGTCTAGATTAATCTATTTCCTACTACATAAATTTATTTGAGTCAATAGATTGGCAAATCGAATTGTCGAGGGACAAATATCAATCTACCTACGAAGCAAAATCTAGAAATGAGTTGATTCCATATCAAATTTATGTCTTCCTTCAAAACTGACTTTCCCTACCTACCAATGTAGTGTTTTCATGAAAAGCTAAGAGAGAGACACCTACCTTACTTCAAAAAAAAACCCATACTTTTTTTAAGTAAACTTTCTCTCTTTACTTTTGTTCATGTCAAACTCTTTAATTCAAATTTCCTAGAGTTATTACAACCTAATTTGAAGTTTGTTTCATGAATTTTATCTGAACCCTAAAAATCTTAACTTTCAATTCCTTAAAAGAGTTTCATCACTAAAAAGTGATTGTTGATTTTTTATTTTGGATTTCTAGCAATGATCATGTGCTAAGGATTATTGAAGCAACACGAAGGCTATTAGTTGTGGATTCGGTACTTAGCATAAAGTGGAGTTCATCTTAGGGGTTTGTTGATGAATAGTCATTTTAATAGAATGTGATATTGCAACCTTGACTTCATAGTAGATTTTTTATTGAATGAGGTCCTGTGGTTTTTCTTGGATGAGCTTTTTAAGTAAAAAACTTTGATGTGCTACTTTGTTAATTTGTTATATTTCACACACACATTAGGCTTTATTTTTAGTTCAATTCATGCCTAATTGATCAAGTAGTTGTCTTAATTAGATTATTTATTTGAGGGTTTTTAATCTAATTATCATATTTGAGTAAGAGTTGTACACTCTTGATATGATGCTAACCCTTTCACAAACCTTCAAAGTAAAAAAAATTTTTGTTGTAATCACTTTGTGCGAAGAATTTTTGTCTTCACAAATAGTACGTCAAATTAATTTTTACAGCTTTTTTTAAACTTTTTATTTGTTGGAAATTTTTTTGGGTTGAATATATTTCAATGCAAAATATAATTAATACATAATTTTTATTTTTCAATGACTAAATCTCATAAATAGTAACTTCTATTTAATTTTTAGGAAAAACTTATTTTTTGGCAAGGTATTAGTGACCTTTAGGGACAAAATTTGTCTTCACAAAATACTTTTTGGGATGATTAATTTGTGACAACCAAAATTTCATTGCAAAAGGTCATTTGCAACAACTGTTGTGCTTTTTCTAAGAGGTGATTCATGGCAAAAGCCCAAATTTGTTGCTTGCAGTTTTTCCAGATGCATGGATTGTGGCCCACATGATTGAAAGAGTGCCTCACCTTATTTGTGTCCAGCATGAACCATGTAGATAGTTTGTTGCCATGTCAAATAGCAACGTTCACACATCCAAATGATTGGAAAAAATTACACCTAATGATTTATGCAATTTCTTTAAATTAGGAGTTGTAGCACAAAGCTACTTTTAGCCACTATTTTGTATATCCCAAAAAAGACAAGGACACTTTTTGGTATCTATATGATTAGAGAAAATAACATAACATTGTTATTCTAGGTATTATACAGAAGCATTGCACTAGTTGAACTTTCTTTTGAACAGTAAATATAGATTGTGTTAGTTGTTATTCCATAACTAACTCAAGTAATTGACTTGCAAACTCATTCGCTTGTCTTAGTTCACACCTTAGTGGGGAATGACTTTATGGTCTTCATAATGAGGTAGAACCATACACTAAACCACTCCATCAAGTTCTTTGCATAATTGAAAACTTTATGATCTTCACTAGGCATTCAAATATTACTACATAACTTCATATAAATGATCCAATTTTTACACACCCCCTTATTTTTTTAGCTAGAATTAATAATTGAGAATGACTAATTGTCTGACATGGACACATATGTTTTTGAGACATTTAAAAAAATAATTTAAAATACAAACTCATCATGAAATACAAACTCATTATCATAAGATGATAATATTCATAGCTTCGACTTCAATTATTAGCGATTCTGATTGTTTTAGTCTCATGAAATACTTGCCTCACTTTCATCAATTCTCTGCAAATGTCTTTCATATCCATTCTCTCTTTCGGGTACTCGGCTGAGCAGACAAGTCCAATTTTGGCCATACAGACTAAGCAATTTATCAATTTATCATTTTCTCTTGGATCTTCATGTAGGAGGATCAGAGGGTCTACAATCTCCATTACTCTTTCTGGAATAGCCATCTTCACATATTTTAGTAGATTTAGATTCTCACTAAACATTTCATTAGTTGGCTTCTTCCTTGTAATCATCTCCAACAACATGATTTCATAGCTATACACATCCCCATGAGTAGTCACAGTACTTCCGCTACCATATTCTAGCATTATGATTTACAAACAATAACAAAATAAGATTAAGATGCCCATTTAAAAAAAAAGTGAGATATTTGTAGTTGGAAGCCTGCTTTTATAAAGATGAAGAAGAATAATTATTTATGTTATCTAGCAAAAAGTAAATAACTATTGACGTTTAAGATCATACGAAATATAAGATTGATTTGGCTATGAATAAGGCAATGCCTTTTTTTATATATGATACCTTAGACTAGAATTGACCCAATAAAAACCAAGGTTGATATGAAAATACTTACTCCATTAGAGAGGTCATGTCATCACTTATTTGCAAAGGTACATGCCTTTTCTATCTTTGTGTACAATCCATACATTATGTCAAATTTAAATCATCAAAGGTAGAGAAATGTTTACCTGGGGCAATGTAGCCAATAGAACCCTTCAAAACTGAGGAACTCGTTTGATAGGAGGAGAAATAATCTCTTGATGTTACAAGGCTTTTGGCCAGGCCAAAGTCTCCCAAATGTGCCACCATATCATCATCAAGAAGAATATTGCTTGGTTTTATATCACAATGAATAATTGGAGGTTCACACTGATTATGAAGATAATCCAAGGCATTAGCCACATCAATGGCCACATCTAATATTTTACTAAAGCCCAAATATTTAGGTGAATCATTGACATTCATTTGTTGTAGCCACTCCTCAATACTTCCATTAGACATAAGCTCAAATACTAAAGCTTTAAAATCTCTACCTTTAAAATCTGAACTTGAGCAGGAGGTTAAAATCTTAACAAGATTCCGGTGACGGATATTTTGTAAAGCTCCACATTCATCCATAAAAGTTTTCATGGCATGGTCTTGATCAAGATTAAGTACCTTAATGGCAACCATGGCTTGATAGTTTTGCAAAAATCCTTTATATACAGTGCCAAAGCTCCCTACGCCAATTAAATTTGAGGAAGAAAAGCCATTTGTTGCTTTGAAGAGCTCTACATAAGAGACTTTAAAATGTAAATTGATTGAGGAAGAAGAAGAGGAATGGTGCTTCCTATTTTGTGTTCTTCTACATAATATGAGTAGGCAAGATATTACCAAAGCGCCAACAATAGAAGCAACAATCGATAATTTCACTTTCATAGAAAGGGATTTTCTACCTTGGCTGATAGATTTTGGTTGACAAGGGACCAAGTGCAATTGTGCCATACCACCACATAACTTGGGATTTCCCTCTAGAGAAATAACACTTACATTGCTAAAGGAATCTGTAGGTACTTCTCCCTCAAAATTGTTAAAAGAGAGATTCAAATAATTTGTATCATTGAGCTTGTAGAGAAATTCTGGAATATTCCCAAACAAATTGTTGTGTGAAAGATCTAGCTGCTCTATACCTTTCACATAAGCTAATGAAGGAGGAATACTTCCATTGAGGGAGTTGTTCTGCATAAATAGTCCTCGCAGCATAGAGCAATCACCAATGTTTATGGGGATCTGGCCTGACAAATGATTGTAAGCAATAGAGAAATTAATGAGGAATTTCAAGTTACCCACTTTTGATGGTACGGGCCCAGTTAGCAAATTGTTGTCCATTATAAGATCAACCAAAAAAGAGAGATTGAACAAAGTCAATGGTATCTTTCCACTAAGACGGTTGCCGAAAAGGAACAGATATTCAACACGTCTACAATTCCCAAGGCTCGAAGGGATTTGCCCTTCGAGTTGATTACCTTCTATAAAAAGTCTAGCCAGCTGAGTTAGGTTGCCAATGTTGTCTGGAATTTTACCGGACAACTTGTTGCTACCAAGGTAAACCTCTACAAGCTGTAGAAGCTTTCCAATCGTTGCAGGAATTTCGCCGGTCAGATGGTTATACTCTAAAGATAATACCCGCAACTGTACAAGGTTTTCAATTCCTGAAGGGATGGCTCCATTGATTTGATTCTGTCCAAGTGCCAAGTATTCAAGATGATTGGAGAGGTTTGATGTGGATTTGGGGAGAGAACCGACAAGGCTATTTTGCTGAGCTAAAAGGCTGATTAAGCGAGTACAGTTGGTCAACGATGCGATAAACTGCAAGTCATTGTTTCCGAAACCTCCAAGCCTGTTGCCGGCAATGTTAAACCTAGACAAATTCTTTAAATTTCCTAGATCGACAGGTACAGACCCAGTGAAAAGATTTGTCGGAAATTCGAGCACAGTGAGATGAGAAGCGTTGGCTAGAGTGGTTGGAAGTGGACCAATGAAATTGTTTGCACCAACCAAAAGAACTTCGAGGTTTGACATTGTAAGGCCAATGTTTGAGGAAAGTCTTCCCCGAAATTGGTTTGCTGCCAGAGACACCCGAATCATGGATGAGAGATTGTAAAGAGAAGGTGGTATCGTACCAGATAGCTTGTTGGCACCACAATTAAATAATCTCAAGCTGAAAAGCTGG
This sequence comes from Saururus chinensis, assembly GCA_035235625.1. Lineage (NCBI taxonomy): Eukaryota > Viridiplantae > Streptophyta > Magnoliopsida > Piperales > Saururaceae > Saururus > Saururus chinensis. Next base: position 11,455,242 of record CP141150.1, read on the forward strand.
CCAAGTTCACTTGGGATGCGCCCGTCAAAGCTATTAGCTGCTAGGAACATACTCTCCAGTGCAGTGAGGTTCCCAAACGAGGGCGGAATCGGTCCAGTGAGTTTGTTGCGATTCAATCCAAGGAAACGCAGCTGAGACAATGAACCAAGCTCAGCGGGGACATTTCCTACGAGTCCGTTTCCACGCAAGTGAAGAAAAAAAAGGCGGGAGCAGTTGGAGAGACTGCCTGGAATTTCTCCTTGTAGCGAGTTGTTAGCCATATGAAGAACTTCGAGGCGACGCAAACGAGCCAACTCCAATGGTATGCGGCCATGAAAGCCATTCTCACTGATGTCTAAGATTTTGAGGAAGGAAAGATTGCCAAGCTGAGGTGGCACTGTCCCTTTTAAACCCAGATTGGGCAGGTCCAAGCGAGTGACTCTCCCATGCCGGCGACTGCAAGTGATCCCAGGCCAAAAGCAAAAGTGGACGGAATGGTTCCAAGAAGTGAAGATTTGGTGAGGGTCACCAGTGATCTCACCCTTGAAGGTGAGCAATGCAAGCCGATCCGTCTCGTTGCCCACATGCAAAGCCTTGATTCTCATCAATATCAAGCTGCAGCAGATGAAGAATGCAAGCACCTGCACCTCCATTTTGGAAAGCCTGGGCAATTGAATGGCGGAGAAACTGGGCTCTGTCAAGAGCGCTCTGGCTTCTTCACTCTATTCCTTATGATGTATGAGAATGCCTGATATGTGGGCAGTAGCTATGGGACAATATATATTCTTTAGGAAGGCAAGTAAGGACGACTTCATATCCACACTTCTATACTACCGTCGTCCTTGTCCTGAAGCCTGTTCCTCACCCATTTGTTTCTCCCGTTCTTCAGAAGGCAAGACAATTGATAGTCAGTGTGCGAGACGACGAGAGCCAGCCCATATTCTACGGATAGAATATTCAACGAGTTGTATGGCTAGAATTGATTCGAAGGCATTGGGTACCCCATTAACTTGCTTTAAAGTGATTGTAATTTTTAGCTAGAATTGACTTGAAGTCGTCGTCGATTACCCAATTAACGTGCTTTAAGGTGCAGTTGAAGCCTGATAGTGACGGCATAAACGACAATCCAAATTTCTTTGTTAAGGGGGATTTAGTCGCGATGGATTTTATTTCCACGCGTTTAGTGGAAAAAATTCCTTAATCTTATGTATTTTTCTGCTATTATTATAATATTTTTGTTGAAAATAAAATTTCTTTGTACGAAAAAAAATATCTCATGAAACCACAATAATTTTTTTTTGTAGTGCTAGTTATGTGTTACTTTTTTTCATGCACAAAATAAATTTACATTGCCACCTACTAGTTTGATTTAGGATAGTGCTCAAAATCTTGACCTGACCCAATCCAAATAAATTGACCTGGGTCAGGATGGTACGGGTCCAATATTGGGTCGAGCCAGGATTAGCTTGTAAAAAACCAATAACTAACCAAACCAAACCCTAGTTTTTAATTAACCTACAAAACCTTATTACACCAAGTTTGTTTATTTTTTTTGTAAATTTTCATAAATAGAATTGACCTAATATAGTGTCAATTCTATTTGAATTATTAGAATAGACTCCACTTAAGAGAGAATCTCGGATCCTATTTTGGTTTTTAGGTTTTTTAAATCCTAACTCTGATCAGATCTAAGAAACTCGATTCTTGTCTCTTGTTTAGGTTGGGTACAAGGAACTTGGTTCCTATCTCGGTCTTGTTGAGTCTTATAAAACCCGAATCAACCCAACTTAAGGTATAGTCCTAGTTTAATGTGTATATATATGTGTGTGTGTGTATATATATATATATATTAAAATTTCTCATGTCAATATGAAAAACTCTTTCTAACAGAGGGTGTTATGTGACAAATCATGGGAAAATGAGATCGATATATTTTAGGCCTATTTTGACGAGTGAGACCCACTAATAAGGTCAGTCAAAGTTTTAACCTAAAATCAATTATTTAAATTTGATGAAATTAAATAAATAAGCCCCACTCATTGGAATGTTCCCAATTTTGGTAAATCCCCATGTTCAAAGGAGATCTTTAAATCGTAATTAATGTTACACCTATCTTACAACTCTAAGGATCTAAATTCAAAAATGTAATCTCATTCACCGATTCACATGAAAAACGACTTCATGTGACCAGTTTCTCAGCATCTTCTCCAACTTTTAGAGTCTTCCAGCCCCACACCACTTTCTCATGTGTCCAGTTGCCACTCACATTACACTGCGATGGATACACTATGCCTTTCAATAATATCCTCGTCCTTGTCCTAAAGCCCTTTGTTTGTGCCGTTCTCGAGAAGGCAAGACAGCCAGCCCGTAACCTACGGATTGAATGTTGAGTGAGTTGCAAAGAAAGCTACTTTTGCCCCAACCCGCATGACCCGGTGCTCTATGTGCGTTAGGGGCGGGTTCGGTGATCCTTCGTGCATTTCCACTCAGCACACATTCCTCCACTCTCGTAACTTCGCCAAAATGAAATCTAGATCTTCCCCTTTGTTCTCCTTTACACACACCTCACAAATCACCCGAGTCTCGCCCCCCACGCCCCCGCCCCCCCCCCCCCCACCGAGTCATACGAGTCTCACCTGTTCAGCTCCTCCTCTGTGAAGATCGGCGACACGAATGAGTTGAGGTCTCCAAAGATGATGAGCTCTGGCTTCTTCTCACTTATGACATATGAGAATGCCAGATAATGTGGCATAGCTTTGGGACTAAATATATATTCTTTAGTAAAAACAGAGTGTCAACACAAGTTGAACAATAGTAATTGTGTATATTAGCTGGGAAAGCTACTGTTTGGCTATTTTGGTTAATAGAAGTGGTGGAACTTGTTCCCATGGATATGATTTATGATCTATTGGCACGGCTGGGTATTGTGGCGGACAAAAAAATATTAAAATAAGGTGTGCGATAACATATGCAAAAACTAATCTAGTATGACAACATTGAAAATTACAGTAAGACCTTTATTACTATCAAAATTAGCCATTTATTTCCAATCCTTCTTAGTTTTCACAATTATTGTACCATCAGTTTCAATCTTGCAAAGTAACATCTCATATTTTTAAGTTAATTTCATTAAAAATATATTTATTTCCTAATTTTCTACCCTTAGTAGAATTTGATTTAATGAGTTTTGATTGTAATCAACGCCTAGTGGGTCCCCATATAGTTCCTACCATGTCAAATGGGATTTACCCTAGTTTGTAGGGCCAATATGAGATGACAGAGAGTTATTTGAGAGGGAGGAAAGTATGGAATTGGTAGGGCCGGGAATCGGGTCAGGTCGGGTCAAATCGGGTCGGGTTGGCATTGACCTTCACTGAAATCAGGTCGGGTCATGACCCGACCCTATTTTTAAATCGGGTCAAAAATTCAAACCCTAACCCTATTTGAGTTGGGTCAGGTCAAGTATGCAGGTAACTCTATTTTTTTTCCTCAATTTTTTGTTAAACTTGTATTATATACCTTCTCTTTGTAAAGGGCAAACACAAATGAAATTAAATACATTACAATAATAATTTGTAATGTTTGGTTCTTTGGCTAATTTGTGGCTGATATTTTTTTGTAGTAGCCATCAACGAAGACCTTAGAGGTAAAATGTTGCATTTCCTTCATTCTAAGAAAATGATAACAAAACAAACCTTGAACGTTTGTTTACTCATGATCACTCCACTTGGCTTTCGATAACTAACATACCAACGCAAAATAGATTAAACATTATTTCTTTGATGACCAGAGAGGATCATGCATTTCAACATGTCTTAATTTCAAAATTCCAGTAACAACTTCTCTATGGTTGTTCATAACCCTACCCTCCTTTGCAACCAATGACACTTTATTACAATTTTCCTCCTTTAAAAATTATCCATCATCGAGCTTTATTATCCGCCTATCTGGTTACATGTTCCTAACCTGCTCCCTGTCAGGTCTTTAACAGAGAGTTAAATCTAGTGTGTGATGTATCCTTCTAAATGAGAGAGGATGAGTAATGAATACAACAAAATATGACATACTTTCATTCCATTCACCGCACCTAAAAGAATAACAGAAAAAAATTAAACTATATATAAATTAACCATACTTTGAAGATATCATCCTCTATTACCCTAAAATAGATGCCTACTACAAAGCAAAATATATGTGATCACACCTATGCCCCAAACATCTTATTCACGCTCAAATTTATGTTTAAGCATCTCTAGTTCAACATAGTATGCACTAAACAAATACTATAATAATAATATAAATAAGTCTAATAGATGAATACTATAATAATAGGGTTCTTTATTATTTGTAGTCGGGTAAAAGTCGGGTTATACGGGTCAGGTTCGACCCAACCCTAAATTCAAAACGGGTCAAGATCCTAAACCTTGACCCTAACCCTACTTGTAGTCGGGTTGGGTCGGGTCAAGTGCAGAGTTAAGTGGGTCGGGTTAGATTTTCCCAGCCCTAAGAATTGGTTGACTCCTGTTGAACGAATATGTCTTACATGATGGGTTACACACTTTGATACTATTCTCATCCTTCTCCTAAATATAATATGCATCATTCTTGAGAAGGCAAAACAAACAATTAGTGTGAGAGACGACCACAGTTAACTCATATTCTTGGGATAAAATTTCATGGATTTGCAAAGTCTAGAATTGACTCGAAGTCCTCGGGTACCCAATTAACTTACTTTAAGGTGCAGTTGGAAGACTAAGCTAGAATTGACTCGGTACTCAATTAACGTGTGTTGGAAGTATGACATTCACTACATAAACAACAATCCAAATTTGTTTGTTATGGGGCTTTAGTCTTGATGGATTTTATTTCCACGCATATAGTGGGAAAAAAATTCCCCAATCATATGTATTTTTTAATATTATTATAATTTTTTATGGAATATAAAATTTCTTTGTGGGAAAAATATCTCACCAAACTACAGTGACTTTTTGTGGTAGTCATGTGTTACTTTTTTTCACATACAAAATAAATTTACATTGCCCTTAATTAGTCAAGCATATTATGAAGTTTTTTATAGATAATATTTTAATGAATGATACCATTCAAAGCCTGGACCCAACCAAATCCTAATAGAAATAATTTGAGATTGACCTGGGTCAAGATGGTTCGAGTCTAATCTCAGGTCAGGTCTAAGAAAAAAATATTTAGATAATTCTTTGGTTGAGTTAAGTTTAGCAAGTAAAAAACCCAAGAATTGACCCAACCCAACTTTAATTTTTATTTTCACTCATGCTCTAAGTAGCAATCAAATACTCTCTTTATCCTATATAGTTGTCTGAAATATAAAATTAAAATAAATAGAAATAATTTTTTTTAATGCAAAAAAATAATGGGGGCCTTAGTTGGTGACCACTTTGTACCAATCCACCAAAATAATGGCTTAAATGGTTCAAGATTATTAAGTCAGCTCATCTCTACGTGAGACACTTCCAGCTCAAACAATATAGTTTTGAGCCATGAAGCAACTGACTGGGTGCTTGCCCATACCTTAACACGTTAACATGATGATCCATACTATGCTATGGGAAAAATCTTCCATTATTGACTCACTCATATCATTAATCCTATATTTACATGTCTTCATCTAGTGTTTTAAAACCTAGACCGGCCCAGCCGATTAGAGCCGCATCAAAATTTCTTCCTTCGCTTCTACTCTTGTGTTTTGCAATAACTGCGCCGATTTTTGTCTTTGTGTTCCAATGGCCTTTTTAAAAAAAAAAAAAAATTGATAATTCACCAATGGCCATTTGCTAGTAAATTCCTGGTATAAACGTTTGAGGCTCTTGCTTGAGGCTTGAAATTTATTATAAGGAAATAATTTGACTAATCATAAGGAAATTTAATGAGATCTTTTGTTTGATGCCTTGAATGTTCGATTTGGAAACATGGCCCAACTCAGATGAGACCGAGAATAATAGAAAGTGGTTACCTAGTGTCTTTACGTAAATCAGCAAATGGAGATAACAAGAAATTGCATGTGGTGCTAAAACATGGTAGTGATGATATTTGTAAACCTAGCCGTTTACATGTCATTGGGAGCGGGGGAGGAGATGAGGGAGGGGAAGGACCGGGAGGAGATAGAGGCAAAGTGGGGACTGTGTCGCCTTGCCAAAACTGAGAGGTCAATTAGGCAGACATCGATGATCCACGCCATCGGCTAGAGCTATTCCATCTGCTAGAGCATTGCCAAGGAGGATCGAGGATGGGTTTGATGACCAAAGGATCTCCGGCTCCACTAGCTCAATTAGGCAGGCATCCATGATCCTACTTGCAGTGGGTGGGTCACCACCACGGAGCCACCGCAGTCTTCTTCCGGCCTAAACCCGAAGCATTCCCTAGGGCTGCCGCTTTTGTTGGAATGGAAGAGGCACTGGCCCTAGGCGGCGAGGTCAGAGGCACGACAGAGGGGGATCATGGAGGGAGGAGGGGATTTGGGTCGTCTTGCCTTCCGAGTCCAGGCCGTTGGGAGGAGAGGGAGAGAAATCCAAGGGGAGAGGGAAGGCAGTGAAAAGGGATAACTTTTTCCTTTTTATATCAACAGGTTGACACCGGTTGATTTGGCTTGGCCACTAATCCGGGTGAAGGACCAAGCCCGGTTTTAAGACACTGCTACCATCCAAAGCAAGTGGTGAGGTACGGAGGAAAGATATGCACTCAAAAACTATGAATTACGAAGTTAGGTGTGAAGTCGCTGCTTCAAATTGCACAGGTTTTAAAACTGGCGTTGAGAGAACCATGCCTAAATTTTGAGCGTTCCTACAGTAAGATTTTAGATAGAACCAGAAATATTAAGTAGAAGCAAATTATATTGGATAATCAGTATCGTAAACTGTTCAATCGAGATGTGATGGCGCACACAATACAGGCAGTGGGTGGGTGTGCATTGGGGACTCAAGTTCCATACTCAAATAAACTTTCTCTTAAATTTAAATGGTTTATAATCATTATTTTTTTTCTTTTTATACTTTTATTTGTTATTGGTTGAGTATATTGACAAAAGAAAGCTTCATCTAATAAGCAGTCCACGATTGTTTATTGCAAAAAAGAGGTAGGAGCAGTTGGAGAGATTGCCTTGAATTTCTCCTTGTAGCAAGTTGTTAACCATCTCAAGAACTATGGGGCGATACAAACGAACCAACTCAAATGGTATGCTACAATGAAAGTATTGGAAAATATGGTTTGAAGCTATATAATAATCCTTAATAAGTTTTCGGAAGTAGCGGGGCTCGAAGTTGCTCAATATTCCTTCAGAGCATCCTCCCCTTCAGGTCCGAAGATGGTAGACGGAGCCTCCTCTTACTCTAGAACGTTTCTTCCTTCCTCGTCCAAAAATGACAGCCAAATTTTCCCTTACTCGGAGATGTGTCTCTCTTTTTGCTCCTTTAAGTAGCGGACATGATCCCCCTTAACCCAGAGACGCTTCTCTCTCTACTCGCTCGAAGGTAGCAAACATAACCACCCCTTACTCAGGACACTTCTTTCTTTACAATCTGAGAACAAAGAACATAGCCTCCTCTTTCCTAGGGCGATTTTCCCCTTCTAAAGTACTCAACTTTAAATGTTCGTATCTTCTTACCCAGGACTAGGATTAGTGCGTTATTGGTACTGTTGAGCTCGAATCGACGAGCCCTTTGAAACTAAATCTCAACATAGGTTATCCACCTCTTTTTAAGTGGGTCTTACCCATAAGACAAGCTTCCCAATGTCATAACTTTCTCTCCCAACCTCCGATTTTTGTGTTATTTGACTCATTACATTTGTTTCTTTGAGCTCTATCCACATGGTGTAGTTTCACTTCTATATTTTGACTACTATCCTCTAAAAATTAATAATTATTCTCAACCCATCACGTTTAACGAAATGGACAAATATGGTATCACAGTTGTTGTTGAAGTACTTCCTCCCGCAACATCAGATCGTTTCATCCTAGGAGATGGATGTCCATTTGTCCCAAATCACTTGAGGGGAGGATGAATCTTTCTTAAGGAAATAGCCTCGCTAGACTCAATCTCCTCTTTCGACTTTTTGTTCCAACTATGCATGCAGGTATATTGTGTAAATGACTATTCAACGGGGAAACAAGCTTACAAGTGATTCCTTGACTATTTTTCCTTTTGTCTATATATTGTTCTTTTCCTTTCTTTCAGGCTAATTTTTGGGTGTGTGCAGTGATGGCTGCGAACAACAAAGGTACTAGCAACGTTGTGACACCAGTCACAGTCCCTTTGCATGTGCCCCACATCCAATTTAACCATGGGCAGAAACTAGAGAAGTTTAGTAGAACAAATTTCAAGTAGTGGCAGTAGAAAATGTTGTTTGATCTGACAACACTCAACCTTTCCAAGCCCCTGACTAAAAGATATCCTATCCCCGAAAAGGATGAAACCAACAAGCAGAAAGTTGATGTTGTAAATGGTTGGAAGATTTTTTATTTTATGTGTCATAATTATATGTTGAACGGACTAGAAAACTTGATAAATAATGTATATTGCGCACTAAGAACTGCTAAAGAATTATGGGATTCACTGGAAAAGAAATACAAAAATGAGGATGTTGGCACAAAGAAATTTGTAGTTGGCATGTTTTTGGCTTTCACAATGGTGGATCCCAAGATTGTCATCAATGAAGTCTAGGAACTCCCAGTCTTCCACAAAATTCATGCTAAAAGAATGGTTCTTAGTGAATCATTTCAAGTTGCAGCAAATGTGGAGAAACAGCTGCCCTCGTGGAAATATTTCAAGAATTACTTGAAACACAAATGCAAGGAAATGAGACAGGAGAACTTGATAGTTCATTTGAGAATTGAGGAGGACAACCACAACTCTTAAAAGAATAGCGGTAATGATGAAGCAGAGGTAAATGTCAACATGGTTGATCAATCTAGCCAATGTGTGAGTAACAAAAAATGAAAGCAATCTGCTCAACCTCCTAAGGATGATCAGAAGAGATCAAAAGGCAATGAAAAACCGAAGTATAAGTTTAAGGGAAAGTGTTACATTTGTGGCAAAAAAGGCTATAAAGCAAAATCTTGCAACAAACACAAGGCACAAGGAGCCTTCCCAAAGAAGAAAGCTGATGAAGCCAATATGGCTCACGTTGAAAATCTTTCTAGAGACATGTCTGAATTATCGTTATTTGTAGTTGTCTCAGAGGTGAACATGGTGACCAATACACGAGAGTGTTAGGTGGACATGGGGCCACATGCCATGTGTGCTCCAATAAGAAGATATTCACCTCTTTCACAATAGTTGACAATCGAGAGCAACTGTTTATGCACAATTCTGCTACTTTCAAGGTTGAAGGAAAAGGCAAGGTCGTCTTGAAAATGACTTTCGACAAGGATCCTAGGCTGAATGAAGTATTGCATTTCCCAGAAATTCACAAGCACTTGGTGTCTAGTTCCTTGTTAATTGAGCACAAATTCAAGTTAGTCTTTGAGTCCGACAAATTTGTTCTCACAAAGAATGGGGTGTTGAGAATTTAATATCCAACTAGATGAGGGTAGCAGATCACTAGATTGCCCCTAGTCCAATTATCTAGCAAAGATAAAGAGTACGAGTTCTAGCCTTGATATGCTTGAATTTATTTTTAAAGTGGAATAAACAAATCTAAGTATTAAGTTTCATCCATGATCAATTAATTAACAAATCACACATGCAAAAAACACAATCACACAAGGATTTAATGTGAAATACACAAACTCGTTTAAAAAACCATGGCAGCCTCAAGCAAAGGCTAAATCAATGCACTAGAAAGATTTAGTACTTTCAAGACTCAAAAATAACCAACCAACCTTAAGAATTAACATAAACTCCTTTTGTTCAATATTCTCTTTTATTGGCCTTCAAGTTTCTCCCTCTGTCAAACACTTGAAGTTTTCCCTATTCGTGTCTTTGATCTCTAACTTCTTTTCGTGACTCAAACAAGAACTCCTTCATTGCTTATTAATTTAGCTATTGAGATTATTCAACTCCTTTGAAGAACTTTGCTAACTCTTCTCTCAGAAATTTTTGTGTGAAATCTTCTGTTAGTTGTGTATCAGCATGATGAATTAACCATTGATATTCTCTTTAAACTCCTTTGTGAATTCTCAAGGAAAATAATATTGCAAAGTCTCTCCTATATTCTCCAATTTTTTTTAGGTTTTTCTCTCTTCAATTTCATCATCTCTTATCCTTTATATAGATCTCCAAAATGATTTGCCACTTTCACTTCAATAAGGAAAGAAATCCAATTTGGAAAGGCTTTTTTAGGACAACTAAAACTACTAGTGATTGATTGCTTTAGTTAGCGATCGATCGTTCATTGTTTTTTGAACATATGATTCTTTGAGCGATCGATCGATAAACTCATGACTCATTTTACAATGGAATGATTCAGGTATTGATCGATAATTTCCTAGAGTGATTGATCGATTGATCGATTTTGTTTAACTATTCATGAGTGATTGATCGATTCAATCAGCACATTATTTCAGCAATCGATCAATGACACTATTTAATAATAATTTTGTTTTTTTACCCTAAAACCTTCTGAAACCTCTGAAATCACTTCTGAAACTTCTCTAAGTGATTTTGGTATGAGAATGCAAACTGAATAAGCTTTATAGCCCATCAACATCCTTTAGTCTTCAATCTTGATCCATAAGAACATGTCTCCTCCTATTTTTGAAGTCCATTAATTCCAAACCTGACTTAACCACAACAACATTTAATCCGATTTTGAGACTAATTAATACTCAAGGTTTCAAACATAATTTTGATAAAAAAAATTAGCTAATTAACCTAACATATGATACACATCTTCTAACAATCCCCCCTTTAGATATTTCTTTTCAAAACACTGCATAATTAAAAATTAAAATAAAATTACAACTCTTTGACATAATGAATGACTTTTCAATTTGTACAAATGACTTAACAACACAAAGACTTAATATAGACTCCTTGCAATTGATCTTAAAAAACCTTATATCAACATGTACATATTCTGCACACTTAAAATCAAAATGATTTGCATAGTACTATTCAATCAAGTATATAGATAAACACTTTGATTTTCTTTAATTACTTATTCCCCTATTTGACATAAATAGACAAAAAGCTAAGCAATAATTGACAAAAATATTCAATTAAGAAAAATCAAGTCTCACATATCACCATAAGACATTGAAATAAATATTTCATAACATAAACCATGTCCATAATCATATATCCATCATATAATCATTTCAAAATACATCTAATAGTCAAAATGAAAGATAAACTGAACTGAAACAAATTAAAGGACAGAATACATGAAAAAGTGATATAATAATAAAAAATCGATCAGCTCCAGCATCATCATCATCAGATTGCTCCCCCTCAAGCCTCAGCTCGTGTGAATTTGTCTCTTAGCATACATCTAATATTTGTGAGAATGTAACACTACATCCTAATAAGCTCTGAACTCGGTAATGGTAATAGGTATATTCGGATGATCTAGTGGTGCTAGTGCCTCTAGTGGTAATTGTGGCTCCTCTATGTCTCTATCATGCCCTCTATGATGTGACATCATGCATTGAACTACCGCTACATCTATAGGACCCATCCCAACCATTGTCATCTCACCTCGTGGGATCCTAACATGAACCAAATTAAAAATCCTGTACAAGATATAAGGGTAGGGCAGCATCTCGTGTGTATGGCCTTGGAAAAATGTCATCATCTGACCATATATGATAGAAGGGAGATCAAGCTGAAGTTCCAGTTGTGCAAGGAGATAAAGAATCCTAGCCATCGTGCAATCAACCCTCTCCTTACGAGAACTCCAGATGTCATACGGTGCTATGACATGTAGTAAGCAAAAATTAGCAGTCATGGAGTGTGCAAGCAATGACACATCCAACACTAGACCTATGTGAAGACTCATCAATGTCTCAGTCAGCTCACTATCTAAAGGAAACTCGTAACCATCAAATTGTGGATATATGAGCGGTCTCCACTCGCATCCAATAACATTAGGCGAAACTCTTACCTGCAAGCCTCCTACTAGTCCAATGTAATGTCCCTAATTAATCTACGATTTTCTTGCTATTTTTATGGTCATTTTCTGCGGAAAAATGTAATGCTTTGGCATATTCGTATCTGTGTATTTCCCTAATATTTATACCTGTAGAATTGGGTGTGGAGCTTAGTCGCAGGCCTCGCCGCGCGCTTTCGGCGCAAATTTTGGAGGTATAATACATAAATGGTAAGTTAACACGTGTTGGAGACATAAATGGAAAAATAAAAAAGAGTATAAATCGGATTCCAGAACATTTTCATATTCCAGAAACATTTTTACGTCCAGTGAGTTTTGAGAAAACCTGAATGCATTTCTGGTCACTCCGTTGTCCCTCCTCCGTCATCGGATTCCACCAGTTCTTGTTGGGATCCACTTTGCCTTACCACCACGAGTCCGTAGGTACCGGCTATGACCACCGCCATGTCCTCTTTTCTCATCCACGAGGTACCAGACTTTTCTTCAATTTTTCTCTCCTTCAAATTTCGTTTTTGGGTCGTGGGGGTGCAATTTTGATGCCGTTTGCGGCCACCCTCAACTAGACTTATCTTCATTTGGCCACTAGGAACCCATAGGCATTGGCTAGAGCTCCCGCCATGCTTTCTTCGCTCCTCTGTGAGCTACTGGTACTTTGGTCAGTTTCTGTTCTTATTTTCATCTCATTGTCTGATGTTTTTTGTTGACGCCGGTGTGTTTCCCGTCGTCGTCCGGCCACCTGATGAACTCTGTCCAGCCTACCTCGATCCCGCTTCACCCCTATTGTCTTGGCCTGCCCGATTAAATGCTTTGGGTGTGTCTCAGGTCGTTACCATTGGCAAACCGTGGGCCATTTGGCCATCGTGGGCTCTGCACCAACTCGGCAACAATGAGGGCCAGCCCCACTTGGACAATTATACTCCACTCGGAATGGGCCGTTTGGATTAGAGTGTATGTTGGGGGATTGTCAGACAGTAAGAGTCTCCATAATTGTACAAGCATAATGTACATATTATGAAGTGAAAAGTAAGCATAATAAGTGAGGTATAAGTAAGAGGGTGATAACTGGGTTTGGCTTTGAGGAGCTTAGTTTGATGGCGTTTGTATAAGATATTTTGGCCAAAAGGTGGATGGCGGAGTATGTAAGACTGTAAGGATTTGTTGTATTAGCTTTCTTATAATTCAAGTTTGAATTAAGTAAATTATGCGGTACAATTATGCCACACAAGCACTCAAACATACCGTACTCCACTGAACAAACCGAAGCTGAGCCCGATCCAAAACCCTAGTTCGTCAGGGCAGTAGACTTCCTCTATCCATCCATATCACAACAAAACTCACCGTACACCAAAATCATATACTCTTACATACTCCACCATCCCCTTATGGCCAAATCATCTTACACTAACATCATCAAATGAAACTCCTCAGAGCCAACCCCAGTTATCACCCTCTTACTTATACCTCACTTATTGAGCTTACTTTTCACTTCATAATATGTATGTTATTTTTGTACAATTATGCACACTCTTACTGTCTGACAAACCCTCAACATACATTCTGATCCAACCCAAACAAACCACTCCAATCCTTGCCCATCATACTCATATCCTCCATCCTCCGTCATACGCTTACACATCCACATCCATATCCAAATCCAAACGAAACCTCTGTCACCTCTTACTATCCATCGCCCATACTTCTGCCCACATATACTTACACATATCCATAGCATAGGCAAATAGCCAACATACATATGTATGCCTATCACACATACATATAACATATACATACTTTCATATATACGTAACTTACAAACATGCTCGCTAGCCATCACTAGCACATACTCAAACCACATACGAAGCTTACCAACGAACACACTAGCACATACTCAAACAACATACGAAGCTTGCCAGCAAACACACTAGCCATTACTAGCACATACATCATACACATATGTAGCACACTAACATATTCGCTAGCCATCACTAGCGCATACATAAGCATTCATACATGCTTCAAACATACACGCTAGCCATCACTAGCACATATATACATACTTCAAACATACACGCTAACCATCACTAGCACATACACATTCCATACTTACTTCAAATATGCTTACAGCCCATATGCACGTCATAGCATTTTAGCATGGCATAATTTATCATTTTACATCATATAAACGGATTTGATTCAACATCCATAGCATTCAATCATATAGTCCTAGCATGCTGCTACTCATTCAAAGCATGCTATCATGAAATTATGAGTTCAAAGCTCCCCTACCTCGTAATCATTACGTTTGATAGCGAGCACACGACGGTGGTGGCGTTGGTGGCAAAGCTGGTGGTCAAAACCGTTGCCTGACTGAGAGAGATGTTATCCCGAGGATTTTAGGAAGCGCCAGAAACAATCACGGCCAAACGGGGTGTCAAAAGTCAATGCGGAAAAATCCGCGACCAACTGTGGCACACTAGGGCGGCCGGGAGAAAAGTCAAGCCAACATAGGTGGCGGTGCGACCAGATGTCGAGGGTGTACTCACTGAAGATCGGCCGGTGGCTAAGACGTACTCGGCCGGCCACAAGACATCGAAATCGGCCGTGGACAACACCCAACGGCGATGATTTTGCATCATCGAGGGCCCACATATGGGCAGAGAGCGTGGGGCGACGCTCAAGGACATAGGAGAGGTGGAGGATGGCTCTGGTGGTCAACTCCACTCGGTGGCAAAGCCAACCGATGGTTAGGCGGCGCGAATGCAGCGCCTAAACCCAAAAGCACACGCGTGGCCACATGCACACGCAACCTAAAGGGGCGGGGGAGAGGGCTGAACGGAGGCGACCCAAGGCCCACAAAAGGCCAACAGGGCTAAGGCCCTTAGCAGTGGCCAATCAAAGCGGCGACATCACCGATAGCCACCCACAACCAAAACCCATGGTGCGGGCGGCTGTGCATCTCGCACGGTATAGGGCAATGACAAGCAGCCCATTCCGGGCAGAGTGTATAATCGGGTCAATCAAGGTTGGCCCTCACTGTCGCCGAGCCGGAGTAGAGCCCAAGATGGCCAAATGGCCCATGGCTCGCCGATGGCCACGACCCGAGATGCACCCAAAGCATCTAATCGGGCGGAGCAAGGCAATATGGCGAAGCGGGGTCGGAAACGGCAACCCCCTACCGACACTGGGTCAAAGTAGGCTGGACGGAGTCTGTCCAGTGGCCGGACGACGATAGGAAACACCAGTGTCTCAAAAAAACCACGGACAGTGAGATGGAAAATATGACCAAAACCCGACCAAAGTGCCGGTAGCTCATAGCGGAGTGAATGGCGGCATCTCTAGCCAGCGCCTATGGGTTCCTAGCAGCCAAACAAACATAAGTATAGTTGAGGGCAGCCGCAAACGACATCAAAATCGCACCCCCACATCTCAAAAACGAGATTAGAAGGAGAAAACCCAAAAAAAAAGGTTCGGTACCTCGTGAAGGAGCAAAGAGGTCATGGTGGCGGTCATAGCCAGTACCTACGGACTCGTGGCGGTGAGGCAAGGAGGATCTCGACAAGAATCAGTGAAATCCGATGACGGAGGAGGGAGAACGGAGTGACCGGAATCACCCTCGGGTTTCTCTCCGAACTCACTAGACGTGAATTTCTTTCTGGATGTCGAGTTCTGGAATCCCAGAACTTATACTTAATCTTTTTTATTTTTCCAATTATGTCCCTAATATGCGTTCACGCATCGTACCTCCAAAATTTGCACCGTAAGCGCACAGCGAGGCCCGCGGCCTACAACTAAGCCCCACACCGGACTCTACCGGTATAAATACGGAGAAAATATATAAATACGAATACGCCGAAGTGTCACATTTTTCTGCCAAAAATGACTAGAAAAATAGTAAGAAAATCATAAAAAATCGTAGAAAATTCAGGGACATTACATGAACAATCATCAACATCGGCTTCTGCTGGCAAAGGCTGCCTATTCTAATGTTGGATTGGCTAGGTGGCAACAACGAATGGTGCACAACTTGTAAGGGGGTCAAATATAAATAAGCCATTAATCAATTTTAAGTGCATGCATATCATTATTCTACCATAAAACATTAACTTTAAAATAAAATAGTGCC
Source organism: Saururus chinensis (assembly GCA_035235625.1). NCBI lineage: Eukaryota > Viridiplantae > Streptophyta > Magnoliopsida > Piperales > Saururaceae > Saururus > Saururus chinensis. The sequence goes on from CP141150.1 coordinate 11,471,425, forward strand.
AAATTTTACCACGGAATTAGACTTACTTGAAGATAATAAAACTTATAGAGGAATTCCTAATCAGGAAGCATGTTTTATGAAAGATCAAAAAAGGCAATCTTTCCCAAACCTGTGCCAAGCCCAAGTGGCCCAAAATCCAACTGTCTTCACTCAGCTTTATTTGACTTTTATAAGCACAAACTATAAGTAAAAATCACTTCTACACTCAATTTATATTAAAAATAATCTTTTTCACTCGGATTACCAGTTATCAAGGTTTATGCCCTCTTCATTTGATTCTTGGGAAGGAAGAGCTGAGGGGTGAAGAAGCTGAAGGCACGATGAGGGCCATGCCTGAGGACAGAGCCATAAAGGCTGGGAATAATTGAACAGATGAAGTTGTACGCTAGGCGGGGGGACTCACATCTCAATCTAATTTGGGAATAAGGAGGTGTTGGGGCTCAAGTTTGGAGAACAAAAAGCCGATCCGAATGGAGGATTGGATGTTGATAAATCAAGGGTTAGTCCAACCCCAAAACTCAAAAGGGAGTTCAAATTAACCCAAACAAATATTAGTATGCATGTTAATTCAAATGGGTTTGTCCAATTATCCAAGCTCCTACTTGGATTATGAGTATGATTTATTGGGCACTTCATTGGGTGTTTGGTCTAATGTAAATTTGAACCAACCCAATGGGGTCACCAAATTTTGAGAAGGGGGCAGCACATATAATCTTTTTTCTCCCACCTAATAGTACATGTAAGAGGTAGGGGTGTAAAGGGCGTTTATTTGTCCGGTGTCCGTCCGCGTCCGTCTGCACTAAAATAGACAACATTATTTTTTGTCCATCCCAAATACAGACAAACATGGACAAGGGTTAGCCGTGTCTACCAACTATATATTTTATTATTATTATTTTATTTTATACTAAATTACTAACCTATGTCACATAGTTATTCTTCTAAAAAATATGTATTATACTCTTACATGTCTTTTTATAAGATTATGATTTAATTATTTTTTAGATTAGACTATCTTACTATTATTATAACTTATTTTTTACTAACCACCCTTAATTTAAGAACAAAAGAGTATATGTTAAACTTTCACCTTTATTCTGTCTGTGTCCATCCATTTCCGTCTGTGTCCGTCATGGACAAATACGGACGGACAAGCACATGGTCCGCTTAAAAATGGACGGCTGCGAACATGCCTTTTCCGCGTCTGTGTCCGTCCGTTTACACCCCTAGTAAGAGGTGGGTATTGATGAAAATGAAAAACGAAGGGGCTCATTTGACCCCCTTTCCTAATATAACGTGTGTCCATCCCTGTGTATAAAGTACAGGTCCTATGCGAACAGCCAAGCCATGGAGGAGGGATGATGGTTCTCATGGGGAACTTCCATGGAGGGGTGATGGTTCTCATGGGGAACTTTTCATGATGAGCTGCTTGACCTAGGTCGGGTTCTACAAGATCCAACCCGACTTAATATAAGAATTGAGTTCTTTAGACCCAACCCGACCTAACCCGATATAGGATCCGACTTTCTTGTACCCGACTCGAGATAGGATCCGAAAAACCCAAGAACTACAATAAGAACTGAGATTCTATCTTGGGTTGGCTTCAATAATTAAAACTAAATTATCACTATTTTGGGTTGGTTCTATCAATAAAAAATTATATAACCTGGCTTAAATATATTTTTGTAAGTAAATTAGGAATTTATGTCAAGTCAGGTTAGGTCGAGTCGATTCTTAGGTTTTGTCACATATAAAACCCGACATGACTCAAGATTTATTCAAGTATTTTCTGCTTGGACCTGACCCGATATATAACTCGACCTAACTCAAATCATTTTCAAGTCGGTTCCATCCTAATCGGGTTGGGTCCAAGTTTTCAAAGCATCCGTAAGACTAGAGAGCAATATCTTACCCATGCCAAACTGAGTTGTAATTTCAGTTTCCTCCAATCTCTCAACTGAATACTCATAACTCTCATATCTCACACAAATCAAGAGGTGGCACATAGTTCATGCTAAATCATTCAAAAGCACTATATATTGCAAAATTTATACATGGCATCACGCAATGACATGCATGCCAAAGTAGTTTGTTACATATATTCATAATATTAAATGCATGCGCCCACACAAACTATGGTCATGATGCTCATAAAGTCACCAGACGGTCATGCCAGGTTGGGCAAGAAGGATTTTGTTGGCAAACTAATACGTTAGCAGAAGGCCCAACTATGAAACATATTGGATATCAGTTGGGCGTAAGGCCCATTGGGTAGGTAGACACAAAAACAGTATCTGTGATTAGCCCACGAAGTAACAGTGATTAGCAACAGCGTAATTAGTAAAGATTTTATTTTCTTTCCTTCATTTAGTAAGAGTGCGCGTCCATTGCCATGCCTTTTTACTCAAAACACATCAATTACCTTGTATAAGTTTTACACCACGAATTATCTGCACATTTAATTTAAATCGCTCATAATTACATAAAAGAGAAGAACTACACAAATATAATATTTATTTCAAAATAAAACATTTTAAAATAAGACACTTATTTTAGGACAGAGGAAATATTGTTTTCAAAAAGTAAAACTTAAAATCGTGTATAATTTGCATTCCTTGCATAGTCTCTAAAAGTGGAGCATGCGTCATGCTGTGTTTAGTTTGGCATTAACGAGATGTAGGTAAATAAAAACAACATTTCTTGTGGAGATAATTATGCCATTGCAATTGTGTTTAGAAGGATTGGTTACAACCAAACGAGTGATGCTACTCTTAAGTCTATTTATTCACAGGATGAACCCACGGGCATTTAGGGTTCCGCATATTCAAATGACAGTGCTTGTAGGATCAAGCATTTTTCTGATTAGAATGAGGGTTTTTTTCCAATTGATATAAAAATGCTCGAAACTAAAAAACAACGAGTCAATTCCTTTCACAGGTTTGGAATTTTGAATAATTATTTAATCAAATCTCTAGAATGAAATTCAAATACTCCCTCCGTCCTACTTTAATAGCTCCAATAGAAGAAAAAAAGCACATTTTATATTAATTGCACCATCCGGTTTAATTTAAACCCATATGCATCTCTAATGCTTCTCACGTAAAAAATTAATCCCCTTACGAAGTGGGGATGGGTAACACATGAAAAACTCTAAAACAATCAACGATTTTTTTTTATCCCCGTGATCCAACAAATCTCCAGAAGCGTCCATCTTCGACTCCTCCAACATGAACCGACGCCATCTCTGGAAGCCAGCGCCTGCGGGCTCTAGCCCAGCAGCTTCGCCTCTACAAGGCCCCCGCCTTCGATGACTCAAACGAAGTTGGAGAGCTCGGGAAAAGCCATCTCCGCTGTGGGCTTTGCCAAGTCCACGAGCCCCGCCGTTTCCATCTCCAAATTCATGCCCAAGCGAGCTAGCGTGCTTGTCTTCCTCTTCACAAGCGACAGGCCATAGGGGGACATCACTGTCCTCGTGGTAGGCCCTATTGGCTACATCGGCAAATTCATCGTCCGAGAGCTTGTCTGACGCTGTTTCAACGTCGTCTCAGTGACCCGTGAGCGCAGCGGCATCCGCGAGTAGCAACACCCGCGACGATGCCCTCTACCAGCTCTACGGCTCCACCGTACTCTTCTCCAACGTAACCAACGCCGCTACCCTCGACGCCGCCCTCGCTTCCCTCCCTTCCCCCGTGGACGTCGTTGTCTCCTGCCTTGCCAGCCGCTCTGACGGTGTCCAGGATTCCTACCTTATCGACTACGAGGCCACTAAGAACAGCCTGCTTGCCGGCCAGGCCCGCGGGGCCGCCCACTTCGTCCTCCTCTCCGCCATCTGCATCCAAAAGCCCCGCTCAAGTTCCAGCGAGCCAAGCTCAAGTTCGAGGTGGAGCTAACCCAGCTGGCTGGGGAGGACCCAGGCTTCACCTACTCCATCGTCCGGCCCACAGTCTTTTTCAAGAGCCTGGGTGGCCAAGTGAAGCCCCTCAATGATGGATGTGGCGGAGTTTGGCAAGATCGATAGGTATTACGCGGTTGGTGGGCAAGACTGCCTATCAAGTTTGAGGTCTTGCCTGCCAACAGTAGTGATGCCACCAGGTCGGGTTCGGGTTCGGGTCGGGTTTTTCCAAACTCGAACCCACATCACAAAGTTGTGACCCGAACCTGACCCGTTTGACCCGAATAAATTAAAAAATAATTTTTATATAATTTTTTTTAAAAAATAATATTAAAAAATATATAAAAAATATAAATTTTATATTTATATTTATATTCGGGTTGGGTCGGGTTAGATCACTAAAACCCGACCCGACCCATTAGGGTTATTTTTAAAAACCAAACCCGACCTATTAGGGTCGGGTCAGGTTTACCATTTACCCGACCCGAGTGGCATCCCTAGCCAACAGGGATCCCACCAGAGCGTAGATGTTTAAGATGCTGGCGAGGACTTCGACTTGAACCTCCTTTATTTTGAGTTCCTCCTTGATGAAAATCATTGCACCGTCTATTACACAAGCATCTGCATGCAGCGCCATGTATGATGTAACCCAGAGCTGCAAGTGCACTACTTCTAAATAAAAGAAGAATTATAATAGTTGTCTGTCGGCTTGCCCGGTCTGCCACTGAGTTAATTTTTTTTAGTACTGTTAAAAGCGGAAGAGAGATGTGATTACGGTCTTTGATAAAAATAACAAAAATCGAAAATGGAGCTATTAAAATAGGACGGAGGGAGTATATGATAGCAAATCCGTGTTTAATATATCCATTTTACAAGGAATTTGTCATAACCTCTGAAAACTCATTACTTATGCTCCAAAGCCCATATAAGGAATGCAAATTATACAAGATTTCAAGTCAGACATTTTAAAAATAGTACTTCCTCCTGCGTCAAATAAGTGTCTTATTCCAAAAATTATCTTATTCTGAAATAAATATCCTATTTGCTTAGTTGTTAATTGCTTTCTTCTCTTTTATGCAGTTATGTGATTTAAATTGCTGTTGCTTATTACAAATGTGCTGAGAATTCATGGTGTAGAACTTAGAAGCATTTGTGTGTTTTGAGTAAAAAGGCACATAAACTGAAAAGAGTAAAATCTTCACTAACTAAGCTGTTGCTAATCACGGTTAGTTCGCAGGCTAATCACGGATTGTCTTTGTGTCTCTCTGCCTTGCCTAACAACGCAATGGGCCTTACGTCCAACTGATATCCATTATGTTTCATATTTGGGCCTCGTACTAACGCATTAGTTTGCCACACCAAAGAGATTCCATGTTAGCCAAAAAAAATCAACTTGTGACTGTCGTGAGCATTGTGGGTTTAGAAGCACATAATTTGTTAGGGCGCATGCACTTGGTATAATGAATGAATATGTGTAACAAACTACTTGCATTTCATTGCCTTACACCATGTTTCAATTTTGCTATATTTATTGTTTGAATTATTTAGCATGAATTATGCTCGACCTCCTTATTTGTGTGAGATAAGAATATTCAATTGCGAGTTTGAAGGAAAGTACACAAGAAATGCCCGGCCCCAACCTAGCCTGTTAACCCTGCACCCAACCTTACGAAAATTATGCCCGTTATTGACTAAGCAGACCTGTTTTAAAATTTCTTCTTCTATTTTCTAATTTCTTCGTTTGGAAAAATTATTGATTTTAAAAAACTGACTTAATCTTACACTTATTTATAATTTTATTATATTTATATTACAAGAGTCGTAATTCATCTTTCAACTTTCTCTAGCCAATATTGCTAGTAAAAGCCATTTTGGGGTTTCCTAGTCATGACCAAGACCATGATAGTTAAAACTTCATATAATAGGCAAATGGGATAGCATGAGCCCCATGCCCACTAAGGATTGCCCTCTAATAGTGTACATTATCAGATAAAAATTTGATGGCATGCAATGCCTTACCTCATGCAATAACATGTGAGCCCATACTCATATAAATGGGACTTTATATTATTATACCTTCTAGATGGCGTCCAAGGCTAACTAAAATTGTTGTAGTCCTTGGCAAATTTTTTTAGGTTTATTATTTATTGATGAGCTTTATAACAACATAATTGTAGTCCTTGGCAAAAAATTTTAGGTTTATTATTTATTGATGAGCTTTATAACAACATAATTTTTTTCTTTCTCTAAACAAATATTACATGTAAAGCTTACTTGTAAAGCTTCTCTCCCTCTATATATATATATATATAGGTAGAGACTGACAACATAATAATCCACTAAGGATTTTCGTTTTTAATTTTATTCCATATTTTTGAAAGAAAAATTTTTTTATGAACAAATTCCCCTATGTCAGGTGTGACAATATGTATATTTACCAAATTTTATATATTGAACTTAAATGCAATGTAAGGTCAGTTTGTAATATTTGGCAAAAAAAATTGCCCCTTTCTATATATTAATAATAATATAAATAAATAAGTAAATAATATTTATTTATTTAAAAAAATAAATAATAGGGAAATTAGACATTATTAAACGGAAATAAGAACCTCCGCACCTATTATTCCAACTATTTTTTAAAATCCATCCGGAAATTGTTTCCTTATTATGGTAAGTAAAGAGTTATAATCTATCTAATTTGTTAAAAAAAATTAGCCAGATAACCGCTACATAAGTCCCATCCCAATCTATATATAGTGAAGACGCTTGGCTCTGAAGGACACAAACTCCAAAGCGATGGGACTTTTGTTAGTGTAGGAATGCTAGAGTCCAAAAATTTGCTTTCTCTGCAAACATCAAAGACAGACTTCACTCTTTTTAAGTACGTCGCTCTGTCTTTCGGTGCAAACACCAAAGCGGGACGTCACACTTTTTAAGTACCTTGCTCTGTTTGGTGCAGACATCAGAGCAAGAGCCGACCATGGCTGCCCCCTCCATCTCCAAGCTCAACGCTTTGGTGGAAGTCTGCATGGCGTTTCTCCTATACGAGAAAGCAAAGGAGGATGCCGCCATTAACAATCTCCCCCCACCTCCCCTTGCTCCTTTCCTTTCTCCAATAGTAAAAGATTCATCTGAGCCTCCCAGCAAGACGCCTACACCCTTTTCCAGGCTGCCTTCGCCGCCGCCCCACAGCCTTCCCCCACCCTCCCGGCAGCCCGGGTCAGGCCTCTTCTACTGCTTCCGAGGCCTGAAGCCAAGCCAGAATGAGGATATTGTTCTCTCCTCTTCTAGCTACGTAAATGACAGCCATGTGGAGCTTCAAGGGTCCCAACCTGCCGAGTTGCAGGTTCAGCCCCGGCACACAATCCACCAACCCATCAATAAGAAACGCACCTCCTCTTCCAAAGCAGGTAAGAAGAGGAAAGCACCCGCCCGGCCTCCCCCTCCGGAGCCTGGGGAGATCCCCCCAGGTCCGTGGCAAGAGGTGCACGAGCAACTCGGGGCGTCTCCGGCAGTCTGGTTGGGGGAGAAGGTGATAACCGCAACGGACACCAGCGAGCATCAACACCGGCTTCTACTACCCGACGCCATACGCAACCGGGTGTATATAGAAGCTAAGGACGACAAGCACAAGATAGACGACGACACCACCGGGCTGCCGGTTCTGGCGCTGGACTGGCTGGGCGGCCAACACCAAATGGTGTGCAAGTACAGGTCCTACGCAAAGAAACATGGAGGAGGGATGATGGTTCTCATCGGTGGATGGAAAGAGTTTGTTAAGAGCAGCGGCCTGGTAGTGGGCAACCGGCTTGTCGTCGCGGCCTTCCGGTCGGAAGGAGCTCTCTGCTTTGCCTTGATTCGCAAGATCCATGATTAGGGTTTTGGAGAAATTTCTTCATGGGTAACCTACTTTTGATAACGGGTAAACTACACGTAAATTTTAATTAAACACGTAATTCTTGCTTACGTAGAGTTATGATATTAAAATTAAGAATAAATTTTATGGATGATATTCTTTACCTTGGTCACATTTAGAAGACAAATTTTACTATTTTTTTTATCTTCTTCAATGCAGTCACTCGTATCATGTTTGGAGGGAAAGAACTATCCTTAAACGTTGTGAAGTTGAAGTCAAGAGAGTATTTTTCTGCTCGGACACATCTTATCAAAATTCATCATGAATGCCCTTTTATTATTTTCCAATGGAGCTTGTAATTTTTCCCATGTGCTTCTCTTGATATTTTAATACAAGTGGCCAACCCCATATTTAATTACCAATCCAAAAAAATTAAGTATATAATTGGTGTGATTATTTGTGTGGTTAGCCTTTTTTAATTTAATTTTTGTTTATGGGTTTCTCCTAATTTGAAGCAATATCATGGCCGCAATCAAGCTTCATTCATTGACTTTGAGAGTTAAAGGAGTGATAACTTCTAAAATTTTGCATACTCTGGAGTACTGCTTCCTTAGTTACTGCTTACTGTTATTAGAGGCAAAATGCACATGAATTGCTTGCTAATCAATTTTACTGCAACATACATACATACATAATCAAAGGCTTCAAGATATATTATCGCTTCAAAAAACACTGATAAAACGGAAAGCAAAAGCTTAATCAAAAGTTACAAGCTTTAATATTGACACTGCTCTACAGATGATAGTGCTGCAAAGCCTGCGCATGCATATGATCACCTTTGGGTACCCTTCACCTCTCTTAGGCAGTAGTAAAAAAATTAGCTTCATTTTACTATGCTTCTCTTATGACATTGAAATTTTGTCACTAAACCTTGAATTATAACGGTTAACTTCAAATACTTTGAAGTATGGGACCCAGCTATAGCTGCAAGTCAGGTAAATTTTATTGGGCCCCACTTAAATGGATACTTGTCCCATTGGTATGGGTCCCACGTACAATGGTAATTATGCCATTACAACTGCGTTTATAGTTCAACTAAGACACTTAGAAGGATTGGTTACAAGTAAAAGAGTGATGCCACTCTTATGTCTATTTACTCACGGGATGAACCCACAGGCATTTAGGAAAGCGCGTGACTGGTCAAAGCCTTATGATCAGCCTTCAAACATGGTACATTAGTACTAAGACCCACATGGTTAGTGATGGATCGCCTAAGCATGGTTACATGTAAGGGTCTAAACATCCGTGGGATTGGTCAGACTTCGCTTAGCTCGAATGAAACTCAAACTTGACTCTACTCGATTTGAGCTCGAGCTCAAACTCAAACCCAAATATAATTTTAAAAATATATAAATAATGCATAATAAAATAAATAATATGTGCATATGTATATTTTATATAGACATAATTATTAATTTAAATATGTATTTATGGCATATATATAATTGCATATATGTACTAATCTCAGGCTTATGTGTGAATGTGTGAGCCCCGACATTGAGCGCCCTCAAATTTTGATTCAACAGGGCACATAACTCAAGGGGTATATTAGTTTCTATCCCCTTGCGCATTCGAATATTGATCCAATGGCCTATGATGTCAGGGCTCACACTGATGTGTGTGGTCTACTCATATAAAAAAATTTATGATATATATTTTCATTAAATTATAATGGATGTATAATTTTTATGTATGATATATTTTTTTTTAAAATAACATAATTATAGACACAAACACTAATATACTTCTTTCTTCCCAAATTAATATCTCAATTTGTTTTTAAGATGAACTAAAATTAGTTGTTCAATTGAACAACCAAATGGGGCTATTAATATAGGATGGGGGGGACAATATGATATCACTCTAATATATCCAGCAATTATTTTAAAATAAGCATGACATAAGAGGACAAGCCCCAATTTATAAAAGAATAATTAAAATATTTTTTCAAAAGCTGAAACATGACACTAGGGAATTAACTTCCATTTACAAACTATTTATCTTTTTACATGTACTTGAAATTTTTTAGAGGCACACTAGGGCTGAAGAATAGTTGTTTTATAAGTGATTTATAAGCATGTAAAAGAAAAAATAAATAGAAGAAGTAGATGGTAATGCTGCCTAAGTGAGTTTCTATTTTTTTTTATCTTTTTTAGTTATTATATGCACATAAAAAGAGGAAAATAGTGCTGCTATCTTTTTGAAGTAGTTGTAACTAAAAATTATTTGTCATAGTTTTCTTCTATCCTAGTGACTATAATTAATTATTTGAAGTGCAGTCGTAATACTTATTGAAGCATAGTTATTAATATTTACTGAAAGCATCTTATTATGTGTGATATTTCATATACTTTAAATTTTGGACATGTTGTACTATTTTTTTAGTCGGCTCAAGCTCTAATTCAAACTTCAATAAGTGAATCATTAGCCTAGGCTTATGATTCACTTATTGAAGTTTGAGCTAGAGCTTGAGCCAAGCTCTAAATTTTCAATTTGAGCTAAGGTCAAACTGAGAATTTTGAGTAGGCTTATGATTCACTTATTGAAGTTTGAGCTAAAGCTTGAGCCAAGCTCTAAATTTTCAATTTGAGCTGAGCTCAAACTAAAAATTTTAGGCTTATGATTCACTTATTGAAGTTTGAGCTAGAGCTTGAGCCAAACTCTAAATTTTCAATTTGAGCTGAGCTCAAACTGAAAATTTTGAGCTTGTTCAAACTTTGAACCGAACTTAAGCAGTTCAAGTTCAAGCCGAACAAGCCCAATACTTGGTTTGACTCATTAACACCCCTAGCTAAGAACTTGTCAAGTCACTAGGTGAGCATCCGCTTTGATCCTCCATCTTCGTCTTGATAACTAAATATCCTAAAATGACTTTTGCTCACATCAGTTTCTTTTGAAGTTCCACATAGCTGGTGGAAAGGCGCCTTCAAGAATCGAGAAGTGGAAATCTCCGCTTGTTTGCAACAGTTCAAGAAATCCATCAGAAGCATTTTTAATGATAACAACTCCAAGAATGACTCTCAAGGCATATTAAGCTAAATTAGACAGAGCAAGAACCGAATGAGTTGATGGCACTGATCGAACAAGGGACGACGTACTTGAGCAATGAGAAAAAAGAAGCTTTGACCCATATGGCCATTTAGAATGAAGGCATTTTTTATAGGTAAAAACATCTTTAAAATGCAACACTTAGAAGACCATAAAAATCAGAACAAATTTTAAAAAATGGATCAAAACAAAAGATTTTTCAAAGGTTCATGACACTTCCATATTTTCAGGCATGCACGAATATGGGGAGTTGTAAAAAGTTCAATATATTCCATGTGTAAGTTTAATATACACCCCCAGGGTAAGGGGGGATGCTAAAATAAATCTCTATGTACCCCCAAACACATCTTATTGTACATTGAAATACATCGAAATATACCAAAAACACATTTTGTTCCCTCTGATTTTTTTTATTTGGGATTTTATCACTTAAGGACAACTTGAATACTAATTTTCTACTAATATCTTGAGCAAAGCGCTTTTATTAAACAATGACTACTCTTAAAAAAAGACTAAGATACCCCCTCATGTTTAAAACTCAACTTTCCCAAATCGATGTCCAACCCCAGTTTTCTGCCCTAGCACGACATTTTCTTTGCATATTATTCCCTCGCCACCCTCTTCCCTCCGTCACTCATGAGCCCCTGTGAGGCTGACTACCAAAAGGCCCTAGCTAATCAACAGTCCATTGTTGAAACCGAGGCATGCAATATGAAGCCGCCTCCTCCCCAAAATTAGGCCTCAACACCGTTTTTCACTGGTGGGCTTCAACACGTTGACTTACTCTATTAAAGCAAACCCATGAAAAAATATTAGTCAATTACATGATAGGCGTGATGAATTGCATATCAACAAGTTTCTCTCTCTCTATATATATATATTAGAATGCTTCTATCCTTCTTGATCCAACCACCCACTATCACTTGGCATCAAAGCAAATTGTTATCAATAAGAGGAATAGAAGCCTTCTTCGCCACAGTTCGCACGATGTTTCTTGCACAATAGCGATGGTGGAAATTTGGAGACTGACTGCTTCAAACCATTTGTGCAATTTGGTTGTATCAATTATCATCTTAGTTAAAGTTATACATATATACTATGCTCATATTAAACTATATATGCTTATATAGTTATAAGGAAATAGTTAAAATCTCTGTCATGTTGCTCAACCTTAATTTGGAGCCTATTTAATATTTCAGCAAGAAGAATGACGACTTTGGCACCATTATCAAATTATTTTATAATGCCATTGTCTATTTTATTTGGAAGGAAAGGAACTCAAGGATTTGTAGGAATGTCCATGACTAATGGCAAGCTTTGTAGGGAACAAGAAGTTCGTATATATGTGACGGGCATCATCGTCTTCACAAATCTATCTAGGAGTTTCTTTTTCTCAAAGATGGACGTCACAGGTAGTCTATTCTCTATCTTTGTTTCTTATCTTAACTCTTTTATCAAAAACAGATGTCACATGTAGTTTATTCTCTATCTTTGTATCTTATCTTCTATTTTATTTTGTCATGTGAACTCTCTCCTGTGCTTAATAAAAGGGGTTATTACCCCCATTTACCTATAAAAAAATTAAAATCCCCATCAAAAGCACATATGTGGCACAATTGAGCGCAGAGAGCAGATAAACGGAACTAATTATAAACCAATGTATAAATTGGAAAATTTTTACAGGAGCCTGAGCTCACTCACGACTGAGTGAACCCTGACATCTTCAGCCGTGGGATCTAGATCGGACAGCTCGCATTGCTCAAGGCTTACTTACTCTCTGAGTAACACGTGTTGTCGGATTTTGATCCGCCCGTTCATACTAAAAAGGACATATTTTATTAGCTCGAGCCGCCCGTTCACAACCAGAAAAATGTTTTTTTCACGTAAAAATTCTCATGTCAAAACACTATTTCATCTTTCCCACACCATTGATGAGTGGAGCTGAAAAGATGAAGTAGCATTTTGACTGTGAGAATCTTTTCCAAGAAAAGCAAAGTGAAACCTGTCCACAATGTAAGAAGACATCGAAGCCTAAAGTGATTAGAATAAAAAAGTAAACCCAGGCAGCGTACAGGCAAATTGGACGGTAGCCCTAGCCGGAGAGCAGGTTGAAAAGAAAATTCAGCTCTTCTTTATTTATATATTTGATTGCTTACATCGACTGCAAACCATCTTACGTTATCTTATGAGACACGTAATTCTTTTTCCAGTTACTCTATCGTTTTCGACTTGTGCGCGCGGTTCCCTCAGCAGCTTGAGAGCATAAGACTTGGGAACACATGCATGCTCATGCTTATTGATAAAATATCCACTCGATTTGAGCATAACTGCTTCACTATTCCGCGGCTTTTGATAGGAATGCAATGAATGCTCAAGACGTAATGCATTATATTAAAACAAGGCTTAAACTGTCAACTAAATTGTTCATTAACTACTGCTTTAAATATGAAAAGGTTTACGCCAAAATGGACTGCTTGTGATAAGAAAATCTTTTTTTTTTTCTTCTGTTTCTATATTTTTTAACATGGATTGGAGAAGAACATTGACATTTGTGCCTATTAGCATAGCAAAAATCTTATTGGTAGTCAACCCATAAAAAACAAAAGAAATCATAGTTGTGGTTTTCCTGCCTCCTATCAACTATACAATCAAATCCAGGGGCCCAGCTATCATGTTGCCATTTCTTAACAGAAGAAACAAGAGAAAGAAATGCCGCAAGTTCAGATAATTAAGAAACTGCATGAGAATTTGTATGGAACACATATGAAGCGCCTGTAATTATTGTTTATTTTAGATAGGTAGCTGAAATTTGAAGCCCCAAACAATTTTGTAGCCTCGACTTCCAAATACTCCCGTCAAGCAGTCAAGCGACTAGGCTAGGCACTCAAGCAAATTATTAAAAAAAAAAAAGAGAGAGGTTTGGTGTAGGCCGAGTACAGCGGTTCGAGTTCCGTTTGAATGAGTTGAGGTACGTGTGTAGTATAAGCTCAAGTATCATTAGTGTGTAGAAAGCATATTGGTTTTATGCCCCCTTTGCCGTCGATCCCGATATGATAGATCATGATGCCCGAGTACTGCATGTACACGTAAACATGGGCTCATAGAAACGTTTTTCATATTAAAAAGACTTTGATCAACTAATCAAGCATTACTTGGATTAAGTGTGAATTGTACATTTAGGGTGGAGGCGGGTTTCTATTTTTGGATCAGTGGGGTTTTATTACAGGTTAGTTTCATAAGACGAGTCAATCAGTAACAGAGATTCGGATGATACGGTTGTTAGAGATACTGTAGAAATTAAAAGATTCCAAACAGTATACTTAGAAATAATACACACAGATACAGCAATCAATAACAAAAATTCAAGAGCAGCAGATGTGCCAATTGTTACAGAAGAAGGAACCTAAACCAGCTGCAAGAACTAGATCGTCTTCTACCCACAAGTTGCCTTTCCTGTCGCCTCTCTCTAAGTGCATGCAAGCTGCCGATCACAAACTCCACTCCGTGCATGATAAAAATGCAGAACAAAAACACTCCAAAACCCTAAAAATGAAGCTATATGCACACAATAACCCCATAAAACCCCTCGTGAATTTATGAGTAAAATGGGTTCCCGATCCAAACTAATGCCGCCCCAGTGTCACTTAATACAGAGACAAGCACAGACGAAGCACAACAAACAAATATCTAAAGGAAGGCGAAGCAGAGATCGCCTTCATGATCGGCCCTGAAGGCCATAACACACAGCTTGTGGCCTCGCTGCAGGCTATTGTCCCGGACAAAGCCGTTCCAACCGCGGCCGTTGAAAACCATGCCTTGCTGATCACTGGGTCGGACCTTACACATCATAGTATGCCGGCGACCGACGGAGTCCAGAATAATCACCTCTAGCCCACCGGAGTTAATGCTGTTCCGCTCCGGCTCCGTTGCGTAGTTTAAAATACTCAGACACAGCACCTTAGGGATGTGCAGACGACTCTGATTCCCGTCCAGATCCGAGTCCTTGATCAGCTTCTGCCCGAGTTCTTGAGGCGGGCTCCCCTTGAGTCGAGCGTGATCCTCCACCCACGACCAGGACCGCCGATCTGGGCCAGAGGCAGAAGACCACCGAGGCCGCCAAGCTGAGCTTGAGGCCGAAGAAGACCGAGACCGCCGAGCTGAGCCTGAGACCGAAGACGACCGAGGCCGCCTATCTGGGCCTGAGGCTCCAGCTTCTTGGCTTCGTGGGTCTGAAGCGGGAACACATGGAGGTGGCTGCACCGGTGGAGGTGGAGGTGGAGTAGTTCCCTGCAGCTCCTTGGTACAGACCTCGGCCAAGATGTCAAGATTACCGCAATCGGGAGAGCCCATGGCAAGATTTCAGAAAATTACGACGAGAAGATCAGAAGCTGCGAAGTCTAGTATAGGGACTTGTGGTCCTGATAGGCCACCAAGTTATACGTGTGACTCAATTGGCCACCAAGTTATACGTGTGACTCAATTGGTGAAATAGTATCTCTCCCCCCAAAAACATGTTTGACGCACAAAGAAAATATTTTGTTGCGAATGAACAAGATATTGAGGAATTGTCCATATGTAAGATCATAATTATTGATACGGGCCTTTTCCACACCAAAAGAGAATCTTTTGTTACAATAGAACCATAGAGTAAAACACGTCACAGCTTTCACGTAGATAGAGATGATTCTGAAAACCTCGTTACCGCTCCGTCTTGGCCTGATTCTTTCAAGGTAGTGTGCTAATGTAGCGTGCTCCATTAGCGTGCTCCACGTCTCACGTCATAAAAACCAACATCAGAACAGAGACGCGCTTACTGTTTTCGCTCAATTTATTAGACACGGAACTGGGATTTGGGTCAGGTTTAAATTAATGGAAATAGAACCGGAAACCCAGTTTCTTAATAAAGACGGAACCAGGTTCTGAAACTTTGAAACAAACTCTAATAAAGACGGAATCCTGCTCCCAGCCCCTCTACCCTATTTTTCTCCTAGTGCTTCTTCTCCCTTTCCCCCTCTTCCCTACCAACCTCTCAATGCTCCGGTGAACCCTAGCCCCATAGGAGAATGTGGTAGCAATTTTTTTCTTCTAAGAATATGATCTTCAGCCAAATTAATTTTCTTTGCACGTTTGTATAGTGTTCTGTTTTAAATGATATTCTTGTTATCAAATGTTTTTGCAGCTGAAGACTGCTGCTTTGATTGTTGCGCTCTCTTATGTAGACTCGATCCTTTGTTATTTGTTAACATTGCTAGTCAAGAGAAAGTTTTGAGTTAATAGGCTTATAATATAGCACTATAGATGTTGGAGCCGCTAGTTGTTACTAGGCTTATAAATCCTTTGTTTCTGTTTGAAGTTTCTTACTCAGGAGTTAGTCTCTTTGTTGTTTGGCAATTAGCCTTGACTCACCTGTTGATACAACAGAGATAACCAAATGAGTGAAATAAAAAGCAGAACGATTATGAGTTGAACAGGCTAGTTAGCTAGTTGTAAACTAAATACAAGAGTTGGGAGTTGAAAGCCTTAGTCCATCTTGTGCTTGGAGGGGTAGGAGCAGGAGCAGGGTACAATAGCTCCCTGCTAATCCCTACCCAAGCCCCTACACAGCACAGGGAAGGGCAGTTTTCCACCTTGGCTCATCCAAGTAGTTTTCCACCTTGGCTTTTTCCCTACCCAATCCCCTGCACAGCACAGGGAATATGACTATTTCATGATTATTTGGGAGTTTTCGGATTAAATTCTATTTTGGTGGATTTTTCTTCCTATTGCTTGTTGCTTCTGTTTCTGTTTCATGATGGTAATATATGTCTAGTTTTTACTC
The DNA here is from genome assembly GCA_035235625.1 of Saururus chinensis. NCBI lineage: Eukaryota > Viridiplantae > Streptophyta > Magnoliopsida > Piperales > Saururaceae > Saururus > Saururus chinensis. The sequence goes on from CP141150.1 coordinate 11,488,102, forward strand.
CATTCTAGAGCATTGTTGTACTATTCACAATAAAAGTTCTAAATGTAATGGTTTTTATAATCCTTAGTATTCTAGAGCAATTACATATGTATTTTTTTCTCTTGGCAGTTGAACTCGGGGTTTGTTGGTGCCTCTTTGCATTTTGGGAACGGTCGGAATACTTCTGGAAAAAACGATAAAAAGGTAATGGATTTAAATCTATTGACTCTCTTTTTGGTTTACATTTGTTGTTGCTTTGAGAAATTGTAGAAAGCTTGCATATTCATTAGCGTCAGCCATTAACTCTGTTTTATTGTCATTTTTCTCCGTCCTGGGATGAAATTTAATTGTTCTTCTTTAGGATCAGACTACACTATACTATCATGTAAGGGTTTTTTTACTTTTCTCACTCAGCTTTTGTCTCTTAGGTGCGGATAAATCAATACTCTTAGGTGAGGATAATTTATTTCAAAATGGGATCAATGCCTCTGATATTGATCTGTTGTCCATTTTGAGCTATCTCGATTCTGTGCTTCTATCTATTAATTGGTGAAGCAACGCCTCGGGTCCATTTCTGTGCAATCTACAGTAATACCTTAGTTTTTTTAATCATATTTGTATATGGTAGTCCAAAGATGTGCTTGTTTGTATTCCTTGCAGTGATTTTCTTATATATATATATATTATGTATATGTATAGAGAGATTAATATTAGTGTTTTTGTTCTATCAATGTAGGTTCTGAGAGCACATTTGTGTGGAGCAGAAAAAATGGTTGAGAAGGGAAAGGGCAGGAAGGAGGTTGTTACCAGAGAATATACAACTTTGGTTGGGAGGCGTGCTGGTGAAAAGATGTATTGATATATAAAAATGTTGTCCACCAGAAATGTTTTTGAACCAAATCACATGTTCTATTCAGCTAATAGCATTTGCTTGACCATTTTTTGTTGGTGATCTGCTCCAGCGCAAAATTAATATTGTGGTTTGACAAATTAGTGCTAAAATGAACAGTGTGTATCCTCTCTTTTTTGGAGTTCCTGAGCTCGTCTTGTTCACATCCATTATGTGTTGTAAAGAATAGTAATCAAAGGACCATTAATGTATTTATAACAAAAAATACTCAGATCACGCTTTAAACAATATTGGCCACTGTATTGAGGAAAATTGATAGGGGCAGATATGATCTCTTCCTATATTTATTTGTAGAAAGATAAATCTAGTGAAGGACATTTGACTGTTTGCTATGGAATGCTTATAAATGTCTTATCAGCGTCTTGTTTGCTTAAGAATATGGCAGAGAAGGGATATTGTAGATCTGCTAGTTGTGTTTGGCTGGAATGATCTCCCAATGATGTTGTTTTAAGGGTAGAGTGACTAACATAATTACTCGAGTTGGAAAGTTGATTCCTCACTCAGATTCAGTTATGTATGCTCTTCTAGACATTTTATAGAACCAGAGTGACCTATGAAATGGAACTTAAGTATATATCCAAGGAATCAAACCCAAATTTGCGTATACGGTGACGTCTATAGACACAAGTAAACAAAATTTTGATAATATTTATTATAAAATCATACTTGCAATTGTACTAGATATAAAAAGACAACTTGATGGTGATGCAATTCGAATACGGCGGGCTGTAGAGGTAAGTGAGATTTGAGCATGGTGGCCAAACTAAATTCGAGCACGGCGAGAGAGGGTTGGGTGGGAAAAAGTATTTATTTTTTATATAATCCAAAATAAATACTATAAGCTAAGTAAAAAAGAATTAAAAAAACAAAAACGGTCTGACCATTTCCATGTTCGTGACTGTTGTAATCACTGCAAATGTTGTAGCATTATCGCTGCAACGTTGCAGCATTATCACCGCAACGTTAGAGCGTTATTGCCGCAACATTGCAGCGTTATTACCACAACGTTGAGCATTGTAGCATTATCGCTGCAACGTTTCAGCATTAATGCTGCAACCTTGTAGCAATAACGCTGCAACGTTGCAGCATTATTGCCGCAACGTTGCAACGTTATTACCACAACGTTGAGAGTTGTAGCATTATCGCTGCAACGTTGCAGCATTATCGCCGCAACGTTGGAGCGTTATTGCTGCAACATTGCAGCGTTGTAGCATTATCGCTGCAACATTGTAGCAATAATGCTGCAACGTTGCAGCATTATTGCCGCAACATTGGAGCGTTATTGCCGCAACATGGAGCGTTATTGCCGCAACGTTGCAGCAGTATTACTGCAACGTTGTAGCATTATCTCCGCAACGTTGTAGCATTATCGCCGCAACGTTGGAGCATTATTGCTATAACGTTGCAGCGTTATTACCACAACGTTGAGCGTTGTAGTATTATCGCTGCAACATTGTAGCAATAACGTTGCAACGTTGCAGCATTATCGACGCAACGTTGCAGCGTTATTACCGCTAAATTGCAACATTATTACCGCAACATTGCAGCATTATTACCGCAACGTTGCAGCATTATCACTGCAACGTTATAGCAATAACGTTGCAACATTGTAGCATTATCGCCGCAATGTTGCAACATTATTGCCACAACATTGAGCATTGTAGCATTATCGCTGCAACATTGCAGCATTATCGCTGCAACATTGCAGCATTATCGCTGCAACATTGTAGCAATAACGCTGCAACGTTGTAGCATTATCGCGGCAAAGTTGCAGCGTTATTTCCGCAATGTTGCAGCGTTATTGCTGCAATGTTGCAACATTAACGCTGCAACACTGACCATTGTAGCATTATCGCTGCAATGTTGCAGCAATAATGTTCCAACGTTGGAGCATTATTGCTGCAACATTGTAATCGCTACAACATTGTAGCAATATCGTTGCAATGTTGGAGCGTGATTGATGCAACGTTGAAGTATTATCGCTGCAATGTTGCAGCGTTATCGCGGCAACATTGCAGCGTTATCACTGAAACGCGATAGCATTATCGATGTATGTTTGCATGGTTTAATGGTTCCTTAATTCAAAGTATATATATATATATATATATATATATATATATATATATATATATATATATATATATATATATACTTCTTATTCCCAACTCAACGCTGCAAACAAACGATGTATTAGAATTTTCACACTTCCATCCACCGGATAAAAAACAAAACACACAGAAATGTTATCATTCCGTGATCTGGGCAATTATCCTACTGACTTGGGAGTATTTTCCTAACGAGTTATTGATTTGGTTAACAAACATCTAGTTAATAGGTTGACTATTTGATGACAGGTATGTCTTTCAACTACACTTCCTAATTAATTATGACACTCGAAGCTAAAGCATATAAAATTTTCCAGACTGAAACTTACCAATGATGCCTGGGATATTGAGATATATGTCTATTCCATATATTTTTACTTCTTTTACTGAAATAGTCAAAATTTTACCACCCCATATAAGTTTATTACCTGTCTTGCCTTTGTCAAAATTTTAAATTTATCAGTTCTCTGTTTACTTGCTCAGACAATTCACTCTCTCGTGTTAAAAGGAAAAACTCACTAAGGGACAATTACAAAAAACTTGATCATGGAAAATCAGAGGGGTTCGGCTAGTGATACAGCCAAATTCGGCAAGTGATACAACCAAGTACATCTTTATAATGTGAGCCCAATAAGTCATGCTAGAAATATTCCAGTTATATCTATTTTGTTGTTGGGAATAGAAGGCATATAAATTACATTTCTTCTTTCAGTTCTTTGTCAATAAGCAAAGACCCTAGAGCATTAATAGCTAAATGGCCACTACTTATGTGAAAATTTATTTTAACATAAACAAACCAATAGAAACATGGGAAGATATCTCAAGATTTCATGTTCCATATACGATCAAATCATTCTCTAGCTGCAAATTCTCACTAAGTAGACAAGTTGAGTCTAAAGATCCATCACCTTTTAAATCGTCACATGACAAAAGCGGTGTATGATGGACATGGTGAAAAGTTACTTTCTGATTGTCAAACTGAAGTGAATCAAAAGCATTCTATACCAAGGTTTGTGATTCAATGAGGCTTCTTGGGCCACATAGTGAACTAACAAAAAACAAGGGAAGGAAAAAATAAAAATAGAAACAACAGCTTCGATGGCCTGGCAAGAGATGCATCACCATTCACAAGAACATCCAAAATAGCATGAACTCATGCATCCAGAACTGCTCTTCAATTATATCATCCATTTATAGCTGAAGCAGTCACTTTGTTCATTTATGCATTCGACACAAACTCAAATGATGATCCACCCAACTAACTTGGACATATGTTTCTGCTACTTTGAGAATCAAAGGTTCCACCTCTCATAAGGACCTCCCAGTATTCCCATGATAAAAAAATGCTTCCAAACACTTTTGCAAGCTCCAAAGAAGACATAGCAGTTCATGATGTGGGAAAAAGTAGTTACATAGCACATAGACAGGCAATATAAATAAGATGTTGTTAGCTGATCAGACTAATTACAGTACATGCACATGTGACCAAATAAAAAATGTAAGGTAAGAAATTAAACAATATTACCAGGCACTGGAATTCATAATGGTTAGGGACAAAGACCAGAACATTCTATCAAAAAGAGATAATGATGGGAAACACGAGAGTTTTAAACTAAAAAAGGTGGAGCAACATAAGGAAATCAGGAATTGAAGTCAAGACACAACAGAGTCATAGTAAAAATGAGATATAAATAAACGAAGTTAAGTTACATGAACTCTCAGCGTTTATAGGTTTTTCTGGACATATCAACGAACAATATTTTTTATCAAAATACAGTTTCTTAAACATAATCAACGGTCATATGACTCAATCCAACTTTTTATTTGACTATATTTAAACAAGGTTCCGTATACGCAGTTTGCGACAAGAGAATCTAGTTAACACGTAATATCACATTTCAAAGCAGGAAACTCAGCTTATTTTAACTCATGTGGTTGTCTTTATGGTTCTACTATTTGGCTTATACGCCTATTCTTGCTATAGTTATTCGACCTATATATTTCCAAAACTAAAAGTTGCAGTTTGTTTCTCTACTTTTTTAAAATATTCACTGTTGCAAATAGATAAGATAATGTTCTCTATTATTTTATGCTATTTGGTATAGATCAGATGCATTACTAACCACAAGATAATGATGATGCATTAAAAGTTACAAGGGTGTTTCATGCAAGAATGGGTTTAAACTAGTTGTTGACTTCTAATCTTCAACTTGAAATTTTCTGTTCTTTGATGGTATATTATGATAAGCAGCCTGGGATTTACTATTCACCAAAATTGTAATAAAAAATTGCACATAACATAGTTAGATAGAGAATGCTAGTCATTACCTGTCTTGTAATAAAAAACAGCACATAACCTATGTTTATTTTAACAACTATGATTCGATAATTCATTTATTCTTTTCCATGAGAAATGGCGAAAACTATTTACCTGCATCTGGTGGTTGTAGACTTCTAATTCCAAAGATGACGAATCAGAGAGAATGAAAGATGAGTGGAAATATAAAACAGTTTAAAAGGGACAAGTACCCTAAGTGCAAAAGTCGTGGTTGAATCTTCCTAGTACTGAAATTCTGAAATTCAGCATCATCTCCCACTTCAGGAGTTTGATCAAGTGTCAAGCAGGATTGTCTCCCATCAATAGAGCTCAGCTATAGATACTTTCTATATCTAGTACAATTGCAAGTATGATTTTATAATAAATATTATCAAAATTTTGTTTACTTGTGTCTATAGATGTCGCCGTATACGCAAATTTGGGTTTGATAATTTGGAAAAAATATACTTAAGTTCCATTTCATAGGTCACTCTGGTTCTATAAAATGTCTAGAAGAGCATACATAAGTGAATCTGAGTGAGGAATCAACTTTCCAACTCGAGTAATTATGTCAGTCACTCTACCCTTAAAACAACATCATTGGGAGATCATTCCAGCCAAACACAACTAGCAGATCTACAATATCCCTTCCCTGCCATATTCTTAAGCAAACAAGACGCTGATAAGACATTTATAAGCATTCCATAGCAAACAGTCAAATGTCCTTCACTAGATTTATCTTTCTACAAATAAATATAGGAAGAGATCATATCTGCCCCTCTCAATTTTCCTCAATACAGTGGCCAATATTGTTTAAAGCGTGATTTGAGCATTTTTTGTTATAAATACATTAATGGTCCTTTGATTACTATTCTTTACAACACATAATGGATGTGAACAAGACGAGCTCAGGAACTCCAAAAAAGAGAGGATACACACTGTTCATTTTAGCATTGATTTGTCAAACCACAATATTAATTTTGCACTGGAGCAGATCACCAACAAAAAATGGTCAAGCAAATGCTATTAGCCGAATAGAACATGTGATTTGGTTCAAAAGCATTTCTGGTGGACAACATTTTTATATATCAATACATCTTTTCACCAGCACGCCTCCCAACCAAAGTTGTATATTCTCTGGTAACAACCTCCTTCCTGCCCTTTCCCTTCTCAACCATTTTTTCTGCTCCACACAAATGTGCTCTCAGAACCTACATTGATAGAACAAAAACACTAATATTAATCTCTCTATACATATACATAATATATATATATATATATATATATATATATATATATATATATATATATATATATATATATATATATAAGAAAATCATTGCAAGGAATACAAACAAGCACATCTTTGGACTACCATATACAAATATGATTAAAAAAACTAAGGTATTACTGTAGATTGCACAGAAATGGACCCGAGGCGTTGCTTCACCAATTAATAGATAGAAGCACAGAATCGAGATAGCTCAAAATGGACAACAGATCAATATCAGAGGCATTGATCCCATTTTGAAATAAATTATCCTCACCTAAGAGTATTGATTTATCCGCACCTAAGAGACAAAAGCTGAGCGAGAAAAGTAAAAAAACCCTTACATGATAGTATAGTGTAGTCTGATCCTAAAGAAGAACAATTAAATTTCATCCCAGGACAGAGAAAAATGACAATAAAACAGAGTTAATGGCTGACGCTAATGAATATGCAAGCTTCCTACAATTTCTCAAAGCAACAACAAATGTAAACCAAAAAGAGAGTCAATAGATTTAAATCCTTACCTTTTTATCGTTTTTTCCAGAAGTATTCCGACCGTTCCCAAAATGCAAAGAGGCACCAACAAACCCCGAGTTCAACTGCCAAGAGAAAAAAATACATATGCAATTGCTCTAGAATACTAAGGATTATAAAAACCATTACATTTAGAACTTTTATTGTGAATAGTACAACAATGCTCTAGAACGGAGTAAAAACTAGACATATATTACCATCATGAAACAGAAACAGAAGCAGAAGCAACAAGCAATAGGAAGAAAAATCCACCAAAATAGAATTTAATCCGAAAACTCCCAAATAATCATGAAATAGTAATATTCCCTGTGCTGTGCAGGGGATTGGGTAGGGAAAAAACCAAGGTGGAAAACTACTTGGATGAGCCAAGGTGTAAAACTGCCCCTCCCTGTGCTGTGCAGGGGCTTGGGTGGGGATTAGCAGGGAGCTACTGTACCCTGCTCCTGTTCCTGCCCCTCCAAGCACAAGATGGACTAAGGCTTTCAATTCCCAACTCTTGTATTTAGTTTACAACTAGCTAACTAGCCTGTTCAACTCATAATCGTTCTGCTTTTTATTTCACTCATTTGGTTATCTCTGTTGTATCAACAGGTGAGTCAAGGCTAATTGCCAAACAACAAAGAGACTAACTCCTGAGTAAGAAACTTCAAACAGAAACAAAGGATTTATAAGCCTAGTAACTACTAGCGGCTCTAACATCTATAGTGCTATATTATAAGCCTAGTAACTCAAAACTTTCTCCTGACTAGCAATGTTAACAGATAACAAAGGATCGAGTCTACATAAGAGAGCGCAACAATCAAAGCAACAATCTTCAGCTGCAAAAACATTTGATAACAGGAATATCATTTAAAACAGAACACTATAGAAATGTGGAGAGAAAATTAATTTGGCTGAAGATCATATTCTTATAAGAAAAAAATTGCTACCACATTCGCCTCTGGGGCTAGGGTTCACCGGAGCAATGAGAGGTTGGCAGGGAAGAGGGCGGAAGGGAGAAGAAGCACCAGGAGAAAAATAGGGTAGATGGGCTGGGAGCGGGATTCCGTCTTTATTAGAGTTTGTTTCAGAGTTTCAGAACCTAGTTTCGTCTTTATTAAAAAATCGAGTTTTCGGTTCTGTATCTATTAATTTGAACCTGACCCAAATCCCGGTTCCGTGTCTAATAAATTGAGCGAGAACCGTGACCCAAATTCCGTCTGTTAATTTGAGCGTCTCTGTTCTGAAGCTGGTCTTTGTGACATGGAAGGCACTCATTGGTGGCCAATGGGTGCTGAGCGAAAAAGCCTCCCCAGCAGATTCGCGTCCCTTCCCACTGGCCCCCAAACTCAAAGTGAAGTCGCTTTCTGACAGCATTACTCTTTTTTTACACCTACTGTTGCGGTTGCCTTCTCATATTTCTTTTCTTTCTTTTCTTTTCCTTCTTAGTTCCTATCTTTATTAGATTTGAAAGAGAAAAGGGTAGTAAGGAAAAGAAAAAGAACAGAAAAGTTGTCGACGACAATTGGTATTGGTGCCAAAGAGAAAGAGGAGGGAAGACATGGTGTTGGGTAGTACAGAGGGAGTAAAACAAATTTCTCTCCAGGCTAAAAATTTCCTGGCTTAGCCACAATGAGGGCTTCCCTAGCCGCATGCCAGCTTTCCTGACGGTAGCGAGGGACGAGATTGCCCGAGCCCGGGGTTGGCCGCGGTCAAGGCCAGGGTGTTCCTGGACTAGCTAAAACCATGGAGGGTCAAGGCCATGTATTTCTCAGCCACCATGGTCACTGCTTGAAAGCCACTGCGGCCATTGCTTGTAAGTCACGCGCAGGCCGATGGTGCACCACTGGTCAGTAGAAAAGAACATAAAAGTTGTCGACGACAGTTGGTACTGAAATAGATACTTTCTTTGTTGATAAGTGATTATTATTAAAATGTGTTTATATGCAACCTAATAATCTCCTTAGTACCCAATTCCACTCAAAAAATATACCTTAAGTAAGAAGGGTTATTCTGTTTTGGTGCAACTTGATTGTTGCCCCCAAGGTTCTTATTCATTTTGAATGTTGATAATATTTCTTGCTTTCTTCACTAGTTCTCAATTGGATCACTGCATACAAATTAAAAGCTTAGTAGAAAACATAGGTAATGGTAATTGATAGATTATATTGTTAAAGTGAAAGCTTTGTAGTTTGAACACATGTTTAGCTTATTTTTTATTAACTTATTCATGTGGACCATACCGATTCAGACTTCACAAAGACTAGTGTCTTTACAATCCACAACCAAGTCTTCACAAAGAGTAGTATCTTTACATTGCACAACTAATAGTGAGGATTGTGCACGTATAAGCTTCTACTAGCTACTTAATTGTTATAAACATGTCACGACCCGAGCCTTGAGAAGGGTTCAAAGACTATCCACACCATCGGAGTGCACTCGAGCTATAACAAGGCAATAAAATATTCTGGCAAGATATTAAGAATTGAAACTAAGACTTGAATAACTTTCTTAATAAACCTTTATTGAATCAAAATCAATTGAATTTCACCAATAAGGTGTTTGTCTTCTACTATAATTTAACTACTTTTAACTCTCATAAGAAAATAATCAAACTATCCTAATTCTCTGATCCTCTCTGTGAACAGTAACTCTCTCTATCCTTTCTTCACGTTCTTATGCATCTAAATCAACAAATAAACCTGCGCACAAAAATGCGCCCAGTGGAATGGACATTCCACCCAATGAGCTAAAAGCTCTGTGGTCGTGCCTCAAATAGAACATTTATTTTAATTTAGTAATCATTGATCATACAAAATCAAGGACCTAATACTCAAATTACAGTATAATAATATATTCAAACATAGTCACCATATATGTATTGTAGCTTAACATAGCATTTACATGATCATTCGATACCCATCATATCATAATGTTTACATTATCACCATATGCATCATATATCGTAATACACACACAATACATTCTCTATATCACCTAGAGAATTAGGTATGTGATCCATGAGTTGTGTCGGTACGAGAGCGCCATAGGTAGTCATCCGTATGCACTCAGTATGACCTGTAAAAACCGAGATAGAACTGCCAAAGGTTGGGGTCTACCCTCATCCCTACATAGCACCTGGGTAATCTTATTATCTTGATACTGGAATTATGGTACTCAACCCAAACCTTAACTACCTTTGTCAACCTCTCACTATTAGGTTGGTTCTTAATTCCTTATCTACCATTTATGCATGATATTCCTCTCACATGCCCATAAAGAGATCAAAACATATCACTTACAACCATAAGATTCATCTAAAATCACCACATAACCAATCAATAAAAAGATTCAAGTAAATACACCTATTCTAATTCATACATATTCTATCAATTTCCTTCCATTTTTAACCTCAGCGGGATCCATAATACTTACCATAGTCTTAGCAAGGTGTAGCATCATTTATTCTCATCAAAACTTACCCTATTTACAATAGCTTTAGCATAGTGTAACCAAATTTCATTCTCAGTATGCCCATAACAATTACCATAATCTCAGCAAGCCCTTGTGTGGATAAACCAAATAGACAATAAACATTTGAGCAAGCATTAATGAAATCAAGTACATATCCAACATTAGAGCAAATTTGGTTAAAATCAAATATATAATCAATGTTGGATGCATAGCCTATGGTTAATTCAACACATATAACATCATTAAAGCAGGACTAGAATTTAAATCAACTATGTACCATGATGCAGGAAAGTATATATATTCGCAGCAAGTCATTTTCATATACATAACTATATGAGATGTTGGAACTATGCATAAATTTAACCAAATCCCACCTCAGACATTGGACAGTACATCTATTTAACAAAACTTCTATATATATATATATATATATATATATGAGCAATGTATAGTTTAAATCCAATCATAGATGAAACATTGGCCAAACATATATTCCAATCAAAGCTTATAATAAATGTTAGATAGCATATATAATTCAACAGAAGTAATCATATATGTATGACATTGGAGCTGTGAACATATTTAAGTTAAACATAGCTGAGATGTTGGGTAGTGCTTATGGTTGACTCAAATTATAATTCAGACATTGGGCTATGAACAGGATGAACCCAAATATATCTAGATGTTGGAGTAGCTCGTGCATTTGAATTATATTTAAATCATAACATATCTCAAATGCTAGAACAGTACATAAAATTCACTCAATTTTTATTGTAGACATTAGGCAAAGCATAGGATAAACTCAAAAATATAATATAGACATTGGATAGGGCCTAAAATCCACTCAGCATATAACTCAGACATTATGCAATGCTTGTATGTAATTCTAAACATATCACAATGTAAAAGTAGTGCATGAGATTAAATCAGGGTATATATCACTCATACAGTTTAGAAATTCTACAACAGACTTATCATTATGAATTTATCTTACATAAATATATAACCATAAGACAACAAGACAATTTAGGCTAGAAAGCAAGTCCTGTTACACGTGAGCATCCTCACCTTGGCCTACTTCAACGCCTAACACCAAAAGTTAATGCTCCTCTCTAATTCCTATCATTAAAATTCAAAAACACCTTTAATTAGTGGTTGTGAAAACAAGGATTTTTAATAGGCTAAAACGTAGGAACGGAGGAAATGGTTTTGGGCATTTCACTTGCCCAGAAACCTGCTATGAAAAAGGGTGGTTCGAATTGGAAGAAAAGAGGGGATCGGTCTAAGGGAAAAAGATACTGAAATTGAACCAAAGGGACTACCTTTATTGTCTCCCCCTTGTGGCCAGACCCTCTCGCCATCCAATCTTCACCCCCAAGGTCATCGTTGGCCGCTTCCAAAAGTTGCTGCCCACTAGAGCAAGAGGAAGGGAAGAAAGGATGAGGGGATCAAGAGAGGGTCCTGGGCTTATATAGAGGAGGGAGAGGGGAGACGTACTAGGAGAGGGGAAGAGAAACATAGTGGGAGTGGGGAGCGACCTATTGGGAGAGGGGAGAGTCATCCCTTTTCCCTCTGCGATTAGGGATGGGGGGAGGATGAGGAGTTCTCTTCTCCTGTGCCTTCTAATAAATGACCGATTTTGGGTCGGGTTTAGACCCAGACCCGAACCCGTATCTGAAAAAAAAAACACTAGTTCTTACAAAACATGATTTTTTTGTATATTCATCAGCCTCTCTATTAGTTGTGGTCCAATGGGACCAGTAGCTATATTGAGATAAGTGAGGAGGAGCTCATATCGAAAATGAAGGATTTCAAAGTTATTAAGAAAAATTGTTTGATTGACATGTCAAGTCTAATGCAGAGACTTTGATTATAGAAGAGGGAGCAATAGAAGTGAAGAGGAGCTCATATGGAAAATGGAGGATGTCAAAGTTATTAAGAAAAGTTGTTTGACTGACATGTTAATGTATAATGTAGACTCTGATTATAGAAGAGAAAGAAATAGAAAAGAAGGAAACAAAGATCTTACTTAGCCTTAGATCTTTTAAATATTGTACTTGTACTGATCAATACGTTTGATCTCCAATGTATAATTATACTTTTGCAATAGGGAGTTGTTAGCTTGAGTGTCACACCCCAAGATTTTGAAATTTGTTTTCCATAAAAACTCACAACGGAAAGATGAATAATTTCATCATAATTCAAATCTCATGTAAGAAATAATTATCAATGAAATCCAAGTTCACATCAATAGAGGATTGGATACGACTAGATTTAAATTGAAGAGTTCTTGTCACATTAAAACTAAAAATGCCAATAGAAAACTCGCAAATTATTTTCCTAATAGAGGCAACTTTATTGGTGTGATTGATGCCTCTAGTATTTCAGGAAACAAGTGTCATCACTTATCAAAAGAGAGGGTGCATCCACATGCAGAACACGATTTTCTTCCATTGTTGGGAACCAACTTCTTTTTTTATTCTTCTTGCTCTTCGGAGTTTTATCACTACGCTTCTACATAGTAGTAAAGTCATCATCATCAAATAATTTGGTAGGACTAAAAGAGAGTGATGAATGGTTACCTGAATGACAATGTTGAATAGGTATTTCACCTTATTCATGTTTTGTACTTCTTGATAAAAAAATTTACTCTTTCCTTTATTGTTTGATAAATCAACCACAAGTTCAACCTCACAAAAAATAGGAACAAAAAACTTAGCTCGGGCAAAAGGTATGACCACTAATGCCATGGAGTCAACATGATCACTGTCTGTCCAAAGAATCTTTAGAAACAGAAGGAAACAAAATTGTATTCAAACCAAAGTTATAGTTCCTTGAATCACCATTAACACCATCACCCACTGGACCAATATCACTGGAATCAACTTGTTGCCTTAAAATTTTTTGGGCAGTAGGATTTACATTTGACTCTTTCATATTGGAGTCGAAAATCATAATTTGTTGACCACTAGATGGAGCATGGAGGCTAGCTTCCGAATTAGGAATCAGACCAGTCCTAACCCTCTCTTGACACTTGTTGCAAGCATTAGTTCCAGGATTAAATCTCTTGCAATTAATACAACGTGACCTAATTCAATCTAAAGTAACTGGTTGTATCCATCTCTCCTACACACCGTGACATGATCACAGAGGTTACTATCTGCATCAATCTCAACACAAAGCCTTGCAAAAGCCAAACACTTATGCATCATAGTTAGTTGATCAACATATAAAGGAACACCAATAGAGCTCGCTATGCTAATGTGATTATCATGACTCCTATATTAAATAGGCAATTTTGGGAAGCAAATCCAAAAAGGAATTGAAGTAAGCATATCCTTAATAAGTTTAATATTTGTACTTCACTTCTTGATTATTAATGGACCACCTGCTTTAAACCAAAACAATCCCAACACCAAATTGCAATCATTCTCATGTTCAAACTTAAATAAAAAAAAGCCATCAGAGAAGGATATGGTTTGGAAGGGACGTGAAGCTTTCCACATCCATTCAATAGCCAACGGTTTCCTTCTTCTTCTACCAAATCTTCATTAACCAAAACAGCCTACTTGTTCTATGCTTCAAGAAAGAAGTTGAGATAAGCCTTGTAAGATCCACAGATTTTAGTTTTTTGTTTGCCTTTATTTTGTTAATGGTTTGGGCTAATTAAGAATTTTCTTAAAACTATTTTGAAATTTGTGGAGAATTTGGTTGGCCCAGCCCAACCAGAGTATGCCCTAGGCATGACAGACCTGGTTCTCCTAGCTATGAGGCAAGTGTCCTCATGGAATGCATTAGTATTGCTTTTTCTACAGTTTCAACAAATTTCCTTGTTTTGAGGAAGTGGGCCCCACCTTGGGACCCGCAACTCTTCTCATTGTTGCTTGTCAACTCCATGGCCACTATCCTTCATTCAATGCTAAGTGGGCTTAGGTTTAGTCATTGTCTATTTCAACAAAATTCTAAAAAAGAATCTTACTTCGGAATTTCCTTAAGTTTTGATTGATTCAAAGACCTTGCTTTCATATTGCCAAATTCCACATCTTTATCCATGAAAACCTCTAAAATCTTTTTAATTAATCCAAGTTGTAGAGCCCTAGATCCTTTTTTGATCAAGTACCTTATAATTTATGTTTATGAAATCATTAGATATAAGGAAATATATGATTTATCTTGTTAAGGGTATTTTGAGTCTCAACTAGTAAAAGAATTATGGTTTACACTTAGGGCTAATGGATCCTAATTTTTTATGCAAGGACTTTTGATGTCTTGATCAATAATGACAATGACTTTTTGGTTAAAAAATGTAACTACAAATTTTTTTTCTTCAGCAACTTATCACTATTGTGTATTGTTCAATAACCAAAGTTAATGTTACCTATCATTCGACCGACTGACGACCACCTAATCCGATGATCAATCAAAAAATTTGTAATTTTCAATTGATTGACACCAATCAACTGCTCCAGTGGGATGATCGATCAATAATGATACTGTCGGTTTTGATTTGGGTGATTGATCGACCTCTTAGGGTAATGATTGATCGCTAAAGTTACTATTGTTTTTCTATTTGTTCGATTGGCTCACCGATCAATCACCCCTAGAGCCGATCGATCAAAAAACTTATTGTTATTTTTGTTTTCATAGGACAATTGAACACCTAAGGACCGACTGATTGAAAAATGTTACAATTATTGTTATTTGGCTGAACACTTGATCATCAATGGGCATGATCGATCGACACTGTAGTTTTGATATGTAAGACTTGTTTTAAAACTAGATTTTGACGGTTTATTGTGTCTTTTGTATGTAGTTAGCAAAATATTATTATTATATACTAGGATTATTTATGCCTACATGCATGTAACATTATTTACTCATGAATTTATTCTAGATGCATCATGTTTTAACGTTGTTGGATTTCAATTGCAAAACCATGATAGCTAAGATTAGCTGTGGTTTTTGGAGCTTTCAATTGATTTAAACTAGATAAGATTCTACCTTCCTGAGTGGGTTGATTTTTTATGAACCATATTTTCCCATCGAAAGGACAATGTTTTTTCTTTGAATGGAGGCAAGAACACTTCTCCCCATGTGAGCGCTTGAGAACATTACTATGACATTGGAGCTATGCTCAAGGATATTTGGTCATGTCCGTGTGCACCGGCTTGATAAGGAACTTTTGATATTTCTAGTTTATGAATGTTAGGCAACAAATAACGGTATCTTTGCGTACCTATGAATTTATTTTTGGAGATATTTCTTTGATATATAATTAAGTTATTTACACTGTATTGTGTATGGATTTTTATTCATCTTGAGATTGTTCCTCATGGTGTTAATGTAAGTTTTTTTCCTATTCAAAACCTTATCAGGTTATTCTCACCCATTCGTTTTATTTTGGGTATCCATAGAAAATCCCCTGTGTGATTGTGTCATGCAGGTGCTCAGGATGATGCTGAGGTAGAAGATCTAGAATCATGTCTTTGATCCACTAGACATATTATGGAATTTAAGCTTCTCTCTAGAGAGAGGGGGGGAGGGAGAGGGAGGGGGAATCAAAGAATGATTCTGATTCTCAAATGATTGAAAAGGGAGGAGTGGGGAAGGGGGTAGCCAGGGAGAAGGGGGAGGGGGCCAAAACCAGATCCAACACCTCTCTTCTCCTTCTCTTTCACTGAGGGAGGGGGAGCTGGGATGGGGCGAGGGGAGGAGGCCGGACTCCGACAAGATGAGCCTGAGCACTTCCTCCAGCTGGCGGGGAGAGGAGGGAAGGGAGCAGAGGGGAAGGGCAAAGCATGGAGGAGAAGGGGGTGGGGGTGGGTGATAGCAATGGCGATGGCAATGGCAACAGTGGGAGGACAATGGCCGGGTGGGGGGATTATAGCTGTGAGCAAAATTTCGCCCACCCTTGGCTATTTGCAATGCTTCTTTTGAAGCGTTGCAAATAGAAGAGAGACAAAGAAATGAGAGAGGAGAAAGATAGAGGAGAGAGGAGAAAGAGAGAGAGAATAGAGGCGGGAGAGCGACAGAGAGAGGGAGAGAGAGAAAGAAAAGAGAGAGGAGAAAGATAGAGGAGAGAGAGAAGATAGGGGAGAGAGTGACAAAGAGAGGGAGAGAGATAGAAAGAGAGAAAGAAAGAGAAGAGATATAAGAGAGAGGGGGGAGAGAGAGAGAGGAGAGAGAGAGTAGAGAGCGCAAGAGAAGTGAGAAGAGAGAGAGAGTAGAGAGAGCAAGAGAAGAGAGATTATTTTTTTAAATAGTATTTGCGTCACAAATACACAACGTCTTTGCGAGGCAAATACAATTGTGTTGCAAATAACCTAGGGTAGTGGCAACACAAATGTATTTGAGTTACAAATACATTTTTTTTATTTAATATAATATTTTATGAGAGAGAGGGAAAGAGGGAGAGAGAAGAGAAGAGAGACAGAGACAAAGGGAGAGGGAGAGAGAAAAGGAGAAGAGAGAGAATAGAAAAGAGAGATGTAGAAGGAGAAGAGAGATAGAGATAGAGGGGGAGAGAGAAGGAGAAAGCAGAGAAAAGAGAGATGGAGAGGAGAAAGAGAAGAGAGAGAGAGAGAGGGAGAGGGAGAGGGAGAGGGAGAGGGAGAAGAGTGATTATTTAATTTTTTTTTGACATCCGACGACATATGGGGGCATGCAACTTATTTGGCCCCTAAGTTATTTGCGTCATCAGGTCCAAATTCGAAAGTGCACAGAGTCATGCTTTATGTAAACGGGACTACAAAATTAAATTAATGCCTTTAAATTTCAATAGCCCACAGAGCTGGCACTTGAGCCAAGTCTCACACAAATAGAAATAAAGGTTCCTAAAGATCATATTTTAGTACACTTTAAAGCACTACTATGATAGAAAATTTAATGAAAACATTTCATAAACAAGTATGCATAAAATCACGACCACGACACATCTAAACCACAAGACAGAACTCATAATAGGAGAGAAAAAGATGGAGAGGGATGTCATAAGAGGAAGGGATTATTTTTTAGTTGAGTTTTAGATGGGGTAAAAGTAAGTCCATGGTTGGGTAAAACAAGCGATAAGAGAGTAAATAAAATAATGTACTGAATTTCTATAAAAATGGAGTAAGCGAGCCATTAGTGGGGTCTAACTAGCCATGTTCTTTTATTATAACACTGTAGGGATTGACCTTTGCACGAAAGAATGTAGCTATTTACACTCTAGAAAAGAATATAACTACTCTTTAGCACAAAAAATTATCCGGTGAAACCATTCCACTCTATAAAAGCATATAAGTGCTCTTTAGCACAAAAATTTATCCAGTGAAACCGTTCAACAAGCCATGTGGTAGATACATCCATTCACTGTTTGACACAGTTAGATAGTTTTTATGTGTTTGAACATAAGTAAATTTGTCACGCCCCGGCACTTGCCCAACCTGAGCCAAACCCGGTCCAAGGGATGGTCAAAGTACACAGGGCAACAAAGTATTGAATTGCGGAAGACTTGACTCCACTAGCGGGTATAACACACACAGAGTAGTGCACCACTTTATCTTTGTACAAAATGAAATAAGTAAAAATTTAAAGGACAACAAATCTAAATTAGTCGTCAACTCTCAAACCCACAATCTTACAACACTAATCTGTCAAACATGACTTAAGTCATAATATCTGAAATAAGTCTAAAACTACAATGGCTAATAAAGTATGAGACAAGGTCGACCAATTATGAAATTCTAACACCCCAACAAAATAAATAAGTAAAGATAATATGATCTCTAGGCTCCCACGCCTACTCCCGACCATCATCCACATGCTCATAAAAAGGGACCTGATTGTCTGCATGTTACACCATGTAGCCCCAAAAGCACCTAGAAAATGGGATGAGTATAAAACTCAACAAGGTTTTGAATGTCGAAATAGCAAATCTAGAAACAACATGGCATTCTACACAATCTATCACATCAAACATATCATATATTATCTCCTTTCTAATTACGTTCTTATTACTTAACCATACTCACCCATAAGTAATTATCCTGCATGAAAGTATCTCAAACACACTATCCATAACATGAATAATCACATTAAAACATAAACATCCATCATGCATGAAGAGTGTCTCTAGCACAATATGGATATTCATATATATCCATTCTCCTTCATAAACATTCACCCTACATAACAAGTGTCTCAAACAAACTATACATATTCATGCATGTTCATAAACATTCATCTTGTATATATGAAAAGTGTCTCTAACACTCCAACATATCATGCATATCCATATTCAACCATCCTCCATGAGAAGTGTCTCAATCACACTAATATGTCATGCATATCTATAAATAACCATCATGCATGAAAAATGTCTCAAACACACTAACATGTCATGCATATATATAAACAACTATCATGAATGAAAAGTGTCTCAATCACATTAACGTGATCATGCATATTCATAAATAGAGAGAATGAACCTGCTCCTGAAGGCCGAAGCCCTCGAACAACTCCATACCAAATAGACTTGTTTCTCAAGGCCGAAGCCCTCGAGTAATCCCATTCTAAATAGATTGCTCCTCAAGGCCAAAGCCCTCGAGCAACCCCTACCCATCAAGACTAAACTCTCGAGCAGCCCTGCTTGTCAAGACAGAAATCCCAAGCAATAATATGTGGTAAGTCGGTGCACTCAGACAAACCAGCTGGATTCTCAGGGTTCAGATAATCTCAATAACTTAATCTCCTTATAGCATTGCCGCTCTTCTTAACCCAGGGAGGAAAACCCATCCTCAAGGGATGTCAACCCCTGTCCTTTTGAACATAAACCAAATCGACAAGCCTCAATTGATTAATCTGGCAAGCAATATCACTCAATTGCATCCAATTGATCAACCACGACTAATCTCTATAAATTTCATTCGTAAATCCTTCTCATGATGCATGCAACATGGTACATACATAAGCAATACTAAATGAATCCTAATTCATGAAACGTGCTCTCGTCAGCCATACATGCATAATTTCTAATCATATGTGTCAAATAATCACCATAATTATCCCCACATGTGTGTGTACATGATAGTAGCAATTCTAAGCATATGTATATGCATTATGAATACCTCATTCGACATACTACACACATGCTCTTATAATTTAATCATAGCTTCTCCTTACTAAAATCGTGGGTGAAAACCATTGAAAAATACAAATCCAAGTCAAATTCAACTTCATGCTAAACTTAGGTAAGCATACTCATTACTATACTTAACCTAGACATTGAACTATAATTCACCTATAATCTAACATAACATGTGAAAGCATACAAGTCAATTATCATGCTTTAAACTTGCTGGAATCTTAAGTAAACCATGAAGAATCACTCAACATGAATTTAGGATAAGAAATCATAACATGCTAAACCGAATAACATGTAATCCACTTCTCACTTGAACATTATCATAGCTCTCAACATTATATTCATGTCCTCACAGTAGCATTTTCAAGTAAAAATCACTCATCATGATCATAATAACTGATATTTAACAAAAAGAACAAGAAAATGAGCAAAATAGGCAAAATGACTAAAACTGTCATTTTGGCATTCGATTGGCCAGAAGGTCGTTCAAACACTTGGCAGTTCGATTGACCTGTGTGGCCGTTTGAATGCCAACACAGTGGCTATAATTTATCTTCAACCTTGTAAACCGAAAATCGAAAATACACCAAATCACCGTGAACATTCAAATCTCACATCTACATATCATAGTAATGAAATTAAAGCTTATAAAATGATAGATCTAGTCATTTTTTAACTAAAACACAAGAAAATCATTAAAAAGATTAAGCTTTACATAAACTACCATTAAAGCTCCACATGGAGCAAAACCTACATAAATCATCCATTACTTCAAATCCAAAACACGGACCTATTTTGGAAGAAAAGTTCTTACCTTCATTAAGTTCTTAGTCTGAAATTAAAGATCCAATCTCTTCAAATCCCCTACCCACATTTAGGGTTTTGTTAATACCTTGATAAATCCGATTATTAAAGCTTAAATCACTTAAAAATTTGTAGATCTAGGGCTTGCTTTATTCCAAAACGAAAATCCCTCATTAGAGGTTTGAAATATAGGTTAAAATAAAAAAACTTTAGTGGTGTAAATTAATATTTAATTTAGAAAAGATGGAATTAAGAAAGATTAGGCAAAACCATAGGAGAATAATAAAGAAATCAAGGCTAATTTTACCTTATTCAACCTTTCCTCTTTTGGAATGGGGATTAGGGCATCTTAACCTCCAGATTCCAGCCCTTACCAAATGGAAATGAGGCTGGGGCTTTCTATTTATAGTAAGTCATAGGGTATACTTTATAGGAAATTGGGCTACAAATATAATTTACTACTAAAAATAGGTAATTTGTTCATTTTGAGTCAAAAATGAAGTTTAAAAATTTTAAAATACTTAATTACTAAAACAAGATAGGTTTAGGGTCTTATGGGACCCATCATCCCAATTTACAATCGTGGGGCCCACGACAAGACCTATGCCTTAACTTTTTTGCAAAAATTCTAAAAATTTAAAAAAAATTTAAATTGACTTAATTTGATATAAAAACCAACAAAATGAAGAAAATATTGATTAAAACTATAATTAACCATCTTAAATCTAAAAACAAGTCAAACTGAGAAAATTAACACTAAAACCACATAATAACAACAAAATTAAATAAATAAACCAGTTTAGGGTTTATGGATCTTACAAAATTTAGGTATTAACTTGAGTATATGTGTTGAAATGTGAATGGACTCATGCATGGTAGAATGGTTCTAATAGATACCTTCTCCTTTTGCACCTTTTTTTTAATAAAAATATATCATTTTTTATTAAAAAGAAATATACCCATCATAGTCTTTGAGAACTTATTAATTAAAAAAATATTACTAAAATTTTAAAGATAAGAACACAGTAGGTTGGCCTCCTTGAAGAAGTTTTTTAGCTCCTCCCTTTCTCATTTGATTTAATTACTTAATTGTAAATGATTTTTATTTGCTTTATGCTAATTGACTCTTTATTAGGGTCTGAGTTACCTTTGAGCTCTTTGAATGTTAGATTGGCATATGACAAAGCTTGGATGTTGGAAACTTGGAATAGGATTCTGCCACCCAAACTGTAGTTAATTCACATATGGTGATGTTGACTCTAGGGACGAGCCTCTTAGTAAGTTGTTTTGCACATGCTTTATAGCATGTTGTTCTGATTACTTGTTAAAAATATTCATGGTCTTTAACTGTCACATTAATCTAAGTGCTGAAATCAATCTACATAGTTCCTAATTTATTGTAAGTATATAAATAAAGGAGGTGAAGTTGAGGGTGTAGAAGATCAGGATTAGCCAAGGAAATGTGATCAAAGGAGAGAGACAATAAAAGTGAAAGAGGAAGACATTGGTAATGCCATGGGCCAAAATCTTAGTAACACTTTTGAGATTCTTTCTCAATAATTCTTCAATTGGGATAAGCTCAATGCCATAACGATCAACGTATGCATAGATATAATGCAACTACATGTCCTCGCACCAATGCTACTGCTCATCCTGATCCTAATCAATTAAAAAATAATCTATTAATGGAAAACTCTTTCTACAAACAAAATATTGCAGACATGCCAAATCTCAATGGTGTAGAATCCTATGATTTTCTCATCCGTCCTTGACTAACCACATACCTTCATCTCACAACCCTGAGCATTTGAGCAAATATAAGTTTAGCATATATATATATAGAGGGTGGGTAGTATCAAGCCGACTTAACAAACTCTATATCAAGTTAATTTTTTAGACGGTTTATATTGGTGGGTCACCATCAAATGGGGGTAGGAGACCAAGGGGGATAAATGACAAATTATAGGAAAATGAGATTAGTGTGTTTAAGACCAATTTTGATTAGGCTCTTCATAGCCTGTCAAAGTTTTAACCCTAAATCAATGGCTTAAATTTGATGGGGTTAAAAAGATAAGCCCTACATATTAGAATGATCCCAAATTTGGTAGACCCTCATATTCAAAAGTGATATTTAAATCGTAATTAGTTGCATACCTATCTTACAACTCTAATGACCCAAATTAAAAAATGTAACCTCAACCATTTATTTAATGGTGAGATAAAAGTATTATGATGAAGAGGGGTCATACTTTCAAATCGGCCCAAAATTTATGACCCTTTATTTTTTATGATGTTCTTTCTATTCCTCTTGGTCTCACCTTCAATAAATATGAGTAAGATCTATATTTTGAAAATTAACCTAATATACCCTTTTATCAAGTTCACTTGAGATTACTTCTATCCACACACACACACACACACATATATAAAATTATTATTTTTTAAAATATAACTATTAATATGGGACATAGAGAATATAATATTTGTTTGATCAATTTACATTTTTTGGGGTGGACTGATAAACTAATTGTAACAATGAGCCAACTTGCTTCTATATCTTGAAGGAAAATGATATATGTTGCTTTTTCCAGGACTGTGTTATTGATTTAAATGTGTGTTTTTACCTATCAATATCAAGTAGGCAATACCACTGGTCAGAACAAATCAAAATTCTAAATTGTATTTAAAAAATGCAAGGTTGTTAACAAAAGCAAGATTAGCGGCTTTCCACAAGTGACCATATGCAACCTAAGTAGAGTCAACTGTGACATTCCACAAGTTGATACAAATTCCTTGAGATTAGCATGATATACCAAGCAAAGTCTTTTAATGAAGAAAACAGAAGAGTACATATTTACTTTTGGAAATTTTATGTATCCCATTTAATATGGTAAATCTTTTTAATCCATGTGAGTGTGGCCCACCGCAGGACCCATGTGGGCTCCACTTCCACGACGATCTAATGGCCGGTTGGGATGGACCCACATAGCCTAGGCTTGGAGAAGTACTAATAATTAGGTAAGATTATTTATATGTGACATAGTCGTTCAAACCAAATAACAAACCAGATCTCAAAACAATCCACAAATCAGATCCGTAAATTTTGGATCAACCAAGAAACAACAAATTTAGGCGTATAAACTCTTCACTTTCTTTAGAACTCAATTACAACAATGGAAATTACATGAATATCGAGGAATTAAACTCAAACCTTGAAGTTCAACAACGCAGAAAACTTAAGACATAGCAAACAACTCGTCAATACTGAAACTAACAAATTTTTTTCTTCCTTTTCCTCTCCAGAATGATTACATCTATTCATATTTTCTTACATCTGCTGATGTGGACACCAGTTGGACTTCCGCTCAGTTCGATCTTTTTGAAATTTCACCACCATGAAGCTTGAAGATAATTAACCAAATTAACTATCTGGAAGGAAAATTAAATGTTATTTTACCCATCATCTGTAGCCGTCCATTTAATCCAACACTTTAGATTAGCTTTCGGGTTAGTGAAAGACTATTTTACCCCCTTCAATGGAAATCATCAGATCCAAACAACGGCTATGATTAACTCTGCATTAGTGAAAGACAGCTTTACCCTTGGAGTTATTTAAACAACAATCCATTCGACGAAATGTCACTGAGACTATCCTCTGTCTGTGTCAATATGTAAAGAAAGAAATGCATGAAAACTAGACCAAAAGAGTTACTGATGGAGAATGAGATCTCATGAAGAGTATAACTGCATCATAAACTTTTAAACCCATCTTCGAGCAAATCATATTGCATGCTTGATTGAATTAATCGCTAATATTTGTAATTCACACGTCCTAATCAATGTCCGAACTTACCCTAACGGAGTTTAATGAGTTTTGGAGCTTGACTTGGGGAGTGACTTGCAGAGTCAATGGAGTTAATCAAGAAATTATGCTACTTATGCCTCACCATGGAGTTTATCGTAGTTAGATAATTAGTAGAATCCACTTGAGAAATTTTTGAGTTTTAAAAGTATGATGACAAGGTATTCAGTGGAACCGTTCTACCACGTGACAATGGACATGTCCATTCATGTTTTAATATGTACACTCAAATCTAAATCTAAATCTACTCATTTTTAAACATGTAGATGTTGAATATATAATGGACGTATCTACCACATGGCTCATCGTGATAAAATTTTAAAGTATGAAAAAGGGTACTTCCATTAATGTACTTAATATTATTGTGGATTTTAGCATAATTTATTTGACATACATCACAATAAAGCAACGATAAATTTTACATAGTGTGGTCTACGACTATTAATATGAAGCTATCGACTAATGATTAAGACCTTGATTAGATCTTAAAAAAACCTTGGTTTTTTGCTATATTATAAGCCTTAATCAAGATAACTAACTCTGAACTGGTAATAAAAAATAAAAAAAATTTAATTAATTCGGGACAGGGGAGTTGTAATAGGTTTTGATTTATTTATTGGAGGGAGGAGGGCGAACCAGATGGCACCATCATCAAACCGGAAGGACTTAATCTTCGGCTCCTCGTTTAGTTCCACTGAGTTGAGCCGGAGGAACTCGTTCCAGCCACCGTTGAAGACAATGCCTTTGTGACTCTGCCGGAACTTACAGATCATGTTGTGGTGTTGGCCCTTCCGATCAAGCACTTGAATTGGCAGTCCATTCAGTTAATCCTCTGTTGTTCTGACTCGCTCACCTGCTTGTAAATCAGTTCACATATCGTTCGGGGGATGAGTAACCGGCTCTGATGCTTGTCCGTATCGGAGACCTCGATCAGCTTCTTTTCGAGCAACACAGGCCGGGCCCCACCTAGCAGGGCATGCTTAAGGCTCGGCTTCGGAGCAGTGAGAAGATGACGTCTCACGGCCTGGTGGGGGCAGATTTTTAACAGCTGCAGCTTCCATCGCAACCTTCCTCTCAGCTTTCTCGAGTTGGTAAAGTACGCCGCCGATGAAGGCTAATCTGTCTAGGCTCGACGAGAAGTCCTCCGGCTTTAGCAAGATTTGAGTGGCCGGCGAACGGCCTTCACCGGAGGCATGAGGAGAAGGAAGGTAAAGTCTGAAAACTTCTCTCATATTGGTAGTGACGACCTCTAGTTGTAGGGCTTTCCTTCTTATAGCTAAACAAAATTCTAAATTAGGAATGTGGGAGACAAGGAGAAGTTTCTTCAGCAGGGACTGGGAAACACTTCCCCAGTTAAATTAAAACAAGGAAAAGAACTGAAATTTTTTTAGAAATAGATTCAACAAATGCCGGAATTACAAAAATAGGCAAGGAATTCCAGTTTTGCAAAATTAGACTTACGCACATGCAAAACTCCCACACGAACGGTGCGAAATGGCATATATGCCCTTTCTCTTAATAAACTCCCCTCCTCGATTCCGCTTTTGGCTTTTGGGTGATGCAGTTGTCTCTCGCCGGAGATCGCCAACCCGATCCGCCTCTCCCTAGCCCCATCTCTCCCTCTGCAATCTCCTTCTCCCTCGTCTAGGCGATCCTCCTCTCTCATGCCCCTCCTCTCTCCCACTCCTCTATCCTAGCTCTACCCACGCTCACGGTCCCGTCCTCGGGCAGATTTTCATTGCCTTTGCGCCCTTGGTGCAGCTTTCATCCGTCGGCCCTCTGAAGCTTAGGCTTCATAATCAATTGGCTAGGTAAGATCCTTGATCCCTTATTATTTGCATAACCAAATAAATATTAAGGTAGTTTCAATGATTTTTGGCTCAGAATGGGTGCTATAATTTTCTTTGATATGATTGTTTCCACTCAGAAGTCTATCCATGAATTATTTACGATATTGTTTGAATATTTGTACTAGCTGCGATTTCACAGCAAATATTTGCATTTGTCTAACTGAAAACTGTAAGTTGCTCACAGCAAATAATTTTCTTTATGTTCTGTCAAATAGATACTTATTATTTGCTTGTCCAGAAACATTTGCTTTGCTTGTTGTGTAATTTTTTTTATTTTCTCAGGTTCTGTTTTCTTGAGTTTTAATATTTGTTTTGCTAGCCACGTTGGGTTCCTCTGCACTGTGATTTTTTTGGTCTTTGTCATTGTTGTTTCTTTCAGGTTCTCCTTTATATTTCTGCCATTAATTATATAAACTTATATAAAATTGCATACAATTCCTGCACAAATACATCCATTTAATTTTTTTCTGCATGATTTTCTCTATGTTTTGTTAAATAGATACTTTATGATATGCTTGCCCAGAAACATTTGCTTTGCTTGCTGTGTAATTCTTTCTATTTTCTCAGGTTCTGTTTTCTTGAGTTTTCATATTTGTTTTGCTGGCCAGGTTGGGTTGTGGTAAGAGTTCCTCTGCATCGTGATTTTTTTGGTCTTTGGCATGGTTGTTTCTTTTAGGTTCTCCTTTATAGTATAATTTTCACTTATGCGTGATATCACTACTACCTTTTCAATTCTACTTTTTTGTATTGTAGCTCTATTCATGTAATGATTCCATAATATTTAGTTGCAATCATTGATTATAATTTGCAATCAGTGTTTATAGTTGCCAAGTAGTTCATATTATGGTTGAGTTCATTATCTTGTTGGACTTAATGCTTAATATATGTGTTGATGATTATGTCTCTGCTAAGGACTTCAAATGAGCCTTTGGTGGTTTTAATTTAAGTGCAAGAGAAAATATTTTCTAAATAGTGGATTTGGAGAGAGGCTGTTTATTAATATTCTCTTTGACAATAGGGAGAATTTTGTCCAACTGCTTCCTCTCCCAGCTTTTTGCATCGATTTTTGGATTATTTGTTCATTTTTTTGTGTGACAGGGAATAGATTTCTGTATTCATGTATGGAAAAAATTCTTTAGATCTATATGGGTTGGTCACAGAAGTTGTTTTTTTTTCTATTTGAGTGGGGCATATATCTTAATAAATGATAGAGAATAAACAACACCATTTTATGAGCTTCTCATTAGTTTTTTTTATGATGATCAATTCTTCTCATTTGCTTTCGACACACACATAATTTCAAGGCACTCGCTTAGGAACTTCTCAGGCTATATAGTTATATAGTTAATTCATTTACTCATGACTATGATGTGATCTGATATCTAGTGAGTGGGAGACCATATAACCTAGTTGATATAGTTAAAACAAAGTTAACTGATGAATCCTAACTGTTGACTGGTAGATGGTAGGAGGTTTTTTATTTTTCAAAGTATATTGTGTGGTCATTAGATGTGCTCAAGATGGGTTTACAATGAAGGTTTGACTGTTGTGATATGCTATTTAACGAGTAGTATACCATATGACCTAGTAGATGGAATAATACAAAGTTAACTGATACATCCTAACTGTTGACTGGTAGATGGTAAGAGGCTTATATTTTCCGAAGTACATTGCGAGTTCATTAGATTTGTAATAGTTATGTTTACATATGGGTGGATAAATAAGAGTGTTATTAAGTAAATATGTCAACTTGATCTTCTGTGTTTGGTGCTTAGTTTGCTTGTAATATATTTTAATAGATGGAAAGTAAGTAAATGAATAATATGTTTTGTTGTTAGGGTAAGTAAGGAAAATACACGTAATTAGTTTTAGTCATGCCATTGATGTGATCTGATATCTAGCGTGTAGGATACCATATAACCTAGTTTATATGGTTAAAACAAAGTTAACTGATGAATCGTAACTGTTGACTGGTAGATGGTAAGAGGTTTTTCATTTTTCAAAGTACATTGTGTGGTCATTAGATGTGCTCAAGATGGGTTTACAATGAAGGTTTGAATGCTTTGATATGCTATATAACGAGTAGTATACCATATGACCTAGTAGATGAAATAATACAAAGTTAACTGATACATCCTAACTGTTGACTGGTAGATGGTAAGAGGCTTATATTTTCCGAAGTACATTGCGAGTTCATTAGATTTGCGCAATTTGTGTTATACTATCATGAGTATGGTGTGATCTAATATTTATTGACGACGATACCGTATAACCTAGAATATATGGTTAGAAGATAGTTAACTAATTTCGATTAATTGTTGACTGGTAGTTAACTGATTTCGACTAAATCTATCCCTTTACTTCACCGCAGTACACTTATATGTCCACCTCCCCGAGGCATGCAAGGGGCAGCAGAGGAGAAGCCAGGGCAGAGACCAAGTAGGTGGAGGCCAACATTGAGGTGCCAGACAGTTTCACAGTGTATAGAGTGATTATGCTAAATCAAAAGATGGGATGTATTTGGAGAGTAAACATTTTGCACATAACATAGTTTCTTCATTAGGCGTTGGTGGTTGCAGGTGGAAGTATAAAACCATAATTCCTATAGACTCGGACAATGAAGATGTTAAACTTAAGGTGGGGAACATAGATATGGTGTTACACCTTATCTATGTTTCCCACCTTACATTTAACATCTTCATCGTCTGAGTCTATAGTAATTATGGTTTTATACTTCCTCTTGCCACCACCAACGCTTAATGATTAAACTTTGTAATGTGCATGACTAATTGCTCTCCAATTTAGTTACATGTAATCACATGCCGCACATCATAGACTTAATTATATTTTGTATCTTCAGCCATCACTTAGTCACGGTGGATAATGTATACCGAAATATATTTAATAGTTAGCAAATGCCTTTGTATATAGTTTCGTTGATATGGTACAAGCGAATATTTCATAGGGTTAGAACTGCCATAATTTATTGATTATGGTGAGTGGATTGGTGGAAATATAAATAGTTTTTAATGCATTCATATACAATTCTGTTGTTGTTATAATGATGATGATAAATATTATTTAGAACAATATAAAATGAAAAGCTACAGCTTCCCATAGACGTCATTAAAAACACATAGAGAGTTAAATAAATTCAATATCGATGGTCAGAAATGTTATTTTCGTTGGCTGGGGCAATTACGAAAGCGTCATGTTAATATGAGCCAGGGTTCACGCACACTCGCGTCTGGCCCTGCGATATGGGCAATCAAATATACATCTGGATGGGGTATAATACTCATATAACGTGCCTCATACAGCCTGGGCACACGCATGTGTGCGTTAGCCCAGGATCATATAAATGGTACCGAAAAGTAAAATGTTAAAGGAGCCCAGCCTCTTGCGCGTCTACGTGAGCCCGGGCTACACGGCCAATCCGAAGTACATCCAATGGCCCATATTAATCGTAAAAACGGGTCTGATATAGCCCGTTGACATGCATTTGTGCATTAGCTAGGGCTCATAGAAATGGTACTCTAAACGAAAAATTAATAGGAGACCGGAAATGTGCGCTTCTACTTGATCCCGGGCTCCACGGTCAATCGGATGTACATCCGAATATCCGATGGCCCATAAAACATAGCGTCATTTAAACCCTTAGACTATTATGGGTCATCGGATCTAAATCGATGTAATTGCCCATAGAGCCCAGGCTCACGGAGATGCACGTGTGCGCGGGGTCCTATAAATTTTTTCCTTAATAATATATGCATTTCACATCATATTTCCATGGTGTATCGAGAGAATCAATACGCATCGCCACGTTTGATAAGTCCACACATGCGCTGCATATAGCAGACATGGGCATACCTCGTCATAAATGTGAAAACCATGAAAAACCCCGACACACTTTCTTAACATCCCTCCGAAGGTTTCTTCCTGGGCTAACTGCTGAGGTTACGGTTCCATATTCTCGTCTCCCTAGTGGAAGATCAGACGACTTAGGTTGGCAGAAGGTGGACGTCGAATAGCAGTCTCTGCATATGGACGCATGGAGGAAGACACAGATAGTCACGTTTCTACCTAAAGATGTCCCTACCAGAACAGTGGTAATGTTGGATGTGGAGAATATGTTAATGTTTGTACTTTTGGATGAACTACTTCTTACCTGATATGCTCTGCAGATGAAACAACAACGACAGTTAATTTTTCGGTGTGGAGATGGTGGGCGAAAGCTTTAACTGATCCGTCTCAACTGATAACTGTTAGTAGCGTTTAACATAGGTAACTCGCGGGTACACAAACTCTTGTCTTGTGTATGTACTTACATGGGTCGGTGTGCCGCATGTACAGTTGTAATACATGAAGTTAAGTTTGAGGTTAAGAATGAAATTGATGCCCGTTCACATAAAGTTGTTTAAATTTTGCGACGGATATCATTGACTGATAAGTACCAATTGATAGCTGCCAGAGCCTAACTGACATAACTATATTGTGTATTCAGATGGACACAGATGAGCAGCCTCTGTTATGTGTGTGGGGTGCGGAGTGGGATGCAAGTCGACACAATTATGATTGCTCCAATGCCAAGTCAGATCTCATATTTGTTATAAGCTCATTGACATATGAATCCTTGGTGCCTATGGTTTACAAATTACTAGGATGTTGTAGCAGGGAATACTCTTTAAAGATGAGTTTTACATATCCTTTGGCAATCCCCATGGACGTACCTCCAACGAAAATATGTGATACTAGGACTCTTCAGTGTTTTCTGCGATATGCCAAGACCAGGCACGATGGTCTACCATTGATAATAACCAAAGTGCGACATGTACATGCGTTCCATGAATGTGAGCCGAATATTGATGTATCAGAATCAAAGATGAACGAGTCGATTATTTTCAATGATGCCGAAGAGCTTAGTAGACATGCAAATGAAGTGAAGCATACGGTGGAAGTGAAGGAAGTAGGAGTGAGGCATGGCATTGAAACCAATGATAATTTGGCTAGTGCTGCTTCGGATATGGACATATTGTACATGAACACAATGGATTTTAGTGACGACCGGGAAGTAGATGACTTACTGCGTGAGGCCAGGGAGTTGGAGGCAAAGAAACCTCCTCCTGTTTACGTAAATTTGCAATCCGATTCTGATGAAGAACTAGTAGATGTCTATGATGCCTCGACTCGCAAATTGACCCTGGCCGGGGGTCGGGAAAGCGATGAAAACCAAACCTAGAACCAAAAGCAGCACACTCTGAGTGCGAGAGTCTTCTCATTCTTCTACGTGCTACGGAACTTTAGCGCTCCGTTGCGCGTAAGCAAGAACTGGCCTAATTATATAACTAATTCAGACCGGGCCAACGTTGCATTGCTGTTGGTTGCCTACGTACATATCGGATAACATCCACGATGTTACTCCGATACAATCTGATCCGGACGTAGTTCTGCCTATTGGCTACTACATACAACTAGCACACCAAAAACACATACATATAAAATACATATCTTCGAATATTTAATCGGAGTTATACGAAAACACTGGCAACACACATCTCACTCTATCATAGAGATGAGCACCACACAACCAATACGAAAACCAGATAAAACACCGGCAACACACATCTCACTCTATCATAGAGACGAGCACCACACAACCACCACAACATGCCTCACTCTACCCCAGAGCAAGACCATCACAACATTCCTCACTCTATCCTAGAGCAAGACCATCACATCACACGTCTCGCTCCATCCCTGAGCCAAGACCACACACATCACACGTCTTGCTCTATTATAGAGTGAGACGGAACACAATCATAGGTCTCGCTCTATCACTGAGCCGAGACTGAACACACACACAACACGTCTCGCTTTATCCCAGAGCAAGACAACACACATCATGGCATATAAGCAAGGTATATCATAAGGTAAACACACGCACAACCCGTCTCTCTCTAACCCAGAGGGAGACGGCACACATCATGCATATAAGCAAAGCATATCATAAGATAAACACACGCACAACCCGTCTCTCTCTAACCCAGAGGGAGACGGCACACATCATGCATATAAGCATAGCATAACAATATATAAACACACACACAACCCGTCTCTCTCTCACCCAGAGCGAGACGGCACACAACATGGCATATAAGCACACATATCATAATATAACACATGCACAACCCGTCTCTCTCTAACCCAGAGCGAGATGACACACCTCATGACTAGCACATGTCATTCTATAATTAAATAGAAGGTAAGAAACCCTTACTCCCCTGATGTCTCACGAGGTGGCGGTATTCGGGACGCTCGTTCCTGGGCGTCCTCCCCTTCAGATCTGGAGACAGCAGACAGAGCTTCCTCTAGCATCCATACGTTCTTCCCTTGCACCGAAAGACAACCCGACCCACTCTCCCCTTTCCCGAAGACTTCTTGTTTTCTGCGCCCGTGGGCGGAGGACAGAACCTCCCCTACCCGGGGTGTTCCTTCACACATCATGGCCCTTCGGTGGAGAACGGAGCCTCCTCTCTCACCAAGCCATCACTCTCTTACTCTCGGGGCAGGAGAATGACGGACAGAGCCTCCTCTTGCCCCGGGTCGTTCCTCCCTTATAGGAGCGCCAACTCGAGGAATGGACCATGCCATTGCGTAGATCACCCACGAATTAGCTAGGAATGCCTCAAGAACGGAAGAAAACGGACTCCAAACGAGTCCAGAAACTCCCCCAGAAAATGAAACAGGATCCGGTATTTATAGAGGAAGAGCCGAGGGCGTACGAGACGCCCCCGGGACGCGTGCGCCACGCGTCGTATGCTGCGCTCGCATCCCGTGGACGCGCCCCGCATAATGCGGGGCCTGGCCCCGTGCCGCGCGGGCCGACGCACAGCTTCCGCGCATCGCGCGGTAGCCATCCCGCGTACGCACGGGACGACGCGCGGATGACCGTGTGGGCCCGCGGCCCCCCCGCCACGCGGCGCCGCGCCGCGCGTCGGGTGGCACGGCTGACGCTAGCTAATCTGTCCTTATTTGATTAAAATAATATTTTTCTATATTATTTTAATCCAAAATTATCTAAACTACAACGCGTGATATCTTCTTACCCCGAAGTCGGAATCGCGCGTTCTACGTACTGATGGACTTGTATTGACGAGCCCTTCAATATAAGACCACACATGGGTAGGTTATCCTGCTCTTTTCGAGTGGGCCCCACCCATATGGCACACTTCCCGAGGCCGTAGCTTTCGCTCCCGACCTCCGTTTCACGCGTTCTTTGATTCGTCACACTCGTTACTCTGAGCTCTACCCATCTACAGGGGTTTCATTCTTTGAAACCCCTAACACTTAATCACAAAATTACCAAAATTATCCTTAACCCACCCGGGTTAAGCATAACCGGAAAACGGGTCGTTACAATGTCCCCATTGCAAGGCTTGAAGTGGATACAGTGAACATCTCCAATGATGAGGAGAATAATGCCAACTCAAATGAGGGTAATGAAGCCGGAGGAGCAAATGATGAAGTTAGTGGGCCAAACACGATGTATAACATAGACGAAGAAGATGTCATCTACAATGGATTGTAGGAGCAGCTTGAGGAAGACATTAAATGCGATAAATTTGAATTGTATGATTATGATGAGGATGCCTACATTGTCGAAGTGGATGATGACATTTGGTATGGAAATGGTCAAAATGAGACTGCCACAGGGTTGGCCGGTGGAAGAGGGCCGCCTCCGAACTCAAATAAAGTGACCAACATTGACATGGCTGAAAGAAAGTGGTAAGAAGTATACAATCATAATTATTATCTGTTTTGTTTGCAAATTTATGCATGTGTAGTAACGGACGGTTTAGTGGTTTTAATTGCAGTGACGATGAAGTACCAACAAGAGCTAATCTAGTAATGTCACTCATAAATGAAGGAGATGGTGGTGGGAGGGGGAAAGCACCACCATCAATTAGCAATTTTGGGAAAACTTCGGCACCAAAACATCTTCAAAGGTCATTTCATGTGCTTACGTAGTTAGTTAACTGATTATGCCTAACTTATAACTGTTTGTCTCATTCTAATACCTATATAAATATAATCATTCAGCAGATTGGATGCAAATGTGTGTGTGAACGAAGAGCCTAACATGGATGTGGAGGGTGATTTGTATGACTATGGCAAAGATCCGAATGTGCTTCTACTTGGGCAAGAGTTTATGGATAAGGACTCTCTGAAGCTACATGTACACAAGTATGCTATGCATAATAACTTCGAGTTTAAGGTAAAATATTCAAATAAATCTCGATTCACAGTTGTGTGCAATGTGTCGGGATGTCCATGGAGGAGATCATAAACAAGCAAAAGAGGGTATTATTGCTGACTCATTAGTGAAACGACTTAGGAAACGTGTTGCTTATACTCCCAAGGATATTCAAGTTGATGTCGATTTGGAATATGGAGTTAAGATGAATTATTCGAAGGCATATAGGTTGAAGGTTGCAGCATTTAACAAGTTAAGAGGATCCTACGAGTCATCGTATGCTGAGTTGGCTACATACTTATATGAGTTGGAGAAGGCAAATCCGGGAACCTCAACTGCTATCCAGTACGACTCATTGGATATGACATTTGAGCGATGCTTTGTTTCCTTTGGTTCAGCCATGGAGAACTTCAAGAGGTACATGCGACGTGTTATATGTATAGATGTCACATTCTTGAAAGGAAGGGACAAAGGGACTTTGTTCGTGATATCTACATTGGATAGTGAGAACCATATATACCCAATTGCTTGTGCTATCGGAGGAGAGAATAATGATACATGGGGATGGGTCCTTGCACATTTGGAAACCCGACTTGGTTACTTGGAGGGCCTAGTGATACTTTCTGATCGGCATAGATCAATCAAATCACAAGTAGCTCAAATGTTTCCATATGCCGCACATGGATATTGTGCATTTCACATATTTCAAAACATGTTTGCACATTTCAAAGATAGGGGTTTGAATAGTAACTTCTTTAGGGCGGCTAAAGCATTTAGGCAGGAGACATATATGGAAGAAATGACCATCATTGAGGAGAAAAACCCCGAGGCCTACAAGTGGTTAACTGGAATTGATAAATCACGCTGGGTTAATGCTTACTTTCCATTGCCCAGGTATAATATAGTCACATCCAACCCATGCGAAGTCTTCAATGGAATGTTTCGTGAGCAGCGACACTTCCCCATTGTCATGATCATTGAGGCAATCCGTTTGAAGGCTCAAGAGATGTGGTACAAGCGTGGATTGGAGGCTCAACAATGGAAGGGATACTTGACTAAATATGCCGAAGCAAAGATTCAGAAGTGCAATGAAGCAGCTAGAGGGATGATTTGTTATCCCATAAGTGGCCATGAGGTCTTAACTAGGTCTGAAAGAGGGGATGATCAAGTTGACCTTATCGCAAAGTCTTGTACATGTGGAAAGTTTCAACAAATGGAGTTGCCCTGTGAACATGCGTTGGCAGCATGTGGCCACCGAAGACTAAATTATGTTGACTATTGCTCCCCGTTCTACACAACGGAAACTTATAAGCAAATCTATAGCAAGGGAGTTTATCCAGTACTCGAACATAAAAGATGGGAGACTCCTGAAGATGTGAAGAGCCTTAATTTGAGGACTCCAAAGGATAAAGCACGACCGGGCCGGATGAAGAAAAAGAGAATTCTATCTCGAGGTGAAGAAAAACGGAGAATACAATGTCGTACGTGCAAACAATATGGTCACTATCGCAATACTTGTACCGCGGTAATTGGAGACAACCCGGTCGGTGGATATACTCCTCGTCCATCCATAGCTACACCCGCTTCATCTCATGGCCAGCCCCCATCACTACCTCATGCTAACCAAAAGTTGTCAACATCTAACCAATTCCCACAGGTAGTATACAAGTTGGGTGGTAA
This sequence comes from Saururus chinensis, assembly GCA_035235625.1. NCBI lineage: Eukaryota > Viridiplantae > Streptophyta > Magnoliopsida > Piperales > Saururaceae > Saururus > Saururus chinensis. The sequence continues at coordinate 11,524,244 of CP141150.1, forward strand.
AGAAATCAGGAAGATGCGTCATCCATGTCCAATCCAGTTGAAGATCAGCCATCTAACCCCAAAGGGGAAGAGAAAGAAGAAAATGAGACAAGTGGCTGAGCTCAATCCATGTACGCTTGAGGACAAATTGCGAAGAGACCATTCGCAGTGGACAAAGTCGCACCATTGTAGTTTGCTTGACGACATATTTTGGAAAACTTTTATTTCTGATTGTGGCACAATATGTCGGCAATTTAACCATAAAATCCATGTACTGAAACTTCATCTCTCAATGTATTTTTTTTTTGTCTAAATTAATATAAAGCAATACTTCAAGTACCAGTTTATAATAGCAATCTCCTTATTTATCACCAAGCAAATTGGTTTAAGGGTTAGAACCTATCAATCAAAACCAATCAAGTCATGCCGCCAGATTTGAGTTCTGTCCCAAAGGGGTTTCATAGGCAAATCCCCTGTTATCTGAACGAATACGATTTTTAGTGATGACACATCTTTTTCGGCTGAACGAAATTATGAACATATTGATTCTTATGAATCACAAATTCTTAACTGCTCAACGACCTTCATTACTGCACATGCACAATTTGGACCAAACCTAACCAATCAGGAACAATATCTCATTCATATCGTACCATCAAATACGGCAATGCAACCTGTCCATTATCATCTATAGTTAACGGATGTGTTATCAGAACAACGTCATACAAAGAATATTGATTTCTCATCAATCAACTTCAGCCAAAAACTATACGAAACCATCAAATTCTATTAGTCTTGTAACAACACAAATAACTTCAAGATTCACCTTAAACATTAATCAATTATGGTACTCCTCCATAAAGTATTCATACAAACCGAATCACATAGTCAAGGACAAACACTATCAAGTTAATCCACATCTACTGTCAAGAAAATGGTCGTCATATGGAATTTTGCAGAATTTGGTATGCAACCCTATGTCTCATGAAGCGAATGTCCTCTCCGGTAAAGCTAAATCGGTACCCATGCGACAGGTACCACATATAAATGCATACACAGATGCCACAATCATTGCTGTTGATTTGTTGTGGGTGTCCAGTTATCTCTCTCACCGAGATCCGCAAGGTAGCAGCTACTGCATATCCCAATTTTAACAAAACTATTAGCAATACATGTCTGAGAATCGCCAATTTCTTGTAGTACTGATCTACCTCAATGCCAGAGTAATATGGGTCCATGATGTATAGGACATCCTTCCTCAAGTCTGGAAGAATGAGAGTCCAATGGTTACCGTTTACATGAAGAGGGAAGTGGTGGACCTCATATTCCCAGAAGTCTTTTTCATTCACCTTCATCAACTTCATCATATTGGTCGGAACTTTTGGCCATGCGTCTGCAATGGCGGCTCTGGAGACAGTTGCATCATTTTCCTTCATCGATGCGTAAATGCTGAGGAGGGTAGATGCATCCATCCTCATAAGCTCCTATGGAATTAGAAACAGACGTCAGTCAAGTAGTTAGTAGTTGTCAGTTAAATATGATATTAAAAAAAAAAGGCCTACCATAAAATGTACAAGATGGAAGGCTTGCTTAGTAGTTGGGTGCCCAAGGGCCTTCTTCCGCAATGCCAGCACATACACATCAATATGCTATATTAGATGAATCGAACATCGAATTAGTATAGTATATAATAGGGATGAAATCTGAATCACTATTATTGTGTACAATTAAAATTCACACATACATTATCCCAAAGCCACCTATGCTGCTGCATAATAGACCGTATAAACTCAGATGTTAGCTGGATTCCACCAATTGCCGGCCGGCTGTTCAATTATGTTTGCTCCGAATGTCAACACATATTTATGGCAATGAAATATGAAATTAATCGATATTGAATTGAAATGTGTATGTAACCGAGTACTATGCTATAACTCACTCAGATTTCCAACCCTTTCTAAGTCTCTTTCGAAGGGTTTTTTCTTCTTCCGGTGTTAACTTATGTGGTTTAGGACATGCCAACTCTAGCAATGCTATCTCTGAGAGAGCAACGAGTCCACATATCTTGCTTCTGTGGACTTCTTGCCCTGCTGGATTTTGTCCCTTCGATTGGTTGGCAGTACCTAAATGTCCCCCTTCTTCAATTTGATCCAGTAATTGGTTCGCCAAGTCAATGTTAGCCTACCCATCTTCTTCTCTCTTGCATTGAACATCGTCGTCATTTAAGGGCTCGCCAGCAATCTCATCCTCTGCCACATCACTTGGTCCCCTCACCAACCTCCTCTTGCTTCTCCTTGGCGTCGTGTAAGGGGTCCTTACATATTTGCTGGCAGTCCTCTTCCTCCCATGGACATCGGAGGGCACAACCTCTTTAACTCTTGGGGCATCACTCCCAATGTCAACCCCTGCCTCCCCAACTGCCACACTAAATGCACCATCAAATGGGAGAACTACATCTGCGACTCATTCCTTTGAAAAATTGCACGTGTGAGTAAAAGTGCACATCATAATATAAAAATATTAGCATAATGTGCGGCAATAATGAAATATACGTATAGCATTGAGGTATTCAAATGCACGTCCTTCATATGAATAAAATTGTGAGGTAACTAACTTGCGGACAAGAAGATTCATTGATGGGGTTTTCATGGGCTCCATCGTCAGCAACATAATCATATCCAGCATCCTTCCCATCCTGGTCAATATTGTAAACCATACTATGATTATTATCGAAATACAAGACTAATAAAGCTTAACACTAGTCAGAAGGCATGATATTTAATTGACTGTAGCTAACCTCAAATGGGTCTGATGACCTCCCCTTCATGGACAACAAAGCTTAAACATCTTGAGACAATTTGTCTACCTTGGCCTCCAACCGGTCGAATGCATTTTGTTTTAGCTGAATGAGGTCAACTGTGCCAGCTAGCTTAACTTATGTGTCCTTTATCCAGTCCAATTGGATATGCACATTTTGTCTTTCTGGAGCATGGGGTTGTCCACTTCCATCAGGCCGCACCTCATCAACAAATGAAACAACTGTTTCATGACCTTGCTGAGGATCCTCCTCCATATCCACTTCTAATTGTTCCTTTGACAGGGCACCATCGACGGGGAGCTCAGATTTATCAAAAATTATCTGGTCCCCCTTCAGAAAATTCTTAAGCCCTATAGTGGATTGGACAATCTCCTCTTCAGACTCAGCTTAGGTCAACTCCAATTGCCTATGCACCAACACCTAAAAGACAAAAATGTGTTCATTATCAGTCATCATATATGTCGTTCGCAAATTAGCAGTCATTCTAAGTCGACAAACGACAATATATTACCTTCTCTCCGCCAAAAATTGCTTTGTCAATTGCATCATAACTGGGCTTCTTATAGTTGGCCCAATTCAGCAATCTAGGATAAACATCTTGTACTCTTCTCGCACATAAGTCCCCAAGCAGAGGAATCCTTTCCATTGCCCAAACCTGCATATTCAAACCATGGACATAAATGTCATAATCACATATGTAGCATAGTACATTAAAACCACAAACAAAATACCCAAAAAAAACCTACCAACAGTGCCGGTACAAATCCATGCACAATGTAAATGGTTTTGGTAAGGGCCTTCCTTGCTTCCTCTAAGCCATGGAGGGTGTCCCAATATGCAATATTACCCCATGGATATGAATCGAATTCCTCCACATCATCAGCCAACAAAAAAAATCACCGGTCCACCTTATGCTCCCACCCTCTACCCACAATGAAAGAAGCCAACACTAGTATGCGGGCCAACTTCACCGCGTCTTCATCACTTTTGCTTATGATGATCTTCTGGTATATCTGCTCCTTCGTAATGTGAAGTTTCTCCTTGCCGAACACCCTACAAAGTAGGGAGTCCTTTCTCAAAACTTTTGGCACTGTTGGAAAGGATGGGAGCACATCAGCCATACGTAGACCGGTTACTTGGGCAAATTCCGTGGGTAACAACTTCATCGAATATGCTTCCGTCACTTGAAACCTATACTCTCCTTGATGCATTTTTACGATGTGGTGCAAGGCTTGAAGTGGGAACATGAACTTCTCTATGTCCAGCTGCATGTATTTGCCGAAACATGATCGTTCGAATAGTGTTGCTTGTCTTCTATGCTTATTGAAATGCTCTTTGAGCCTCCGTATGTAAGCATATGTCGATTTGGGTTAAGGGTCGCCCTCATGGGCTCTACCCTTATCACTTTCAACTGCCTTGAAGATCACTTCTGCATTACTTGGTAGCTTCACCTTGTAATGTTTAACAGTTCAAGTAAATGGTCATTACTTGGTATCTCCAAGCTGAGCATGGGTCAAAATTTGGCATGTAACCCACATGCACAACATACATATCGGCAAATATGTAAATGAACAGCACCTATTTTGAATCACACAATCAAATTTTGTAGTATATAAAACACATGCACCAAACACACAATATCAGTTTGACAATATAACTTACGTACACTATCCAAATAATCAAACACACAATATCAGTTAGGCCCTATCAGTTAACATTGTTTTAAGCAGGTGCACTTGTTTAAAGGGTCTACCCTTGATTTTCATAATATCACAGAGGATGGTAAAAAAAGGACACTAGTTAGCAAACAATTTACATATGTAGCCTACAGCCGACACAGTGCACTTTGTACACCAATAAAAGATGACTAAAGACTACCAGTCAACAGTTAGGCCTTATCAGTTAACATTATTTTAAGCATGCGTACTTGCTTAAATGGTATACCCGTGATTTTCTACATATCTTATATCACAGAGAAGGGTAAAAAACAGGCCACTATTGAGCAAAAAATTTACAGGTGTAGCATAAAGCTGTAGACAATGCAATTTGCATAGGAATAAATTATGACTAAAGACTACCAGTCAACAGTTAGGCCCTATCAGTTAACATAATTTTAAGCATGTGTACTTGCTTAAATGGTATACCCGTGATTTTTCTCATATCATATATCACAGACAAGGGTAAAAAAGGGCCACTATTGAGCAAAAAATTTACAGGTGTAGCATAAAGCCGTAGACAATGCAATTTGCACAACAATAAAAGCTGCCTAAAGACTACCAGTCAACAGTTAGGCCCTATCAGTTAATATTATTTTAAGCATGTGTACTTGCTTAAAGGGTCTACCCTTGATTTTCTTCAAATCACATATCACAGAGAATGGTAAAAAAAGGTAACTGTTGAGCAAACAATTTTCAGATGTAGCCTAGCAACAACATTTCGACCCTTTCTTAATTTTGTCACTTTCTTTTACATTCCGTAAAAGTCATCTATGTAAGCTAAGCCCCAAACACACATTATACAATCGAGAACATGAAAGACCCACACTCGTATGAATCTACACAAATATAGACGTAACTATATCAAGTCTAAAGCTAGCACAATGTACTTTGCATGTCAATAAAAGATGCCTAAATCCCACCAGTCAACAGTTAGGACCTATCAGTTAACCTTGTTCTAAGCATGTGTCCTTTGTTTAAATGGTCTACCCTTCACTAAGCACCAAACACACAATCTACATCAATCTACCCATGTATATACCAGACTGTATAGAGTTTATTGAACACACAATTTATTTTCAAGACTAAACTATAATGTACCAGTCAACAGTTAGGCCATATCAGTTAAATTCGTTTGTGGCATACAATAATGCTTCTAACAAAGCATGGCTCCAATTTAACTAATCCGCTATATTTTTCTTCCTCGTCCTACATACAATATTTTTTTGCATCAGAGATTTCTTTTTTCAAAATTTATCATTAGATCACATTCTTCAAATACTTATATTAAATTTATCTTACGACATCACATATACTAATCATAGCAGTACATACGTCCAATTTACACACCTATTATGAATTTCATCACACAATCTCAATAAATTTCAAACCAAAGCATATAATACAGCTAAACAAGATATTTGCTTCTTTAATTAACCATACATAGTTGTAAGATCTCACCTGGCCATTTATGTCGTCTTCTATTGATCAACAGATGGGGAGATTGGTCAAACGGCCAAGTGAAGATGCAGAATGTAGATTAGGGCAAAACACCAAAATGTGGGATGCGGCTGGCTGGAAGAGAGGGACAACGGGAATGGAGCTGAGCAAAATGTCTTCGGAGGGGGGGAAAGGTGGCTGCAATGTATTTCTCTGATTGTCAAATGACTGCCGCAGTGAGATAGCCGGCGTGGATAGCGAAGGATGGAACAAAATGAGAACTTTCTCTGCAATACCGGAGGAGCAAAAAATGTGGGACTGGATGACCGATAGCGGAGAAGAGGAAGGTGAAGGATGGGATATAAAAGGCTGGATGAGGGGTTGCCGGAAGGGAATGCGATTCTCGTAACGGTGGAGAGCAGTCGAGAGCGGTCGCAAGCGCTGGAGGGAAAACTGAAATCTGAATTTTGGGTTGCACCCGGTGGAGAGCGGTCGAGTCTATTCATTTCCATTGCTTAAGGGTATTATCGGCAATTCAAGCGCGCGTACGGGTAAGTGGAACGTGCGTAAGTCTAATTTTGCAAAACTGGAAGTCCTTGCCTATTTTTGTAATTCCGGCATTTGTTGAGTCTATTTCTAAAATTTTTTCAAAAGAACTGCAACTGCCTTTCCCAAATCGCTCATTTTCCGGCTGTTTAAGGAGTTCTTGCTCCACTGCAACCTCCTGGCCGCCGCCTTCCAAAGACGGCGTCGGCTCCGCCGGAAATCTCCTTACTCGAACCATCAGGGTTGTCCACCTCAATCAATTCCTATCAATCGTCCCCCTGGACCCATCTCTTCTTGAGCCCCTGGCCGAGGGTCGGTCCTGTTTGTAAGCATGTTATTACAGCATCTAATCTACTCCTTTATCATCTCAGTTTACTTTCAAAAGATTTTATTTGGTTTTAATTTCATGTTATCGTTTGACGATTTGGGAAATAGCTTCTATTACAGTGTGTAGCAATTCACCTACAGTAGGTTTCAGCAAGTGCATGACCTCACCATTGTCCTCTGAAATTTACACTTCTTCTCCAAGCTGTACAATATATGTCAATGTTTAATTTGACGAATAAGATTGGAGAAGTTCAAAAGACATACTTCTATAAAAGGCATTCTTGTGGTCGAAAGGGGAATTTTCTCATAACAATCTAAAGTATGGAGTTGAAGAGCATTATATCTGTGATTGGGCGGAGCCAGGATTTTGGGTGAGGTGGGGCAAGCATGAACAATCCTTTTTCCCAGGAAAAAAGAGCATATGTTATGAATTTCTAGAGTTTTATGTGCTTATAATGCTTAATACATGTACACTTTTTGTATCTCAGAAAAATAGAAATCTGTAAAGTGATCATAAAAAGCTAAAAATCATCTCACTTATTTTTAGTGTCTGAGAATCAATGATATAGTTTCTACTAATATGGTTGGTGTGCAAGACATAATAATTTCAGTCTCTCTTAACCAGAAGATTTCAACATTGTGATGACTGCTCTCGCTAATACAAAATATATTCCTTGTTTCTAAGTATTTTAGGATTGATATTCCTTAATAGAGCTGAGTATCCACATTTGATTGTAGAAAGCTAATGTAATTAAGTAGCTTACATGAACATTAACAAATCTCACATAGAAAGAGACATTTTTCTCGTTTGTTATACTATGATTCGACAAACCTAATACTATGACTGGTCAAGCCTAAGTAACAATGAAGGATTGGACAAATCTAAGTAATAATGAAATAACAAGATCTGAGCTTAATGATATACTAGAATCATAGAGTTATTGAAAATTCTAAATAACTAATCAGGTAGTTTCTAACTACTATAGTGCAATAGAAGATTGTTTGAAAGTCAGAGACACTTCCATAAGCCAGAGCCTTTAATTGTTTGTAAAACCAATTGATTAGTTTAAGATTTCACTGATTATTAAATAGAAAATGGTAATTGAAAAGGCAAATTTCAGCACTAGGGCAGCAGAGATACGAGTTCAATTTATATGAAGCACTCACTATGGTCAATTTAACAGAAAAAAAAATTATTTGTGTTTTCACTAAACTGAAGAAACCTAACTTCGATGTTTTATTTGTGGAAATTAAGGGACACTATATGTAAAAAGGAAAATATGAATTCAACTCTCAAGATTGGCTATCAATAGTAACCATAATATGACATATTGAAAAAATGATAAAACGTGCACGCTTCATAATTTAATTAGTCTGTGATACTCTCATTTTCATTAGTTAAGTAATATCTAATCAATAACAAAGAGAAAGCACAACTTATCTCAATGTCAATGCAGAATCTACAACTATTCCAGATTTTAATCTCCATACCCTTTTGAACTTGACTCCCCAAATAGACCCACATTATATATCAGACCCACATCATATATCAGAAGAGACATTTTTAAAGAAACAAGAAAATGATATAGACTTGCCTCCAAAATCTGTGTCTTTGTAAGATGCAGGTCCTTATCATCCATACTGCACGAATTTGAATTTTTGCTGACATAACTTAATGGCTCTGGCATGATCATAAGACGAGAGGGGGAATTGCCTCTGTACATTTTTCCAGCCCTCCAATATCTCAACCCAAATGTCTCTTCCCATAGCTTAGTAGTTTCAGAGAACCCACAATCAAGTATCTTCCGCTTGCTTCTGTCAGAATCTGTATCATCATGCTCTAATACCCTTCCAAGTAGTCCCATCAGATCTTTGCAGTAAGATGCAGGTTTTAGTTGGTGTGAATGCCAAATTAGATCAATATCATAAGTAGGTACACCAAAGAGTCTCAAAGCTTTTTCTTTGTTTCTTTTGATTAGATGAAGAAAACCTTTATATCTCGCCACAGCTTCAAGGAAGCGAGAATCATACATATGAGATCTGGATACCTGTAACATGAGAAAATGTAAATTGAACTCCTTAAGTCTTGAGATATCTGCTAACAACAATCTCTGTTACAAAGTTCGAAATGAAAACTGTGGTACATTGCCAGTCGGCATTGGCGTCAGGTGTTCAAGTGTCACCACTAGGTAATGGGTGATGCTATTTAACAAGAGTAATGGTATAAAAGGAAGGGGATAATAATTAGGCAATACCAACAGTAGCCTAGAAAAAATATTTTTGTCTAAAACTCAATTGGGGCCCTACACTGGTTGCACCCTTGACTGTGAAGTTACAGGTAAAAAACATGACGGGTCTCTATAATGTATACTTTTTTTGGGTCAAATTTAGATGGATGGGATGACATTGTTGTCGATTTCTGTATGATTCTACATGGTCCTGTTGTAGGTAAATGAATCCTTTGAATTGGGACTTGTAATTCGACTACATGAGATGGGGGTGAATGAATCCCTTTGTAGTGGGAGTTATTGTTTGACTATCTACGTGAGTTTGGGCAAACTTCTCCATGATGTTTCTAACCATCTCCGTCCTGTACTACTTTGTTTACTGTCATTTTTCATCCACTACGAAATAATGCACCTTCTTAAGCGTAATGTCCCTAAATATTTTATAATTTTTAGTAATTTTTTTGTTATTTTTTTAATCATTTTTGGCAGAAAAAGGTGATGCTTCAACATATTTATCTTTGCATATTTGACCTCCGTATTTATGCTAGTAAAGTCGGGTGTAGGGCTTACTCGCAGCCTTTGAGCTTCAATATGTCACAGATATTTTCAGCGCGAATTTTGAAGGTATGACGCGTAAGAAAGTAGAATGCCGCGTAAGAAGTTGATGTGAAAAAAGTATAAAGGAAGGAAGGAAAGTGGTTGAAAGCTACTACCTCATTCCCAAACATCTGAAACATCCAGAAGTTCCTCGAGGAATTTGAGGTTAATTTCGGATCCTCCATTGTGTCTTCTCCATAGATGGATTCTAGCACTTCTAACTAGAATCTGCTTTGCCTTGCGAACATGTGGCGGCTAGGACTGCCGCCACCCTCTCCTTGCTCTTCTTCAAGCTACTCGTGTTTTCCTTGGGTTTTCATCATGTTTCATTAGTCCTGAGCCGTCAGAGAACTATTTGCCTCCATTTGCCACCGCTCTCCACTTGATTTGCTTCATCCAGAGCAGCCGCCACCCACTCCTTGCTCCTCCCCGAGTTGCCAAACTCTTCCTCATTTTTTTCTCACTATCCAGGTCATTTTCTAGCAGCTAGAGCGCTTCCGGTCGCCATTTGACCTCTAGATCACCTCCATTCGGTCCATTATGCAATAGCGGTGAGCTACCTCTCCTAGCTAGGGATGTTAACGAGCTGAGCTAAGCATAGTAGTAGGTTTGCTCAACTTGAACTCGAACTGTTGAAGGTCGGCTCATTGCTTGAACAAGCTTGAAATTTTTAGCTTGAGCTCGAACTGCAATAAGTGAATCATGAGTCTAGGCTTGAACAAGGCTCAAACTAAAAAATAAAATTATATATATATATATATATATATATATATATATATATATATATATATAATATAATATAAAGTATCATACATAGTAATATACTTTTAGTATTTAAAATTAATAAATACACTTCAACAAGTATTACGACTATACCTCGAACATTTAACTATAGTCACTAGGAAAGAGGAAAACTATGACAAATGAGTTTTAGTTACAAATGCTCAAAAAATGTAGCATTATTATTTTCCTCTCTTTATGTGCATATACTAAAAAGATGCATAAAATAAAAACTCACTTAGGCAAAATTACTATCTACTTCTTTGTATCTTCTTTTCTTTATATGCTTATAAATTACTAATAAAAAAATTATTTTTAGCCTTAGTATGCTTCTAAAAAATTATTAAGTACATATAAAAAGAGAAACATTTTGTAAATAAGGACGGTCCCCGTGTCATGCTTTAACTTTTAAAAGAATATCTAATAATTCTTTTGTAAAATAAGGTTGGTCCCCCTACTGTTATGCTTCTTTTAGAAGAACTTTTTGGTATATTAGTGTGATATCATGTTGACCCTCCATCATATATTTATAGCTCAATTTGGCTTTTCAATTGAACTAATTTTAGTTTATCTTGAAAAATCAAATGGAGCTATTAGTTTGGGACATGAGTATATTAGTGTTTCTATCTCTAATATTTTTATTTCTAAAAAATATATATCATACATAAAAATTATATATCAATTACAATTTAAGGAGTACATATGTCATAAAATCTTTTTATATGAGTTTACGCTCAACACATCAGCGTGAGCCAAGACATCATGGGCCATCAGATTGTGATTCAAGAGTGCAAGAAGACAAACTAATCTGCCTCCTGAGTTATGTGTGTTGTTGGATCAAAACTTGAGGGCGCACAGCATCGGGGCTCACGCAATTGTAAGTGAGTCTTAGTTCATATAAATGAGTCTCATATATCATATATGATACATATATGTGATTATATATAATTTTATATACTCCACCCATCTTAGATTAATAACTCCATTTGATTTTTCAAAATGAACTAATCGAATAGAGCTATTAATCTGGGACAGAGGGATTATTTCATAAATATATATTTAAATTAATAATTATTTTTTATAAAATATATATACATGTATTATTTATTTTATATATGTGTTATTTATATATAATTTAAAATTATTTTCTAACTCGAGCTCGAGCCAAGTAGAGTCGAGTTTGAGTTTTATTCGAGTCAAGTCAAGTTGAACAGGGCTATGCTCAAACTTGGCTCGAGCCTATTTGAGCTCGAATCAAGTTCGAGCTGAGCCCAATTTGAATCGAGCCTAGTTTGAACCGAACCGAGTTGAGCCGAGTTGGGCCTACTCAGCGAGCAAGCTCGGATTGTTAACAACCCTACTCCTAGCTTTCTCCTGGCCCGGCTGAACCTCCTCCACCCTCCTTTGTTGTTTTCTTCTTTGATATGACCCAAACCACCCCTTTTTCTTAGTTTTGAGCCAGAAGCTTTGTTCGCTGTTCAGTATTGCTGTTGGTGGTCGGCTATGGCTGGTCAGCTTTTGCTCGACCTACAATGACATGGCGAGGGCTAGGGTTGTCCCCATCAACCCTATCCTAGAGCCACTCCTTTCGCTCGTCCGTAAGTAAATCCCCTTGTATGTTTTTTGTCGGATGGCCATTGACTAGATTCAATCCACTCTGCCTTGGCCCAGTAATAATGGGGTTACCTCCATTAGCCTTGGCATGATGTCAGCCTTGTCAACCTTAGTCTGCTATGCTCCTACCCTTCTGCCCTTGACCGTTCTAGATGCACAGCCGCCCAAACTATAAGTTTTAGTTGTGGGTGGTGATTGGTAATGTTGTCATCTCCACTAAAACATTACCCATCTCCCCCTCGAGTGGCCCTCTTTGTCGCATGTGCATGTGGTCGCACACATGATTTAGGGTATAGGTTTCATTTTGCATTGCTTGACCATCGAATAGCTCTGCCACTGACTGAATTTGACCACTAGAACCTCTTCCACCTCTCCTATATCATTGAGTGTCGTCCTACACCCTCCGCCTCTTATGTGGGCCATAGTCGATGTAAAATTGCCTTCATTGGGTGCTGTCCATGGTTGATTTTGGTGTCTTGATGTTAGTAGATTGCCTCTTAGCCACTGGCCTATTTAATCCATGTAATAACCCTATTTTCTGATATTTTATAAATTCTATTATTTTTCCTAAGTCTGATTATAAGCCGTTAAGACAAGCTTAATTAGTCAAAAATATAGAAAATTTGAGACGGGGAACAAATGTTACAGCCAAGGGAAGCGTGCTCTAAAACCGGCAAGACCAACTTCAGAATTAGGGGTAAACCTATCCATAAGCAGTCTAGTATCATAGGGCTCGTGAATACGAACTCAACGGTACCAAGAATGCGCAAATCGGAGTTCGGGATCGGGAGTTATAATTTTTTGAAATTTTATAGAAATTAAATAAATAATAATAATAAAAAAATCTCGGCGGCTCGGCGCGGCGCGCGCCGAATGCGCGCATCACGCACGACAAACTCGCGACTGGCGCGCATTCGCAGTGACGAACGCGCGTTCGTCACGCGTGCCCACTGGTTCTGGCAGCGCCAGTGTGCGCCAACCGGTTTCTACGGTGGCGCTCGCCGGAAAACACTCCCTCCGCCTCTATTTAAGGGCATTCCGGCCAGTTCTTCTGCAGACTTCTCCTCTCACTGTTTTCTTCATTTCTGACCCATTTTAAGCCCGAATTATGTGATCCAAGACCCGTTTCCAACTAAGTCGAGGGTGCTCTACGTACTGGAAAGGTTATTTTCCCAAGGTGACCCCTCTAAGACCTCAAAAAATGTGCCCCTTCTCCAAACCCTCCCTTTCACTTCTTTTACTATTTCTGGACCATTTTACACCCGTTTCAGCCTGTTCAAAAGCTGTACCCCACTAAAGAGAGGTTGCTCTACGCGTTGGTACCGTTATTCTACCAAATTTTCTGCTCAAATGAAGGATCTTCTACGAGGGAGTTCCCTTATACTTTGCACGCGTTATAGGTAGGTAGCTTTAAATTCTAATCGTATGCTGAGATTTTGACTCGCCGAAGTTTTGCTAAGAGTTTTCTGCTGCCTTTATGAAAACAAAGCTCTGTCTTTAAAATCATCTCCTCTTTTCGAAAATTTCTCCGAGTTTTGGGTAATCATACCGTCTGGATAGTTCTCAGTTCCTCGGAACTAAGAATTATTATGATTTTGGATACCGCCAAATTTGGCATCTAGCGCGCACATGACTAGGATATCATGGGTAAATTCCTTTCCTTTCTGTCTCTCATTGCCCCATGAGCACGGGGGTAAGTCGTCTGGTATCGCGACATTCTGTGATTGTGTTTTTTTTCAAATTTCTGAATGATTTCAAAAGAAAGAGGACACAATATTTTCTTACGTGCACAAAGCATATTCTTAGAATTTAATTCGACCTACTGAGTATGAATTTACTCACCCACCCCCAGATTCTGCATGTATATCACTCGAATCTGACGGAGTCGACGAAGGTTTTCCTTAATTTACCGTCTTGTACTATTGTTTTTGTACTTAATGTAAATTATTGTACTGACGGATGTATAAGGGCATGTGATGCCCAATTTTGGAAATCTTTGTATAATACAAAGTGTGTTGTAATTACTGTTTTAGTACACGGTGATCCTTGGCAATTGTAATTAAATTTTTGTTACGTTTTCAAAAAAAATTGTTTTCTTTTATTCAAAAATAGGAGGGACGTTACAATTGGTATCGGAGCCAAGGTTCTACTGTCTACTAAAAAGTAATTAAATCAGTCAATACAATGATTAATATTTTATCGTATGAATTTCTATGTGAAGCTAAACAGATGTCGATGCCCTGGCATAAGACATATCTGTCAAGCAATCTTTATCATTCTACTGCTCGTAAATTGCCGCTTCCAATGGAAGGAAGTTGTAGCAAGAATATGTACCATGAGGATGAAACACCCATTGAAATTTCGGACTCAGAAGATTCTGAAGTCTTTTACGTCCCTGGTTCACTTGCAAATAGTGACATGGACGAAGTAATTGTTATCCCAGACTCCCCTACTCCAGGAGAAGAGTCTGAAGAAGACCCCTCCTTGGAAGAGGAAGAAGGTGAAAATTTTGACGAGGATGACCTTGAAAATATAAGGGACTTTGACCTGAATGAACTGCCCCCACCTGAAGTTGAATGGGTGGAAGAGCCAAGCGTCCAAAGTCTCCTCAAAGGGGAGGAAACCGGAAGGCATGGAATGCCCGATCAGTGCACTTTTTGTGGGCGTATGACCCACTTTTTCTTTGAATGCCCTAAAGCAAAGACCTTTCCTCTCTAAAGTCTTAACTACTCAGAGAAGAAAGTTTGTAAATATCTAGAGTAAATAGTTCTGTAGGAACAATTTTGATGTGTACTAAGAGTGGTTTTATTATGTAAATAGCTAATGTAGTTTTTGAGTAATGTAATTACACTACAAGGTTGCTATGAAATAGACTTGTTTTTATTTAAAGATCTTGATGTTATTAATCCATGTCTAGATGACTCACGTTAGTGGTAGCGATGCTCAACCGGCATGTAGCTCAACTCCACCGGATGTTACTACACCGGTCACTTTGACAACGGGAGATCCTATGATGCACTTCTTGGACTTATTAATGTAAAGAATAACTCAAGGATTCCAATCGAATCATTCCAATCATTCGACTAGTTCGGGAGATAATATCCATGGTGAAAAGGATAATTTGTTGGAACGTTTTAAGAAGCTTGCACCAGCATTCACAGGGGAAGACGGCCCTGAGGCCGCTGAAAGATGGACCTTTGAGGTCGAACGGATTTTTAAAGCAATGAAGATCCCCGATGATTGAAAGGTGTCACTAGCAACTTTCTCTATGATTGGCGAAGCTGCTTTCTGGTGGCCTATAGCAGAAAGAAATTTCTTTCCAGACGGTGATCATATTAAGTGGGAGGAATTTAAAGAAGTATTATGTAACAAATATTTTCCTCCTCATGTCCAAGAAAGAAAGGAAAAAGAATTTCTAGATCTACAATAAGGAACTTTAACAATAACCCAGTATGAGAACAAGTTTGTACAGTTACAATGTTTTGCCCTAGACTTTTGCACGACGGAATTAAAGAAGGCACGGAAGTTTGTGAGGGGCCTAAATAATGGACTACAAGGAAGAGTTATTGGCCATCAACCCACGACTTTTGCCAAAGCAGTAGAACTAGCCTCTATCCTAGAGCAAGACTACATGGAATTTGTGGTTTGACGTAAAGACCGTGGACAAAATAACAGTTTCTGACCCGATGAAAGGAAAAGGAAACTTATGTTTAACAATCAGAATAATCGTAAGTTTCAAAAGCCCTCAGAACCACCTTCACAGCCAAGGGGAGAAAGGAAGCTAGAAAAATGTCCTCAGTGCAGTAAAATCCATCCATCTGGATCGTGTTATTGTGCCGAAGGAAAGTGCTTTTCCTGTGGTGAACGTGGCCATCAGGTTAGAGACTGCCCAAAGAGGAAAATACAAGAAGAATCAAAACCTGAGCAGAAACCAAAAGCTCAAGGGCGGGTCTTCGCAATTACTGCTGAGGAAGCTCAAGCGTCGACCACAGTCATCCAAGGTACACTTCTGGTCTTGGATAAATTAGCAAAAATCTTGATAGATCCAGGGTCGACACATTCTTTCATATCTTTCGATTTTGCTTCAAGTCTTGGCTATCCTATTTTAAATTTAGGATATGTCTTAGAAGTGTCCACCCCGATGGGAAGAACATTTCTAGCTCATAAATTTCTTCAAGGGGTACCTTTTTCCTTAGAGAAACGCCAGTGGGAGGCCGACCTTATTCTCCTAAATATGACCGATTTCGATGTCATATTAGGTATGGATTGGTTAGCCGACAACAGGGCGTTAGTAGACTGTAAAAAGAAGAAGGTGATCTTTGAACAAGGAGGTAGGAGTTTTACTTTTTATGGGCTTAAGGATCATTCCAAGCCATGTATCATCTTGGTAGTCAAAGCTCGTCGGCTTTTAACTAAAGGATGTCAGGCTTATCTTGCTAGTATGGAAACCAGAGAGACTTCAACGATTAAGTTGGAAGATATTGAAGTAGTACAAGACTTCTCTGATGTTTTTCTTGAGGATCTCTCTGGTCTGCCACCAAAAAGAGAGATAGATTTTTCTATCGAGTTGATGCCAGAAACAAGCCCTATCTCTAAAGCACCTTACCGCATGGCTCCTGCAGAGTTAAAAGAGTTAAAAAGTCAATTGCAGGAATTGCTTGAGAAAGGATTCATACGACCCAATGTCTCTCCTTGGGGAGCACCGGTCTTATTTGTGAGAAAGAAAGATGGGTCGTTGCGGTTATGCATTGACTATCGACTTCTCAATGTCATCACTGTAAAGAACAAGTATCCCTTGCCTCATATAGATGACTTGTTTGACTAATTGCAGACGGCCAAAGTTTTCTCCAAAATAGATCTGCGGTCAGGTTATCATCAGTTGAGGATACGAGATGGGGATATCTCTAAAACAGCTTTCCGTACTCGGTATGGTCACTATGAGTTTTTAGTGATGCCTTTTGGTTTAACAAATGCCCCGGCCGCCTTCATGGATCTCATGAATAGAGTTTTTTGGACCTTTTTAAACAAGTTTGTAATCGTGTTTGTCGATGACATCCTCATCTACTCTAGTAGCTTAGAAGACCACCGAGTGCATTTACAAGTAGTTCTGCAAATATTAAGGGATCATAAGCTATACGCCAAAGTTTGGCAAATGTGAATTTTGGATGGAACAAGTGGTGTTCTTAGGACACGTCATTTCAAAGAATGGAGTATTGGTGGACCTAACCAAGATTGAAGCTATCATCAAATGGGAAAGGCCAAAAACAGTAACAGAAATTCGGAGCTTCTTAGGCCTTGCGGGTTATTACCGAAGATTCATCAATGGATTTTCAAGCATTGCCCTGCCCCTGACAAAATTGACAAGGAAAGGAGTTAAATTTGTTTGGGATGAAACTTGTGAACAGAGTTTTCAAGAACTGAAGGAAAAGTTAACAACTGCACCTGTTTTGGCATTGCCAACTGGCAGTGGAGGTTTTGTCGTGTACAGTGATGCTTCTAAAAGAGGCTTAGGATGTGTATTAATGCAAGACGAAAAAGTGATAGCATACGCTTCACGACAATTAAAGAAACATGAAGGTAACTACCCTGCTCACGATTTGGAGTTGCAACAGTAGTTTTTGCTTTAAAAATTTGGAGGCACTATCTATATGGGGAAATGTTTGAAGTTTTCACCAATCACCAAAGTTTAAAGTATATATTTTCCCAAAGTGATCTTAATATGAGGCAAAGACGGTGGATCGAATAACTTAAATATTATGACTTTTCTATCAAGTATCATCCTGGAAAAGCCAACGTGGTAGCTGATGCTTTAAGTCGTAAATCCAGAGGATTAACTTCCATGCTTGTTAAGGAATGGAAATTATTGGAAGAAACAATAAGTTTACAACCCGAGCTATAATCTGGAAACAAGAAATCTTTCATTGCCAACCTAAAAGTAAAATCAGTGCTAGTTGAGCGTATTCTTGAAGGTCAAAAAAGTGACGAACTAATGCAAACTTTGCTCGAAAGATCTGATTTTACCCAAGGCTTTGATGAAGGTATTCGATTTCGAGGACGGTTGGTAATACCTGAAATTCCTGAGCTAAGGGAAGACCTATTACATGAAGCACATCGTTCTCGATATACCATCCACCCAGGAGGAACGAAGATGTATCAAGATTTAAAAAGGAGTTTTTGGTGGAATGGAATGAAGAAGGATATAGGAGAGTATATTTCAAGATGTTTAACTTATCAGAAAGTTAAAGCTGAACACCAAAAACCTTCAGGGTACCTTCAAACGATTGAAATCCCCGAGTGGAAGTGGGAACACATTACTATGGATTTCGTTTCGGCGCTACCCAGAACTTCACAAGGCCATGAATCCATTTGGGTAATCGTGGATCGACTCACAAAGAGTGCACATTTTCTTCCGTTAAGAAAGAAGCAATCCTTAAGCTCTTTGGCAATTTTATACGTAAAGGAAATTGTAAGTCGACACGGAATACCGCTATCGATCATTTCAGATCGAGACAGTCGTTTTACCTCCAAGTTCTGGCAAGGACTTCAAGAAGAGTTAGGCACAAATATTAAGTTCAGCACTGCTTTCCACCCACAAACAAATGGACAATTAGAAAGAACTATTCAAACTTTGGAAGATATGTTACGAGCTTGCACGGTGGATTGGAAGGGTAACTGGGATGAACACTTACCGCTGGTCGAGTTCGCCTACAACAACAGCTATCATAGCAGTATAGGTGTGGCACCTTATGAGGCATTGTATGGACGACCATGCCGATCATCGACGTGTTGGAATGAAGTAGGAGAACGGAGATTGATTAAGTCTAAATTTCTGCAACAATGTGCTGATAAGGTGAAACTTGTCAAGCGTCGTCTAATGGCATCCCAGAGTCGTCAAAAGAGTTATGCTGACCAAAGACGGAAAGATATCGACTTTAATGTGGGAGATCAAGTGTTACTAAAAGTTTCGCCAACCCGAGGAGTCATGAGATTTGGAATTAAAGACAAACTAAGTCCTCGTTTCGTAGGACCGTTTGAAATTTTGGATAAAATAGGAGGAGTGGCTTACAGATTAGCAATGCCTCCACAACTCGACAATGTCCACGATGTATTTCATGTATTCATGCTTAGGAAATATGTCTGAGACTCCTCTCATGTTCTTGATCAGAGTTTAATTACTCTCAAGCCAGACTTATCATTCGAAAAAAAACCAATTAAAATTTTGGATCACAAGGAACAGATCTTGAGGACAAAAAGGATCCCCTTAGTCAAAGTACTATTGGCAGTATCACTCTTCTGAAGAAGCCACTTGGGAGTTGGAGAGTGAAATAAAGAAGAAGTATCCTGAGTTATTCAGCTCGTGAATGACTCCAATTTCGAGGACGAAATTTCTCTAAGGGGGGTAGATTGTAATAATCCTATTTTCTAATATTTTATAAATTCTATTATTTTTCCTAAGTCTGATTATAACCCATTAAGACAAGCTTAATTAGTCAAAAATACAGACAATTTGAGACCGGGAACAAATATTACGGCCACGGGAAGCGTGCTCTAAACCGGCAGGACCCACTTCAGAATTAGGGGTAAACCTGTTCATAAGTGGTCTAGTATCGTAGGGCTCGTGAATACGAACTCAACGGTACCAAGAATGCGCAAATCGGAGTTCGGGATAGGGAATTACGATTTTTTGAAAATTTATAGAAATTAAATAAATAATAATAAAAAAAAATCTCGGCAGCTCGGCATGGCGTATGCCGTGCGGCGCGCGCCGAAGGCGCGTGTCGCGCTCGACAAACGTGCGATGGGCGTGCGTTCGTGCTGACAAACGCGCGTTCGTCACGCGTACCCACCGGTTCCGGCGGCGCCAGTGTGCGCCAGCAGGTTTCTGCGGCGGCGCCCGCTGGAAAACACTCCCTCCGCCTCTATTTAAGGCCATTCCGACCAGTTCTTCTGCAGACTTCCCCTCTCACTGTTTTCTTCATTTCCGACCCATTTTAAGCCCGAATTACATGATCCAAGCCCCGTTTCCAACTAAGTCGAGGGTGCTCTACGCATCGGAAAGGTTATTTTCCCAAGGTGACCCCTCTATGACCTCAAAAAATGTGCCCCTTCTCTAAACCCTCCCTTTCACTTCTTTTACTGTTTCAGGACCATTTTACACCCGTTTCAGCCCGTTCAAAAGTCGTACCCCACTAAAGCGAGGGTGATCTACGCGTTGGTACCATTATTTTGCCAAATTTTCTGCTCGAAGGAATGATCTTCTACGAGGGAGTTCTTTTATACTTCGCACGCGTTATAGGTAGGTAGCTTTAAATTCTAATCGTATGCCGAGATTTTGACTCGCCAAAGTTTTGCTAAGAGTTTTCTGCTGCCTTTATGAAAACAAAGCTCTGTCTTTAAAATCATCTCCTCTTTTCGAAAATTTCTCCGAGTTTTGGGTAATCGTACTGTCTGGATAGTTCTCGGTTCCTCGGAACTAAGAATTATTATGATTTCGGATACCGCCAAATTTGGCATCTGGCGCACACAGGACTGGGATATCATGGGTAAATTCCTTTCCTTTCTGTCTCCCGTTGCCCCATGAGCACAGGGGTAAGTCGTCTGGTATCCCGACATTATGTGATTGTGTTTTTTTTCAAATTTTTGAATGATTTCAAAAGAAAGAGGACACGATATTTTTTTACGTGCACGAAGCATATTCTTAGAACTTAATTCGACCTACTGAGTATGAATTTACTCACCCACCCCCAGATTCTGCAGGTATATCACTCGAATCTGACGGAGTCGACGAAGGTTTTCCTTAATTTACCGTCTTGTACTATTGTTTTTGTACTTTATGTAAATTATTGTACTGACTGATGTATAAGGGCATGTGATGCCCAATTTTGAAAATCTTTGTATAATACAAAGTGTGTTGTAATTACTGTTTTAGTACACGGTGATCCTTGGCAATTGTAATTAAATTTTTGTTACATTTTCAAAAAAAATTGTTTTCTTTTATTAAAAAATACGAGGGACGTTACAGTCCATCCTCGACTTCCAGTAGCACTTGCCACTTGTTGGCATGACCTTTCTCCTGGCCGCCCTAGTGCGTTGTTATTGATCACGAATTTTGCTGCATAGACTTGTCCTCAGGACTTTTCAGCACTTCATAAACTTCGGGACAACACCTCTCTCAACCAGATAATGCTTTTGGCTGCCAACTCTATCGCTGATATTGTCATTGTCGTGTGCTCACTATCAAACGTCATGGATTACGAGGTAGGGGAACTTTGAACTCGTAATTTCATGATAGCATGCTTTGAATGTGTAGCAACATGCTAGGATTATATGATTTATGTGATTATCCAATTACATGATGTAAGAGTTAAATACAATAAATGATAGTATGTTTGAAATGCATATTACATGTGTGTGAGAGAAAAGTATGTTTGATGTATGTGAACCTTGTGTATAATAGTGATAGATAATGAGTATGTTGGTAAGCTATATATAAAATATATGTATGTTATATGTATGAGTTATGGGTATACATATGTATAATGGCTATATGCCTGTGCAATGAATATGAGTATATATGAGTGGGGCAGATGGATGAGCAATGAACAATAAGAGGTGACAGAGGGTTTGGTATGAGTTTATTGTGGATGTGTAACCGTATGACGGAAGACGGATGATGTAAGTTTGATGGACGAGGATTGGAGTGGAATGGTTTCTATCAGAGTGTACGTGGGGGTTTAGTAAGTAAGAGGGCTTAGGTTTGGAGCCTTATGGGGGATTGCCAGACAGCGAGAGTGTAACATAATTATACTAGCATAACATACAAATTATGAAGTAGAAAGTAAACATAATAAGTGAGGTATAAGTAAGAGGGTAATAACTAGGGTTGACTCTGAGGAGCTTAGTTTGATGACGTTTGAGTAAAATATTTTGGTAAGGAGGATGGTGGAGAATGTATGAATATGTAAGGATTTATTGTACGGTGAGTTATGATTATGAGACGCACGAGTTAAGTGAAGTTTGCTTCCTTAACAAACTAGGGTTTTAGAATAAGCTATGCTTTAGATTGATCAGTGGAAGACTATAAGATTGAACATTTTTATGGCATAATTATAACTATATAAATTACTTAATTTAAACTTGAATTATAAGCAAAGCTAATATGATAGTATTATGAGTTTAAAACCTTTGGGTTTTGACCGATTAAATTTTGTGTTTGAGCTAGCTGATAATGAGTTGGTAGAGCTTTTATCATATCCTATCATGGTGTTTATCATGTGGGATATTGTCTATGTGTTGTACTAAGCCCAGACATCTGATGCTTTATTGAGAGCGTTGTGTATTTTGATTTTGCATGTGTGTTATATTAAGCTCAGATGTTTGATGATATATTGAGAGCGTTGTATGTTTTTGCCCTTAATCAACACATATGATTATGCTCAAGAGTGGCACTGTAAGATTCTGGCCCAAGAGCGACACTGTATGACCCCTAGAATGTGAGCATTTGTGCGCTTAGGTAAGTAGTATCATGAAACTACTCTTACCAGTTTGATCATGTGCCCCATGAGCATAAGTGTGTCTTGCCTTAGGAAAAGTCCATGACGTCTAGTTACTCCCTAGAGGTTAAAGTGACGCCTTAGTAATATTTCTTTCCATTTCAACGCTAAAGCTTATCAATGGTAATGAGCTTCAGTGGTTGATATATGTATATGACTGTATGAATATGTATGTTTCTGAGTAAGTCTAAGATTCTGAGTAAAATTGTAAGAGTCTAGGCAAGACTCTAAGCGAATGTTTATGAGCAAGACTATAAGCGTATATTCTGAGCAAAACTATAAGAGAATGTTCTGAGTATAACTGTAAGTGTATGTTTTGAGTAAAACTGTAAAAGTATATTTTGAGTAAGACTATATGCGTATGTTTCTAAGTAAGACTATTAGTGTATGTTTCTAGGTAAGACTATAAGATTAAGAATTTGAGTAAGATGTTACGAGTAAGACTATAAGTGTAAAGATTGTACGAATATGACTGTATGTGTAAGAGAGGTATGATGATATGTGTTTGTGCATGATTGTTATATTATACGACTCTGTTGTGATTTGTATAATTTTTTAAAAAATATATAGTAGGGAAAATTTTTCAAACACCGCTAATGCTTATTATTAGTGACGCTTGTCTATGTTATGACCCGCCCTAAGGGTCGGGTCAAGCCTTCATAATTCATTAGAATTAGGATTATACTCCTAAATTAGACTAGATTAGATTAGATTCCTCTTTTAGGTTAGATTCGGTTCCTATTATAATTTCTAATAGTTATACTTCTTATTTAGTTAGAATTAGAACAAAGATTATCTCCTAGTTCTATTACGATTAATTTAGATTTTCTCTATATATTGTGTACTTCATAGAATATTAGTAATAAGAAATCAAAATAAAGTTAGTTCATTTTAGTTTTATCTTTAGTTATTTTTAGTTATCTTTTTTTTATCTTTAATTGAGTTTGTGTAGACCATCGGTCTACACCATTGATAGTAGAGGGTCATTTCTGCTTCCTGTTACCTCCCACCCTCTCTCCACAACTTACTGCATAGATAGATTCACCACACACAATATTATCAGAGTTGAAGCTTATCATGGCTACTACCAAGTAGAGATAACCTGCCGTTTCAATGTGCATAGTGAAGAAATTGGACGACGCTTTGACGAGGATATATGTAACTTTAGACTCACTCATGCTCATTGTCAATTCGCTACTTCCTCATTTGTCTGATCAATCCTCCTCAAATTTCCAACCTCTTTCCCTAGAGTATGTCAAACTTCTGTCGGTCGCTTATGCTACCACCAACAACCCAGCACAGAGATCAATCCACCATTTTAGCCCCAGAACCCTCTGCCGCTGCCTACAAATGACCTTTGTGGAAGCGATGCCTTCCCTCTGCATGTCGATCTCCCTCAATTAGTCACGGTGGAAGATCGCTGCTCCACTTGCATGGGATCCGACCTCTCAAACACAATATGCCCAGCTCCATCACCTTGAAATAGAGGATGATCGGTCACCTCCGACAAGTTTTTTCTGTATACGTCTTCCTCAACGACCACGTACAACTCAACGTCAAAATCCCAAGTTAGATTTTTGTGCCTCATAGCCGAATTGGGTCAGGAAACAACGAAATCGGTGATGACATGCAACCAGCTGGCTTTGCCGACCATTCCTTCCAGCTTCTCTTGTGTGCTGCAATCAAGGGGGGTAATTTCTGCCAGTCGTGTGTGGTACCTTCTTCCGGAATCCATCCTTGTGTCCCATCCACCACCTCAACTACCCCCTGACAACTATGAGACATCCCAACCAACAACCAACCTAAAGCCGTAATCACTGTCTGATTCCGATGATGAGGACGTTCTCCCCTTTTCCAAGGTGGATTTGCCCATTTTCTACTGCTCCACCGGTACATTATAACCTCAGAAAAGAGGACAACTATGGAGTCCTCAGTTGCCGGCTCACTTGTAATAACCGCCAATTTTCGGTATGATTTCCTACCTCTAATAAAACTATTTTATGAGTTTTTAAATATTTTAAATTATTTAAAGTAATATATTTAGAGATTTTTTATATGGGTGTGATAGAGCTTGGTGAGATAAGCGTAACGAACCTAAGAACGCATGAAACGGAGGTCGGGAACTAAAGTTACGACCTCGGGAAGCATGCCACATTGACGAGACCTACTTTAAAAGTGCGAGATAACCTACTCATCTTGGTCTAGTGTCGAAGGGCTCATCGACACGAGTTCATCGGTACCAAGAGTGCGAGATTCTAACTTCTGGATAGGAAGATATCGTATTTTTAAAATTTGAAAACAAAAAAAGAATAAAAAAATTATAAATATGGCAATGTGTCAGAAATCTGATGCGCATCAAAAGAGCGTGTCAGAAATATGATGCATGTTAGTTGCATTTGTACTGACACGCATCAGACTTGTGTCACTCCCCTTTCTCTAAATAAACATGTCTCTTATTCATTTCAGAAACATTCCGAAACTTATTTTCTTCGTTTCTAACTCTGTCGTTCAAAAGACATTCTTAGTTAATTCAAGGGTGTTCTATGAAATGGAAACATCCATTTTTCAAGTTAGCAACCCTATATAGAAGAAATATTTCAGGGTAAAGGGAGGTTCTGTCCGCCGCCTATGGGCATGTGAAGGGTAAAGCGTCTCCGGACAAGGGGAGGTTCTGTCCATAGCCTACTGACATGGAAAGAGAAAAATGTTCTAAGTCAAGGGGAGGTTCTTTCCATAGCCTACATGCATGAAAAGTGTTTCTGGAGTCTTTTCGAGTCTGTTTTCTTCTGTTCAAGAGACATTCTTACCTAAATCGAGCATACCAAACATCATGACAGGGTTATTTTACTGGTTGGAGACCTCTAGAATCCTAGAAGTAGATATCCAATTTCATGGTGTCCAGTGTATCGGCTTCAAACTTGTATGGAGATCAAGGTAAGGGCTTTTATCCTTTCTTAAAGCATGATTATAAACTTTAGTTGTGTTTTTTACTTAATAATTATATGACTCTCACATGTTATGTATTAGAGATTACTTTCAAGTTATGATTTATGATTTCTACACATATATTCGATATGTCGAATGGTTAATCGTTGAGATAGAATATGATTTATACATCGTATGTTTATAATGCTATTATGTATATTCAATTAGTTGAATGATTTACTGCTGGAAGAGAATATGTTTTATATACTGCATGCATTATGATTGCCTCATATATAATAATTTGATCGAATTTTTATCCGTGGATTTTTATAATTTGATATAAATTATACATGCTGAAGCGTGTAAGATAGAGACAAACTAGCTTTACCACTATTTTCATTGCGAATGAATACCGTATGTGCGAAAGACAATTTTAGAGAATTTGTCCTTGTTGAAAGGAGGATTCTCCAGATTTTTTTTAAAAAGATGTATAAGCATGGTGATCAAGTCACTCAAGCAAGATAAAGAAGGGGTAATTGTCTCATTAGAATGAGCGACCAACCTTGCCTTTGTAGTCATTGATAGTGGCACTTTCATGGCTTGTAGAAGTGAAGCTAAGGTTTTTAAACCGGTAAACATCGGAATAGATTGTTTTAAAAGAAAATATCCTTTTTTGGAGTCTGTGAACTCTAGGATATTTTGATTATGAGTGTGGGACTCTAGATTATGAGTCTGAGACTTAGGATTATGAGTCTAGGACTCAAGAGTGTTTTAGTTGTTCGGAGATATTGTTGGGCGCCCAGATAGAGCTCTGTTGACTAGATGATGGCACAATTAATCCGGTTCAAAATTGGATGCACAGTACCTATTTTAGCCTAGTGTGCCCCTAACAAAGGGCAAGACCCCTGATTAGCCCCTAATGAAGGGCACCTATCAAGGCTATACGTGTTATGGTAGAGAGTATCATAGGAAGACTCTTTGTTCTCTATATCCCGGTGCCCCATGAGCACGGGTGGCTCTTCTATCCACAAACATGAAATGTTTTGAGATGATCTGCAGAGGAGTAAGAGGTCACTGCTTTGTACCCACAACACATTCCTATTAATAATTTATATATGAGACATTAGTAATAACTCGTAAGAGCTTACAAACCCTAGAAGTATCTTCGATACATAGGAAGAAGCACTAGGGGTGGTTTTGGGTGAGAGGCACACCCTATTTTCATGAAAAATATTATATATGATATGTGTTGTGAAATTGTCATGTGTTTATTCATTCATGATAGTATAAACTCTCCTACTAAGTATTTTAAAATACTCACCACCCCCTAGACTTTGCAGGACTCTATAAAACTTAGTGTGGCCTACTCCGAGTTTTATCGATGTGATTTAAAGAATTTCAACTGCACCAAAACGAGTAAGAATTCTCATTAATTTTATCTTGTGTGTTTGTACACAAACTGTGGTTCCTGGGGATATTATTATTTTTTTATCACATAAAGCAAGTTGGCTCCAGTCGTGGGCCCGGGTAAATTCCAATATCTTTATGAAAATAAAATTTATATACTTCCAAAATCTCGGGGCATGACATCACTGCAGGCTTTGTTCCACCCACACCTCCACCATACCACAGCCTAAGACCGAAGCTTTGTCGCGGACTTTGTTCCAGCCGCAGAACCTCTAGATCCGCCACAATTTGACCTGCAAGTCGCCCCCCTTTTGGCTTCACTGACGACGATCCATAGTTTCGCACCACTGCTTTCACCAATTTTGTTTCGTTCACCCTTCTCCGCTCCATCTAGCTTGACCACAGTTGTCCCTTCTGCCGTCCCAAGGCGATTGACTCCGCCGCCAAGGATCATGCTCCCCTTTTTGGTTTTGCCGTCCGACAGATTTTCTATTATCTCCACACCTAGAATCAACAGTGCCGATGATGCCTCCAAGGCTCTTCCGCCATAGTGCTCTAGCCTTTCGTATGTCTTTAATGGATATTTTGTCTCCTAATCGAGTTCTGACAGTGAGCGGTATTTGGTGTCCATATTTCACTCAGGACTTTATATATGTTTCAGCCACAGTTCTTCCATGTTTTGGTGTGCCAATGACTTTATTAAAAAAAATAATTATATCAGTTTGGACTTTACACGGGGACAGCTTGGATGGCTGCCTTGTCATGGCCAACTTCTATATCACTTGTCCACAACAACTCCTAGCACTCTACAATTCTGGCCTCTTTGTTTTCGAGCTGAACATTGGTGGCCCAAGTGCATATTTTCATCGGTGTTACAAGCATCAAATGACGACCTCGAGGATGAAGTGGAGCGGAAGCGAGGTAGAATGTTATGACACGCCTTAGGGGTCGGGTAAAGCCTTCATAATTCATTAGGATTAGATTCCTAAATTAGACTATATTAAATCATATTCCTATTTTAGGTTAGATTCGATTCCTATTATAATACCTAATAACTATACTTCTTATTTAGTTAGAAATAAATTAAAGATTATCTCCTAGTTCTATTAAGATTAGAGATTTTCTCTATATATTGTATACTTTAGAGAATATTAGTAATCAGAATCAAGTTAGTTTGTTTTAATTTTATCTTCAGTTATTTTGAATTATCTTTTTTATCTTTAATTGAGCCTGTGTAGACCATCAGTCTACACCAATCTAATAATATACTATAGTGATGCCTAATTTGGAAAATGATGATTTTATTTGCGACTTTTTTTTTCAAGCATCACTAATAAAAAATTTAGCGACATTTTTATGTTAGCGACTCTTAGAAAGTGTCACTAATAATATATTATTAGAGACGCTTTGTAATAAGCATAAAGCATCACAAAAAAATTTATATTAGTGAAGCGTCACTAATAGTAGTACTAGTGCAACGTTATTTCATATTAGTTGCTAATTAGCAGTTGTGATAGGACTATTATCAACATTTTTAGCTACAACACTTAAAAGCATTGATAATAATCTTTTTACTTGTAGTGGCTGGTAAAAGTCATTTTGTTTCCTAGTCATAACACACTTAGACCATGGAAGTAAAAATTTTATGCAATAAGTAAACAAGAAAGTGAAATTATGTAAGCTCAGACATCACATGCTGTCAAATTGTGCGCATTAAAAGAGGGGGCGGGTGGTAGATTCAAACTTGTTTGCCCCTTGAGAAGTGTAACTGTTAGATCAAAATCTGACAGCATACAATGCCTTGCTCACATTCCGCATGAGCCTATGCTCTTACAAATGTGATTCTATGTAATTACATATTCTAGATGAAATTACAAGCATCCAAGGCTAATTTAAAGCCTCGCAATCTTTGGCAAACAAATTTAATTAATATTATTTATCAACCTTGATGAGCATTATAACATGAGAATGTATAGCCAGAGCTGCAGCTTTAGCCCTGACCATCGTTCTGGCCATAATCTTATGGCTAGGGAGCCAGTTGCAGCTGTCTAGTTTTTTCCTTGTAAGAATATAATAGTTTTTTTCTTTCTCTAAACAAATATTACACGTAAAAATTACTTGTAAACATTCTCACTATAGGTAGAGACTGGCAACATAAAAATCCAATATGGATTTTGTCTTTGATTTTCTTCTATATATTTGAAGGAACTTTCTTTATGAACAAATTCCATTAAGTATTGACTCCTTACTATGTTAGCGTGTTTCACCCTTGGCCATAAGTATAAGAGGCATGTTTATATGAGTGGGTTCACACGCGATTGTGTGAGCCTAAGCATCTCTGATCTTTGAATCAAAATCCAACTACACATGCTACTTAGGGGGTATGTAAGTTTTGAGTAATATGCACCATCTGATCTAGCATTGACTAATTACGCTCACGTAGTCATGTATCAACCTATACTCTTGTTAACTTTTTCCTATATATAATAATCATAATGTTATTACGAAAACTTATCTTGAACTCTTAAATGAATATCTAGCAAAAATCTTTGCCCCCTTAAATGTAAACTGAATAACAAGTAAGTGAGATATTATTAGAGTAGATATAAGAGCCTTCATACCAATTATTCCAACAACTTTCCTAAAATCCATAAGGAAATTGTTTCCTTGATTGCATTCCATGATCAAGATTCATGATCATGGTATGTAGGACTTATAGTCTATGTTCCATGTTAACAAATTTGGTCATATGCCAATCAACAAGCTCCATAGGTCCCATCATCAATACTGAAGAGGATTGACTCGTAGGGATAGAGTACTCAAACTAGAGCGAGATAGAGCGATGGAGAATTTTGTCTGTTGTAGGAAGGAATGCTTGTAGAGTCTAAATATCATAGGAGTTACGTGCCACGTCGAAGTCGCACGTTGCAAACCCTCCAATTAGGGAAGTTTCCTCATAACAAAGATCGACTTCAACTCAGAATTCGGTGATTTTATTTGCGGCAGTAATAAGGAGTTAGCCACATATGGCCCCTACTTCTCCAAGCTCAACGTCGCTTTGTGGAAGTCTGCAGGGTGTTTCTCCTATATGAGAAAGCTAAGAAGGATGTGGCTATTAACAAGCTCCCTCCAGCTCCCCTCCCTCCTTTCCTTTTTCAAACATAAAAACCTCCATCTACTCCTCTCATTGAGACACCCAGACCCTTTTCCTGGCCAGATTACCAGTCCACATGAACGGCTTTCCCCCATCCTCCTGGCTACCCTGATATGACCCCCGACCCACAATCAACCAACCTTGCAATAAGGGCTCACCATCTTTCGGAGCCAGCAAGAAGAGGAAGGTACCTGCCCGGTCTTTCCCTTGAGAGACGGTGAAGATCCCCCAAGGGTTGCAGCAAGAGGTGCACAATCAACAGGGGGGTTCTCCGGCAGTCTGGTTGGGGGAGAAGGTGATAATCCCTATTAAAGGGCGCAGCGGAAGCGGCAGTCTGGGTGAGGGCCAAGTGATGGTGGAGTGCCTATGGTGGTGGCAATTAAATAATTTCTGCAAAAACATGTAATAAACTGCAATTACAAAATTGCAATCAAAACAATTCTTAATTAGTGTATATAAATTCAAAAAAACATAGATAAATACATTGAGGTTGAAACCCCACCAAACATCCCTTAAGCAACATATCAAACTCACTAAAGAGATATTCGAATTACCTCTTGAATGAAGTATTAATCTATCCAATGGAGACATGTCTTCTCCTTTCACCAAAGAGAATGACTCTTCTTTCACTTGCCAATCGCCGGAAGCAACTGGCTTGAGAGAGCTTGATGGAAGAACAACAAAGAGAAGAGAGAGTCTTGATTTGGTGTGCAAAAAAACTTGGAGAAGATCCACCTCTTCCTTGGGTCGTCACGTATAGAGAGAGGAGAAAGAATTTCTACCTTTTATGTTTTCACAAGTTGTCTCATGCTATTCATTCATTGCTAACATGAAGGGAGAGTTATATGAGGGTGGGTGTGGGAGAGTCCATCTCCCACTCTCCCTCTAATTGACTTCGTACTGGGATAGGACCGACTAAGTCCTATCCATTCCAACTCATTAGATGGGGCCCACAAGACTCACTCTCTTTCATGTCTCTTTCTTATGTTTCCTTTCCCGGTTTCGTGGGTCAGAGACCCACTAACCCAACACCTATAGTCCCTAAAAAGCGTGAGCTGAGCGTAAGGAACGCTGCGGAGCCGTCGATTTTGAAAATCGACGGCGCACACGCTAGCGCACAATAGCGCAAATGTTACTTGCGCTATTGTGTGCTAGCGTGTATGCCATCGATTTTCAAAATCGACGGCTCCACACTGTTCCTTACGCTCGGCTCATGCTCCGCGCAGAGCATTAAAAATGCTTCCCACCTATAGACATGAACAATCATCAACATTGGCTCCTGCTGGTAGAGGCTATATGCAACAGGTCTATGTGGAAGCTAAGAACAACAAGCCCAACATATACAATGATGCCACCAGGCTGCTGATTCTAGTGCTGGATTGGCTAGGCGGACAACAACGAATGACATACAACTTGTAAGGGGGTCAAAAAATAAATAAGCTAATAATCAATTTTAAGTGATTATCATTATTCTACTATAAAACATTAACTTTAAAACTAAATAGTGCAAATTTTTACTACAGAATTAGAATGCCATGAATATAATAAAACTTATTGAGGAATTCCAAATAAGGAAGTATGTTTTATGAAAGATCAAAAGAAGCAATCTTTCCCAAACCTGAGCCTAGCCCAAGTGGCCCAAATCCAAATGTCTTCACTCATATTGCTTTGTTTCACTTCTGCAAGTACAAAACTAGGAGTAAAAATCACTTCTACACTCAATTCAGATTAAAAACAATCTTTTCACTCAAATTACCAGTTATCAAGGTTTATGCTCTCTTCATTTGATTCTTGGGAGGGAAGAGTTGAGGGGGCGAAGAAGCTGGAGCAATGATGAGGGCCATGCCGGTGCTAGAGGATGAAGCCACAAAGATTGGGAATAATTGAACAAAGGAAGATGTACGCTAGGAGGGGGACTCACATCGCAATCTAATTTGGGAAGGAGGTGGTGTTGAGCTAAGGCTCAAGTTTGGAGAGGAAAGAGCTGGTCCGAATGAAGGATTGGATGTTGAGAAGTCATGGGTTGGTCAACCCCAAAACTAAAAAGGCAGTTCAAATTAACCCAAACTAAATATTAGTATATATGTTAATTCAAATGGGTTTGTCCAATTATCCAAGCTCCTACTTGGATTATGAGTATGATTTATTGGGCACTTCATTGGGTATTTGGGTTAATGTAAATTTGAACCAACCCGATGGGTGTCACCAAATTTGGGGGGGGGGGGGGGGGTATTGATGAAAATGAAAAACTAAGGGGGTTATTTGACCCCTTTCGCTATATAACGTGGGTCTGTCCTTGTTAACGAGAACAGGTCCTATACAAAGAGCTAAGTCATGGAGGAGGGATGATGGTTCTCACGGGGAACTTCCAATGATGGGCTAGAAGGGCTGCTTGACCTAGGTCGGGTTTTACAGGACCCAACCCGACCTAAGATAGGAACCTAATTCTTTAGACCCGACCCGAGACAAGATCCAAATTTCTTGAATCCCAACTTGATATAGGATAAAAAAACCCAAAAACCATAACTAAGAACAGAGATTTTATCTTCGATCGGGTTGGTTCTAATAATTTAAACTAAATCATCACTATCTTGGGTTAATTCTATTTATAAAAAATTATAAAAACTTATATAACCTGGTTTAAATATGATCGGATCCGGGTTTTCAAAGCATCCTTAAGACTAGAGCAATATCATACCCTCCAATCTCTCAACTGAATACTCATAACTCTCATATCTCACACAAATCAAGAGGTGGCGCATAGTTCATGTTAAATCATTCAAAAGCAATAAATATTTCAAAATTTAAACACGGCGTAAGGCAATGACATGCATGCCAAAGTAGTTTGTTACACATATTCATAATATTAAGTGCATGTGCCACACATATTATGGTCACGATGCTCATAAAGTCACTAGACGGTCATGCCAGGTTGGGCTACCGGGATTTTGGGGGGCTAACATGGATTTTCTTTGCTTTGGCAAACTAATACGTTAGCACGAGGCCCATCTATGAAACATAATGGATATCAGTTGGGCGTAAGGCCCATTGTTTTGTTAGGAAAGGCAGCTAGACACAAAAACAGTATCTGTGATTAGCCCACGAACTAACAGTGATTAGCAACAACGCAATCAGTAAATATTTTATTTTCTTTCCTTCATTTGGTAAGAGTGCGCGTCCACTACCGTGCCTTTTACTCAAAACACATTAATTAACTTGTATAATTTGGTAAATGTATTTTTAAATTATTTTTTAAATAATTTTTCCTAGATATAAATATAGATTATGAGACTCAAAGTAGTATTACTTTTTACCACGTAGGTGTCAGCTAACCGCTGGCACCTACATGGCTTTTTTAAGTTTTTTAAACAAATATGAAATCAAGGACATATCAAGATTTCGTTCTTTACAAGGACAAAATTAGATTTCCTTCCTTGCAAAGGATAAAATCATTTAATTAATTTGTCATTTCTCCCTCCTCTAATCTCCTCTATCTCTTCTATCTCCTCTCTCTTCTCTCTCCTCCCTCTCATCACTCTCTCTTTCTCTCTTCTCTCATCACTCTCTCTCTCTCCTCTTTCTCTCTCATCACTCTATTTCTTCTCTCTCTCCTCTCTCTATTCATTCTCTCTCCTCTCTCTTTTGGCTATCTCTCCTCATAGATAGGGTAGATAGAGAAAGAAGAGAGAGAGTGAGAGGAGAGAGAGTGAATAGAGAGAGAAAGATGAGAGAGAAGAGAGAGTGGAGAGAGAGAGAGAAAGAGGAGAGAGAGGAGAATGAAGAGTGGTCGGAACAGCGGAAGCATAGTAGGAGGGGGTGGCGCATCAATCAAAATTCAATCTTTAAATCAATCTACAAAGGAATCATGCATAATAAACAATCAATTAGCAATATACCCTATCCCAATCATGAATCAAACAAAGAGGATAATCAAAGAAGGACAAGAATTGACTTGGGCGTTCCAGCCCTTGCACGCCCTCCAAACAATCAACCCCTTGCGCGCCATCACAATATCAAACAAGCAATGAAGAGAGGAGATTACCTATGTGTTGATGTAATATCCCTAATTTTTTCTGTAATTTTTCTGTATTTTTCTGCAATTTTTGGTCATATTTTTTATAAATAAATTTTACGCTTCAGAGTATCTATATTTGTATTATTCGCGACCGTAAGAGTCGGAAGTGGTATTTCATCGCATGTCATGGGCCTCGACGCACTACAGAAATTTTCAGCGCGAAAACGGACGGGAGGTGTGAGAACGAAAGTAGAAAGAACAAAAGGGATTTAAAAAAAAGAAAGATAAAACGGATCGGGGGTGCCTCAGCATGCTCGACCCCATTTTGTGAATAGTGGGGGGCTTCACTGGGTGAGGCCGGAAGCGCCACCACTAGTGGCCGCCGGCTTCCGGCCGGCCATGGCCTGGCGACGCCGCTCCACCTCCCTAGCAAGGAATTGAAGACTTAAGATTAAGAGCGCTTTTAGGGGATTGTGAGTTAGAAGAGGAAGTAATCGACTGAGCGTCCTTTTTGTTCTAGCCATAGTGTTTTTCTGCGGGTAGTCTTGGTGCTATTTTTTGGCCCAGACATTTGATGCTCTGTTGAGAGCGCTATAAGCTTTCGCCCTTCGTGGGCTTTGTATGTTTTCTGCCTACCGATGGCACTGTATGTTCTACCCAAGAGTGGCACTATAAGATTCTTACCCAAGAGTGGCACTGTATGTTTTCCACCCTTAGTTGGCACTGTATGGCCCCAGAGAGTGGGCATTTGCTTGCTCAAGTAAGTAGTGTCATGGATCTGCTCTTACCTGTTTGATCCTATGCCCCATGAACATAGGTGTGCCTTGCCTTCGAAAAAGTCCATGGTGTATAGTTGCTCCCTGAAGGTTAAGGTAACGCCCTAGTGGCATTCCATTCTTTTCCGACGCTGGAGCTTATTAATTGTAATGAGCTTCAGTTGTCGGTAGTATATGTACGATCGTAAGAGTAAGTTGTATGTTTCTGATTCTGAGTACGTTGTATGTGTAAGATTTAGAGTAAGTGTGAGCTTCTTTGGAAGACAGTAAGAGTAAGTTTATGAATATGAGTATGTTGTACGAGTAAGTTTGTGAGACTTTGATTCAGACGGTAAGTGTAAGTGTAAGCTTCTAAAGGAAATATAAGAGTAAGATTGTACGAGTAAGGTCGTACAAGTGAGTTCGTACGAATAAGGTCGTACGAGTATGTGTATATTGTAAGTGTAAGCGTATGTTTGTACAAGCTGATAAGGCTGATTCAGAGTGTAAGAGCATGAGCTATGAGTAAGTGTAAGTTCGGTTTGTACGATGATTTGTATGCGTGACAATATTTATACTTCTTATTCTATTTGCTTCATGTGTGTTTGCATGGAAGCATCTATATATGAACTTGCGGAGTTCATTGATTCATTTTTCCCCTACTAGGTATTTTCCTACTGAGTATGAAAATACTCACCCCATCTTTCTAGCCCCTTCGACCGGAGGCTTTTGCAGGTCGATCGATAGCTGTTTGAGACTGGACTTTTCCCCGTGTGGGTAATTCTTCCTCGACCTTGAGCGCCGTGAAATCGCAATGAAGTTGTGTGGAGTTTGGTGCTACGATCTCATGTATTGACTAAGGTGAGAAAATTATGTTATCTACTGGACTTGTGTATGTATGTACGATTTATTTTCAAACTATGAAAGAACTTGTGCTCAGAGATGCCTGGGAGGTTTTTGTTTTTAAAACCCATGGCCAATGTAGGATTTAATCGTACATTTTTGTTTTAGGTCACGCCTGAGAACATTTGTTTGTTTTAAGATGATTTAATTTATGAAAGTTGTTTTCACACCTTTTGAATTTTGTTAATTTAGTCGATTTACATCTGTGTTTTGAAAATGGAATTTTAGTAAAATTTTAAAGTAAATGTGTGGAAAAACCTCGGGCGTAACAGTTGATCCCTCACAAACCACCGCTTGGATGAAGGAAATCTCAGCAACGAACCAGCCCTTGAATCAGCCAACTTGATCCAACCAAGGAGAAAAGTCTTCTCCTTCGTTCAGCCCGCCAAAGAGATCAAGGAGAGGGAAGCAATGGGGCGGCCAGCAGCAAGGTTTCCCCTTGTTTGTGCAAGCCGCACCAAAGAGAGAGAAAGAGAGGGGTGGCAATTGCGAGAGAAGAGGAGAGGAGTGGGGCGGCCCTTCACTTAGGGCACTCATCCTCTCTTTCTTTCTTTAAATACTCTCTCCTTTCCTTCTTTAGGTTGGGCCTCATTGTGGGCTTACTTGCTTAATTCCTTCCGGTTTCTTTTGAGGTTCAAACACAATGGGAGCGGGCTCTGTTTCTCAGAGCCTATGGAGGCCTGGACCCCCTGCACATGGCCAAGCCCGCGATAGGGTCAACCCCTCACAAACCACGGGTCCCACCCTTGACACCTAATTCGTGCGTCTAGGCCCCACAACGTGTTAATGCACAACTTAGGTGTATGCCTAGTGTAAGTGTGTGACATCTGTGGGTCCCAATCGAATTAGTATAACTAAAGCACATGTGAGGTCGGCGCAATAGCCCCCACCACCCTTGGGTGGCCCGTACCGGTTTACCCAGACTGCGACATCGTTGGACCAAACCAGGCCTAAGCCCATACCATGGTCCAAGAGAGAAGAGAGATAGAGAGGAGAGAGAGAGAGAAGAGGAGGGAGAAAGGACTAAATCAGATTTAGGAAATATTAGTGACATGGTAACATTATTAAGTTTATTGTGTTTGTGCAGGTGATATGCCGTTATTATGCTTTTAATGATATATATATATATATATATATATATATATATATATATATATATATATATATATATATATTCATGCATGAAGAAGAGCGTAATGTTATGGTTACAAGAATGTGTCAAGTGTCTTTTCCTGAACTTACATTAATATTTCTTCTTAAAATTTCAGTGCTTCACCTGGTGGTGTTCTAGATTGTGATATTGACGCAGAAGAAGAGCAACATAAGGATTTCTTAAGATTGGTATGTCTTGAGAACTGATTTTGTGATTTTGTTGTTATGCTGCATTTTAGTAGCAGTTCTTTGTGCATGGAAACTATCTTAGTAGTTTGAATAATATCATTAACAGGACCATGTAGATATCATGAGCTATCTTCCAAAACTCAAATATACTTCTCAACAGCTGTTGCAAAGTAGGATGCTGACTTTTATGTCAAAGTAGACGATGATGTACATGTCAATCCTGGTCATGGGAAGCACATCCTATCTGAGCTCTTGTCATGAACAAATGCTTGGATCTTTCACTTCTGACCTTCACAATAATTTTGACAGGCATGGGCTTCTATTTTGGCTCGCCATAAATCAAAGGCACAGGTTTTGTAACGCCCGAGATTTTTCACACATTTTCCTTAAAATTCACGGAAAATTTTTGCAATATAACGTCTGTAAATCGGAGGAAAAATGACGAAATCAAAACCTGATAAAACAGTTTATAATTTAAAACACTAAACATCCATTTTCCATCTAAATATTTTCATCATACGGTCAAACATCGTACGACCAAAACAAATATCATCAGGCGCTACTCGAAAACACATGTACAAATAAATTGCTATGATCATAGACTTTAAATACAAATCTCTCCCAGGCATTCCTGAGTGCAAGTCCCATAACAGTCCACATTCTGATCCAAACGAAAGTCCAGAATATAAACATCTTAATGTCTCGTCTCACCCAATACATCGGATCGTGGCACAAATAAACTTGCAGTGAGTGAAGCATATACCTGAGTCAACGGGAATCAATCCACGCTGAAATAAGCATCCATCTCCAGGAGCTCTACGCAAAACCTGCAAAACCTCCCGTACAATGGGGCTAAAAATAGTAGGGTGAGTATTTTCATACTCAGTAGGAAAATACCCAGTAGGGGAATCCAAAACAGTGAACTCACCAAGTTCATAAATACATGCGTTCATGCAACTCAAACATGAAGCAGTCAACAATATATAATCATGCTCATACGCATACAAACATACCAAATGCACCATTGTGCCAAAGTCATATCAAATGCACCATCGTGCAAAAATCATAACAAATGCACCATCATGCCAAAATCATACCATCAAATTAAACTTACACAAACACCCCTATCCAGGGTCATACAAACTTACTCGTACCACCGTACGAATACTTGTACGACCTTACTCGTACAACTTACACAAAATCACACTTACTGTCTTACTCAGAAACATACTCTCACAATCGTACTCATACTCTTACAGCCGTGCTCATACTCATACAGTCTTACTCATACTCTTACAGTCGTGCTCATACACATACTCTTACAGTCGTGCTCGTACTCAAAATAGTACACATATCAACGACCACTAAAGCTCATTACAACTAATAAGCTCCAGCGTCGAAATGGAAAAGAATGCCACTAGGGAAACACCTTAACCTCCGGGGAGTGACTAGACGTCATGGACTTTTCCGAAGGAAGGCACACCAATGCTCACAGGGCACTGGATCAAACAGGTAAGAGTAGATCCATGATACTACTTACCTGAGCGCGCAAACATAAACACCCACAAATAAGGGGTCATACAGTTGCCCAACATAATGGGTCTTATAGTGCCAGAGAATCGCCCACCATAATGGGTCTTATAGTGCCATGCACTCTTGGGCAGAAAACATACAGTGCCACTTAGGCAGAAACGTACAGTGCCACTCTTGGGCGGAAACATACAACGCTCTCAACAGAGCATCAAACGTCTGGGCTTATACAGCACACAGACCAAATCGAAAACATACTTCGCTCTCAACAGAGCATTAGACGTCTGGGCTTTATGCAACACACAGAAAAAGTCAGAAACGTACATCGCTCTCAACAGAGCATCAAACGTCTAGGCTTATATAGCACGCAGACCAAATCAGAAACATACGTCGCTCTCAGCAGAGCATCAGGCGTCCGGTGCTCTATATAGCACACAGACAACATCCCGCAGGATAAACACTATGGCAAGACATGAGAAATGCTCAGCCGACTCATTATCGGCTAGCTCAAACATGGAACTTAATCCATCGAACCCTCAGGTCTCAAACTCACAACGCTATCATTAGCTGTGCTTATAATTCAAGTTTGAATTAAGTAAATTATGCGGTACAATTATGCCACACAAACTCACAGTCCTCGACTGATCAAACTAAAGCTGAGCCCGATCAAAACCCTAGTTCATCAAGGCAACAGACTTCACTTACCCGTCCACATCATGGACAAAACTCATCGTACATCAAACCCTTACAGTCTTACATACTTCGCCATCCATCTTATGGCCAAATCATCATACACTGACATCCTCAAATGAAGCTCCTCAGAGCCAACCCAGTTGTCACCCTCTTACTTATATCTCACTTATTATGCTTACTTTTCACTTCATAATATGTACATTATACTTGTACAATTATGAACACTCTTACTGTCTGACAAACCTCACCTGTCATACCCATAACCTCTGTCATCCGTCATACGCTTATACATCCGTATCCAAATCCAGACAAAACCTCTGTCACTTCATACCATCCATAGCCATACCTCTGCCCACATGCGCATACACATATCCATAGCATAGTCAAATAGTCATCATGCATACGTATGTCTATCACACATACGCATTACATACAGATACTGTCATACATACGAAGCTTACAACCATGCTCACTAGTCATCACTAGTGAATACATACACATTTATACATACGTCAAACATACACGCTAGCCATCACTAGCACATGCATACATACGTCAGACATACACGCTAGCCATCACTAGCACATGCATAATCCATACATACTTCAAACATGCACGCTAGCTGTCACTAGCACATGCATACACACGTCAGACATACACGCTAGCCATCACTAGCACATGCATAATCCATACATACTTCAAACATGCACGTTAGCCGTCACTAGCACATGCATACACATACATACATACTTCAAACATGCACGCTAGCCATCACTAGCACATGCATACACATACATACATACTTCAAATATGCACGCTAGCCATCACTAGCACATGCATAATCCAAACATACTTCAAACATTCACGCTAGCCATCACTAGTCATACTCACATCCAATGTACTTACAGCCAACATGCATATCATATGCATTTCAACATACCATATAATCGTGCTTACATGCATATCATGCAATCGGATCATTACTTAACATCCAAAACATGGAATCATACAATCCTAGCATGCTGCTACTCATTCAAAGCATGCTATAATAAAATTACGAGTTCAAAGCTCCCCTACCTTGTAATCATGATGTTCGATGGCGAGCACACGATGGTGGCGGCGTCGGCGGCAGAGTTGGCAGTCAAAACCATTGCCTGGCTGAGAGAGCTGCTGTCCCGAGGATTTTAGGAAGTGCCAGAAACAATCACGACCAAACAAGGTGTCAGAAGTCAATGCGGCAAAACCCATGATCCACGGCGGCACACTAGGGTGGCCAGGAGAAATATCGTGCCAACATAAGTGGCAGTGCGACCAGAAGTCGATGGTGTACTCACTAAAGATTGGCCAGTGGCTAAGACGTACTTGGCCGGCCATAAGACGTCGAAATCGGCCGTGGACAACACCCAACGGCGACGATTTTGCATCAACATGGGCCCACATATGGACAGAGAGCGTGGGGCGACGCTCGAGGACAAAGGAGAGGTGGAGGATGGCTATGTGTCAACTCCACTCAGTGGCAAAGCCAACCGATGGTCAGGCGGTGCGAATGCGGCGCCTAAACCCAAAAGCACATGCGTGGCCACATGCACACGCGACCCAAAGGGGAGGGGGAGGGGGCTGAAAGGGGGCGACCCAAGGCCCACAAAAAGCCAATAGGACTAAGGCCCTTAGCAGTGGCCAATCAAAGCGGCGACATCGTCGATCGCCACCCACAACCAATACCCATGGTGCGGGCGGCTGTGCATCTCGCACGGTATAGGGCAATGACAAGCGGCCCATTCCGGGCGGAGTGTATAATAAGGCCAAGTGGAGCTGACACTCACTATTGCCTAGCCGGGGCAAAGCCCACGATGGCCAAATGGCCCACAGCTCGCCGATTGCAATGACCCGAGACGCACCTAAAGCGTCTAATCGGGCGGAGCAAGGCAATAGGGGCGAGGCGGGGTCCAAAATGGCAAACTCCTACCGACACCGAGTTGAGGTAGGCTGGAGGAAGTCCTACCGGTGACCGGACGATGACCAAAAACACACCGGCGTCCAAAATATCCCACAGATAGTGAGATGGAAAATGGGAACAAAACCCGACCAAAGTACCAGTAGCTCACCATGGAGTGAAGAAAGTATGGCGGTGGCTCTAACCAATGCCTATGGGTTCCTAGCGGCCAACTAAACATAAGTCTAGTTGAGGGCAGCCGCAAATGATGTCAAAATCATACCCCCACAGTTCAAAAACGGGATTGAAGGGGAGAAAAACCCAAAGAAAAGTTTGGTACCTCGTAGAGGAGCAAAGAGGCCGTGGCGGAGGTCATAGCCGGTACCTACGAACTCGTGGCGGTGAGGCAAAGTGGATTGTGACAAGAATCAACGGAATCCAATGTTGGAGGAGGGAGAACGGAGCGACCGAAATCGAGCTGGGGTTTCTCCAAAATGTTGCTGGACGTGAAAACATTTCTGGAAGTCGATTTGTGGAATCCGATCTTCGGATTGATTTTTATATAAAATCTTTTAAATTTTTACATCTATGTCCCTAACACACGTTCATCCACCTATTACGCGTTGCAGCTCCAAAATTCATGTCGTAAGCGCGCAGCGAGGCCCACGGCCCGCGACTAAGCCCCACACCCAACTCTACGGGTATAAATATATGGGTAAATATACATAAATATGAATACGCCGTAGCGTCACATTTTCCCGCCGAAAGTAACCAAATAAATAGCAGAAAAATCCCAAAAAATCGTAGAAAAATCAGGGACCTCACAGGTTTATATTGGTTGCATGAAATCAGGGCATGTCTTGGTCTAGAATTAAGATGACAACTTTTAGTAAAGGTCCTGTGAACATTGTGTCTTTAATTTGCTGATAGAAATTAACAAGTTGTATTTTTAGAGGAGCAAAGTACCATGAGCCCAATTTCCAAAATTTTGGCAACTTATATAATCTGTCAATCAGTGAGCTGAGCTGCTATAGCTAACAAAGAAACCTATTTGAATCCAAATTCCTTTTTTTATAGTGTGATTTGTTTCGCGGGCATTTACTTCACAGATATGCAAATGAGGATGTTTCTTTGGGTTTATGGTTTATTGGTCTTGATGTGGAGCATATTGATGAGAGAAATCTATGTTATGCTACTCCTCTAGGTATTGCTATGAGCAATCTTTTCTATATCATAGACAATTGACGTCCTTTGAGGATCAAAGTGGTGGCAGAGGAGGATAGCCATAGTCTTTAAATCTTCCAATTCCGCTACTAAACCCCCCAAGGTTTGACTTGCTCATCAGTCAGACTCGGTTCTACTATACTTTACTCACCCAGTTCAGTCTTAATCATGTACAGACGGGCTTGGTAACAAATATTCATCCGTTATATCCATTTGTACTGATGTTTGCTTGTTCATTTTTGGGGCCAGAAATTGGACTATGCTGCTATTACTAATTTGATTGCAAGTTCTCACACAATCCTTTTGTAGCTATGTTGGATTATATATTGCTTGATTAAGCCCCAAATTATCTATTTTTGTATTATTGTGTGTAGTTAATCTTTAATTAGATAAAAACTACTTTCCGAATCCGGAGCTAAATTTCTTTGTGATGTTGGATGTGTTATCTTTCTCTACTATCTGTTTGATTAACTATTGTTTTAGTTTTCCTTCAAATTTCTTTATTGTGGAATGAGGCTCTTGTGAGTTTAACTTCTAAGATTAATCAGCTTAAGAAGCAAATTCAAGCTACCAGAGCTTCTTTGATTAAAGTAAGCTTTTGTATATGTTTGCCAATTCATTTGTATTATATAATCTTCCTTTTTCTTGATTTAGTCCATTTTATTTTTGCCTTTTCACATTTGCATTGTCGTGTGCAGGAAAGGATTGAAAAGATTTGGACGAACTTACGTACTCACACCTTTCAACTAAGTCTGCTTTGGCATTGTCAAAGAGAGAGAATTTTATGCAACCAAGTGAGGCAAATGAATTAACTAGTCAAATCCCCCATTAATTTCAGAATTTTCAGTCACTAGCATTTTCGTGAGTTACAATATTGGATGTTTTGACATATTTCAAATACTATAGCTAATATGCTCCAAATGAGTTATGCCCTATTTGTGAGTTCTTAAAGTAGGAGTGATTGCTTGCAATTTGATCATCAATGCAAGTTTATTTTTCTTCTACTATATATTGACAGTGTATGTTATGTATAGAAAATCTTTTTGGCGCTTTCTTCCTATTGATACAAATTCAATA
Source organism: Saururus chinensis (assembly GCA_035235625.1). Classification (NCBI taxonomy): domain Eukaryota; kingdom Viridiplantae; phylum Streptophyta; class Magnoliopsida; order Piperales; family Saururaceae; genus Saururus; species Saururus chinensis. The sequence goes on from CP141150.1 coordinate 11,567,798, forward strand.
AATGTTTCATATACCTTAGGAATAATAAACTAATTGGAGAACTTGCTGTAAATATCATAACGCCAAGTCTTGTTGCCCTGTAAGTATACACTTTATGTGTCAATGTGTTGTGCTTTAGTGTGCTGTGCTTTAAAATTTGATATAGCTTTTTAAAAATTTTGAATCAAAGTTAGTAAATCAGGCTATTAATTTCCAAATAATCCATCGTTGATTTTGAATTTCACCTTCAGTGGCTCTCCTTCTCCTTTTCAGGGATGTCTCCCTCAATGGGATATCTGAACAGTTACCTCTACATTATGACAAATCTGAATTAGCAATGTGAGCTGAGTTACCTTTTGTTAATTGGTTTGGTGCATGATCAAGCTTTGTTTTGTATCAAATAACTTCTAAGCAAATTTCCTTTATAGAAATGTTGCAGGAATGTTTATTGATGCAAATGTCCTATATGACAGGTGTGTGATCTACAAGAATATTTTGTTGATATCCTACTTACAAAAGTACTTAAAAACGAAGAATATAGTAGAAATTCATTATTGCTTTGAAAAAGAAATTTTTCCTTTTTTAGGTGAATGAAGGTGGACTCACAAAGATTGAATATTTCTTTATTTTCTATACCTATAACACTGCAAAGGATGGGTCACTTCACCATTCTGCGTCTCATATAATTTCAAAATTATCTTATACAAGAATTGATCAGCAGTCAATCTTACAATACAATTTTTTAGAATTGTTCGCTAAGGGTCTCTCAGTGGCAATTCAGTTTCCATTAAAAAATATAGAGTCCTAAACTATTGCATATGACTCTTAAAACAACCAGATCTAAAGAAGTGAAGCCTAGAAAACTAAAAATAGTTTAATAAAACTCTAATTATATTTTTGAAATAAATGTCAAGAACTAGGTGGTTTTTTTTTATTTGGTGATGAATAAGATTCCTAAGTAAACATTTTATCAATTAAGAGAATGTTCTTTCAATGTTGCTTCACCATGTTGATTAGATATGTATAGTGGAATGTAACTGTAGAAGCTTAGATGGATTGTGAAGGAAAATAGAAGGAAGTAACGCTTTACATGAATTTCTAATTTTCTCAATGTACACTTCTAAGAAATAGCCTGTTCATGTTTCGTACCCTTTCTTTAACCATGTCTTGCTCAATGTATTACTTATAATGTAATTTCTTCTTAAATTATGAATTTGAATACTTCAGGAAAGCTTTAAGTACATCGAGTTGTATTGAAAATGATTCTTCATGCATCAAGAAACCCTCAGCCTATAATCATTATTCATGATTTCTTGTGTTTGTTTATTACATTCATTTTGAGATCAAGAAATTGCACTGGCTTTGAGTTAATCTACATTTGCTAATTATTTTTGTTGCAGACTTTTCATTCTCAGTAAACTGTGGTGGCACAGAGCATATATTTTATATGATGACATTGATATTTTGGGACCTGCTTCAATAGATGTGAGCATAGAACATCAATGGGCAGTAAGCAGTGTAGGATTTTATATTTCAATCCCAGCAGCCCAAACTAAATTGCAGCAATGGATTCTCATATTATTGCTACTCTGGAGTCAAAACTATACAAAATTGCTCGAATTTCTCCAAGTTCATTAAGATACTTCCACTTCGGGCTAAGGAATGATGAATACAATGTTGAGCTCCATTTTGCTGAGATAGTTATGGACGATGCTGATTCTCAATTCTGGAAAGGTCTTGAAAAACGATTGTTTGATGTGCTTATTCAGGTACAAATTGCATCTATCACATTCTTTTGCTTTTTAGCTTCTTTCTATATGAGAACCTAATAATCATGTATTTTAGAATATGATACATCTCTTATCTAAGATCTCCAGGCCTATTGCATACGCATTATATAAATCAAAGTTCTTACAATTGGGTTATGGGTGATCTAATTATAAAAAGGATTATATTCGATGGTTGTTAGACAAAGTAAAGAGTTATATATTCATTTTCATAAGTATATCACACATACCAATAATGCTATAGAATTTGTCATATTATGCAGAATTAGCTAGTCTTGGAAGATTTTAATATTTTAGAAGAAGTGAAGGGTGTTAAGAGAGCCATCATTAAAATGTTTATGGTGAATGTAACCAATTTTACCGTTGACATCCATTTCTTCTGGGCTGGAAGGGGTACTTGTTGCATTCACAAATAGTCAACATACGGGCTTAAAGGGATACTTGTTATAATAAACATGTACAATTAACATGATGGTGGATGGTTTGGTTATGAAAATGGTACTGGTCGCTAGCAGCTGTAGCAATAATATTTAAACTATATTTTTAACGTGTTGTACTTTTACATTTAATATTATAGTATGTTATTCCTAGATGGGTTGCAATATGAAACATCCATAATTTCAAAATATTTCTTAAAGCAATACCTAAAGTCTATGCGAGCACCCAATGCTTTGTCCCTTGTTTTCTTTGTGCATAGTCAATATATTGTTTTTGAAAATATGATTTTGATTTTTTAAATATTTTCTCAATTTGCCTGCATGGTTAACAATGCTCTATTTGGGAAAACTATGGCTCACCTAAATAGTCTTTGATGGTACTTTTATGATAAAAAAAATGATAAGGTTTTTGGCAAAGGACCTATCAGTTTGATTTTATTAACAAAGAATTGTGCTTTTTTTAAAGCGATAAGAGCACAATCTTTTATTCAATAAATCTATTGATTTTAAAAAAAAAATCATGCACAAAATTATGGTTGCAAATGTGTATCTCATATTAATGGTCACAATAATTGTATTTAAATCTCTTTTATCAATAATAAATTTAGTTTAAATTACATTTTAAATGCTCATAAGTCATTAGTAACCAAATTCCAAGAGAACCTACTTAATTGACCAATAAGTATATCCTACTTATGGTGACATAAATTATTTAATTATCTATATGAGGTTAATTTGTGCCAAATTTTTATCTAGAAATTTAGCTTTACGTTTGTTGGTATGAAAAGTGTTTAGCCATAGATTAAATTTGTATATAAACAAATAATTATTTAGGTTCAATTATGGTTTTCTCATTTTAAAATTGAAAAGAAATCTTTCTTAAGTAACATCAAATCCAATTACTGTTCTAAATCGCTCATTTAATTGGTTCATGTAATTCAAATTTTTTATTCAGGGTGCTTTATCATAGATAATTATGTCATTTTTTTGTTTAATTTTGTTAATATAAAAAATAAATAATCATAAGGACTATTTATGTTAAGATGTGTTTCAATTTTCTGCTTCATAACGAAATATGGATGCATTCTTATTTATGTCAAGTGTAGTGTGTCGCTAACTAATAAAACACTTTAAATAGAACCTCTTTAAGTTATTTCTATAATTGGATAAACTATATAATGCTTAAATGAAATATATAGAAATCTATTTCGATAGTTGATTGATATGAATATTAGTTATAATATGTTAATTATTGCTTATTTGGCTGTATGGATTTAAATGGTCATGGGTTATTATTTCATTAATAAACTTGATTGGTGTTTTTAGTGTTGTACATGTGATATTAAAGAAGGGGATGACATCTAATTATTTGATTCTTATTCACCTACCAAAATTCGTATTGTCATTTTTGTTATCTTTTAGTTATTATTAAAATGCCAAGCACATTATGATAAATAGTTTTTATAATAAGTATTCATGTATATGTAAGTGATTACTTCTGGCTTTCTATTATCAATAGATAAATAGTTTTTGCTACAATTTATTTTGTTGCAATATGGACCTTGGACCTTCCCCCTTTTGTTATTTTGGATTCGATCTGTGCCTTTACTGTAGGCTGCTTTCGAGATCAGTACATTACATTTAGACAAAATTCAGGTTCAACATTGTGGAGTTGTGACTTGTTGAATTAACAATTTTTTTTAGGTGAGTTCCGACTATACATGTTGTTTTCTTCAATTATGTAAGTTGGCATCCTTTCATTTCTTTGTTTATTTAACTCACAGTTTTTAAACTTCTCATAAATAGCAAATAAGATAAGAGTTTATTTATAGTTAAGAGTTAAGCTTATGACTTTCAATGATAAACATATGTTTAACTTTACTATATTACAAAGGTACAGCTCATTCCAATCCACGTTGTACCTACTCTTTGTTTCCATTTACTCAAAGTCATTTTAGAGACTCCTTTGTTAATTTCATTGTGAGACACTATAAAAAATTGATCTCTCAAGTGTGTGCACTTGCAGTTTCTAGAATCAATATTGAATTTCAATGTTAGTTCACAGTCTATTAATTCTAATTTTAAGAATTTCTATTAATTCTCTTACTTCGATTCTCCACTTCTTTGATTAAAACTATGCTTATTAATAAATGAATTGCTTTAAACAATATGATCATGTGTGCATTTACAATTGAATTTATTATTGAGTTTCAGGTCATGAAGGATTTTTGGTTTTGTGGAAAAAAAAAATGCTTGGTTTTTAATATTTTATAAACCAACATGAACTACCATGATTTGAATAATGTGGTAACAAATTTTAGCAAAACGAAAACTTGGCTTAAGAAAGTAAATGTAGTTATACATATGCAAGTTTATTAATTGGTTTATGGTAAAAATTATATGACATTTTGCTAAACTACTCTAAATTTCTAGCATTTTACTTCTGCTTTTATTAGATTTCTTTTGTACACATCCTCTTAAAGTGAAGTTGTTATTGGGTCAGTTACCTAATTGGGTTGCTTTCTTTTTTGTGTAATATGTTGTTCTTGATTTGGTTTATTACAATGTTTTTATTCTCATTGATCTACAATATATTTTTGTATTACCATTCTTTTAATAAAAAAAATTTGATGTGCTTATTTATTGGAATGTATTATTGAATTCAATTCATGTTATTTTTATTCATTTCATTTTAACATATGATCTGCAAGTTTCTACGGAGTCACAATGGCATGGTCTTCAATGGTGGTTGGAATGAGTTTATTCGGTCGTATCATATTCAAATTCACCAAGTTCCTGTGAAGCCATTTCTTCATCTACAACTTTTTCCACCACGAACTTCATTACATCTTCTTTAAACTTGATTACATACTCTGTATTAATTATTTCCTCCTTTATGGACTTGTAAACTCTCTACTATGCAACAGTTGATACAATACACGATAGCATTCATTTAATTTATTGCTCACTAGACTCAGCATCTCTCCATGTGGTCATTTCTATTCAAAATGGAAATACAAAAAAAGACAAACAAGTGACAGTTCTATTTCTTTTAGGCCGGCATTGATAAAAAGCTAGAAGGAGAATCAACTGGCCAGCATTAATTGACAGATACCCAAAAAGATAGCTGTGTGCAAAATATTGATAGCAAGTCAAGATACTGAAAAAATGAGCTCAACATTTCATCATCAGATTTCTCCTCCCCGGGCAGTCTCAACTGGTTCTGACTCTCACGTATATCAGTCACAGTGGTCTAATTGGCTGATAAGCTAGTACACTTCTTATATTTTATTTTATGTGGAAAAGTTGTCAATTAAAGTACATTGGGATTTTGGAATATAAGCTTTCTGTCATTGGTAAGAGTGTTCTATTAAAATGGTGAAAAAAACATGACTCATTGACAGATAGCCTTAGAAACAATGTCCATTTGGCTCTTTTATTCCAAGTATTTTCTGCATTAAACTCATACATATTCAAGTCTTTTCACATGACATCCATCTCAACTTCTCATTTACCTAAACTTACTGAGAATGGAGACTAATTTTTTCGCTAGCCTCCACCAAGTGACACTTTTAGTTTTGATGGTGCTTACAAAGCCAACTCTCAACTATGTGCTGCAGGTTCAGTTACATGCAATTCAGATGGACATTTTATTGTACGCCTTGTTGTTCTTCTTCCTAATTTGCTCAGTGGTTTTAGCCGAAGATTATGCGTGTTTGCTCAATGAAGTTGTTTGGGTAGAGCATTAAGTTGCTTGGGAAACATGTTGGCTGGTTGTGGGTTTATTAAATCTTAAAATATATTATGAAGGTTATGCTTTTTTTTAGTGAAGCCCCCCTTTTTTATACTTATGCTAATTTTTGTTTGCTTACTATTTTTTTCTTTTCAGCTTATTTTAAGGGTTTTAAGAAGGAGAAATTATTTAGTGTGCCTCGCACACCCCACTGATAGTGTATTTTACCATTCAACACATGACTCATCAGCATAGTTGTGGGACATGAGGGCAGCAATCGGTTATAAATGGTCATGAGTCGTTTTATAAATGATGAAATACACGGCTAGCGGGGTGTGCGATGTACACTGAAAATTTTCTCTTTAAGAAGACAACATAAAAAGGAACCGTGATTGACTGGTAAAGCAACTCTAGCCAATCACTTTTTCACCACGTGACCACATATCTCCCAATTCACACACGCCATTACAAACCGGCATTTACCTTCTGTTCCCCCTCGAGGCTTTCTCCTCTACCAAAACACTGCACAGTTTTGTTCTTGGATACTTAGAGGCTCTTCGTGGCAGTCTTGCCTCCTCTCCCTCTTCCACCATCATCTTTGGTTGCTTTGGATCTGCCCCAAAACCCGAGAAGAAATAGATATAACAGTGGATGGTATGATGATTGTTCATAGAAAATTGCTGAAAATCATGTGTCTAATTCGGATGATTTATATCAAATACATGAAGAGAACAAATTTTCTTCATTTGCATCTGATTCACCTCCAAATTCATGCAAACCAATCTAGGAATTTAGGAGATTCAACAGTTTGCATGACATTTTCCCTGAAGGGGAGATGTATGAGTCCAAGCTTCTCCTTTTAGTCCATGATTTTCATCTTTATGATTGGAGCATAGATGCACAGTAAAAGATGGTAAGTTGTGGCTTCAGCTTTCACTCTTTTTAGTGTATACTATGTCCACAATGTACACTAAATGTTTTATTTTCTCAAGGTGTTGGGGCATTATCATTAGAAAGATCATCCTAGGGAATCTTATGCAGAAGCCTTGAAATTGGAGTTAGAAGCTGTCCATCCAGATCCTCAAACTCCACTGGAGGAGTAGAGGTATGTGATCTTCTATATCTTCATATCATTTATTGAATGTTCTCACAGAAATACTACAGCATTTCTCCTCATGTTTATATGCAATTTAAGAAAGTTGCATGCAAACAATTTTCCCCTGCTCTCTTATTTCCTCTTTTCAAAATGCTTTGTGAACCCTCATTTTTGCTTGAGTTTTGGACAATTTTCCCCTTCTCTCTTGTTTCCTTATTCAGCCGTTCTTGTAGCTATTGTGATTGTCAGGAATGTCTGGACATGAAACATGATGATGCTGTTTGATAGAATGTCCTTGAGATGAATTACATTTGGTTACTAATGCAGGAGGTTCCCTTTCTTCCACTGATTGTTCAGAACATCTCTGCTTATTCCAGCTGATTTTGACAAGGCTATATCTGCCTAGGCAGCAAAATCCTTTTCTTCCTTAGTATTCAAGAGGGTCCTCCTAGTGTGAGCTTGCCACTCCATTTTTTATAATTATAGCCTTATTCATATGCATGCTTATATCCTACTAATAGTTTTATTTGTCTGGTCTTGTTATCCTATTATGACCTGCTATTCTTTAGCTGTGCAGGGGAGTTCTTGTGGATCAAATTTTTGGTTATTGGCCCTTCTGGGCAGGTTAGTTGGTGCATGTCTCTGCATTAGCTTGTTCTTCCAGTGGGGGTTATTATTGAACTGTTATTTGCTTCTTATATATATAGTGCTAGTACTCTATCTATCTTCTAGTGGAGGGGTGAAGTGACTTTTGAGGTTTCATTTGAGCCAAGGGAGTGCTTCCAGGTCTATATTTCATAGCATGGAGAATCTTACTGAGGAGATGCTTAAGCTCTTAGTGGCATCATCTTTGTAAGATCCCTAAGCTTAAACCGGTTTACTTTATCCTATTTAATTACTTTTATATGGTTAATGTTAATTCGGATCGATTTTGGGCTATTTTTAAATTTTAAATAGTTAACAAAGGTTCTAACCAAAATATTCTTCACATTTTAAGTGTTTAAGTTAATTTAAGTCATTTGGAATATTTTTATAATTTTTAGAATTTTACTATTTTCCCAAAAAATTAGCGTTTGGCGGAACCCACCGTGGGCCCCACGACCAAAATTTGAATTTTTAACCTAAAATGTTCCTAACATCAAACTAAGACGTTGAGAAATTATTTTAGAATTTTTTAGATTTTAATTTGGGTTGTAATAGTAAATTTATTCATTTTTAGTTGTAAATTCTATTTGTACCCCATTATTTATTATAGTCTAACCCAACCCTTACTATATAAGGAAACACACAACCACTTTTCCAATTGGAAAAGGGCTGAGACCTGGAGCATTAGAGCCTAGTCCTCATTTTCCTAAAGTAGAAAGGAGATTAAGGAAAGACTTTGCTTAATACTTCATTAATCCATTAGGGTTTTTCCTAAATATTTCAAATCTCTTCCTTTGCTTTGAATCAATTTGATTTTCACTCAAAAACTTGGGTTTCTATTTTAAAATCTAATGTTTGAAAATTCGTTTTTAAGCTTCTTGAACCCTAGATCTACTTTTTCTTGAAGGTTTTAGGTGTTTTAAAATCGGATTTGAGAAGTATTAATGAAAAATCATGTTTTTGGTAGGTTTTATAAGAGTTTAAGGAACCATTTCGAATCAAGAACTTGCTGGGAGGTAAGGGTCTTTGTGTCTTAAATTTGCTGTGATTTCGGATTTAAGATTTGAGGTATTTTGCAATGGGTTTCATGCATGTGTGCTTTGATAAAAGCTTAATCTTTGGTGTTATTTTCTTAGGGCTTTACTTAATAATGATTAGATTTAATATTATAGAAGTTTTCATTTGATTATCATAAAGTTTGAGGATGAGATTTGATGTTTTATGAAGTGAATGTGAAGTTTCGGTTTTAAATCCGACGTGGGAAAGACAACCCAGAATCTGCTATTATAACTATCGAATGGCCTTGCAGTCCGATAGAACACCAAAACAGCATTTCAGGTTGATATTAAGGTTAGTCGTTCAAACGGCCATGCAGGCCGATCGAATGGCTATATTGCAGATTTTGACTATCTTTATTCTTATGCTTCTCGTCATGTTTTTACTCTTAAATATCATTTCAAATGTTCATGTGGAATATTTTGAGCTAGAATGAGCCACTAGAAGTGCATGTTATTAATGTTGGAGGTTATGAAGAGTATTTAAGTCTTCGGTGAAATTGTATGTTGTTGGCTACATATGTTAGGATTGCTTGTCTTAAGCCTATGAGTACATGATTCCTTATGGTTTAAGCATGATTTCAAGAGGATTATAGCATGCTAATGAATTGGTATGTAATTTTATGATGTGGTTCAATTATGGGTGAATGATAGTGTTATGCCTAGACGTAAGTGTGGTTTGAATATGCTTACATATGTTTAGCATGTGGTCATAGTTTTCGATGGTTTTCACTCATGATTTCTGCTGGGATCCATGATTAGATGTTTATATGAATCTGTAGTGTGATGGTGATTTAATTACAAAGCATGTTCATATGCTTAGAACGAGATGTTTCTACCATGTACACACATATGTGAGGGAATGATTATGATGATGTTTAGTAACATGATTATAAATGATGCATGAGTGGTTGATGAGAGCACTTATTATGACTTAGGATTCATGTATGCCTTGCCCACGTATGTACTATGTTGCATACATCATGAAAATTGAGACTTTATTGAAATTAGCTAGGTTTGATCAATCAGATGCAACATTGTGAAATTGCATGCCAGATTAATCGGTCGTTGGCTTAATTGGAACTTGGTTGGTCTGAAAGGACATGATTTCGATTTGAGTTCCCATGTGGAACATGTATACTCCCTGGGTTGAGTCGATCTGAAATGTTAATGTGGTTGAGATTTATTCATTGAGATAGTCAAATCTGGACACTGAGCACCCAGAGTGGTATGCCTTCATGCACTAGCTACCACGTGTTCTAGGTTCCCTATGAGGAAATTTGGACTCTCCCCACCGCAGAGATGTCCTTGGCGAACACACTGTTGTAGGTTCCCCACGTGGGAATTTGGATATTCTTGGCCAGAATTGTCTTTGGCAAGCTAACCTGCTCATGGTTCCCTTTTGGGAATTTGGGACTTCCCGTGTGGATTGTCCTTAGCGAGCAGAGGGGCTGACTACCGCTACATCTTAAATATTCTTATGGAATTCGGACTGTGTCTAGAGCGGGCAATGCCCTAGGTTTCCAGTTAGGAAATCGGACTACGTCCAGCCTTTGCGGCAATGATTATGTTCACTCTTTGATGGAGGCATTCACTATTTGTTGATAATGCATGTGTATGAGATAATATTATGCCCAGATTACATAGGTTGTGTAGGGATATTTGAGATTTTGTGACACTTGTAGATATGATTTATGATGCATGATTTAGAACAGTGTGATTGAGACACCTACCGTGCAGGGTGAATGACTTATGAATGAATTATATGGATCTGCATTATGTGGTTAGTTGTGATAGAGACACTATTATGCAGGGTTATCTGATGAATGTGCATGATCTGAAAGGTGTGTTAGAGACACTTCTCATGCATGCTATTATGCTTGATTTTAAATGGATGAGGGTCATTTCTTATGCAAGATGGATGCTAAGTAATGATATGAGTATTTATGCTTTGACTTTGATAGGTGCGTCATGTGCATTATAGCTCTTATGTTTATAGATAACAGGGGTTCAGTAAGGGAATGATCAGAAAATGGTATATCATGTCAATTTTGAATCTGAATTGCTAAATTGTCATGCCATAATATTTTCTGATTATTGTCACCATATTTAAACCTTTCTGAGTTTTACTCACCCTTCTTTCTTGTGCTTTTATTTTGGGGCTTCACGGCGCGATGCGCAAACGCACAAGAACCTCTGTATGAGGAAAGGTTAGGGAGAGCATGGGATTAGGCGTGGACGCCTCTAGACTTTATTATGTTTTTCTGATTTACTTTATTATGAGTTTAGAACATTATGTATGGTGGTTCTTATTTTAGACTCGCGTATATCTTATGTGTTTAGATCTGTTTGAGACTTTTGGTTCGAGCCACGTGTATTGGCTCATGATTCTAAGTATGTGGGTATAAGACTTATGGACTAGATTAGAATTATAGTCATCTTTTATCCTTATTTACTTTTGCTCAAAGGTTATGTAGTGTGTGACTCCGCTAGATTAACCGCCCATATGAGGGGCAAAGTCTTCCACTATTTTCGTTAATCCCTTTCAATTCTGTTGCCCTCGTACACTTGACCAACCCTTGGACCGGGTTCGGTTCTGGTCAGGCAGTGTCAAGGCGTGACAATCTTCTTCAATAAGATACCAACCATCAGCAACAATCAAATCTGTTATATTTTGCTTGTTGCAGGCCTTGACAGTCTCAACGATGGGCTAGTTAAAACCGCAATAGCTTTGGTTATGGGGAGGAATGAGGAGTACTAGAAAAGGCATCTCAAGGGAGGGAAAGAAGTATTTGTTGTCAAATAATATAGGGAGGGAGGCGAGGAGGAAGTAAAGAGGAGAAATATTTACATGCAAACCCATTAGAATTGAGAAGATATGAAGTTATATCAATTATCAGTGTAAATACTTGTTCTTAGTTTTCTATTAGCGTCAAGGATATTCTTGGTTGATTGTATTGTGTCAGCTCAAGGTGGCTCTGTGGAGCTGTTAATTTTAGAAATTAATGTCAAATATTTACTTCTTGGAAGCGTTTACTTCATTGATTTTTCTTGTCTTGTATAATTTCTAAAATACTAAGAAGTAAGAGGCAAAAGTAACATAGATGCCACTTATCAAAAATAAAAAATATCCAATAGTTATTCTCAAGCCATCTCTTCTTCCATTAGCCTACTAAAAAGACTGATTGATCTAATATATTCAATGTGTCATCTTGTACAAAAGATTAATATTGCCATCAAAATATATTCATGAACCACATAGGATCTTTGAAAGAGTCATGCTATCCAATTAGAGATGGAGGGATCGTAACATGCATATGTTGTCAATTAAAGTGATTAATGATATATGAAAAAACCACAAACATATTTAAATACAAAACACTACCTGAGTGGTTAATTCTGGCTTCCATTCACTTGATCTAAATTAGAGTTTGCACAAGCTTGCTACATTACAAAAAAATATCAAATTATCTTACTTATTGTACATGAAGCTAAAATATATGATAGCAAATTAAATACATGAAGTAATTGTAGATAAGAACCTTGGCAATGTTGTGTGGAAATGGGAGTGCCTGGTATATATGGTTGCAATGTGTTCAGAAGACTACCATTATTTATACTTGAATAAGGTAATCCCTAAGACACGTGTTAATAAATATTAGCTAAAAACATTATCAATGATGTACTATAACAATAAGTTGTTACCTTCCAAGTTTTACCTCTATGAGTAGAGTAGATAAAGAGGATTGGGTTAAATTTGATAGTTTTTTCCTCCAATTTCTACTTGGATTTTTTCTCAAGACAACTTTGAATCCTTCGAGTACTACAACCCGCATTACCACTTTTTTTCTCATTTTAACCCCTTTTTCTGATTTTTCTATTGGAACGAATGTACCATTTTGTTCATGGCTAGTGACATTTGGTGCATCTCCATATTGGAGTGGTAGCAAAGGATAATCTACTTACATTTTCTTCAATTGCCTTCAAAAGTTTGTGTTTATACTCTTCAGCAATTAAATATGATTTTCCTGTCTCTGCAACCCTTGATAGTATCTTTACATAGTCATGACACAAGTCATTGTAACGTCTTCCTAATGCAACTTTAGAATCGGCTTGTATTGTATCTCCATGACTATTAAATACCATTTCACTTAGCATCTCTTGTCTACCTCTTTAAATATATATTTAGGTAGAAGCACATGTATATTTTTAAAGTTGAGGAATTTCAATCCATGCCTACAAAGTATCCCGACAAATTCAAATTTCTTACAACTGCATACAATTGAATCTTCTAAGGAGTCATACTTGACACTAAATTCATGAGATTTTCCATTCACATTAACTTTGAACTCAGTTACAACTCCTTCCTCACCTCTTATGTAAATTGCACAATTTAGAAAAACCTTAAATTCATTTTCAAACATTGCAAACATAGATAGTGTATACAAAGTAGAAGCATGCTCTAAAATCTGAACAGGTGCATATAATTGTGGTGTTATTTCTTTCATGTGAAAATCAGTTCTAGAATCATTATACCGACGATCTTCAACAACCCTTTTAAAATGGTTAATGAACTCAAGTAAATTGTTCTTACAACTCAAATAATGCTTTAGGATGCTATTCATACTTTCACTTCTTTAGGTAGTTTTCATATTTGCACAAAATGTATTCCATCCATATACTAATGCCCACTTTTCCTTCTCTTTAAATAAATATTTCAACCATTTATTGTCTACTAATCCATATTTTACAAGCATACATTGCCAAACACTTAAAAATTCTATCTCTTCCTCATAATCAAATATGCACTTTCCAAAATCAGCTTTAAATGTTCTAGAAGCACTAAAAACATTACTAAATTTTTTTGCTGTATTTTGATATATATGCCAAATACAAAGACAATGATGAGCTTCTTGAATCACTATTGATATTGCTCTACCCATTGCAGCACATTGATAAGTGAAAATATTTTGGGGCTTTTTACCAGACATTGCCAAAATAAAAATTTCAAACAACCATATAAAAGAATCAATAGTTTCACTATATAGAAGAGATGCACCAAATATGACTGTCTGCCTATGATGTTTTACTCCAAAAAAAAAATACCAAATGGCCTACTATCCTTGTTTGTTCCATAGGTTGTATCAAAGCAAATGACATCACCAAAATTAGCATAATTAACTAATAATTTTGAATCAGCACAAAAAATATTAGTGATTAGGTTACCTTCATATAATTGATAGGAGTAAAAAAATGATGGATTTTCCTCTTGTTTTGTTCTAAAATATTTAAGTATAGCTCCTGCATCTCCTTTTATCATTGTTTTGTTCCTTTTTGTTCTCAAGTAATTTCTATAATCTAGAGGAAGACAACCAAGATTCTCTAGACCACCAACTTGTCTACTCATAAATTCAATTGTTGTTTTAGGTGCAATTCCTTAACTATATGCCAAGTCTGCAATAGCAATTGGGATTTCGTTAAACGTCTGTGAGACTTCAAATGGTGAATAGAACATGTTATGGGTCCATGGTTGTGAGCAGGCTCAAAGTGGGTAATATGAAATTTACCATTAGGTTCGAGTACATATTTAATATGTGCTCCGCATCTAATTGGTGTCAATGCACGAGGATTCTTAACAACCTCCCTGCGTTTATCTTTAGTTCTAAAACCTTCTTTTGAGCAACAATATTTTCTAACTCACACCAATTGGTCCTTGTTTCAAGTTACCCATGCTTTTCGAACATTGAATTCTGCTTTTTCACTATATTTATTATAAAAATCATAAGCACTGTCTTCGTTATCAAATTCCATGCCAACTTTAGGGATCCAACTTGATTCACCTTTTCCATTAGAGAAACATTAAAAGCGCTTGAAATTCCATTATCATTTTCAAGAGGTAAGTCAAAATCTAATCAATGTGCTGATCCTATATTTGTGCTAATATGGCTTGTGTACTCTTTATCATCCATGATCTTGTTGTAAATGATAAACTAAAGTGATCTGAATGAATAAGAGTATATAAATAATTAAATTCTACCTTAAAAAATATAAAATATAAATTAAATTACTAATTATATGGTTGATTATTATACCTGTCCATTTTGGATCATTTACCTTTAATGAATGATATATGTAAATTGGGCATATGACAACTATTATGAACAATTCAAATATGGTAAAACAATTCGTGTACTATATTAAATTGAACTAACTCTACGTTCTGGTTCAATATACTTATTAGAATATAAAATTTTCTCTAAAGCATGTTGATAAATGCAATAAATAAAGTTAATGAATTAGAATATATACTTAGGAGTGAAATACATTGATAGTTGTAATAAAAAAATAAATACAGTAAAAAGTTACCTCTTTTGTCTAATAGAGAATGACTTTTTCACCACTTTACCTTTGACCATATGATCCATATGTGAAGGCTTGCAGGGTTGGCTCAATATATTTTGAGGCCTAAGGCAAAATTCAAATGAGACTTTTGTATTTAATATATCAATATTAATATAATTGGTGCCAAAAAAAATCTTAATATGATTAGTAAATGAAAATTAGTGGTTGTTTAATAACTAACTTAAACTTAAGCTTCTTATGTATTTTGTTTATTACTTTCCAAAAATTTGTCAAGAGCTGTATTTTTGAAATATATTGATTTACCCATTATTTTTTGTGTACTTAATATTTTGATTCAAATTTTTTACTAAGTCTATTTATTATTATTATTATTATTATTAAAATATATACAAACAAACCAAGGACCTTGACAATAAAAAAGTATACTTAGAAATAAAAATAATATAATTTTTAAAAAAAATAATATATAAATATGCATCATATTACACTTCTCCCACAATAGTTGATCGGGTTATTGAAAACCCACTTGCCTTTTGTTTTATGTAGATTATTTTATCCAAACAGTGTAGACAAAAAGTATGTGGGCATGTGTCAAGTACATATGAATGAGATTTAAATTAAATTCTTAATATTAGAGAATTGTATAATTTGGTAGATTGACATTTTATCTTTAACAATTAAAAGAAATGAGAGGAGCACAATTGAGTAATTCCTAGAAAGATGAAAGGGGCATTAGGGTTGGGTTTAGGTGTAGTACATACTAAGGGTAAAATGATAACTATTATGTTAAATGATAATTATAATTTTAATAAAATTTATAAAAAAATTAATATAAATACCAGGTAAGTAGTAATTTATGCTAACTAAGAAGCCCACTCAATAGGTCTTTATCATTATATCAAAAATAAATATTAGAGGCTTTGCATCTTACATCTTTTGATCTTTTATTCTCTCCTTCTCATAAGAGACCACAATATGTGGCCTTATCTTTTGATGAGGCTTTAGGTAATTGTCTTTTGATGAGGCTTTAGGCAATTGTCTAAGTGGAGCCTCGAGTTCCTTGGCTGATGAGAAAAAATTGAGTTTTTTTAAAAAGGGTTTGTTAGGATATAGTGGGCTTTGGCAAAAGGGAAATCGTCGTGTGGGGATTAGGAGATATATAATTGGCTAACCGGTCACTGGCGTGCTTAGCTCTTTCACAAAATTAAATTTCAGGCATATGGTTCGATTGTGTTGTGTCCTTGTCTTCCATTGTGGCCTTGTTGTCCTTTATAAAAAGACAATCGGTCGATGATGGTGCCCGCTATGAAAGGAAGACAATCGAGTTGATTGTGCCCGCTATAAATAGACGTGTTGCCTCATAGAAACTCACCGCCCCTCCTCCTTGCTCGCATAGAACTTCTTCACCCACAAGCGAAGCCAGAGACGATGGACGGAAGGGCTGACTGGGGAAGATTCATCTCGCTTGCTCCGCCGTATGTCAGGCTAGGTGACAAGACTATCACTAAGTCAGATACAAACGGCCACCAGTCTCGCCTGCTGATCCGCCAGCCGATGTGCAGCTCGATTTTGCAACAGGCGACCGAAGCTGAACTGGCGACAATCAACTCGGGCGGTGGGCTACCGGTTGAGGTCCTCGACTCCAAAGGTCGCAGCCACAGCATGGTGGCTAAGGTCCGACCCAGTGATAATCAGAAATGCATGGTTTTCAACGGCCCCGGCTGGAATGCCTTCGTCGGGGCCAATGAGCTGCAAGTGGGCTACCAGCTAAGCATATACTTCAGGACTGGTGAAGGAACTCTCAGCTTCGCCTTCCTTTGAAGTGCTCGGAAGTATGGAGTCATTGTTTAGGCTCTCCAGTCGGATTATGATTTACGAGTGCAGGTTCAGGTGCTGTTTGGGTCGAGAGAAAATTCCAATGATTCCGTCACAATGCAATCACCAAATATCGTTTGGATAATGAATCTAAATGGAAATAAAAATTTGTGGGTTTGACTGACGTTGACGTACGACTTTTCCCTCCAAAGGAAGTGGCTGAAGAGATTCTCATTCTCATCTGTTTTGAGCACGTACAAATTCATCAAAGCTCATTAAAAACACGTGTTCCGCTTACATACTTACTCATTAAAAACACATATCTACCACGTGTTTCACTTAAATACTTTCTCCTTTCTAAAAAGGTCTATTTATATTTGGATCCATGAGCCAATTCTATAACTACCCATCGATTTTGATCCAAATGGCTTATTTTAATTTTTTAGATGGGTAAGCCATTTAACCATGGTGACATGACCTCTCTTTCTGTCAGTCTCCCCCACCTCCCTCCCGTGGCCGCCGGCGGGCATTTGTTGCTTGCTCCAGCTCCCCCTGCCCCTTCTGACCTTCCACCCTCCCTACTCCCCCCTCCCCCATCCGACTTTCTCCCCGCCGTCACATGCTGTCGTAGGTGGCCTCTGCCAGCCATCTATGCGATCCTCTCCTCGCCGGACCCTACCAAGTGGGGGGTCGATCAACCTTCGACATAGTCCGTAACTGGGGTGGCTTCTGGACAGTGAAGCCCAAGCTGGTAGTGGTCCCGGGGGACCTTGACAACAAGCTACCTTGTGGCCCTCCCAACAAGGCCACCGTGGCCCTTCACCGCATCGCCCTTCGATTCGGCGACCACGTCGACATCTCCGCATACACCAACCGCCACACCTTCGTCCACATCCCACGCTGGGTCCACAATCAGCGTAGCGAGCGCCGCCAGCTCGACCTCCTGGGGCCTCGTCAGCCGAGCCCTAAGTCTGCGTCCGCTAGTACCGGACACACCTCGACCCCGGGAATACGAAGTATGAGGCGGAGAGGGAGCTGGTCGTGCCGAAAATTGGGTACATGCTGGTTGCGGAGCTGCAGCTGGCAAGGGTGTTACGTGAAGATGATGAAGGATAAGTTGCAGGCGGCGGACTCAGCGCTGAAGAGGCAGATACAACATTAGATGAGCATCGGTGTAGATTGGTTGTCCCTTGTGTCGAATGATTTTGTTTTTCTGGAGATGCTGCGGAGGGCGAGGGAGTTCGAGCTGGGGACGGTGGTGACTGGGGACAGGAGGAGGGCACTTAGCCAGTAGGCAGACATATATCTACACTTGCAACAGCTGCATCAAAATTGGATTCGACACACTGACATCCGGCCTGAAAATGTGATCCATGTGACATCCGGTGTTAAGGATCATTAAATGTCATTTATTTTGCCTTTTAGCTAGAGCAAATCCGGCAGCAGTTGGGGCATTTGAAGGTGCATTGTGTACCAAGTCCGATACAGAATTTTTCCATTATGCTTCTAAGAATGGCACGTTCTTTAGTAAAATAGTTGAAATCAGACCGTAGAGAGGGCATTTTGTACTATTGTAATTGCAAATTGTGATAGGCCCATCTCTAATCACAAAAAATAGTCCTATCTAATCATATTAGAATTACTTGGGCAACACACAATTTTCATATCCAGGTGAAGACATGGAGGAATAATCTTGTAGAATAATATTTGTGTCAAGATATTAACGCCATGTACAAAATATCTTCAAGCTAAATAGAAAATACCCATGACATTTTCACATACGTGCAGTTCATCCTACCCGACGAGGAAGACGCTCTTCGGAGGCCACATGGGGCTGGCGCTGAATTCCCATTGAGTGCACTTGGTGCACATTGACATTTAGCCAATTGCTTTCTAATCTGAGGAGTTGATGCGTGTTGACATTTAGCCAAATAAAATCTTCTCCAAATCAATCCGATGCTCACCTTCGAGCACTGCAAGAAATTCGCGAGTTTAACACTTTTTCACACACTAAAAGAAAATGTTAGGCCTTGTTTGGCAGTATATACAAGGAAACGACTTGTTTGATCCTGCCCATGTACTGTACGTCAGTTTATCTTTCTTTTGTGATTGGTAAATAGATGATAGTATCCACATGGCTAGCACTTTGTTGAGGACTGATAAAAAGGAGCAAGATTTTACATCGTCTCCAATCTGGTTGGCCCAATTACTTATCTATTCAATTTTTAATCTTAAATGACAAGAAACCCATTCTAAAGATCTAACTTTTATGTTTAACTATTAAACATGGTTAATACATGGGGGCAAAAATGCCTAATTTCAAGAATCAATGCTTAACTACTGTGTAAAATATTGTAAATTTTGTACCAATCTTTAGTAAACTACCATGATAAATTTACACCATAATATCTAATGACTTAAGTACCTTTTAGTGAAACGTTTGGGATAGATGAAAAAAAGATTTTTTAGCAAGTGGTTTTATAGGTTGTTTAGTTCTGATTTTTATGAGCTTTTATTTTTACAAATATTTTTTTGTCTCACATTAATATCTTCGTTTGGTCTTTCAAAATAAATTAATTATATTTATTTTAAAAAATCAAAAGAGCAGAGGAATTTGTGCCATTAGAAGCGCCTAAATGACATTTGGTAGTAGGTCGTCATTGGATGCGACCACTAAATGTCTTATTAGATGAATGAAGATGATGTCAAGCAAAGAAGAAGTCCTACTCAGAAAAGAAATAATATCCAAATTCTAGAGAGACAACACATGTTACCCAAAAAAGCATGATAACACAAATCTATCACACTCAATTCTTGATATATAATAATATCACAACGCATCTGATTTGTCTGGTTGAGTGATATCAGACTTCTACATTAACAACTTGAGTGAAGCCAAAAAGTATTATTATCACCAACTTTACTTTACATTAGGGTTGTAATAAAAAAATTAAACTCAAGCTTTAGTAACGTATAAGTTTGTAGGGCATGTATGGGCCCTACATATTCAAGGCATGGTGACATACGCGATAAAACTTTCGCCCTCCATATTCAAGGCATGAATAATTGGAATTGTGGTATAAAAATTGTGTTAAAAAGTTGTTTTCACGCCATTTTTAGTTGGAATAGCCCGAATCTCCTAGCCCCCATTTTTTGAATTAAAAATTTTATTATTTTTAATTCCCCTTGTATTGATTTGAGCATTTAAAAAGTGTTATATAAATAGGGGCTCATTTTAAAAATTAAAAATTATTTATGCATGTGAGATTTTGTTTAGAAGAGTTTCTCAATATGAATGTAACAGTACAAAGAATTATAAATAATTTAATTTAAAATTTTAAAAATAAGTTTGATGTAATATCTAAATTTATTCTAAATTTTTTTATTACTAACTTGAATTTTCAGTTTATGTTAAATAAAATTATACTTCTATTTAAAAAATTAATTTTAAATAATTTTTAAATCTTAGCGATTGCTCTCGGCTAGTGTTAGTTTTTTGGGTTTTTTTTAATATAGGTGGCTCAATCCCCACACCTGTCCCCTTTCGTTGTACCTTGACGGAATGTCCTATCTGTAACGTTCCCCTTTTTTTGCGTGAGGAGTCAGAAGTGGTGGTCATTGGGTGACTTTCATGTACAAAAGCCAAGAGAAGCTGGCTCATTGCGACTTTCATAGAGGGAATATTAATAAAGGCATAAAAAGTTCGAAGTAGTGCATGGACTTACATCACCCTCCAACACCGACTGTAGCTAGGAAAAAAGAGAAAAAACATTCAGAATCACTTAACCATACACACATTCATTGAACACTTGAACTGAATAAGTACTAATGTAGTATAAACGAAATTTATAAATCATAACCAAGAGAAATGAATTTCGTTTTATACTCTTCAGTCTCCAATCAACAAGCTACATAAGTCCCATCATCAGATTGGCTCCTAGGGATAGAGTATTTAAACTAGAGCGAGTTAAAGTGTAACGATTCGTTTTTCAATTACGTCTAACCTGAAGGGTTAGAGATAATTAAATAATTTTTGAATAAATTTTAGAGGTTTTCAGAGGTTAAAACCTCCATATAGGGGTAAAGCTCGAAATAACGAGCATAAAGAATTGAAGCACACGAGAAACGAAGGTCAAGACCGAAAGTTACGACCTCGGGAAGCGTATAATTTAGGTGGGACTTACTTAAAAAGAGTGAGATAAAGTGATTTAAGTGGTTTTGAATCGAAGGGCTCATCGATACGATTCTAATAGTACTAAGAACACACGAAACTGAGTCTGAGGTAGGAAGTTACACGTGTTTGAAGATTAGTATATAAAAAATAGGAAAAGAAAAAGGGGCACGCGCGACCAATGCGCGAGGTATGCGTGACCATGATGTGCGCGCGGTGCGTAAACGGTAGGTGCCATGGTTTTATTTTGGCGGATCGAGGGCTTATAAATACCCCATTTCTGTTAGTTTTGAGACACGACCTTCATTTTGTCCGTTTCTGAGCATTCTTAATCTGATTAAGGCAGCTCAAGAGGCGTTCTAAAGTAAATCGATTGTGCTCTATGCAATGGAGGGGTCCTTTCTTTGAGTTGGAGACCATATAAAGAGGAAATACCCCAAGATTAAGAGAGGTTTCATCCTCAAGCACAGAGAAATTCTTCTCTGTTTCTAATCATCCTAACTCCAATTTAGACGGTTCAAAAGGCATTCTTGACGACTGTATATGAAATAAACGTCTCAAAACAAGAAGAGGTCTTGCTCATCATTGTCGAGCACAAGAGAAAAAAAATAGGCTAAGAACAAGAGGGGATTCTTTCTTCCGTCACTAGGCCAAATAAAGAAAAGTGGTCCGAAGTAAGGGAGGCTCTACCCTCTAGCAAAGGGCTAAGATGTGTGAAGAACATCCCTAAGTAGGGGAGGTTCTGTCCATCGCCCACGGGCGTAGAAAATAAGAAGAGTCTCCGGGAGGGGAGCGTTTGTGCGTCGTCTTTCAGTGCAAGACTAGGAACATATTGAGGCTAGATGAGGCTCCATCCACTACCCCTGGATCCGAAGGGGAGGACGCCCAGAAGGAACGAGCAACCCTGAATGCCAATACTTTGTGAGACATCAGGGGAGTAAGTATTTCTAACATTCCGTTTAAATTATAAAGCTACATGTGCTAAATTAGGATGTGTGCTATATTATGATACTTTGTGTTCTGATCTGCTATGTTTTGATGTGACATGTTTATGATCCGTCTTGCTCTAGGGTAGAGCGAGATGCGTGGTGTGTGTGTCCGGTCTTGGCTCAGTGATAGAGCGAGACGGGTGATGTGCTCAGTCTCGGCTTAGTGATAGAGCGAAATGTATGTTATGTTCTATCTCGGCTCAATAATAGAGCGAGACGTGTGAATGTGATTATTCCGCTCTGTAATAGAGCGAGATGTGTGATTCCATTGATTTATTAACTTCCGCTTTACTCCAATAGATTACGAGTTTCAGTATGACTCCGATTGGATATCAGTGTATACGTATTTTAACGTATATGATTTTGCGACGTATGATGTATGTAATAGCCGTTAGGCAGAACTACATTTGGATCCGATCATATTGGAATAATATTATAAATGTTTTCCAATACGTAATGGCAAGACAACGTTGGCTCGATCCAAATTAATTATAACTATAAGTTTTATTCTGATTTACATGCGACGAACTATGAAGCTTCGTTGTGTATATGATTGTTACAACTCAAGTCTATGTACAATGAAGCTTTGAAGCTCTGTAGTGCATAGATGAACGTTGTACCTCTCGTACACAGATGATGATTCTTGGCTTAATGAAAGAAACTTTTTTATCAGAGATTTTGTGGACCCCGGCTCGGGTTAGGGTGTTATGTAGAGCGATGGAGAATTTTGTCTGTTGTAGGAAGGCCTGCATGTAGAGTCCAAATATCATAGGAGTTACATGCCACGTCGAAGTCGCATGTTGGAAACCCTCCAATGCAATTAGGGAAGTTTCCTCATAACAAAGATCGACTTCAACTCAGAATTTGGTTATTTTCTTTGTGGTAGTAATCAGGAGTCGACCATGGATACCCCCTACTTCTCCAAGCTCGACATCACTTTGTGGAAGTCTGCAGGGTGCTCCTATATGAGAAAGCTAAGGAGCATGCGGCTATTAACAAGCTCCCTCCACCTCCCTTCCCTCCTTTCCTTTTTCAAACACTAAAATCTCCATCTACTCCTCTCATTGAGACACGGAGACCCTTTTCCTGGCTGGATTAGCTGTGCTCATGAACAACCTTCCCCCATCCTCCCGGATGCCCTAATATGACCTCTGGCCCACAATCAACCAACCTTGTAATAAGGGCTCCCCATCTTTTGGAGCCGGCAAGAAGAGGAAGGCACTTGTTCGGTCTCTCCCTTAGGAGACCGTGGAGATCCCCCTAGGGTCGTGGCAAGAGGTGCCCAAGCAACAGGGGGGTTCTCCGTCAGTCTGGTTGGGGTAGACTGTGATAATCCCTACTAAAGAACACAGCGGAAGCGGCGGCCTAGGTGAGGGCCAAGTGATGGTGGAGTGCCTATGGTAGTGGCAATTAAATAATTTCTCAAAAAACATGTAATAAACTGCAATAAAAATGATTCTTAATTAGTGTAAATAAATTCAAAAAAATATAGATAAATATATTGAGGTTGAAACCCCACCATTTATCCCTTAAGAAACATATCAAACACACTAAAGAGATATGTGAATTACCTCTTCAATGATGTATTAATCTTTCTAATGGAGACTTGTCTTCTCTTTTCACCAAAGAGAATGACCCTTCCTTCACTTGCCAATTGCTGGAAACAACTGGCTCAAGGGAGCTTGATGGAAGAACAACAAAGAGAAGATAGAGACTTGATTTCGTGTGCATAAAAACTTGGAGAAGATCCACCTCTTCCTTGGGTCATCACATATAGAGAGAGGAGAAAGAATTTCTACCTTTTCTGCTTTCATAAGTCATCTCACACTATTCGTTCATTGCTAACATGAAGGGAGAGTTATATGAAGGTAGGAGTGGGAGAGTCCCTCTCTCACTCTCCCTCTAATTGATTTCATATTGGGATAGGACCGATTAAGTCTTATCCCATTCCAACTCATTAGATGGGGCCCATAAGACTCACTCTCCTTCATGTCTCTTTCTTATGTTTCCTTTCGTGGGTCGAAGACCCACTAACCCAACACCTATAGTCTATAGACATATCAATCATCAACATTGGCTTCTTCTAGTAGAGGCCATATGCAACGGGTCTACTTGGAAGCTAAGAACGACAAGCCTAACATATACAACGATGCCACTAGGCTACTGATTCTATTGTTGGATTGGCTAGGCATCCAAGAACAAATGGTCTACAACTTGTAAGGGGGTCAAAAATAAATAAGCCATTAATCAATTTTAAGTGTATACATATCATTATTTTACCATAAAATTAAGACAAAACTGGCGTCTTCTCTTATGAGCAGGCTTTATCTGACACTAGGTCTAAAAAGCCTGTAAAGTTAATTTGAAGGACACGTGATTTTAATTTGTAGACAAAATTACCCTTCTTCCACCTTCTTCTGGCTTCTTCCTTATGTTTCTCCTTCTTCCTTCCACCTTCTTTCCACTTCATCCATCCAGATCTTTAATCCCTCTTTTTTTCTTATGCTCCTCTTTCTTTCAGGATGGATCTCCTCCTCTCCTCCCTCTTCTTCACCGTCTTCAACTACCTCCTCCTCACCCTTGGGGGCCACCTCCTTAGCCGTTGCTGGCCCAACCTCCCCTTGGGACCTAAACCTTGGCCCATCTCCAGCCCAACCTCCTCCACCTCGGCCTTGCCCTCCACCAAAATCTAGTCATCCTCACCAGCACCTACGGCTCACTCCTCAACCTCCACCTCGGCTCCATCCCCGTCATGGTTGTTGCTTCCTCCTACACCGTCCCCTCTTCCTCAAGACTAAAGATGTCAACTTCTCCTCCTGGCCGGCGTCTTCAACCTTGGCGACTTCATCACAGCTCTCGACTGGCTCGACCTCTAGGGAGTCGCTAGAAAGATGAAGCATCGCCACCTCTACTTTTGACTCCTTCCTCTTCCGCATCCTCGACGACCACCATGGCTCCTCCGGCCTCCGCCACGAGCGCTACTAGGATATCCTAATAAAGATAGTAAATATTTACTCTCTTTATATATAATAAAGTGAGTGCATATTTACTCTTTTTCCTCCTCAGAATTGCTACATCAGAGCCTGCTGGAGGTGTTGGAGTCAGAGCGGCTAGTGCTACTGGCGGAGAATGCATGATTGGGGTTTTGAGCAAAGGAGGAAGGGTGGAAGCTGGTGGAGGAGGCAGCGTTCATGCAACTACAGGCGACAGAGTTGGCGAGGTGAGTGGTGAAGATGAGGGACAACCACCGGGTGTGCTTACTAGGCCAAGCGAATGAGGACTTGCATACACATATATACGGGTTAGAGAAGAAGAATAAGGAGTGCTACGAGGTGATGGCCCAGTGGGAGGCAGAGAAACAGGTGGTGGTGCGGGAGGTCCGCCACTAGGTGGAGCGGCTGAAGTTGAAGAACATTATAGTTTGAGCTCGATCTTGGGAATGAAGAGGGTGCTTGGGGGTATTTTTGTCGAAATACAAATATTAGAGTTAATGACAGATTAACCAATTTTTTTTTGTAGTTAACATTTAAAACCCCTAAAATAAAACATTAACTTTATAACTAAAAGTGCCAAATTTTACCACGGAATTAGAATGTCATAAAAATAATAAAATTTATAGAGGAATTCCTAATCAGAAAGCATGTTTTATGAAAGATCAAAAGAGGCAATCTTTCCCAAACCCGATCAAGCCCAAATGGCCCAAATCCAAACTTGTCTTCACTTAGATTGCTTTGTTTCACTTTTGTAAGTACAAAACTATGAGTAAAAATCACTTCTACACTCAATTTAGATTAAAAATAATCTTTTCACTTGGATTACGGTTATCAAAGTTTATGCCCTCTTTATTTGATTCTTGGGAAGGAAGAGCTGAGGGGTGAAGAAGCAATAGCAATGTGAAGGTTGTGCCAGAAGACAGAGCCACATAGGCTGGGATTAATTGAATAGAGGAAGACATACGCTAGGAGGGACTTAGATCACAATCCAATTTCGGAAGGATGAGGTGGTGAGTTAGGGCTCAAGTTTCGAGAAGAAAGAGCCAGTGCGAAGGGAGGATTAGATGTCAATAAGTCATGGGTTGGACTCTCCCAAGATTTCCTATTGAGATAGGATTGTCCAAGTCCTATCTCATTCCAACCCATTTGATGGTATTGATATAAATGAAAAACTGAGGGTGTAATTTTGACCCCCTTTGCTATATAACATAGGTCTGTCCTTGTGTACAAGTACAGGTCCTATACGAAGAGCCAAGTCGTGGACGAGGGACGATGGTTCTCACAGCAAACTTCCAATGATGGGCTAGAAGGGTTGCTTGACCTAGATCGGGTTCTACAAGACCTAACCCAACCCAAGATAGTAACCTAGTTCTTAAGACCCAAACTGACCCGACTTGAGACAGAATCCAAATTTCTTGGACCCAACCCGATATAAGATCCGAAAAACCTAAAAACCTTAAATAAGAATTGATATTTTATATTGGGTCGGGTCGGGTCGGTTCGAATAATTAAAACCAAATTATCACTATTTTATGTTAGTTCTATTTATAAAAAAATATAAAAATTTATATAACCTGGTTTAAATAGAATCAGATCTGGGTTTTCGAACCATCCGTAAGGCTAGAGCAATATCTTACCCCTGCCAAAACTCAGTTTGCTCCAATCTCTCAACTGAATACTCATAACTGTCATATCTCACACAAATCAAGAGGTGGCACATAGTTCATGTTAAATCATTCAAAAGCAATAAATATTGCAAAATTTATACATGGCGTAAGGCAATGACATGCATGCCAAAGTAGTTTGTTAGACATATTCATAATATTTAGTGCGTGTGCCACATAAATTATGGTCACGATGCTAATAAAGTCACAAGACGGTCATGCCAGGTTGGGCTACAAGGATTTTGGGGGGCTAACATGGATTTTCTTTGCTTTGGCGAACTAATACGTTAGCACCAGCCCTACTATGAAACATAATGGATATCAGTTGGGCGTAAGGCCCCTTTGTTTTGTTAGGCAAGGCAGGGACTAGACACAAAAACAGTATCTGTGATTAGCCCACGAACTAACAGTGATTAGCAACAGCGTAATTAGTAAAGTTTTTGTTTTCTTTCCTTCATTTAGTAAGAGTGTGCGTCCACTGCCGTGCCTTTTTACTCAAAAAAATATTAATTACCTTGTATAAGTTTTACACCGCGAATTATCTGCACATTTGCAATAAGTACCTTTAATTTAAATCTCATAATTACATAAAAGAGAAGAACTACGCAAATATAATATTTATTTCAAAATAAAACATTTTTAAATAAGACAATTATTTTAGGACAGATGAAGTATTATTTTCAAAAAGTAAAACTCAAAATCGTGTATAATTTGCATTCCTTACATAGTCTCTAAAAGTGAAGCACAAGTCATGCTGTGTTTGTTTGGCATTAAAGAGATGTAGGCAAATAAAAACAGCATTTCTTGTGGAGATAATTATGCCATTACAATTGTGTTTAGAAGGATTGGTTACAACTAAACGAGTGATGCTACTCTTAAGTCTACTAGGAACAGAGCACATGCAAAAGCACGTGAAAACTTAGTATGCCAATTAACTTGTAAAAACAATAGGGTTGCATGAAAAATAAATCATGCAAAAAAGAGATAAAATAAAACAATGGTAATTTATTTTAAAATTTGCAACAAAATTAATTTACCAAATATGAATGTCCAATTTGTATATAAATTTTAAATAATTAGATTAATAAAATACTTACCTAACACCCATTGCGTTCTTTCTTCCTTTTTGTTTGTTTTTTGTGGATTACATAGGTGAAGATAGATAGGCAAGAGACACGTTTAGCCTAAAAAATGAAAACAAATTCATAGGGAGAAAAGAAGAAGTTTTAAACTTGTTTGGAAGCATGTGTAAGGGTATGTTTACAATTTTTTTTAATTTATAATGAGAGCATGAAGGCTATTAGATGGCTACACAAAATTGTAAAAACCTGATTGGAATATAGAAGAACTATAAGAAAATTATTTATAACCATAGAATTACAACCACTACATGACTAGAACAAATTTAAAAAAAAACTAACTGGAATATAGAAATTATATATGCAATAATTATACTATTAGAATACTCTCTTATTTCATCAAAAAGATTATTTGGGTAAAATTGTACCCCAAAAAAAGGTTGTCTCATGCAAGTGACTTTCTCGATTAGCGTATTGTGCATTTTCCCCTTTGAGTGTTCTCTAAGTTGATTCAATCTCAATAGTGTTTTGTCTATATTGGTCATTTCATGAGTATAGTGTGCCCTTTTCTTGTAAATTTTAACAATTTTCACTTTGATCAAGGTTTATTCATATATGCTTTCAGCAAGAAAGATGAAGTAGTTCTTGATTTCTTCCAAACAATTCTTCCAACATTGTTGGATGGGAGATGATCCTTGCCTTTGTTACCGATCATTTCGTCATTTGAATCACTAATCATGATATATTTGATGGTTATTGTGAACCAACTATAGCTTGTATCAATTTCAACTCAAATAATATATTTGTTGAAATTCCATTGGCTTGATTATTGATGCTAACAATATACCTAATATCAAAACTAATTTTAGTTGGTTCACTTGACCCATCATCAGAACCACTTTGAACTTCAACAAAAACTTCACTCCCATTGGATAAAGGCAGCATATTTATAGGACAATGCAAATCAAGATGAACAGATCATCTTGTTTTCTTGCAAGCCCTCTTGAAAGTTCCTGCCACTGCTTATACAAAAATCTTCGTCAATTAGTTAAACGAACTATATGTAAAGATAATAAGAACATATTGTAGAAATACAAAATAACTATAAAAGGCATATTCATAATGGATCTTTTAAAAAAAACAAAGGTACAACTTTTAATAAATATAAAAAAATTCAACTTAATTCATAACCAGGAAACTAATTCTTAACATATATGTAAAAGACAAAAAATATGAATTTATTTAAAGAAAGCAATACATAACTATTGGAGTGTGGGAGCACTCTATATTTGTAAAGGGGAGTAAGCAAAATGAGGATTTTCTAAATGGTTAAGGTCAATATTTATATATATTTGTAACAATTGAATTAAGAATAATAAATGCTAACTTATTTGTACACGCCATCAATATGAAATAAATTGAACATTCTCCATAAATGTAGAGAATCATATTGGAAGGAATAAATATGGGACAACAATGAGACAAATTTGCAATGAAAATTGATAGATATTGCGACATTTCCCATGCATAATGTATATATGCAAGAAAAGGCAAACATACCACTCAAGGCGTTCGTCGATGCCCCACTCAACACCTTCAAGCACTACCCGGTTTGGCAGTCAATAATTTTAGTAGTATGGTTCCTACTTGAAAAAGTGATAAACACATAATAAGTTATATCAACAACACCGACTTCTCTACGAATGTGAATAGGTACAAGAAAATAAAGAGAAAGGCAAAACTCCCAAAGCATGAACATGAGATTATTCAAGGATATAAGGACTTTTCCATTAGGACTAAAAGCTAAAGCAATTGTTCACCTTAGAGGATGAACAAGCAGGTAACATTTTTGCTAATATATGTCACAGAGACTCTACTTTTACCCTAAATTATCTAAAATCCCACAAAATTAAACATAAGACATAAAATAATAAAAAATAAAAGTCACGAGGAGAATGCATAATTTTCTTACCTTGAAATAAGACCATGTTTTGAGTATGGTGTTTCATAGCATTCTCCAATCTTTCTAGGATTAGTTTTTTATAAGCACCTTACCAATCTTTCGAGGGTTAGTTTTTTACAAGCACCTTACCAATCTTTTTGATGTGTGTTTCTAGTCCAATCCCCATCCATGCTAACAATAAAAAAACATTAATGCTCCGGGGAACACGTGGATTGATCAAATATAAAATTCTCTCTAATTCATTTATTAACACCAAAAAGTCAATATTATTATTTTTAAATAATAAGGATTGCAAAAATTACCCATGCTGTAAGGTACATGAAGCTGAAGATAGTTGAGAGCATACAAGCTGAGAGCTAAAAGGTAAATTTGAAGCTTAAGTCGAAGGCACATTTGCATCATCCACCCACGCCTGAGTCATTTTGCAAGGTGATTTGTCCAAATGACCAACAAGTGGAATTCAAGTTTAGCAAAAAATATAAGCTCAAGATAAAAGTTTTGGCTTGTGTATTTTTTCGAGTAAAGACAATATATGATGACTTCCATGTATGTAAATTATGTGAGTAGAATAGAAATGTCAGAATCTGAAATGGTTTCAAAATAAAAAAGAATAATAATCAAGTAAATAATCTGTTATAGATCGAATGCAAACTATTCAAATTGATATGTATTATATCACATCATAAGAATGAGGAGAATGACATGATAATAACAAGCACGATGACGCAAATGGTTGGGTTAGATATATATAGGCTTCAAAATAGTTACCAACATCATATTCCAGGGCAGTTAATTCATAAAAAAATCACTTTCATAGTTAACCGTGAATCCAATTCAAGTTCTCCTACTATAGTATCATCAAATATTATACCTCAAGATGCAAACATCAATCAAAAGGGCACTCATTACTCAACAAACAATTTTATCATATATATTCCACTACATATAACATATAGATCAGACTCATCATCAGGAACAAAACACAAAACGACTGGTACAATTGAGTTCAACAAAAACTTTAAAACCCAACCCTACCTGCCATTCCCAATCTAGAACGAGTAACGGGTCAAGACCATAGTATTAGTTCAAGCTGGAATTCAGATTAAAAGGGAGATTTTTTATGTAACTGCATTGGCCTTTCCCAAATGTATTAGCTCAGGCTTAAATTTAATCAGCAGTAAATTTCAAAGACTTCAAAAGGAAAATGTATATCCCTAAATATGCACACAACACAATCTACATTTAATTATTTGACAAGATACCAGCTAATAACTAATATGCAAATCAATGCTAAAATCTCAATCAAGAAATATAATAGTTTCAACAAGACAATAAAGGAAAATTGCTATTCTTTTTGTACAATAAAATGGACAATGAAAATTAAAAAGATAAAGAACAATCAGTTGCTCATATACTATCTCATTCCATAGGCATTCAGTTAGATGCATTCACTCTTTACTCTATCCCCTTATAACAACAAGCAATCAATATTTGAATGTTATTGTACTATTTAAATAAAAATTCCACTCAAGAATAACTAATATAAATATTGAAGCAATATCACCAACTTAGAGATCATAACTTCTGTCGTAGTCTGGGTCACTTCGATCCTTCTCCTGATCTTTGAATATTGCAACCTTGAAGGTAATACCGCTATCTTTCTAGTTTGTTTTCTTAATCTCATTGATCATGTTCATGTAACAGTCGTTGTCCTCTTCAGTAGCTTCAGGAGAAGATGGGCTTTTCCTTCCATAAAAAAAAGAAGACATTCCTTCTAAGTCCCCATTGTTAGAACCATCAAAGATGCAAGCTCTTTCTCTTTCATATTCCTCCTTCCTCTCTTCAACAAATCGCACATGGCACCTCTTATTTCCAATCTCACTCAGATCACTTGAAGACATCCTCTCTAGCCTTGGCCTCATGGAAATCTTGAGTGGCTCTATTTTGCCACTTTCTTATTGTTTAAAAACAATTTGTGATAAACAAACTGATCCATATTTGGAATCTAGCTTCTTCCTTATCACTATTCTATTCCCATTGTCCAAAGCCACAAAGTGAAGAGTTTGCCTCACCAGACAAAAAACAATAAGTGGACAGAGCAAGGGGAAGACAGAGAGAAAGAGGATGCGAGAGGTACCCACGTGGTGGTAGTAGCAGTTGATGGTGACAATAGATGCACTTGAAGTGGTTCCCACTAAATTGAAGGGAAGTTAAAACGGTAAGAATAAAGGGAAGCTGAAGCAGCATGTCGTTAATTTTATTACAATTGTGGCAAATGTGTCATGGTATTAATTAGGTATAAAAATAATATTAATTAACTACACCTACCAAATAAAAACACCATACAAAGTTTACCAAATCTATAACCGA
This sequence comes from Saururus chinensis, assembly GCA_035235625.1. NCBI lineage: Eukaryota > Viridiplantae > Streptophyta > Magnoliopsida > Piperales > Saururaceae > Saururus > Saururus chinensis. The sequence continues at coordinate 11,599,937 of CP141150.1, forward strand.
TAATTAGGCATGAAAGCAACCTTGAGTATGCACACCTACAAAAAAAATTGGCCACAATTAACTATGATCAATGAAGTATAATAGATAATGTCAGGGCAGTCAAAAAGGTAGGGCACACATACAAAAATGGCAGTAAATAACAAAAAACGCGAGGGAAGTTAATCAAATACTCAGGATACCCCCACGAACCCACCATATTTTCAGTCACACTTAATCAAAAGAACACATAAATAGTAACCATTCAATAGATTCATCGGTCATTTCCCCATAAAAAAGTTAGAACTTGGTCAAACTTGGGCCAGTGCTTTATAGAGGATATTGATAAAAGGTTCAAAGCAATATTTTTTATGATAAAAACCTATTGGAATATGGTGGATTAATTATAGAATGACATGATTAAATTAGTAGTTTATGTGAAGATCATTGAAACTGGGAGATTTTGGCCATATTCCTAAAGAAGAACCATTGAATTGCATGTAGTAACATCCAAATTAATGATCTCACGTCTGATCGCTTGAAAGTGATCCGACAATTCAAGTATTAATGAATTGAACTATTTGTATAAACAGAAACTACACATGCTAACTAAAATGGAGTATAAAATTACAAAGGGGAAAGAAGTAAATTTTAACATAACCTACTTACATGATACACTTCAAGAAAAAATCGTCAACTAAGTAGTCTCACTGCTCTACAATTTTATTATATTTAATATAACTATAGTGGAAAGGGAACTAAAAACATACATGTCAACTACAACAAGTAACCTGCTGAGATATATGCTAACAATGAAGGGACAAATATAGTTGTGCTGAGATAAATGCTGACAATGAAGGAACAAATTTAGATGAATCAAATTCCTATGTACGTAGGGGTCGAAAATGGTCATTTGGCCAGGGTCAAACACTGATCGTGACCATGACCAATTAACATGACCATTTAGTGTCATGATTGTGACCGTGACCGATTGTTCAGAAGACATGGTCACAAACACGGTATGTCCATTTTTTATTTTTTCAACTTTTACCAAATTTACATTGAAGTAAGTAATTGTTATTTATTTGGTTTGAGTTACAATTTGCTTGACCAATATTTGTATTTGGTTTTTCTCTCACTTGGTCCTTTTATTTTGAAGTTCATTAATTAATTTTGTCTCCTTGATGGACTACGTTTGAACTTTGAATATATTGGTATGTGTCTGCCAATCGCAATAATAACTTCAAACTGAAGAATTTAAACACTGCATGTCATAAAGATGCGCTAGTTACATTTTTGCTTGACTAAATTATCTTATAAAACTTGTCCTTAAGCTTATTTGAAATACATTTATTACACAATACTTCCAATCTTGCCCACTATTTTATTTATATGTACATTGTTAATTTTTTATCATTGATTATGCTATTATTTTTGTCCACAACATAAAAAAATTAAAAATGGAAATCAAATGTGTTTGAATTTTTTGGAAAAAATACTATGGGACAATAGTGATGGATGCCAAAAGCCATTATGGATATACAAATATTAAAACATAGATTAACCGTTATTCCAAGAAAGAGGAGCAACATACCATCCGGTCCATGCAAAGAATAGTTTTAATCCCAAATTTGTTGTATCCTTGGCAAACTTAAACATGAAAGTGTACATAAGAACATTCAAATCTTCTACTCTAAAATTATTGAAGGCTGACCCCAAATAATACAATCCATAATCCCACTTAATCCAGTGGATGTCATAGTTTGAACTGCTATTAACACTCCATTTGCATAGCATAGAAAAGTTCGTACATGTCTAAGCCTTCACGTTATCAATTTTTTGAAATGTGGGTACACGTTACGAGAGTAATATTGATAAATAAGGTCAATTAATTTGAACGATACAAACTATTACCTACTCTCACCCCAATGGTGACAAGGTTACACCCATACTCTTGGTTACAACAAGGGAAATTAATGAACATCCATCAACAATAATTTTTATAAACATTCATACAAATGATGAGATTTCAAGAGTCCACTTGCTATCTCAATTTTGTACACATTAAGGTATTACCGAAAAGAAAATATCTTCATTATAGCTTATTCACAAATTTATTATGTTCATGCTCAAAGAAACCTAAACAAGTTGCCACTTTTTATCTTTGAAATTCCACTTGTTACTTGACTTTATATTTTAGGTGATTGAGTTGCCCAATGATTGATTATTACAACATGCATCTATATATATTATGATCCTTACTTCCAGTAAGATGATACTTACTTCAACTTCTACAAACATACTTTCCAAGATCAAGTGTTTCTTAAGTGATCGAACTGAAAATATATATATGTGACAAACATATTTAAAAAACTATCATACAAGTAAACTTTCTTCCCACACAACCACCACAAAACACAGTTCGTATAAAAAGGATAAAATCAATATCTATTGTAACAATACAACACATAGTTCATACAACCTAAAAAAAAACTGATCATTCCAATCTATTTTTCAAACCTTTACAATATTCTTCAACACATAAACTATGTAAAGCAGAATATTAGGAAAACTGGCAATTTGAATTGAATATAAGATACAATAATGTCACAAGTCTCTTTTCCCACAATAGCTGAAGGGATCACAAAAGGGATCACAATATCTATATCTTCCTTGTCTATGAACAATTAGAATCCCTCTTCTTTCATGACAATGTTCTTTGCCAACTTCCTCTTTATGGATCTCTTCATATGGTGGTAAACTAAAACCTTTGCTCACACCTTTGTTCCAGATAATAAGCTCCCTTGACAATAGCAGCAATAATATGAAAAAAAAAGCAATCAAATGTGAATGACCATAGGCTTATGTTTTGATTTTGTATACTAAACAATGACTATTTTTACTATAAAAACGCCAACAGTACATAGTGCGACCATTAAAGAAAATAAAAAAAATTTAAAATGAAAACATTCTTGTACAATAATTCTATAAATTAAGACCCGAACGAAAATTTAAGAATTTGAACTTCTATATACAAATTAGTTGAGCAACCATTTCTTTAAATTTATCTGACAATTCCACTCATCGTAGCTTTTCAACCATAATCTCCTTGAAACACTCCAAATTGGGTGCCTAAATAAATGTTGTCACAACCTTGCCATAACTAATGATCCCTACCCATAAATTAGGGTTTGTATTAGTCCTAAGCAAAATCCATCTTTTCTGCTAAAATAAACTCTAAAAAAATTCAAACTTAGATTATAAATCATAATAGTAAAATTAGGAAGATGGAAATATGCACTAAAAATTTACGTATGTGCAAGTTCGCCTCCAAAGATGATTATCACACATATAAATGAAAGTCTCAATGTCTTCATTATCTATTGGTACACAAAAGACCAAAATATTGGCACCTGTAATTTGAAGATTGCACTATAGAAAGAAAAATTAGGAGCAAAAGTAAGAATATCTTAGCCGGGATAAAGAAACCATTGCCACATGTAGGAGAAAGGGATTAGACGTCGCATATCTGGCTTTTCATTTTCCTCTTCACCAGTTCTTAGGCTGAATTGACAACTTTTTTATCATTCACTGAATTGAGAGTGTCCTACCTTGAATAAATTTAGCTAAACAAACTATAAAGTGAAACCACTACAAAGATATATTAATTTATTATCAAGACAATTTTAAAAAAGGTTTAACTACAAAAAATTTCCCCAAACCTCAAAAAATTCTTAAAATTATTTATAAACAAATTGTTATTATCCAGCACAAATTAAGTCCAAGTTTTACATATGTGTCACATATTAAAATGTTCCGATGAAGAAAATAAAATAGCACCAATTCAAAAACAGAATAATTAAATAGCAATAATCTAATCACAAGAAATCCAAAATCAAATCCAATTCCCACAATCACCAAATGTAGATACGTGCGCATCACATCAGATGGAGACAAGAAAGAACTGCAAAAGTCATAAGATATATGACATGCTATAATGGTCATAACATAAACCGACACAATATATCAAGAGATATCAGTCGAGAACTCTGCCTAAGAGTGCACCAAAAGGTAAAAGCAATTGAAAAAAGATTATTTAGGGTTTTTATTAGTCTTAAGCAAAACTATCTTTTTCACTAAAATAGACTCTAAAAAAATTCAAATTGAGATTATACACCATAACAGTAAAATTAGGAAGATGGAAATATGCTCTAAAAACTTACATACGTGCAAGTCCACATCCAAAGACAATTATTGTAGATATAAATGAAACGTGTGTACAGAAGAGTTGCCTCAATGTGTTCGTTGTCTATTTGCACACAAAAGACCAAAACATTGGCACAAGTAATTTGAAGATTACACTATATAAAGCTAAAATAGAAGCAAAAGCAAAAATATAAAACCTTTGCTCACATCTTTGTTTTGGATAATGAGCTCCCTCAACAATAGTTGCAATAATACGAAAAAAAAACAATGAAATGTGAATTACTGTATGCTTATGGTTTGAAATTGTATAGTAAACGATGGCTATTTTTAGTATAAAAATGCCAACATGTCTAGCCCAACTGGGCTCCATGACTGGTTCCCCATGACCTTGTGATCTTATCTACACTATATGGTGGCCTAGAAGCCGTTCATCATGGCGCAGGACAAATAAGTGATTCCTCACGATTAGTTATTAGTAGTTTGACACTTTCATGCTCATGTATCTTCTTCTCCAAGGACAAACGTTTTTAAAGCACAATCAAAGAGCATTCACTCAAAAGAAGCAAACATCCATGGACAATCCATCTCTAGGTGATTCCTAAAACATACCAAAAATACCAAAATTAAGTACCTAAGTTGGTGTACAAATAAATAATCACACCGAAAAAAATCACCAAGCATAACACCAGGCATAATAGTTACATTCTAAAGATATAGAACAATTAAATAAGGCATGAAAACTCAAAATAAAGTCTCCAATATCCCTATGAACCCACCAAAAAATGAATTTTAAAGAACATATTAAACATGGAACTCATCGCCAAATTGCAACAATCATGCCATGGTAAAACATTCAGACAAAACAAAATACACGGGATAAAATATATTGCATACCAAGCGCAACGACCATATAGTGCATGCATATTCATTACAAACTATCATTTAATGAAAAAAATTTCATATTGCACACAACCTTCATCTACGAATATGAACTATGATACAAAAGGGAGAAAACAATTTAAAGTACAAACCTCATATATAAAACACCAAATGAACATAACAAGAAAGTATCCAAAAAAAGCATAAGCTTTCCTTTGCACTACTACCCAAAATTTTGGTAAACACCAAAAAAATAACACATGATTAAGAAATTGGTAATTACAGTGCATAAATGTCCATCACTTTCTTTAAACAAAGTAGAATTTCCCTGAATTGGTCAAAAATGCAATTGCATTTACTTAATAGAAAATATTTTATGAAAATCATTATAGATGAGGAGTTTTACCATCACTTGTTTTAGTCAGCCCACCCCGCCTATGTATGGATAGTAGATATCTATTGGCTATGGTAAAGGGGGTTGGCTGGCTAAACTAAGAGGTGGGAAGCTCCTCATCTAATCATTTTCTACCAAATACTTACTCAAATTGGAAGTTGGATAGTGAAGACATCAAATTAACAAAATTTGTCCTGTTTCATAATTTCTAAGATTAATTACATGCTTGCAACCCTCCCACATCCGACTATTAGATGAAATAACAATTTCTAATATAAAAATAAATCATAAGAAATTCTTGATGGATAAGTAAATCATTGTACTTTTTCTTTTTTGTACAAAGTAGTGTCAGTCATGCTTACAGTATGTTGAAGAGCTGACACAAAGGCCCTGCTTTGATGACCTTTATGAAGTGAGATGCTTCACTTAGTTAAAAAAAAAAACTATCTGATCCTTCCTTATCTTTCGCTTAATTATTAAGTTGATTTGGAAGTGTATCAAATTTATTAGACGTCATTCAGTGAAATCCTTGCAACACTACTGAATTATTCTCTTTGGTAATTTAATTAATTTGCATATATACCATGTGAAGTCCAACAAGCTTTCGGGTATTGGATCTCAACAAAACTCATCAAGAACAATAGTATGTAGGATGTGTTTTAACAAGTACCAAATGTAGGGCATACCTTCATAAGCCAAAAATAAACTAATATGATCCTCATGGGCTTACAAAAATAAATTTGATGAACAAAAAAAAGATATGTTAAAAGATACCTCTTTCCATATAGACCTATCGAAAAGCAGGTTCTTCGAGAGCATTAAGAGGTCACTCAATGCATTAAGGAGATGGAAAGACTTAGCTCCCCTCACATCATCCTCTATGTTGTTCTGCTCTGTTTGACTTGGGGTGTCATTAGCATCAATGCCAAATAAATACGTTAACAATCAACACCAGTCACCAACCTTGAGCACCAAAAATTAATATTTCAGATAAAGAAGTTGGGGAAGTATTCTAGAGAGTCATCAACATAAACATATCAAGGAGTATATTAATTGATTGAAGAATTATACCATTTTTCAAAACTGCACCAACGCCAAAGCTGGTTCTCCCAACTAATACAGAAAGCACATTAAAATTACTAATGGGGTTAGATAAAGGATATGTCAAAATCTCTTTATCTGATTCACGCAGAATTACGTTGAACATTGCCACATCTAACTGAGATACACATTCCTCCATGATCTGATAGCATCACATAAAAGCAACTGAGGAGGTTGTATGTCATCCACATCCATGTCAATGACTTACAAGGAATTGATTTCAATTATTTACCAACTTTCCCAACACAGGCAAGCAGCCATAATCATGCCCAGCAGCTCGAATGGGACAGATTCTTTTCCAAGCATCATTGAAAGCTTTCTTCCATGTGTTAATAGAAGAAGTGCATTGTTCTTGATTATCCAAACTGCTTTTCCTTCCATTGCTTTTCTTGGAGTGGAATCTCACCTTTTTTTCATTTTCATTTCCGTCAGCTGACTGCATACAAGGAGTCAATGTTTGGAGATAACAGAGATAGAAGCCAACTTATCAAATAACTCATCGATCGACTAATAACATATCCATTGTCAAGAAGGTATTACATAAGAGAAGAAAAACTCAGACAAAATAACATAAATAAAATTTCATGGATAGTGATAATGAACTGTTCTAACCTGCCACAAGAAGAACTTGACAACTCTAGAGAAGATCCATGCTACAATCTTTTCCAATGCAGCAATGAATATGTGTGGGTGTCCACAGTCAATGGTAAATTCTAATGAATATTTTTTCTTATTTCCCAGATGAATGAAATCATTCCATTTTGGGTGAGAGAACTTTTGGTTTGGGTTAGTTTGTGTTGGTTTGATGTAGGATTAAGCTAACTCACCAATTTCTAGAGAAATAACTGGTCTCAATACAAATGTATGTGAAAGCCAAAATGTCAACCTGATATAGAAACAAAATACCGTCAGTTAGGTAGCCAATTCATTTTTTTCAGATAAGCAAAGATTATTTGATTTATTAACAAAGAAACATAGAATTGAAAGATACAAACGGTTAATTAGAGCACACATCTAAATTGAAATCCAATTATAAACTAAAATCCGCCAAAGATAAAGCAGACGTGAGAAGTTTTAATGCACCTTGGAACATCAGCACTGGATGCTTTTGCAACAAAAACAAGTCCTGACAAGATACTTTTAGCAGCTCTGGCTTTCCTTTCTTGCGACCACAACTTGCAAGCATGAACATAAAACCTTGAAAGGCGCCGAGCAGGAGAATAGAACTTTTGGGTGAACCTGCCATGTTCTGCAACAACTAAATAATGGCTAGCCTCAAGGGAAGCACTTGCTGCAACTTCTCCTTCAAGCAACTCAATTTTATGCTCTAGTTGTTGAATTTTGCTGCCAGCATGACTGTAATCTGCCTCCTTAAATATTGACTTAGCTTCTGCTACGAAGTGCTTACTTTCGCGACTATTTCTTCTCTTATCTGCTAGTAAATTTTTGGAATATGCGTGTGTATCTTCTACAATATCCAATTCTTTCTTCAAACCATTGCTCTCTACTCCTATGATTTTGAAGAGGGCAACAGGATCTCGAGCAAACACTCCTGCATTTCTATGAGGGTTGTCACATGATGAAGTATGCTATGGCTGTCCATTTTGAATAAGCAGGTGATCAAGATGCTCATCTTCTACTACGCCATGTATGCTATCTGCAATCAAAACCTCAAAGAAATTCAACTCCGGATTTGGAAAGTAGTTTTTATCTAATTAAAGATTAACTACACACAATAATACAAAAACTAATAATTCGGGGCTCAATCAAGAAATATAGAATCCAACAGAGCTACAAAAGGATTGTGTGAGAACTTGCAATCAAATTAGCAATGGTAGCACAGTCCAATTTCTAGCCCCAAAAATGAACATGCAAACATTGGTACAAATGAATATAGGTACAAATGGATATAATAGACGAATATTTGTTACCAAGCCTGTTTGTACATGATCAAGACTGAACTGGGCGAGTAAAGTGTAGTAGAACTGAGGCCGACTAAGGAGCAAGTCAAACTTTGGGGGGTTTAGCAGCGGAATCAGAAGATTTAAAGACCATGACTATCCTCCTCTTCCACCACTTGGTCCACAAAGGACATCAATTGTCTATGATATAGAAAAGATTGCACATAGCAATACCTAGAGGAGTAGCACAACAGAGATTTCTCTAGTCAATATGCTCCACATCAAGACTGATAAACCATGAACCCAGAGAAACATCATCATTTGCATGTCTGTGAAGTAAATGCCTGTAAAATAAATGACACTATCAAAAAAGGAATTTGGATTCAAATGGGTGTCTTTGTTAGCTATGGATAAAATACTTGCTCCCTTCCTCACCAAACTTCTCGTATTCTGGCACATGGTACTTTGCTCCTTTGTCAAACAACTTATTAATTTTTGTCAGCAAATTTAGACACAATGTTCACAGAAACTTCACTAAAAGCTGTCATCTTACTTCTAGGCCAGGACAGACCCTGATTTCATGCAACCAATATAAACCCATGCCTTTGATTTACGGCGAGCCAAAATAGAAGCAACCATGCATGTCAAAATTATTGTTAAGATCATAAGTGAAAGATTCAAGCATGTGTTCATGACAAGAGCTCAGATAGGATGTGCTTCCACTGACCAGGATTGAAATGTACATCATCGTCCACTCTAACATAAAAGTCAGCATCCCACTTTACAACAGTAGTTGAGAAGTATATTTGAGTTTTGGAAAACAGCTCATGATACCCTTCTACATGGTCCTGTTTATGTTATTCTTCAAACTACTAAGATAGTTTCTATGCACAAAGAACTACTTACTAAAATGTAGCGGAAGAACAAAATCAGTTCTCAAGACATACCAATTTTAAGAAATCCTTATGTTTCTCTTCTTCTACGTCAATATCACAATCTAGAGCACCACCAGGTGAAGCATTGAAATTTTAAGAAGAAATATTAATGTAAGTCCAGAAAAAGCACATGAAGAAGTTGGCTGAAGGAGTTGCACATAATTACAGCTAAGCGCACAAGTTCTAAGAAGTTTGAGAAACTTGGAGCTCCCTTGTATAAACAATAAATAATACATGGAGGACACTGAACGGTAGCACACGTACAAAAAGGAAGCACAAATCAGGTAAATGGAACTTTTTCACAAAACAATTGCAAGTTCATGAAACAAGCATATGATCATGTAACAAAAATTAGTAAGATGAAGTAGTTAATCAGACCTATTCAACTTATTTGATTGGCAATAAAGAGACAAGAGTGGTAAATCTAGCAATTATTGATGGAGAGCTTACTGAGAATTAAAAGCCACTTTTGCCTGCTTATGCTGAAAATCATGATCAGAATCATTGCTTTCCGTCCCCCAAAACCCTGCTCCTCCAAACCACAATCTCCTACTTCATTGAAAAGCTCCTCCCCCGCTAGAGTGTTTCTACTTCTAGATGCGTTAGGCTCAAAATTACGAGAAAACCCAATTGCTAGGTCTAAGTCATGCTCAGTGCAAAAAAGAGTTGCGCATTCATGCCAATCATCAAATGCTTGCATTGTGGATACGTTATTGACCTCGCAATTTCTCCCAAAAGCTGACCTTTCTCCCATCTACCTAGCATCCCTACTTGATGATCTAGATCCTCCATATGGGCATAGAGAGAACCCTACTGCCAAGTCATCAGTGTCATCACTATTGGTGATAGCAAGAGAAGTTCCTCTTCCCGGTGCCATATCTCGCATGGAACAAACCCCCGTTCATGCTTTTATTTATTTCGTCCCCCCATATCAAGCAAGATACAAAATTTTCCTCCGACAAACAAATGGAACACCTATACAAAGACCTGAACTTTACCCCCTCTCTGTTAAGCTGATGGGCATGGCAAAGACCAAAACATCAAATGATGACCACATAAAAATAGAAGACGGCCTGAAACAAAAGTTATTGGCAAAGTGAAACCAAAATTAAGGGAAATAAAAATACTTTCTCGCAAATGCGGGAAAGGAGTAAAAAGCTAGGCCTCGTTCATCAAAACCCCGAATTTCTAATCAAAACCCATTGAAATATCGAAGTTCCTTCATAACAAGAGTAAACCAACATGCCATGAATGAAAGAGAGACCTAATAATCGAATCAGCGGCCTGTATGTTCCCAAAACAGAGAAAACTCAAACCAGACAAGGATTAAATAGGCGTAAGATGAAAAAAGCGATCTCCTTGCATTTTTCGAATGTGTGATAAAATTGAAATAATGATAATTGTTAGAGGGGGAAAAGTAACTCAAGCCGTAAAAATTACCTAAAATTGGTGGCAAAATCAAGAAAATTTGGCACAGGTTTAGCGGATCTAACGGAGCTTTTGTGACAGCCCCCACATGGAAATATCCCAAATCTGAAGTTGCAACATTCTCAATTCCTTCCACATCTCTTCTTCGAATCGGATGATTTGCAATGGACTTTGTTATTCCACACTAATTAAGATTATTTCTTGACTTAACAGGGGACTGAGAATGGAATGAACCTGGAGTGGTTATCGATGAACTTGGCATCTCCGCTGGCAATTAGGATATCACAGGCTAGGGCGATCTCGAAATCCCCAATGACGGCGAAGCCGGTGATGGCGCCGATGATAGGCTTGCATCACCTTTCCATCTGGTAACCGGGTTTGTCTCCATGTAGCCCACATTCCCCTTGAACACCTCCGCCATCGCTGTCAGGTCCACACCCAAGCAGAAGGCCCTCCCTGCCCCCGATAGGACAATCACCTTCACCAAATCGTCTCCATCCAGCTCCTTGACTGCCCGCACCAAATCCGTGATCATGGCTTGGTCAGCGAGTTCAGGGACTTAGGTCGGTTGATGGTGATGAACCCGATCCCTGTCAGGATCTGATCAATCTTGATCAGGCGCTCTTCCACAAGCCCTTGCATAGCAAAGTTGAAATCCCAATCGAGAAAAGAAATGGGAGTGATGCGACAAGTGCCGGGGCCGAGGCCATACGAGTATGTGAGGTGGGTGTGACACAGCGACTGGCACTAGCCCATGAGGGCATCGCTGATACAGGAGATCTTCAGGTGAGTGGATACTCTCTTCTTCTTCCCTTCTGGCTTCCGTTTTCGTCTCCCAAATAAATCCACGAAATAGGGAAGATGACGACAATGGCATGAAGAAAACCAAAATGGTAGGACATTGTAACCGCAATAAATCTGAACGAAGATAAAAAGACAAGAAACTCTTCATAAACAATTCAAAACCGTTGCGCATATACTAATACGAATGGATTGAAATAAATTTGACAACGTAACCAACTTAATTCGGCATGTAAATATCCACCTACCAAATAAAAACGGCCCCTATTAGTGTCACAATAATCATGGCGTCTATTACCATTCCATAACCAAATTAAATGAACCTACCAAATAAAAACGGCCCGTATTAGTGTCACAATAATTATGGCATCTATTAACATTCCATAACCAAATTAAATGAACCTACCAAATAAATCACTTTACATAAAAATCACATTAATTATTGACAACACATAACAATACCAATACCATAACTATCCCCAAAAATAAATCCAAGTTACGAACATCATCCTACAAAACCAAAACATACGTATGAAGGATAGTTTTGTCCAGCGTGATAAATCATTAATTAATAATACCCCATACTTTAAATATACCCCATATACCCCGGAAATTAACCAAAATTACATCAAAACGTGTTGGAAAAGGAGGCATATGAATAGAGGGCATTTTGGTCCACATGTGGCAAAGTGTCTCAGACACCATTAATTTTACCCCAAATTCTCGGGATACCCCTATAAAATACATATAATTCATGTGAAATTAACTACATAAACATGTAAATACCTACTCCTACATGGCATAAAAGGTCATTTGCCAGTTGGAAAAAGTCAAACTGGCCGCGGCTCTTTTTATGGAGAGCTAAGGACATTTTCGTCCAAAAGTGGTAAAGTGTCTCGGACACCGTTAATTTTGGGCCTAAATACCCGGTATACCCTTGCAAAATTCAAATTATTACATAAAACTTTAATTAAGTGAATATGTAAATACCCATTCCCCTTGTGGACTATATTATAAATCGTATACTAAAAAGTCAAACTGGTCACGGCTCTTTTAGGGTAGAGGATTTACTCACAGGATGAACCCACGGGCATTTAGGAAACCAGTGGGTTCCACATATTCAAATGACAGTACTTGTAGGATCAAGCATTTTTCCTATTAGAATGAGGTTTTTTTCTAATTGAATAATTATTTAATTGGAAATTTGAATAACTATTTGAAGAAATTCAAATATATGATAGCAAGTCCGAGATTAATTTGTCCAATTTATAAGAAATTTGTCATACCCTCTGAAAACTCATTACTTGTGCTCCATTTCTGCCCATGTAAGGAATGCAAATTGTACATGATTCCAAGTCATACATTTTAAATATAGTGCTTCCGCGGTTGTAACATAAGTGATTTATTCAAAAAATTATTTTATTCTGAAATAAATGTCCTATTTGCTTCGTTGTTAACTGCTTTCTTCTCTTTTATGCAGTTATGAGATTAAAATTGGATGTGCTTATTACAAATGTGCCGAGAATTCATGGTGTAGGACTTAGAAGCATTTGTGTGTTTTGAGTAAAAAGGCACATAAACATATATGATGAAAAGAAAAATCTTCACATGTCATTTCCTTACACGTGTATAAATTTTGCCATATTTATTGTTTATGAATGATTTAGCATGAACTATGCGCCACCTCCTGATTTGTGTGAGATAAGAATATTCGGTTGCGAGTTTGAAGGAAACTGAATATACAACTCAGCTTGCAACCTGGGTAGGAAGATATCCTTCTAAGCCAGCATTGGAAGTCTTGGTGACAACCCTAGGCCATTGTGCCGATGAGGTCCTTCCACATATCGATTAGAAACAATATCTATTCTCCATGGGTATCTTTTCGTACTTGCACACATAGGGGTAGGATAGTAATATTCTTATAACAAAAATACCCAAAAAACTCACACCAGAGTTTTAATTGGCTTTCATAAGTGGGTTCCACAAAAAATTCACATGAGTTTACTTATTTAGACTAATCAAAACTCATGTGTAAGTTTTTGATGTAAAAATATTATTTTCGTTAGGGGTAGGCATGCCTGTGGGCAAGCCCGCCAAGCCAAGCCTTTGGGGCAAATGCGCCAAAGTCTATTGGGGGCTAAGCCCCCAACAATTAGATGGGGGCTAAGGCCCGAACAATTAGATAAGGGCTAAGCCCCTAACAATTAAATAGATGATGGGTGCATTGCCCCTCTCATTTTTTTATTTTTTTAAAAATAAATTTGAATGAACTAAATTTTACCCACATTTTTATAAAATTGTCCCATCCCCCCCTCCCCACACACACATTAAGATAATTCTAACCTTAATAATAATCAAATACCAATCATATTCGACGGTAGGAGAGGTAATTATCATATTTAAAAAATCTATAAATAGGGGAAGTTTAACCTTCTCTTAACCCATCCTTTTACTATTTAAGTCTCTCTTTTTTATCTCTGCCCATACTCTCAAGTCTAAAGCTCTTGATCACTTTAATTTTTATTTTTAATTAAAATTTAAAATTGAACTCTCATGCTCTTAAGCCTTGATATTCAAGTTCTCCTCAAGTTTTCTCCTCAACCATCAAATGGGCAACCGGCAACTCAAGCCTCAACTGTCAAGCATCAAGGTTCATAAATTTGATTTAATAATTTAATATTTAATATGATTTGCCTCTTTTTTCTCTTTTTTATTTATTTTTATTTTAAAGAATGTGACATCCTAATCAACCTACAATGACTCTTCCTCCTCGGTGATCACCCCTTTCCCAAAAGAAGAATTTTCGACATATCAAGAAGAAAAGTATAGGTGGTGGTGATAGAGGAGGTCATAGCGATGAGGGAGGAGTGGACACAAAAGAAGATGCCAATATTGTCCCTTGCTTGTGATGGCTCTGGCGTTGCACTATGCAAGTTATGGCATGGGCATCGATGTAACAAGGAAAACGAGACTAAAAATCTTTCTTTTGTAATACAAGTCAAAGTATCTGTGCAAATGCACGTACATGTTGAACATTAAGTAAAAAATAGACAAAAAACAAGGGAAGATACCATAAATTTAACTTTGCAATTCCATGTGGAGGTCTTGAAGATTTGATTTTACAGCATAGCAGTAGTTTGTGGCCACCTAAATCAATGAAAATGTCCAAATTGTTATATGTGGATGATTACATGACTCTCAAAATTTTATCCATGATCGAATACAATGGTTCCCATGCCCTCTAAAATTCATAGTGTACTACTTGGACTTATTAATCTTGCTATAATAATGAAAACTATACCCGTTATTGACTAAGCAGTTCCTTTTTAAAATTTCTTCTTTTGTTTTCTAATTTATTCTTTCGGAAAAATTATTGATTTAGAAAAACTGACTTATTTCTTACACTTAGTTATTGTTCTATTATATTACAAGTCATAATCTATCTTTCAACTCTCTCTAGCCAATACTGCAGTTTTGAGTCTTAACCATAGTCTAAAAGAGACTGATAGGGTTTGGGATAGTCATTCTGAATCCCTGCTTTTTCACAAGCATGATAGGCTTCAGAATGGTTTTTTTGAGTCTTACCTCTATTGAGAAGTTGTTGATTTGGCTATGAAGTTGCACCTCCTCGTTAGAGGAAGCTCTACGTGAGTTAGACTCACCACCGATTTATTCAGAGTCATTTAGTGTACATGCATTTAGATAAGCTGACAATATGCTTAGTTACTTTTCCCACCACTCCTATTAAGGTGCAGTTGTGGGTCATACCCTTCCACTCCAGTCAGGTCTTTATGGGCTATGTTGGATTATAGCACATCTTGGTTGATTCCAAAGTTGCACTATGGATCGTTCCCTTTCAAAGATGATCCATAGTGGTTGTATCATTTGTCACTTAAGTTGACATTTGATAAGTATTTGTCTCTTTGGGATTAGACGAGGATATTAATTATCGAATAATAGTTTGAGAGATTATTAATAATATTGTTTGATATTGTTAGTTTAATTAGAATAAGTAGAATGATTAAAGGACTTACATAAAATGTAGGTTGGTTGAAAATACTTAAGCTATAATATCCCTGATTGTTCTATGATTTTCTATAATTTTTATGCTATTTTTTTTATCATTTTTGGTGGGAAAATATAACGCTTTGGCGTATTTGTATTTGCGTATTTAGCCTCGATATTTGTATCCATAGAGTCAAGTTTGGGGTTCAGTTGCAGGCTGCGGGCCTTGATGCACGCTTACGGCTCGAAAAAGAGAGAAAATGAAAGAACATGATAAGTGAGAGAGAGAATAGGAAAAAAAGATCGGATCGGATTCAACTGAGCCTGATGCATAATGTTTTAGAACATAACACCTTTTCCCCTGGCTTTGATATCTCTTCTGGCAACCGTCGGCCTCTAGCGGGACGCTAGGCCACCACCACCGGCTCCGTCTCAGTAGTGCTACGACATGGGGCCACTAGCCTGGCCCCCATGATCATTCTTCCCTCCACCGATTCTCCCCCCGGTCTCTCTTCCCTCTCACTTTGTCTCTTGTTGAGGAAGCGCTTGTGGTGGCTGGTGTGCTATGCCCGGCCTCCATGTAATGTCCTGAATTTCTATTATGATTTTCTTCTATTTTTTTAATCATTTTCAGCAGAAAAATATGACGTTTCGGCGTATTTGACCTCGATATTCATACCCGTAGAGTCGGGTGTTAGGTTCATTGTAGGCCACGGGCCTGGACGCGCATTCCGACTCAAAAAATTGATGAAGAATGGAATATCAGAGGATAAGAAAGAGTAAGTGGGAAAAAAAAGAAAAAAAAAGGATCGGGCTTGCCCGATCCCGTTTTAGAAGCAGCGAGAAGCCCCAGTCTCTTCTCCTTCTCACTTTGTTCTTGTTGTTGCGGCGCCGGCGGTGGCTGGTGGGCTCCGCCCGGCCTCCATCCAGCCAGCCACGGGCTGGCTACGGCAAGGCCGCCACCCTGGCCAGTCCCGCCGGGTCCCCCACCTGGATCGTCCCAGTTAGCCCCTATCCCCTCTCTCTGTATTGAGTTGATTACGCCGCCGCCGTTTAGCCGACGAGGGCCAGCTGACCGTCCACGGCTCCGCCCTGGGTTGGCAACGGCGAGAGCCCACTCCTCCTGTGTAACGACTCAACCCGAGCCGGGCCCACAAAATCACCAATAGAAAATTTTCTTTTACTTAAGCCAGGAATCATCGTCTGTGTGCGAGAGGTACAATGTTCGTCCACACACTACAGAGCTTCAAGGCTTCCCCGTACATAGACTTAGGTTGTAATGATCACCTACACACAATGAAATTTCATAGTTCGTCGCATGTAAAATAGAATAAAATATATTATTATAATAATTTGGATCGGGCCAATGT
This sequence comes from Saururus chinensis, assembly GCA_035235625.1. Taxonomy (NCBI): domain Eukaryota; kingdom Viridiplantae; phylum Streptophyta; class Magnoliopsida; order Piperales; family Saururaceae; genus Saururus; species Saururus chinensis. The sequence continues at coordinate 11,616,933 of CP141150.1, forward strand.
TGCCTTGTCGTTGGTTGCCTACGTACGTTTTAGATATTATTCCAATACGATCGGATCCGAACGTAGTTCTGCCTAATGGCTACTACATACAAGCATAACAAAATCATACATATAAAATACGTATCTCCGAATATTTAATCGAAAGTATACAAAAACTCATCATAAAATTGGAGTCAAGAGGAAGTTAATAAATTAACGAAATCGTACATCTCGCTCTACCACAGAGCGGGATCAAAATTACATACACATATCTCGCTCCATTACTGAATCGAGACTGAGCACATCACCCGGCTCGCTCTTTCACTGAGCCGAGAGCGAACACACACATCACTTGTCTCGCTCTACCCTAGAGCGAGACCACACACATCATGACATATAAGCGCACATCATGACATAAAAGCGCACCTCATGGCATATAAGTACACATCATGGCATATAAACACACATTATTCTATAATTAAAACGGGAAATCAGAAATGCTTACTCCCCTCATGTCTTGCGAGGTAGTAGTATTCGGAGTTGCTCGTATGAGCATCCTCCCCTTCAGATCCAAAGATAGTAGATGGAGCTTCCTCTAGCCTCTATATATTCCTCATTTTGTACTAAAAGGCTACGTATAAATGTTCTCCTTACCGGAGACTCTTCTCATTTTTTGCACCCGTGAGCGGCAAACAGAACCTCCCTTACTCTGGATTACTTCTCTTGATGTAGCCTGACAACTTCGGACAGAACTCCGTCTTGCTCCGGGCCCCTTTTTCTTGTTCGGTGCTCGAGGATAACGAGCAGAGCCTCTCCTTGTCTCAAAGCATTTCCTCTTTATACAGTTGCCAACTCGTAAAATGGAGCCCTCCATCGCGTAGAACACACTTTATTTAGTCAAGAATGCCTCTTGAATCGACTAAATCGGAGTTAGGATGGTCAGAAACAGAGAAATCGAAGTTGGTCTGTGCTCGAGGACAACGGGCAGAACCTCTCCTTGTCTTGCGGTATTTCCTCCTTATATGGACTCCAACTCGAAGAAAGAACCCCTCCATCGCATAGAGCATGCTTGATTTAATAGGAAATTGGTCTTGAACGGCCTTAATCGGCCTCAGAACGGTTAGAAACGGGGGGGAGAAAATCTGCTGAAAACTGATCGGAAGAGGGGTATTGATGGACCCCGAGCCACCGAAACCGCGGCACTGCGCTGCCAAAAATGGCAGTGCCCATCGAAATGCATGTGGAGCCCGCGGTAACACAGGCGTGCATCGCACCGCGTGCCAGCTCACCCAATTTCTTTTTTAGTTTTTTATACTTCTTTATCTACAAACGCGCACATCTTTCTACCCCGGAATCGGATTCGCGCATTCTTGGTACCGTTGGACTCATATCGACGAGCCCTTTGATACTAACCCACTTAAAGCAGTATATCGTGCTATTTCTATGTGGGTCCCGTCTATATTACACATTTCCCGAGGTCATCACTTCCTGTCCCGACCTCCATTTTACTCGTTCTTCAAATCATTACGCTCGTTTCTTCGAGCTCTACTCATATATGAAGGTTTCAACCTCTAAAACCCTCTAAAACTCATCGAAAGGTTATCTAATTAATTCTAACCCCGTATGCTAAACGTAATTAGAAAAGTGGGGTGTTACATCCTGCCCCAAGGGCCTCCGTTCTGCGGCCCCATCCTCTCCTCCCATCTTCTCCCCTCTGCCTTATCCGCCAGTGCCATGTTTTTGTGAAATAGAGGCTGGCGGCGGCGAGCCTTGGCTGATGAACCTCCATCTTGCTCCGTCCCGGCCTAACAACGGCTGAGCCACCATCCCGACTGAGGTTCGCAGACCCTAGCACTGTTCCACCTCCGCCCTCCCTCTTTCCTTCGGTTAGACCCATCTTCTTCCCTGTTTCTGTCTGTGACAGACTTTGGGGCTGCGCCAGTGAGAGCCAGCCTAAGGCTCGCCTCTTGCTGACCAGCCTTGGGCTGAGGACGGTAGGACCACCCCCAGCCAGCTCCACCGCCCCCATGGTCACTCCGCCCTTGCTGGTTTCCCTCGGCCAGACCTTTCCGCCCTTGTTTCCCTCTGTGACGGAAATTGAGGACGTGCCGACGTGAGCCAGCCTCCGACCGGCCAGACTTGGGCTAGCGATGATAGGGTCGTCACCTCAGTCGAGCCCCACTACCCTATTGTTCTTTTTGGCCCCCTCCGCTCAGTCGGAACTAGGTCTGCCCTTGCCCAGTTGTAGTGTTCCATCCGAACAAACTGAGCTGATTGCTCTTCCTCTCCCTGTTGTCTGATTGGCATGTTGCCACTGCCCTTGGCTATCACCTCTGGCCGAAGATAGCTCCTCCTAGTCGCTAGGGCCACAATGGAGTCAGCCAGAGCCGCTAGTAACCCTTGCTCCTTCATGCCCCAGGGTTTTTCCACCCATTTTGGGCCACTATAGCATCTCCTCTGGACCCTTGTAGTTTGGTGGATCTCAGCCTAGAGATGGTTGGCCGCCCTAGTGCGGCACCACCCCTCTTTTTCTGACATGAGTCACACGTCCTCTCTATCGGTTATGTGAATATTACTAGTGGAACCGTCTTACCCTCGCCGAACGCCAATTGGCCTCTAGTTGTTCTACCTCGACACAGCAACGGCAAAGGCCGTCTTTGTTGGTCACCACCCTTGGGCATAGCCCTACCACCCTTATGAGCTTTGGGCCGACACCGTCTAGCCCTTTCTCCCTCCCTTTGGCCATGTGTGCAAGTAACCTCGCTTGCGGGTTAGGGTTTTGGTGCCGCTTTGGCGCCACCTAACCGTCGGATGGCTCCGCCATCATCTGGAGTTGACATCGGAGTCCTCCACCACCTCTCCTTCATCCTCGAGTGTCCCCCCGCGCCCTCTTCCCTTATGCGGGCCTTTGTAAATGCGAAATCAACGACATCTTGTGACTGGTTGAGTATTTTTCAACCGCCGATCAAATTTTAGTGTGTACGCCTAAACCTTCGGTCACACCTGCCACTCGTTGGCATGACCTTTCTCCCGGCCTCCTCTAGTGTGCCATCGTGGATCGCGAATTTTGCCGCATTGATCTATGTCACCCCTTTTTGGCCGTGGGTAGTTTCGGCACTTCCTAAAACCTTGGGACAACAGCTCTCTCGGCTAGGAAAAGCTTTTGGCCGCCAAGTCTACCACCGACGCCACCACCGTTGTGTACTCACCATCAAACATCATGATTATGAGGTAGGGGAGCTTTGAACTCTTAATTTCATGATAGCATGCTTTGAATGAGTAGCAGCATGCTAGGATTGCATGATTCCATGTTTTGGATATTAAATCATGATCTATTTGAATGATGTAAGAGAATGAATTATGCCACATTGATATGCATATGTTATGTATGTGAGTTGTAAGCATGTTTTATGTATGCGGAATGTGTATGTGCTAGTGATGGCTAGCGAATATGTTACTGTGCTACGTATGTGTATGATGTACATGCTAGCGATGGCTAGCAATTATGTAAGTTAAGTATGTGGACTATGTGTGTGGGCAGAGGTATGGGCGATGGACGGTAAGAAGTGGCAAGGGTTTGGTACGAAGTTGGATGTGTAAGCGTATGACGGAAGACAGAGAAGGTAAGTTTGATGAGCGAGGATTTGAAATGGATCAGTTTGGTTTGGAGCGTACGTTAGGGGTTCGGTAAGTAAGAGGACTTAGGCTTGGAGCCTTATGAGGGTTTATTAAACAGTAAGAGTGTGTATAATTGTACAAGCATAACGTACAAATTATGAAGTGAAAAGTAAGTATAATAAGTGAGGTATTAAGTAAGAGGATGATAACGGGGATCTGCTACAAGGAGCTCAGTTCGACGATGTAAGTAAGATGTTTTGACCGTAAGGTGGATGACAGAGGCTGTATGATTACGTAAGGATTTGTGTACGGTAAGTTATGATTATGATATAGATGGGTTAAGTGAAGTCTACTGCCCTGACGAACTAGGGTTTCAATCGGGCTCAGCTTCGGTTTGATCAGTCGAAGACTGTGAGTTTGTGTGGCATAATTATACCACATAATTTACTTAATTCAAACTTGAATTATAAGCAAAGCTAATGATAGCATTGTGAGTTTGAGACCTGAGGGTTCGACGGATTAAGTTCTGTGTTTGAGCTAGTCGATAATGAGTCAACTGAGCATTTATCATGTCTTGCCATGATGTTTATCCTGCGGGATGTTGTCTGTGTGTTGTATAGAGCACCAGACGTCTGATGCTCTGTTGAGAGCGATGTACGTTTTTGATTTGGTCTGTGTGCTGTATGAAGCCCGAACTTTTGATGCTCTATTGAGAGCATTGTATGATTCTGTCCAAGAGTGGCACTGTATGTTCCTGCCCAAGAGTGGTATTGTATGATTCCGCCCAAGAGACACTGTATGATTTCTGCCCAAGAGTGGCACTGGCACTATAAGACCCATAATGGTGGGCAATTGTATGGCACTATATGACCCCTTATGTGTGGGCAATTGTATGACCCCTTATGTGCGGGTGTATGTTTACGCGCTCAGGAAAGTAGTATCATCGACCTACTCTTACCTATTTGATCTTGTGCCCCATGAGCATAGGTGTGCCTTACCTTTGAAAAAGTCCATGGCATCTAGTCACTCCCCAGAGGTTAAGGTGATGCCCCAGTGGCATTCTTTTCCTTTTTGACGCTGGAGCTTATTAGTTGTAATGAGCTTCAGTGGTCGATAGTATGTATACGACTATATGACTGAGTATGTACGTTTCTGAGTAAGCGTATGATTATGAGTATGAGCACGATTGTAAGACATCGTATGAGCATGACTGTAAGAGTGAGTATGAGCACGACTATAAGAGTTTGAATGAGTACGATAGTAAGTGTAAGACTGTGCGAGTAAGGTCATATGAGTAAGTGTAAGACTGTACGAGTAAGGTCGTACGAGTAAGTGTAAGACTGTACGAGTAAGGTCATACGAGTAAGTGTAAGATTGTATGAGTAAGGTCGTACAAGTACGTGTAAGTTGTATGAGTTAGCGTAGGATGGTACGAGTAAGTTTGAAAGACCCTGATTAAGGGTATTTGTGTAAGTTTGGTTTGATGGTGTGTTATGCGTGCTTATATGCATATGTATATAATTGTTATATGTTGTATGATTCATGTTTGAGTTGCATGAATGCATGTATTTATGAACTTATTGAGTTCACTATTTGGGATTCCCCTACTGGGTATTTTCCTACTGAGTATGAAAATACTCATTACCCTATATTTTTAGCCCTGTGGTTCGGGAGGCTTTTGCAGGTTGTGTTGGAGAGCTCCTGGAGATGGATGCTCGATTCTACTGTGGATTATTTCCCTTGGACTTAGGTATACTTGATTCACTGCGAGTATATTTTTGTGTCACGATCTGATGTATTGGGTGAGACGAGATTTAAGTGTTTATATCTTCTGGACTTTTAGTTTGGATCAGAATGTAGACTGTTATGGGACTTGTACTCGGGGACGCCTGGGCGTTATTTTCTTTGACCATACAATGTTTAACCATATGATGGAAATTTTTGGATGGAAAATTGATGTTTAGTGTTTTAAATTATATACTATTTTCACAAGTTTTGATTTCGTCATTTTTCCTCCAATTTATAGTCTTTATATTACAAAAAATTTCTGTGAATTTTAAGGAAAATGTATAAAAAATCTCGGGCATTACACTCCATCTGGCCAGCCACTGGCCGGCGGTGGCAAGGCTGCCTCCCTTGGTCAGCCCCGCTGACTCCCTTGCCCGGATTCGCCCCCGGTTAGCCCTCTTCTCTCTCACTGTATTTTCAATTTATTACTGCTCCCATTGACTAGCGAGGACCGGCCGGCCACCGTCGGCTCCGCCACCGCCTGGCAATGACAAGGATTGACTGTAGTCAACCCAACTCCACCTGGTTGGGCCTCCCTAGCTTCCTTCCCTTATGCCTCTATTTTTTTTCACTCTCTATCCATTTTGGGCATTGCGACTGCCGCCGCCAGTCGGATGCTGGACTTGGCCAATCAGACCTTCATCCGGTTCCACACCAGCATGGCAATGGCGGGTGACCACTGCCTCTGGCCTTGTTCTGCCTCCATCTAGTTCATCTGCTCTCCTCTGTTATGGTTTGAAATCCCCTTTTTTTTTCTTTCTATGGGTATTTTGGGTCATCGAAGGACCGTCATTGTCGTCTGTCACTGTCCTCCATCAAACCCAGCTCTGACCGGCTGTTAAGGTCACGATGGAGCCGAACAGTAACTGTCACGCCCTGGCACTGCCCAACCCAAGCCAAACCCGGTCTAGGGGCTGGTCAAGCGCATGGGGGCAATAAGGAGATTGAAAAATGATTAGCGGAAGACTTATGCCCTAATCACGGGCGATCTAAAAATTTACGGAGTATACGCACCACTTTGAGCATGAGTAAATAAGTAGAATCAAAAGAGTTACTTTAACTCTAAAATAAACCAAAATCTCAAACCCACATACTTAATTAGTCCATAGCCCCCACACTAGGCTCCAAAACTATGTCTCAAACAATCTAAATGTATAATGTAGCACAATCCAAAATGAGAACTACACAACATATGTAACGCCCCTGCACTACCCGACCCGAGCCGAACTCGGTCCAAGGGTCGGTCAAGCACACGGGGGCGACAAGGAGAAATTGAGAAGACGGTTTAGCAAAAAACTTAGCCCTAATTACGGGCGATCTAACAGAATTATGGAGTATGCACACCACTTTGAGCAAGATTAAATAAGTAGAAATGAAAGAGTTACATAAACTCTAAGATAAACAAAATCTCAATCCCACATGCTTAGTTAAACCATAGCCCACTCTAGGCTCTAAAATAGGTCTTAAGCAACACAAAGTATAATGTAGCATAAACCAAAATAAAAACCACACACATAGGCTCTAATCAAAGAAAACATAAACAAGGAAACAAGCCACAAGGAGTCTCCACGATCACATCCAAGTCATCTCCAATCTTTCCTCTAAGAGGAGATCCTATCCATCTACGTGTCATGCCACGCAGCCCCAAAGAAAAACAAGGAAAGTGGGGTGAGTTTAACAAGCTCAGCAATGGTTTTTAAGGTAACTATAAACATCAGAAATATGACGGCAAGTAATATCACAATTCAGTTCAGAGTTTGACAAGATGTATCAATTTCTGATCACACATATACATCACCTAAACTTGCATCATAGTGTATAATTCACATAGTGCCATTCACATCATATCAACCTGCATGAGATGTATCTCTAACATACATTTCAGATCATGCATCAACATCATATCAACCTGCATAAAATGTATCTCTAACATACATATCAAATCATGCATCACATCATATCAACCTGCATGAGTTGTATCTCCAACATACATATCAAATCATGCATCACATTATATCAACCTGCATGAGATGTATCTCTAACATACATATCAAATCATGCATCACATCATATCAACCTGCATGAGATGTATCTCCAACATACATATCAAATCATGCATCATATCATATCAAGGAATGCCTCCACCAAGGAGTAATCACAATTTAGTGTCACACAGACGGGAACATAGACGAGGCCACGAAAACGTGTCATGGTCCAAATTCTACACAAGAATTTAAGAAGTTTGGGGTTGTCAATCCCTAAAGCTGCTCGCCCTAGACGATCCTAGCCAAGGATGTCACATTCTCACGAAGAGAACCTAGAGCAGGGGTGTTCGTTTTGGGACATCTCCTGCGATGGGGAAGAGCCCGAGTTCCCACGTAGGAAACCCTAGAACACATGGTAGCTGGTGCATAGAGCATACCATACTGGATTCTCAGGGTCCAGAAGACAATAATAATCTCAAATCGCAAGACAAGTACATAACTTGTCTCCCACATAATTCCATATAACTAGACTCAACCCGGGGAGTGCACATGTTCCACGAAGGAACTTAAATCAAAACATGTCTTTTCGGACCAATCAAGTTTCGATTAAGCCACGACCGATTAATTTGGCACACAATTTCACCACATTGCATCCAATCAATCACATTCGATTAATCTCGATAAAGCCTCAATTGGAAATCCATTTTTATGATGCATGCAACATGGTACATACATGGGCAAGGTATACATGAATCCTAATTCATAATAAGTGCTCTCATCAGCCACTCATGCATCATTCATAATCATCATTAACATGATCATCATCATCATTAAACCCCACATGTGTGTGTGTGTAACTAGTAGAAGCACTTCACTCAATGCATACCAACATGCTTGTAATTCACTTGCCATCACCCTACACGTGTGTATTAACATCTAATCATGAATTCCAGTGGAAATCATAGGTGAAGAATCATTAAAATCATAACTACAATCAAAGCTTAACCACAAGCTAAACACATATAAGAACATTCACTTCATCCTTGAGCCATTGCATTCACTAACATTCACACATCAATTAACCACATCCTAACATGACATATCAGTCTGTTAGTATGTTGTAGCTCTACTGAAAATATATATAACCATAGAAAATCAACCATTCATAACTTCAAGATGGCAATTCCAACATCATATATCCAACCACAAGCCATTCTACATAACACTAAATATATACCACAACTTCATAACCTCAATGGTATACCCTTCCAGTAGTATATTATAGCTCAAAACACTCCACATAATCATAAAAATGATATTTTGAAGTAGATATGTCGAAATAAGCAACATACATAAAATTGTCAATTTGTGTAGTGTAGCTGTTCGAACGCCCTGCAGAGCCGTTCGATCGGCTAAACAGGAAAAATGTCAAAACTGTAGTGTTGCCATTCGAACGCCCTACAGGGCCGTTCGATCGGCTACACAGGAAAAATGCCAAAACTATAATGTTGCTGTTCAAATGCCCTGCAGGGCTGTTCTAACGCCAACAAAGCAGTTTTGGTCATCTTCTTCATTTCAAATTTTCAAACCGAAACTCCATTGATGAATCTTAAAATCTCCATCTAACAACATAAATGCCAATAAAACTTCACCATAACTTCCAAAAAACTATTCCACATCATAACAAGATAAAACCCTATGAAATCGGGATTAAAGATTACCATTTACTAATCATGCCATTAAAGCACTAAATCAAGTAAATCAATTCAAAATAAATCACAAAATCAAGAGTTTTACCATAGGAAGACTGAAATTTCAAAAGTCCATTACCTTATCCCTTGATTAGGCCTGGATTTGATGGTCACCCTTCTTGAAAACCTTACAAAGACATAGAGTTTAAATTAAACTCCATTAAAACCGATTTAACATAGAAAACTCTAATGAAAAACTTAGATCTAGGGCTTGTTGAACATAAAAATCGGATTTTTAGATCTAGGGTTTGAAGTAAAGATGCAAATCAGTAGTTTTGATGTTTAAAAACAAATCAAAACAAAGGGGAAATGATAGATCTAGAAAGGGTTAGGAGAAAATCTAGTATTTAAGGCTTGATTAGAGTAAACATACCTTAAACTCTTCTAATCAAAGCCTAATTGGGGAATTAGGCCTAACCTCTCTTTCCCAGCCTATTCAAATGGCTCAGGTCATTCTATTTATAGTAGGGTTTGGGGTGTATATATGTAATTAGTGGGGTATGAATAAAAAAATAGGTTAAAAATTGGTATTTTGGCTATTTGAGCACTAATTAAACCTGGAAAAATTATGAAATTTTTTGTAAAGGCTTAAGTTGATGTCTGGGTTAGTTTAGTCAAAAAACCCAAATTTCGACGGTGGGGCCCATAGGAGTCCGGCCAAACCCTAATTTTTGAAAAATTAGTGAAAAATCAGAAAAAAAAAATCTCAAAAATTCAGATTTGACCCAAAATTACTTAAAACTAATATTTAAAAAGTTGATTTTGATTAAAACCATAAGAAACACCATTTATCTTTGAAACCACCGAATTAATAAGAAAAAGAGTTAACCACGCAATAACCGATAATTAAAAAGAAACTAAAACCGGTTTAGAAATGAGAGTCCTTACCACATAGGTTCTAACATCATTGCAAAAACAAAGAAACAATCCACATAAGAGGTCTCCACGTCTACTCCCAAGTCCTCTCCAACCTTTCCTCATAGAGAGGATCTTGTCAATCTGCGTGTCACGCCACGCAGCCCAAAAGCAAAAGCACAAGAAAGAGGGGTGAGTATGATAACTCAATAATGGTTTTTAATATAGTTATAATCATCAAAAACACTATGGCATAGTAATATAACAATTCAGATCTATGATTGACAAGATATACATCATTTTTTGATCACGCATACATATCTACTAAACCTACATCATAGTATATAAATTGCATAGTTCAGACTATTTAGAATATCACCTATACCGCATGAAAAGTGTCTCTACTACACATTCAAATCATGGAATTCAACATCATATAAATCTGCATGAGTTGTATCTCTAACATACATTTCAGATCATGCATCAACATCATACAAACCTGCATGAGATGTATCTCTAACATACATTTCAGATCATGCATCATCATTCTCATTCATCAGGCATGTATAAGTGTCTCAACACACACTAGTCTAACATGCATGTCCCTACACATAGAGAATAAACCTTCTCTATAAGGACAAAGCCCTCGAGCAAACACTTATCAAATAGACATGCTCCTCAAGGTCAAAGCCTTCGAGCAACTCCTGCTCCTCAAGGCCAACGCCTTCGAGCAACTCCTGCCCATCAAGTCTAAACTCCCGAGCAACCTTGCTTGTCAAGACTAAAGTCCTAAACAACAATACCTGGTAAGCCAGTGCACTCGGACAAACCAGCTGGATTCTCAGGGTCCAGATAATCATAATAATCTCAATTCGCAAAACAAGTACACAACTCGTCCCCACATAATTCTATTTAACTAGACTCAACCTGGGGAGTGCACATATTTCACAAAGGAACTTAAATCAAAACATGTCCCTTCGGACCAATCAAGTTTCGATTAAGTAAACGGCCGATTAATCCGGCACGTAATTTTACCACATTGCATCCAATCGATTAAACTTGGTTAATCTCGATAAAGCCTCAATTGGAAATCCGTTTTTATGATACATGCAACATGATACATACATGGGCAAGGCATACATGAATCTTAATTCATGATAAGTGCTTTCATCAACCCCTCGTGCATAATTCATAATCATAATATCAAGCCTCATCATAATTATTAACCCTACATGTGTGTGTGTACATGGTAGAAACACCTCACTCGATGTATATCAACATGCCTTGTAATTAACTCACCATCACACTACACATGCGCATTAACATCAAATCATGGATTCTAGCAGAAATCATAGGAGAAGAACTATTAAAATCATAACTCAAGTCAAAACCTAACAACATGTTAAACATATGTAAGCTTATTCACCTCATACTTGAGTCTAGGCATAACACTAACATTCACACACCATTTAACTACATCCTATAATGACATATCAGTTCATTAGCATGTTGTAACTCTACTGAAAACATGCTTAAACCATAGGGAATTAACCACTCATATCTTCAAGATAGCTATTCCAACAAATATATCCAACTACAAGCCATTTCACATAACTTTAAATATACACCACAACTTCTAAACATCAATAGTATGCTCTTCCAGTAGCTTACCCTGGATCAAAACACTCCACATACACATAAAAATGATATTTCGGAGTAGAGACATCAAAATAAACAGCATACATACAATGGTCAATTTTTGTAGTGTAGCCATTCGAACACCCTCTAGGGCCGTTTGATTGGCTAAACAAAAAATATGCCAAAATTGCAGTGTTGTCGTTCGAACGCCAACAAGGCAGATTCGACCTTCTTCTTCATTTCACATTTTCAAACCGAAACTTCATTGATACAACTTAAAATCTCCATTTAACAACTCAAACGCCATTAAAATTCCATCATACCTTCCAGAAAGCTAATCTACATCATATTAAGACAAAAGCCTAAGAAATCGAGAAAAGAAATTAAGATTTACTAATCTTACCATTAAAGCACTAAATCAAGTAAACTCATTCCAAATAAACCATAAAATCGAGATTTTTACCATAGAAAAACTGAGATTTCAAAAACCCATTACCTTATTACTTGATTAGGTTCGGATTGACCTTCACCCCTCTTAGAAACCTTCCAAACACATAGAGTTTAAGTTAAACTCCATTAAAACTCGATTTAACATTGAAACCCTTAATGAAATCTTAGATCTAGGGTTTGTTAAGCATAAAAAAAAAATTTGAGATGTAGGGTTTGAAGTAAGGAAGCAAATCAGTGGTTTTGATGTTTAAAATTTAATCAAATCAAAGGAGAAATGATGGATTAAGAATGGATTAGAAGAAAACCTAGGATTTAGGCTTAATTAAAGAAAACATACCTTAATCTCCTTCTAATTCGGGCCTAATTGGGGAACTAGTCCTTAATCACCCTCTCCCAGCCTATTCCCAAAATAGAAATGGCTCAGCTCTTTCTATTTATAGTAGGGCTTGGGGTGTACATAATTAACTAGTGGGGTATAAATAGAAATTTGGGCTAAAAATGGATATTTTGACTATTTGAACACTAATTAAACCTGGGAAAATTATGAATTTTTTTATAAAAGCTTGTGTTGATGTCTGGGTTAATTTGGTCCAAAAACCTTAATTTCGCCGGTGGGGCCCACAGGGGGTCCCACCAAACCCTAATTTTTGGAAAATTAGTGAAAAATTAGAAAAATTCTAAAAATTCAGATTTGACCCAAAAACACTTAAAACCAATAATTGTAAAGTTGATTTTGATTTAAACTATAAGAAATCCCATTTATTTTCGAAACCACTGAATAAATCAAAAAACATTTTAACCACACAATAACTGATAAATAATCATTAAAATAAACCGGTTTAAAATTAGGGATCTTACAGTAACCCCCTTGCTCCTCCCTATGTCCCCCGACCTTGGATGTTGGATGACCTTTGGACCACCTATTTCCGACCGATTTAAGCCTGAGATGGCTGGGTTGCCTCCATAGCACGGTACCACCTCTCTTTTTCCAGCATGATCCATACTCCCCCTCTCTTGGTTATGTGTTTGACCACATTCTTCAGAGTGCCACTGACCTACTACCGCTGGACGCCGATTGGCTTTCACCCAGCCATGGGGTCAGCTTTGTTTCACCCTTGGCCTGTGCTCCGCCACTACTAGACCCTGAGACACCCCTTTTTCCCTTTCCATGCTTGATACATAGATGCCCGCACCATTCATTTTAATTGTGGGTGGCGATTGGCAATGTCACCGCTTTGGTCAATCAACATCTCCTAACGCCCTTGTGGGCCTTGGGCCAACACTGTTCTATCCATCTCCCCCTAGAGGGGCCTTCTTTACTGCGTGTACAAGTGGCCGCACGTACATTTTGGGAATAGGTGCCACTTTTGCGCTGCATGACCGTCTGATGGCTCTGCCATCATCTTTATTTGTCCACTAGAGTCCACCTCTCCATCGTCGAGCATCGTCCCATGCCCTCTCGGGACAACAACTCTCTTAACTTGGCATTGCTTACTCCACCGCTGACGCCGCCACCGTCATGTGCCCGCCATCAAACGTCATGGATTGCAAGGTAGGGGAGCTTTGAACTCGTAATTTCATGATAGCATGCTTTAAATGTGTAGCAACATGCTAGGATTGTTTGATTCAATGCTTTGGATGCTAAATATCGATTCGATTGCATGATGTGCGTGTAAGCATGATTATATAGTATGTTTGAAATGCATAGGATTATGTATGTAAGCTAAAAGTATGTTTGATGTATGTGGATCATGTGTATGCTAGTGATGGCTAGCGAGTTTGTTGGTAAGTTTTGTATGTGGAATATGTGTGTGCTAGTGATGACTAGCGAGTATGTTGGTAAGCTATGTATGCGGAATTGTATGTGCTAGTGATGGCTAGTAAGTGTGTTGGTAAGCTACATATGTGGATTATGTGTGTGCTAGTGATGGCTAGCGAGTATGTTGGTAAGCTATGTATGGAAGTATGTGTATGTTATAAGTATGTTTGATGAACATACTTATGTATGATCGCTATATGCATGTGTGATGGATATATGTATGTGTGTGGGGGTTGGGCGATGGACAGTAAGAGGTGACAGAGGGTGTAGTATGAAGGTAAATGTGGATGTGTAAGTGTATGACGGAAGAATGCAGATATAAGTTTCATACGCAAGGATTGGAGCAGATTGGTTTGGTTTTGACTAGTGCGTATGTTGAGGAATTGTTAGACAGTAAGAGTGCTGCATAATTTTATAAGCATAACATACATATTATGAAGTGAAAGGCAAGCATAATAAGTAAGGTATAGGTAAGAGGGTGATAATTGGGGTTGGCTCTGTGGAGCTCAGTTTGATGATTTCCAAGTAAAATGTGGTTGTCATAAGGTGGATGGCAAAGATTGTATGAATACGTAAGGATTTGATATATGGTGAGCTATGATCATGAGATGGATGGGTTAAGTGAAGTCTGTTGCTTGACGACCTAGGGTTTCGGTTTGGGCTCAGCTTCGGTTTGATCAATGGAGCATTATATATTTGAGAGTTTTTATGGTATAATTGTATCACATAACTTACTTTAATCAAACTTGAATTATAAGTAAAGCTAATGATAGCGTAGTGAGTTTGAGACCTGAGGGTTTTGATGGATGAAGTTCAGTGTTTGAGCTAGTCAATAATAAGTCAGCTAAGTATTTCTCGTGTTTTGTCATGGTGTTTATCCTGCAGGATGTTGTCTGTGTGATGTATTTGAGCCCTAGATGTCTGATACTCTATTGAGAACGATATATGTTTTCGATTTGGTCTGTGTGTTGTATTAATCCAAGACGTTTGATGCTCTATTAAGAGCACTATATGATTTCGCCAAAGAATGGCATTGTATTATTCTTCTCAAGAGTTGTGTTGTATGATTCTGCCCAAAAGCGGCGTTGTATGATTTCTACCCAAGAGTGTCATTGGCACTATAAGACCCCTACAGTGTGGGCAATTATATGGCCCCTAATGTGTGGGTATTTTTGTTTGCATGCTCAAGTAAGTAGTATCATGAAACTACTCTTACTTGTTTTATCTTGTGCCCCATTAGAATTGGTGTGCCTTGTCTTCGGAAAAGTCCATGGCGTCTAATCACTCGCCGGAGGTTAAGGTGATGCCTGAGTGGCATTCCTTTCCATTTTGACGCTAGTGCTTATTAATTGTAATGAGCTTCAGTGGTTGATAATATGTGTATAACTGAATGAGTGAGTATTTATGTTCTGAGTAAGATTATACAAGTAAGGTCATACGAGCAAGATTGTACGAGTAAGGTCGTACGAGTATGTGTAAGATTGGTTTGATGGTATGTATTTGGCATGATTGTATACATTTGTGCATGATTATTATATGACAGTACGCTTCATGTTTGAGTTGCATGAACGCATCTATGTATGGACTTATTGAGTTTACTATTTAGAACTCCTCCACTGGGCATTTTCCTACTAAGTATGAAGATATTCATTTACCCTATTTTTTAGCCCTGATGGTTGGGAGGCTTTTGTAGGTTTGTGATGGAGAGCTTCTGGAGATGAATGCTCATTTTTGTGATGGATTAGTTCCCTTTAATTTAGGTATATCCTTGAATATCTAAGAGTATTATTTTGTGCCACGATCTGATGTATTGGGTGAGATGAGAATTAAGGTGTTTATGATTTCTAGACTTGTAATTTGGATTAGATTCTCGACTGATATGGGACTTGCACTCAGGGATGCCACAGAGATATTTATATTTAAAGTCTATGATCATAGCAATATATTTTGCATGTTATTTTTGAGTAGCACCTGATGATGTTTGGTTTGACCGTACGATATTTGATTGAATGAGCAAAAATTTGTATGGGAAAAATTAATGTGTGATGTTTTAAATTATAAACTGCCTTCACAGGTTTTGTATTTGTCATTTTTCCCGATTTACAGCCGTTATATTGCAAAAAAAATTCTTAAACTTTTAAGAAAATGTGATGAAAAATCATAGGTGTTAGATAAGCATTACATGTGTGATGTTATGTTTCTTGAGATACTATAGTTTTTAGGCATGCAGAACTACATCTGGATCCAATCTTGTTAGAAACATTGGAGATGTTGTCTGATGAGTATGTAGGCAATTAATATCGGGTGATGTTGGCTCGATCCGAAGAATATTAAATAATACTTTTATTCTTTTGAAAGATTCCTCCAAGACAAGGAGATGTTTCGTTGTTGTTTGATCTTGTTGGTTGTAGGTTCTTTAGCTGAGGATGTAGTAAGATCAGGACGTCAATGGGCGATTGAGGATGATATTGCACTAGTAGGATCTAGTATCTTACTTCTACAATTTTGTAATTAATTATAATTACTAGTGTGAGAACCAACTTTACTTGGTTATTTATTTTCGGATAGATAAAAGACTTGTACTTAAAAGGTTAACCTGCTACTTATGGAATTTTGACACGTGTAATAATATCATATATTTTGATATTCGTATTTGTGAACCGCAATTGACATAACCTTGATATTTTAATAGGATGATTTGTTTTTCATTTAAGAAAGAAAGAAGAATTTTCTCGTGATTTATCGTGTGTCCTTTACTGAAAAGGGTTTTAAAAATTCGGCTCATGACACACATAGTAATACGTGAGCTCATACTCATATAAATGGGATTTTATGTCATTATGCATTCCAGATGCCATCCAAGGCTAACTAAAATTGTTGTAGTTGTTGGCAAATTTTTTTAGTTTTATTATTTATCCTTGATGAGCTTTATAATAGCTTAATTACATGTAAAGCTTATTTGTAAACCCTCTCATTATATATATATATATATATATATATATATATATATATATATATATATATATTAGGTAGAAACCGGCAACATAACAATCCAATAAGGATTTTGTTTTTAATTTTCGTCCATATATTTGAAGGAAAAACTTTCTTTATGAACAAATTCCCCTATCTTAGGTGTGACCATATATATATTTACCAAAATTTTTATATTGAACTCTTAAATGCAATGTGAGGTCAGTTTGGAATATTTGGGAAAAAAAATTACCCCTTTTTATATATTAATAATAATATAAATAAATAAGTAAACAATATTTATTTATTTAGAAAAAGTAAATAATAGGGAAAGTAGACATTATTAGGTGGAAAAAAGAACCTCCGCAACTATTATTCCAACAACTTTTTTAAAATCCATACGAAAATTGTTTCCTTAACCGCATTCTGTGATCATGGTACTGAGAATTTATAATCTATCTACCATGTTAACAAAGTTTGGTTATATAACCCCAAGGCTACATAAGTTCCATCTATATATAGTGAAGAGGCTTGGCTCGGAGGGATGGTGCACACAAACTCCAAAGTGATGGGGAATTTTGTCTGGTGTAGGAATGCGAGAGTCCAAATATCATAAAGAGTAACGACTTTCATTGCAAACGACCAAAGAGCAAAGACCGACTTCACTCTTTCAATTATGTTGCTCTCATAGGTGCAGACATAGACATCAGAGCAAGAGTCAACCATGGCTGCCCCTCCTTTTCCAAGCTCAACGCTTTGAAGTATGGAGGGCATTTCTCCTATATGAGAAAGCTAAGGAGGATGCCACCCCCACCTCCCCTTGCACCTTTCCTTTCTTCAATAGTAAAAGTTTCATCTGAGCCTCCCACCAAGACGCCTACACTTTTTTCATATCAAATCCTTCCGAATCCGGTCAGGTCCGAGTTTTCAATGCATCTTTTGAGGCTAGAGAAATATCTTACCCCTGCCAAACTGAGTTGTAAATTTAGTTTCCTCCAATCTCTCAACTGAATACTCAATTACTCTCATATCTCACACAAATCTAAGAGGTGGCGCATAGTTCATGCTAAATCATTCAAAAGCAGTAAATATTGCAAAATTTATACATGGCGGCGTAAGGCAATGACATGCATGCCAACGTAGTTTGTTAGAATGCATGCTAAATCATTCATAACATTAAGTGCATGTGCCCACACAAATTATGGCCATGATGCTCATAAAGTCACTTAGACGGTCATGCCAGGTTGGGCTACAAGCAAGGCTTTTCTTTGCTTTGGCAAACTAATACGTTAGGACGAGGCCCAACTATGAAACATAATGGATGCCAGTTGGGCGTAAGGCCCATTATTTTGTTAGGCAAGGCAGCAAGGCAGGGAGACACAAAAACAATATCTGTGATTAGCCTACGAACAAACAGTGATTAGTAATAGCGTAATTAGTAAAGATTTTATTTTCTTCCCTTCATTTAGTAAGAGTGCCCGTCCACTGCCCGTGACTTTTTACTCAAAACACATTAATTACCTTGTATAAGTTTTACACCACGAATTATCTGCACATTTGCAATAAGCACATTTAATTTAAATCTCATAATTACATAAAAGAGAAGAACTACGCAAATATAATATTTATTTTAGAATAAAATATTTTTAAATAAGACAAGTAAGTATTATTTTAAAAAAATAAAACTTAAAGTTGTGTATAATTTGCATTCCTCTCATGGTCTCTAAAAGTGGAACATAAGTCATGCTGCGTTTAGTTTGGCATTAAAGAGATGTGGGCAAATAATAACATCATTTCTTGTGGAGATAATTATGTCATTACAATTGTGTTTAGAAGGATTAGTTACAACTAAATGAGTGATGCTACATAGATCGGCTCGTTGAGCTGAACAGGTTCAATTCGATTTTACTAGAATTTGGCTCGGCTCAAAGGGAGCTCAACTCAAACTCGATTCGAACTCGAAAGTAAACGAGTTGATGTCAAATACTTGATCGGTTCAACTCGAAATCGACTCAAAGCTCGGCTCGAACTCTACTCGATTTGTTATATATCACTTCTTACATATTATACCCATATTATATAAATTATTTAATTTTCATATTTCATGTACCCATAATATTCTATCTTATTTTATAAAAATATTTAAATTATATATACATTAAATATATTATATAATATGGTATATAATACCCATATTATACTATTATATTTCAAACAAATATAAATCCAACTACAAATAAAATTAAGAATGTAGGTGTGGTAAATTATATTCATCTATATAATATTATTTAATTTTTAAATATTACTTTTAATTATTCTAATCCTAATAAATATAAATATGTAGTTCTACTTGCATAATAAATATTCTTAATTTAACCAATCATATTGGTTTAAAATTAGAGATCTGGTGAACTATATTTAGATTTTGCCTACAAATATATCTACTCAACCAAGTCCAAATTTTAGTGCTGAGGTCCAATTATATTAATTTTTATTTTTACAAGCAATGCACACACCCTAAAATATGTTACTGCTGAGGTCTAGATAGTACTCTCATCATAAACTTTTTTATAACTAAAGTAATCAAATCTAAAATCTATAAATAGGAGTTGTCCACTAGTTCAATTTTTGGTGGCTTATTATATGAGAAATTTGAATAGCATTAGTTAAATTTTTAGTGAGGAGTGAACATTTTTTGTGGGGTAATTTATTGACTCTTACTTTAACCATAGATTTTGAAATGATATTTATAACTTTAATAGAATGGAATTGTGATTGTTATAATTTTTTTTTTTGTAATGTTAATGTAAATGGGATTCGAGCTCAATTCAAACATAGGTTCGAACTTCTATAGTATATTTTTGAGCTCGAACTTAAGTTGAATTTCGAGTTCCTTGGCTAAATCGAGCTCGAGCTAGGCATCTAGATGTTCGATCAAGCTCGAGCTGAGCATAAGCCGAGTTTTCAAAAATCAAACTCAGATAAAAAAACCTCAAAACCCTGTTTGACATAGCTCATTAGCACTCTTACCTACAAGTATTTAGGAAACCAATAGGTTCCGCATATACAAATAACATTCATGATTAGTCTGATGGACAGTCCATGGGGTCATCATGTGGGAAAGTGCTCGTGGGATTAAGCTTTTCTCATATTAGAATGAGTTTTTTTTTCAATTTATATAAAAATGCTTGAAACTAAAAACTAGGGAGTCAATTCCTTTCACAAGTTCGGAAATTTGAATAAATATATAATCACATCTCTAGAATGAAATTCAAGTATATGATAGAAAATGCGAGTTTAATTTGTCCATTTTACAAGAAATTTGCCATACAAAAACTCATCACGTGTGCTCCATTTCTGCCCATGTACCTACAACAAAATATGATTTCAAGTTATACATTTTAAAAATGTTACTACCTCCGTCATAAAATAAGTGCGTTATTCAAAAAATTATTTTATTCTGAAATAAATATCCTACTTGCTTAGTTGTTAACCGCTTTCTTCTCTTTTATGCAGTTAAGATATTAAAATTGGATGTGCTTATTACAAATCTGCTGAGAGAATTCATGGTGTAGGACTTAGAAACATTTGTGTGTTTTGAGTAAAAAGGCACATAAACATAAATGATGGAAAGAATAAATTCTTCACTAACTAAGCTGTTGCTAATCACGGGTTAGTCTGCAGGCTAATCACAGATACTATTTTTGTGTCTCCCTGCCTTGCCTTGCCTTTCCTAACAACACAATGGGCCTTACGTCCAACTGATATCCATAATGTTTCATATTTGGGCCTCGTACTAACGCATTAATTTACCAAACCAAAGAAATATAATATTAGCCGAAAAAACAAGAATCCACTTGTGACTGTGTCGTGACTTTAAGAGCACATAATTTGTTAGGGCACATGCGCATGCACTTGGTATTATGAATGAATATGTGTAACAAATACTTGCATGTCATTGCCTTACACCATGTATAAATTTTGCCATTTATGAATGATTTAGCATGAACTATGCGCCACCTCTTGATTTGTGTGACATAAGAATATTCAATTGCGGGTTTGGAGGAAACGGAACAACTCAGTTTTTGGCAACCTAGGTGGGAAGATATTGCTCTAAGCCAGCATCATAAGTCTTGGTGACAGCCCTAGGCCGTTGTGCCAACAAGGTCCTTGTACATACCGACGAGAACCATCATCCCTCTTTCATGGGTATCTAAGCAATTTCCCTATGCATGGGCTAGCCCGGCCCAGCCATTGGGGTTAGGGCAAATGAGCCAAAGTCTATTGGGGGCTAAGCCCCTAATAGTTAGATAGACGTCTTATCTATTTTTTTACAAAATTGTCACTCCCCCGTAAGGATAATTTTAACCCTAATAGCAATTAAATAACGGTGATATTCAAAGGTATAAAAGGTAATTATCACATTTTAAAATCTATAAATATAAAGAGTTTAACCTTCTCTTCAGCCGTTCTTCTATTATCTAAGCCTCTCTTTCTCCTCTTCACCCATACTATTAAGTCTTAATTACTTTAATTTTTATTTTTAATTAAATTTTAAAATTTAACTCTCACACTCTCAAGCCTTATGATTCAAGATTCAAGATTCAAGTTCTTAATTCTCAAGTTTTCTCTTCTTCTAGTAAGTAGGCAACTGGCAACTCAAGTTTCAACTCTCAAGCATCAAGGTATATAAATTTGATTTAATAAATTAATTTTTAGTTTAATTTACTTTTTTTTCTCTTATTATTATTATTATTTTAAAGAATATAATATCTCAATTAACCTATAATAACTCCTCCTTGGTGATCACCCCTTCCCCAAAAAAAGAATTTCCAGACATATAAGGAAGAAAAGTATGCAGGGGTAGTAGAGGAGGTCATAGTGGACACAAGATGCCGATACTATGCTAATTACACAATGGGCACCGATGTAAAGGAAAAGTAGAGTGAATATATAAGGCAAATTTGTGTAATAAGAAAAACGAGTGTAAAAATCTTTCTTTTGTAATACAAGTCAAAGTGTATGTGTAAATGCAAGTACATGTTGAACATTAAGTAAAAATAGCCAAAGAAACAAGAGAAGATTACATAAATTTAACTTTGCAATTTCATGTGGAGGTCTTGAAATTTTGATTTTAAAGCACGGCAGTAGTTTGTGGCCAACAAACTCAATGGAAAGGTCCAAATTGTTAACTGTGGATGATTACATGCCTCTCAATACTTAATCCATGATCGAATAGGATGGTTCCCATGCCCTCTAAAATTCATAGTTTACTACTTGGACTTCTTAATCTTACTTGCTATGATAATGAAAATTATGCCCATTATTGGTTACGCAGTTCTTTTTTAAAATTTCTTCTTCTGTTTTCTAATTTCTTCTTTAGGAAAATTTATTGATTTAGAAAAACTAACTTACTTCTTACACTTATTTATTGTTCTATTATATTACAAGTCATATTCATCATTCAACTCTCTCTGGCCAATACTGGTAGCAAAAGCCATTTTGGGTTTCTTAGTCATAGCATACTTAGACCATGATAGTTAAAACTTTATATAATAGGCAAATGGGAAAGCCTTGTGCATGTTAAGTCATGCCTCCTTAATAGTGTGCACTATTAGATCAAAATTTGATGGCACACAATGTCTTAGCTCACAATAGTAACACGTGAGCCCATACTCATATAAATGGGACTTTATGTAATTATACATTCAGATGAAATTATAAGCGTCCAAGGCTAACTAAAATTGTTGTAGTCCTTGGCAAATTTTTTTAGTTTTATTATTTATCCTTGATGAGCTTTATAATAGAATAATTGTTTTTTCCTTTCTCTAAACAAATATTACATGTAAAGCTTACTTGTAAACCTTCTCACTATATATAGGTAGAGACTGGCAACATAACAATCCAATAAGGGATTTTGTTTTTTATTCTCTTCCATATATTTGAAGGAAAAACTTTCTTTATGAACAAATTCCCCTATGTCTGGTGTGACCATATGTATATTTACCAAAGTTTATATATTGAACTCTCAAATGCAATGTGAGGTCAGTTTGGAATAATTGGCACAAAAAATTACCCTTTTTATATATTAATAATAATATAAATAAATAAGTAAATAATATTCATTTATTTGGAAAAAGTAAATAATAGGGAAATTAGACATTATCTGGCGGAAAAAGAACCTCTGCACCTAGTATTACAACGACTTTCTAAAAATCTATCTAGAAATTATTTCCTTACCGCATTCCGTAATCAAGATTCGTGATCATGGTACGTAAGGAGTTATAATCTATGTACAATGTTAACAAATTTTGGTTATATAACCCATCTATATTTAGTAAAGAGGCTTAGCTCGGAGGGATGGAGCACACAAACCCCAATCTGGTGTAGGAATGCGAGAGTCCAAATATCATAGGAGTAACATGTCCACGTCGAAATTTGCTTTAAATCACTTCAGGTCGAAATTTGCTTTCAAAAACCAAAGAACGACTTCACTTCCATTGTTTTAAGTACGTTGCTCTGGTAGGTTCAGACAACAGAGCGAGTCGGCCACAGCTGCCCCCTCCTCGCTCAACGTTTTGGTGCAAGTGTGCAGGGCGTTTCTCCTATACGAGAAAGTTAAAGAGGATGTCGCCTTTAAAAATCTCCCCCACCTCCCCTTGCTCCTTTCCTTTCTCCACTTGTAAAAGATTCATCTGACCTTCCCAGCAAGACGCCTACACCCTTTTTGTGTCAGGTCCATTCAAATTGGGTCAGGTCAGGGTTTTCAATGCATCCTTAAGGCTAAACTGAGTTGTAGATTCAGTTTCCTCCAATCTCTCAACTGAATACTAATAACTCTCATATCTCACACAAATCTAAGCGGTGATGCATAGTTCATGCTAAATCATTCAAAAGCAATAAATATTGCAAAATTTATACATGGCGTAAGGTAATGACATGCATGCCAAAGTAGTTTGTTACACATATTCATCATTCATAATATTAAGTGCATGTGCCCACACAAATTATGGTCATGATGCTCATAAAGTCACTAGACGGTTATGCCAGATTGGGCTACAAGGATTCCATGGTTTTGTTAGGCAAGGCAAGGAGACACAAAAACGGTATCTGTGATTAGCCCACGAACTAACAGTGATTAGCAACGGCGTCATTAGTAAAGATTTTATTTTCTTTCCTTCATTTAGTAAGAGTGCGCGTCCACTGCCCGTGACTTTTTACTCAAAACACATTAATTACCTTGTATAAATTTTACACCAAGATTATCTGCACATTTGCAATAAACACATTTAATCTAAATCTCATAATTACATAAAAGAGAAGAACTACGCAAACATAATATTTATTTCAAAATAGATTATTTTTAAATAAAACACTTATTTTAGGATAGAGGAAATATTATTATCAAAAAGTAAAATTTAAAATCGTGTATAATTTGCATTCCTTACATAGTCGCTAAAAGTGGAGCATAAGTCATGCTATGTTTAGTTTGGCATTAAAGAGATGTTAGCAAATAAAAACAGTATTTCTTGGGGAGATAATTATGCCATTACAATTGTGTTTAGAAGGATTGGTTACAACTAAACAAGTGATGCTACTCTAAGTCCATTTGCTCATAGGGTGAACCCACGGGCATATAGGAAACCAGTGAATTCCGCATAGTCAAATGACAGTCATGGTTGAACCAGGGTATGGGCTCGGGCCTATTTCAGTCCATTTTGTTTGTGGTTCGAATGAACCAGTACAGGCCATGGGGTCTAAAGATAGTGAGGTAGTCATATCAACCCCATATGAACCATTGTAACACAAATTTAATTAAGACCCACATCTGTCATATACGCATACTAGGCATGTGATTAGGGTGTACATATTCACATTGTGGGGCCCAACTCATAAATTAGTGGTGTTGGTCGAACCCGTGGTTAGCGAAGGGTTGACCCTATCATAGGCTTGGCCGTGTGCAGGGGGTTCAGGCCCCTGTGGGTTCTAAGAAGCAGAATCCGCTCCCATTGTACCCTCTAAGATAGCTTAGTGAAATCAAGTAGGAGATCTGCTTAAGATAAAGCTCACATAGGGTTAATGAGAGAGGAATATAAATAGACATAAGAAAGGAGGAAACCCTAAGTCATTAGAGCAGCCCCCATTCTCCTCTCTCTCTCCCAATTCCACCCCCTCTCCCTCTTGTGATGCGTGGCACCCTAATCCAAAGAAGAGGAAGGGGCTGACCACCCCCAAGAAGATTGATCTTCTTCCTCGAGAGAGTGTGGCTTCAAGACAAAGGTTGGGTGCTCCTCCTCGTTGATTTCACCATCCAAGAAAGGGGCTTTGAGGGATCTACACATGCATACAAGGTAATCTTCTCTCTTATTTAATTGAATTGACATTCAATCGTGTTCGGGTGTTGGAGTGAAGGAAGAGCACGTTCAGGGGCTGATCAGCCCCAAAGGTCAGTCCGTACCTCTCCTTAATTTCGTTTTTGATTCATGATCAGCCCTATATACATATATATTACTTATGTGTGATCTTATTCATGTGATTGTATAGAAGTTTTTTATATAAAGTTGTAATTTTTATGCAAGGCGCCACCTCTTGAGCTC
Organism: Saururus chinensis; assembly: GCA_035235625.1. Taxonomy (NCBI): domain Eukaryota; kingdom Viridiplantae; phylum Streptophyta; class Magnoliopsida; order Piperales; family Saururaceae; genus Saururus; species Saururus chinensis. Next base: position 11,642,383 of record CP141150.1, read on the forward strand.
GCCCACCTTTATGCTTCCACTTTGACAGCACTCTACAATCACGATCACTCTAATGGACTGCCCGTGGGTCGTCATGTGGGAAAGTGCTTGTGGGATCAAGCATTTTTTCGATTAAAATAAAGTTTTTTTTCTAATTTATATAAAAATGCTCAAAACTAAAGACTACGGAGTCAATTCCTTTCACAGGTTCAGAAATTTAAATAATTATTTAATCAAATCTCTAGAATGAAATTCAAATATGTGATAGCAAATCCGAGTTCAATTTGTCCATTTTACAAGAAATTTGCCATACCCTCTGCCCATGTAAGGGATGCAAATTATACTTGATTTCAAGTCATACATTTTAAAAAAGTGCTTCCTCCGTGGTAAAATAAGTGTCTTATTCAAAAATTTATTTTATTCTAAAATAAATATCCTATTTTCTTAGTTGTTAATCGCTTTCTTCTCTTTTATGCAGTTATGAGATTAAAATTAGATGTGCTTATTACAAATGTGTTGAAAATTCATGGTGCAGGACTTAGAAGCGTTTGTGTGTTTTGAGTAAAAAGGCACATAAATATATATGATGGAAAGAATAAAATCTTCATTAACTAAGCTGTTGCTAATCACGGTTAGTTCGCAGGCTAATCACAGATACTGTTTTTGTGTCTCCCTGTCTTGCCTTGCCTAACAACACAATGGGCCTTACGTCCAACTGATATCCATTATGTTTCACATTTGGGCCTCGTACTAACGCATTAGTTTGCCAAACCAAAGAAATTCCATGTTAGCCAAAAAAAAAATCCACTTGTGACTGCCGTCTTTATGAGCATTGTGGGTTTACAAGCACATAATTTGTTAAGGCACATGCACTAGGTATAATGAATGAATATGTGTAACAAACTACTTGCATGTCATTGCCTTACACCATGTATAAATTTTGCCATATTTATTGTTTATGAATGATTTAGCATGAACTACACTCCACCTCCTTATTTGTGTGAGATAAGAATATTCAGTTGCGAGTTTGAAGGAAACTGAATATACAACTCAGTTTGGCAACCTAGGTGGGAAGATATTGCTAGCATTAGAAGTCTTGGTAACAACCCTAGGCCGTTGTGCGCTAGGAAAATTTAACCCGACCCGAACCTAACCTGCCTAACCCTACATCCGACCTAACCTGAATACAACTAAGGTTAGGGTTAGGGTTTAAAATTTTTACACATTTTAAAAAGTAGGGTCGGTTCGGGCTTTTCCCGTATAACCTATACAACTTGACCTCGACACTATTATTTAATGATGTAATGACATAAGATGGAGAAATTAGAAAGAAACTTTCTTATAATTATATATTTTTATATTTTTTATTAAATAGTTATTTATTAATTTTATATGGGATTTTTATAGTTTTGGACGTGTATCTAATAATGTTGCATTACTCTCTCTAACTCTCACTTTCTCAAATAACATAGAAAATATTTGACATTTATTTATAATATTGCAATATATCTAAAAATTCTTTAAATTTGGCTCATGCAAAGATAATGTAAAAAATATTAAGATAAGAAAAAATTGACCAAAAAATATGGTTACCTACATACCTGACCCGACCAAAGTAAGGTTAGGGTTCGGGTTTTCAACTCGATAAACAAATAAAATCAAGTCATGACCCAACCCGATTTATACGCATATCAAGGCTAAACCGACCCAATTCTCAGCCCTACTCCTTCCACATACTATGAGAACCATCATACCTCCTCCATAGGTATCTAAGCAGTTTTTGTCCTTGCACACTTAGGGGTGGGCATGCATGTAGGCAAGCTTGCCAAGCCCAGCCATTGGGGTTGGGGCAAATGAGCCAAAGTCTATTTGGGCCTAAGCCCCCACCAGTTAGATGGGGCAGGGCTAAGCCCCTAACAGTTGGGGGCATTTTCCCCCTCATATTTTTTAAATAAATTTGAATGAACTAAATTTTACCTATATTTTTACAAAATTGTCACCCCCTATAAGAATAATTCTAACCCTAATAACAATTAAATAGCAGTGATATTCAAGGGTATAAAAAGTAATTATCACATTAAAAAATGTATAAATATAGGGAGTTTAACCTTCTCTTCACCCTTCCCTCTACTATCCGAGTCTCTCTTTCTCCTCTTTGCCCATTCTCTCAAGTCTTAAACCCTTAATCATTTTAATTTTAATTTTTAATTAAAATTTAAAATTAAACTCTCACACTCTTAAGCCTCATGATTCAAATTATCAATTTTCAAGCTTTCTCCTCTCCATTAAGTGGGCAACCGGCAACTCAATTCTCAAGCATCTAGGCTCCAATCCTTTGCTCATGGAATTGAGTAGCTCTGCGTATTGTGGATTCAACACAGATATGTAATCTTTGTGGAATCAGGGATAACTCTTAGAGTGGAGTTTTGTATTTTTTTTTTCTTTCAACTTTTCAATTTGAAGACTTCTAAATTTGTATTTTTTTCAGTTCTATGTTGTATTCATTGATCCTGGTTACACCATATTGGTATCAAAGATTGCTTAACCACCTTCTACGATGGCTAATTAGCAACATAGAAGACAACCATCTCCAACAGCTATTGACCCAATTGTTGGTCTCAGTAGCAAATTTTGCAATCCCAGAAGTAGACACAAGTTCAATTTCAACAGATGATAACTCAAGTCCAGCAGCTCACATTGCACCATGGACAACATTGCCCACTTCTACAAGTGTATGGGAGACGAAGGCATGTTCCAAATCTACCAAATTAGGCTTTTCTACAATTTCAAGAGCCAAATCCGAAATTTTAGGAAGAGCCAATTTGCAAAATTTTACAGCCGCTATACATGGATTTCAATAAGGGGACTCTACTAAAGGATAACATGTTGTTCCACCCCCTGACACCATAGATTTGAAGTCCAAAACCAATATCAGTTTCAACCAAAGCTGAAACTTCCTAGTTTCACTGGATGTTGAAGTATTTATGGATTGGGAATATGAAGTAGAGAGCTATTTTGACTGCATGGAGGTTTTTGGAGATTTGAGAGTCAAATTGGTGTCCTATAAATTGAAAACTGGATCTGCAGCATGGTGGAATCAAGTGCAGACTAGCAGGATGAAACAAGGTAAACATCCCATATATTCCTAGCTTATAATGAAGAATTTACTCAGAAACTGGTTTCTACCTCTGGACTTTAAACAAGTTCTATTTAGACAATTCCAAGAGTGCAAACAAGGGAGAAAATCGATTGCAAATTATAGTAAAGAGTTTCAAAAATTGGTAGCTAGAAATGACATTGCATAATCTGAGCAGAAGTTGGTATCCAGATTTATTTTTGGACTAAAACCTCAAATCCAGGACAATGTGTCTTTGCATCATGTGCTTACTCTGTCGGAAGCTATTCAATTGGCAAATAAGGTGGAATTACAAGTGGATAAATTTGGGGGTAAATAGTTCAATTCAAGCAAAAACACTTTCAGTAGTGTACAACAAGAGAGGTTTAAGCCACATGTAAACAACACACAAATAGTAAAGAAAGGCAAACCTGAGCAAGGAAGACTTCAACCAAAAAGTAATGCAATAGTTTCTTCCTCCAAGTCAAATCCCTATTCATTTTCAACTTCCTCTACTATATGTTATAACTATCAAGCACCAGGACATATTTTTGGCCACTGCCGTTTAAGGAGGGCCGATAAAACTATTGTTGTAGTAATTAATATGTCAGCTGAAGATCAAGATGCTACTGAGGAAGGAAATGTGATTGAAATTGAAGAGATTTCTAGATATGAAAGATTAACTTTTGAAGAACATCCCATCTCTATGGTAGTGTAGAAACCTATATTGACTCTTAAGTGTTCTACCACCAATCAAAAAACATAATATTTTTCATACCATAGGAACTGTGAAAGAGAGGATTTGTAGAGTTATAATTGATAAGGGTGGCAATGTTGCAAAAGATATAATAAACAAATTGCAATTAAAGGTGGAGAAACACCATCATCCATATTCTATTGGTTGGATAAAGGATGTAAGAGAGACTAAGGTTGTTGAGAGGTGTAAGGTGTCTTTCTCTATAGGCAAACATTATAAAGCCGAGATTTGGTGTGATGTTGTAGATATGTTAGCTTGTCACCTCCTTTTAGGAAGACCTTGACAATATACGGTGGACTCAATTCATGAAGGAAAGAAGAATACATATTCTTTCATTCATCATGGTGTGAAAATTGTGTTATTGCCTAGAAGTGGAGATTTTAATTCTACTCAGGATAAACTGAAAAGTATAGCCACCATGTTGGTGCACAACCTCCAACCTGAACTAAAGTATGAAGCTAAAGTTTATATGCTAGTGGTAAAAGGGGACTCACCAAACACATTGACATCATATGGATATTGAAGGGCAAGTAATCAACATCCCCAAGTGCAAAAGTTGCTGACTCAATTTGAAGACGTAGTCACTGGTGAGCTATCATTAACTCTTCCACCTTTGAAAAGCATTCAACATCAAGTAGACTTAATTCCTGGAGATACTCTACCTAATTTACCCCATTATAAAATGAGTCTCATGGAACATAAAAGAGCTTCAAAGGCAAGTAGAAGATCTGTTGTAGAGGGGACTGATTCAAGAAAACTTAAGTCCTTATATTGTGTCGACTATTAGTTCCCAAGAAAGATGGTTCGTGGAAAATGTGCATGGACAACAGAGCTATTAACAAAATAACAGTTAAATACAAGTTTCTCATCCCTAGATTAGATGATATGCTGGATTTACTAGAGGGTTCTAATGAGTTTTCCAAAATTGACTAAAGGAGTGGATATCATCAAATAAGGATGAGGCCTAGGGATGAGTGAAAAAATAGCTTTTAAGACAAAAAAGAGTTTATTTGAATGGCTAGTAATGTCTTTTAGTCTATCAAATGCATCTTCTACATTTATGAGGTTCATGACTGAAGTGTTGAAACCATTATTAGGTAGAACAATAGTTATATATTTTGATAACATTCTTATATTCAGCAAGAAGGAACAAGACCACTTGACTCATCTTAAGGAGGTTTTCACAATTTTGCATTACAATAGTCTACTAATTAATTTGAAGAAATTTTGTTTCTTCACCACTCAGCTCATTTTTCTAGGGTTTGTGATCAGTGCTAAAGGAATTCAAGTGGATGATAGTAAGGTAAAAGCAATTTAAGAGTGACCCAATCCAACAATAGTTTCACAACTTCGAAGTTTTCTTGGTTTAGCCACTTTTTATAGAAGGTTTGTGAAAGATTTTAGTACAATAGTAGCTCCCATGATAGCATGTCTTAGGAAACACAAATTTGTTTCGAATGAATAAGCTTAGCACATTTTTTAGTTGATTAAAAGAAAATTGAGTGAAGCTCATGTTTTAGCTTTACCAATTTTTAATAAAATATTTAAGGTCGAATGTGATGCTTCTTGTATTGGAATTGGAGATGTTCTAAACCAAGAAGGGAAGCCTATAGTATTCCAGACTGAGAAGCTAAATGAAACAAAGCAGAAATGGCCAACATACAAACTAGATTTATATGTTATTGTTCAGTCTATGAAGCAATGGCGACATTACTTGGTGCATAGAAAGTTTATTCTTCATATAGATCATCAAGCCTTGAAGTACCTCCAAAGTCAAACAAAGCTAGATAGAATGCATGCTAAATGTGTCTTAGAATTACAATAATACACTTTCCTGATTAAACATAAGGTAGGTTAGTTGCATAAGGTGGCAGAAACTCTCAGTTGCAAGGTGTCTCTCTTGACTACTTTGCAACTTCAAGTTTTTGGTTTTGAACACATCAGGGACCTTTATGAACAAGATACTGACTTTGGGGGAAAATGGAGAAGTTGCAAACTGATCATTGCAACAGTGATGAATTCAGTCTTCATTAGGGGTATCTATACAAGAAGAATCTCCTATGCATTTCGAAGAGATCTCTCATAGCAAAACTTATTTCAAAACTGCATCAAGGAGGTTTAGTTGGACATTTTTGTGTCAATAAAGCTGTTAACCTTGTGACTAAATGGTTCTATTGCCCCAATTTGAAAATAGATGTTAACAAGGTAGTAAAACAATGTTTTACTTGCCAACAAGCCAAGGGTCAACATCAAAATACTGGACAGTATATTCCATTGTCAGAGCCTAAAACACCATGGGAAGACCTATCTATGGATTTTATATTGGCTTCCTAGAGCTTAGAGGGGTTGTGATTCAATATTTGTAGTTGTGGACAAATATTTTAAAATGACACATTTTTTTGCCTACAAAAGAACATCAGATGCTATTCACATTGCTTTACTTTTCTTTCAAAACATAGTAAAGCATCATGGACTACCTAATCAATTACCTCTAACAGGGGCAACAAGTTCATGGGACATTTTTGGTGCACTATTTGGAGCAGATTGGGTATACTATTAAATTTCAGCACCACCAGTCATCTCCAAAATATCTTGTTCCTTCTTGCAGATTGGGTAACATCTTGAGAAGTCTATCAGGTGATAAACCAAAGCAGTGGGATATGTGCCTTGCATAGGTTAAATTTGCATTCAATTTTACTATCAATAGGTCGACTGGAATGACTCCTTTTGAAGTGGTTTATGGAAAAAAATCTTCATCTCCCTTTGATTTACTACCACTCCTAAACCAATAGCAAACAATGAACATATTCAAAACATGGTTTCCAAAATGGCTATTGTACATCAAAATGTTAGTCATAATATTCATGAAGCTAACACAAGGTTCAAGAATTTGGCCGATAAAAAAAGAAAGAAGAAAATATTAGGAGTGGGTGATCTAGTCATGGTGTATTTGAGCAAGGAGAGCCGGCAAGAAATTATAACAAACTCAAGCAAAAGAAGTTTGGTCCTTTTTGAATTCTTAACAAAGTGAATGACAATGCTTACATTGTGGACTTACCAACCCATTTATCTATCTCAAAAACTTGCAATGTATCAGATCTGTATGACTATCATGATCTAGCAATAGTGCCTTTACAAACTTGAGGTTGACCTTTTCTAAGGAGGAGAGATATGATGTGAAAGAAAATTTCAGCAACAATTTGATGGACACATTTTATCAAACAGTTGGTGTCTAGTATAAATAAGACACTAGGGGTACTATTGAAAAATGACTAATAAGTCATTCTTTTCTATTCTTTAGTAGGGGTATTTTGGTTAGCCCACTTATTCATACATGAATCAGTCTTTGTTAGTAGGGGTAAATTTATCTTTTAAGTCTTTCTTCCTGTCTAAGTCTATACAAGGGGGAAAGTTAGTTGTGAGATCATTTTTGAAATTTAAAATTGCAGAAAGCTTGTGTTCTAGGATAAGCTCCAATCCTTTGCTCATGGAATTGAGTAGCTATGTGTGTTGTGGATTCAACACAGATCTATAATCTCTGTGGAATCAATGATAACTCTTGGAGTGTAGTTTTGTAATCTTTGTTTTTCTATCAACTTTTCAATTTGAAGACTTCCATATTTGTATTGTTTTTAGTTCTGTGTTGTATTCATTGATCCTGGTTACATCAGTATATAAATTTGATTTAATAATTTAATTTTTAGTTTAATCGACTGTTTTTTCCTTTTACAATTTCTTGTTTTAAACAATATAGAATCCCGATTAACCTATAATGACTCCTCCTTGGTGCTCACCCCTTTCCCGAAAGAGGAATTTTCAACATATCAGGGAGAAAAGTAGGTGGTGATGGTAGAGAAGGTCATAGTGATGAGGTAGGAGTGGACAAAAAGATGTCGATGTTGTCCCTTGCTTGTGATGGCTCTAGCGCTCCACTGTTGTAACACCCCAACTCAAGTCAAGGTCCAGAAAATTTCGAATTAAAAACTTTCTTCCTTAAACAAGGAAACATCATCTGTGTGTGAGAGGTATAATGTTCATCTACGCACTACAGAGCTTCAAAGCTTCGCCACACATAGGCCAAAATAAAATCTATGATTATAATTAATTTGGATATGGCCAGCATTTTCTTGCCGTTGGTTACCTATGTACGTATTGGATAACATTTACAATATTATTCCAATACGATCGGATCCGAACGTAGTTCTGCCTAACGACTATTACATACATTAAGTAGTACAAAAACACAGACATCAAAATACATATATCCTAATATTTAATCAGAATCATACAGAAATTTCATAAATTATCGGAGTCAAACGAAAGCCAATAACTCAGCGATATCACAAGTCTCACACTATCATAGAGTAGAGTAGAACACTAACACAATCACACATTTCACTTTATCACAAAGCACAACATATCAAATGAGATCCGATCGGAGCATATCACATCACATCACAACACATCAGATCGGATCAGAGCATAGCATATATCTTAATTAGTATATGCATTCAAATAATCATATTAAATCGGAAGGTTAGAAATACTTACTCCCCTGGTATCCCAAGAAATAGAGGCGTTCGAAGTTACTTATTCCTTCAGGGCGTCCTACCCTTTAGGTCCAGAGATGGCAGACAGAGCCTCCTCTAGCTCCAGCACGTTTCTCTTATTTTACTCGAAAGCGACAACATAACTTTCCCTTTCCCGGAATACTTCTCACTTTCCGCACCGATAGGCGACAAATAGAACATCCCCTTACCCATAGATTCTTCTCACTTTTTGTAGCCGTAGACGATGGACAGAACATCCCTTTACCCATAGACATTTCTCACTTTCCGTACCCATATGTGAAAGACATAACATCCCTTTATCCAGAGACAATTTTCACTTTATGTGCCCGTAGGCGACAAATAAAATCTCCCCTTACCCGGAGATGATTCTCACTTTTTTTACTTTTAGGCAACAGACAAAGCATTCTCTTTTCTAAAGCTATTTCTCTCCTCTAGAGTGCTTAAATAAAAGAATGGACTCTTCCATTGTGTAGAGCACGTTTGATTTAGTTAAGGACACATTTTGAATAGACTAAGACTTAGAATGATCAAAAACAGAGAAAACAAATTTTGGCTCTGGAAAACTCTTGAAATGGGTATTTATAAGGCACTAGCACACCAAAATAATGGCATCACGCCGCCATTTTTGGCAGTGTCACGCCTACTATTTTGCGGGCGCTTTCCATTTTTTTTTAAAAAAATCTTTTAATTAATCTTTTAGTTTATCCCTACGAAACTTTCTTTATGAACAACTTCCCCTATGTCAGGTGTGACCATATGTATAGTTACCAAAATTTATATATTGAACTCTTAAATGCAATGTGAGGCCAGTTTGGAATATTTGGCAAAATTTTCTGCCGACTATATAAATAAATAAGTAAATAATATTTATTTATTTATTTAGAAAAAGTAAATAATAGGAAAATTAGACATTATTAGGAGGAGGGAAGCGTGTGTAAACACGCTAATATGCGCTAGCGTGTGCACCACCGATCTTGAAATCGAATACTTCACAAGCGTTCCTTATGCTCGGCTCATGTTGAAGAGGGAGCATAGAAAACGCTTCCTAGGAGGAGAACCTCCGCACCTATTATTCCTACGACTCTCTTACAATCCACCCGAAATTGTTTCCCTAACCGCATTCTGTGAGGAGTTATAATCTATATAAAAAAATTTGGTCAGATAACCCCCCGGCTACATAAGTCTCCTGCGGTAGGAATGCTAGAGTCCTGGCAACGTCGAAATTTGCTTTCACTACTAACACCAAAGACCGACTTCACTCTTTGGTTTCACTGCAAACACCAAAACGGACTTCACTTTAAGTACGTTGGTGGATCTGTTAGGGGAGTCGACCATGGCTGCCCCCTCCTTCTCTAAGCTCAACGCTTTGGTGGAAGTCTCCAGGGCGTTTCTCCTATACGAGAAAGCTAAGGAGGATGCCGCCATTAACAATCTCCCCCTACCTCCCCTTGCTCTTTTCCTTTCTACAATACTAAAAGATTCATCTGAGCCACTCAGCAAGACGCCTACACCCTTTTCCCTGCTGCCTTCGCCTCCGCCCCACGGCCTTCCCCCACCCTCCCGGCCACCCGGGTCTGACCTCTTCTACTGCTTCCCAGGCCTGCAGCCAAGCCAGAATGAGGATATTGTTCTCTCCTCTTCTAGCTACGTAAATGACAGCCACGGGGAGATCCAAGGGTCCCAACCTGCCGAGTTGCAGGTTCAGCCCCGGCACACAATCCACCAACCCCGCAATAAGAAACGCACCTCCTCTTCCAAAGCAGGCAAGAAGAGGAAAGCACCCGTCCGGCCTCCACTTCCAGAGACTGGGGAGATCCCCCCAGGTCCGTGGCAGGAGGTGCACGAGCAACTGGGAGGGTCTCCGGCAGTCTGGTTGGGGGAGAAGGTGATAACCGCTACGGACACCAGCGAGCATCAACACCGGCTTCTACTACCCGACGCCATACGCAACCGGGTGTATATAGAAGCTAAGGACGACAAGCACAAGATAGACGACGACACCACCGGGCTGCCGGTTCTGGTGCTCGACTGGCTGGGCGGCCAACACCAAATGGTGTGCAAGTACAGGTCCTACGCAAAGAAACATGGAGGAGGGATGATGGTTCTCATCGGTGGATGGAAGAAGTTTGTTGAGACCAGCGGCCTGGTAGTGGGCAACCGGCTTGTCGTCGCGGCCTTCCGGTCGGAAGGAGCTCTGTGCTTTGCCTTAATCCGCAAGATCCATGATTAGGGTTTTGGAGAAATTTCTTCATGGATAACCTACTTTTGATTACGGGTAAACTACACGTAAATTTTAATTAAACACGTAATTCTTGCTTACGTAGAGTTATGATAATAAAATTAAGGATAAATTTTTATGAATGATCTTCTTTACATTGGTCACATTTAGAAGACAAATTTCACTATTCCTTGGATCTTCTTCAATGCGGTCACGTATCATGTTTGGAGGGAAAGAACTATCCTTTAACGTTGTGAAGCAGAGAGTATTTTTCTGCTCGGACTCACCTTATCAAAATTCTTCATTGATTTTCGGATGGAGCTTGTAATTTTTCTCTCTTGATATTTTAATACAAGTGCCCAACCTCATATTTACTAATTTATTTTTTTTAATTAAGATGACTATCGAGTGACACGTGCTGGGTGTTGTGATTATTTGTTTGGTTAGCCTTTTTTAATTTAATTTTCTTTATGGGTTTCTGAAGCAATATCATGGCCGCAATCAAGCTTCATTGATTGATTTTGGGAGTTAAAAGAGTGATAACTTCTAAAATTTTGCATACTTTGCAGCTTCATTAATAAGGCAAATTGCACATGAATTGCTTTCTAATCAATTTTACTGCAACATATATAAATACATACATTATCAAAGGCTTCAAGATATATTATCGCTTCCAAAAACACTGACAAAATGGAAAGCAAAAGCTTAATCAAAAGTTACAAGCTTTCATATTGACACTGCTCTACAGATGCTAGTGCTGCATATGATCACCTTTGGGTAACCCTTCACCTCTCTAAGTGTTACGGGCACGAAGTTTTGCCTAGCGTCCGCACTCGTGATGGCCTGGCTGCACCGGTAACCAGTAGCCACTCTCTTCCCTTCCCACTCGTATGCGCAAGGGAAAACAAGCAAAACAACCACAAAGCAACATAACCAACCTAGTGCAAGGGTCTCCGCCCAGCTATATAAATCAGTCCGTCGAAATACACAAGTAGGGAGAGGGTAGGGCTAAACCACCAAGGCTGAGAGCTCTCCTCTCTTTCTCCCTGGTTCGCTGTGCAGGAAAGATCACCAACCAATCTGCCATGGTCGCCCCATCCTTCTCCCTTAAATAGACTCAACTATAGGCTGGCCATCCTAGAGCAACTAGAAGTACAGAACCCACCCAATACAAGTGTCCTCAACCTGTCCAACTCTCACCCCAAAGCCATTCCGGGCCAGCATAGTTTAGGAGCCTTCGCGAGTCCATCTTCTACTAGAAGTCCTTCGTCATGCTGCCTCTAAGAGTCAGCCCATCCAAGGGAACCAGCCAACCAACTCCCATCTGTCCTAGGAGTGTAGCCAGCATGCCTGTACGAGTCTTGTCCGTCCTAGGAGTCTACTACCCGGTCTCCTACTCCAACTAGGAGTGCAGCCAACCAGCATTGCTGAATCCTATCTGCCTTAGGAGTCCTCCCCTAAGTCCAAGCAGCACCCAGCTTCGCCGCTAGAGTCCCGCCCGCACAAGGACTCCTACCCAGCCTGCTGCGCAAGGCGAGTAGCTCATCCGGAACACCTCCCATGCTGTCCCAACATCCATCCGTGTCCAAGGGACTGCCTAGGCTATCCGTCGCCTAGGAAAACTCGGCTGTCCGCTGCCAAGTAAGGGGGTAGCCGCCCCCTTTCCACATCCGTCAAGTTAAGGGGGTAACACTAAGGCAGTAGTAAAAAAATTAGCTTCATTTTACTATGCTTCTCTTATGACATTGAAATTTTGTTACTAAACCTTGATGATTTTTTTCCATATTACCTAGCCTAAGATACAAATATTCCATATTCCCTGGTTTTGTAAAAAACATTCCATAGAACCTAGGTTTACACGATATTTGGAAAAAAATGAACCAAAATACCTTTTCAACAAGGTTTGGGTTAAAAATCGTGTAAACTAGTTGTGATGAAGCATAAACAAATAGGAGATCGGAGCTCAGAGATAATTTATGATTTTCGCCCGGCGGTTTTCATCAACAACAAATTCCAATTTTTATTCGGCGATTGCCAGCCTCCCTAACTTCATCGGCGATCGTTTTTCTCTAATTTTCGTCCAAAAATTTCTAACCATATAAACTATTTATCATTACAAAAAAAGATCAAGATGATACTACAACTTAAAAAATGAATCTTGGGGGACTATTTAGGGAGAACATGGCTATATAAGAATGGAGAAGGATGTAGATGCCAAGGAAGGACATTGTAGAATAACTATGATAGCCTCCTACCCTATTGTGCAAAGAGGGACTCTAGTATGATTTTTTATATGCAAGTTTTACTATGTAGAACATCTTATGTAAGCATGTACACGATCTCAGAGATTTTTATCTCTGACTTGATGAATAATTGTATACATAACAAATACTGACGAATATCGTGTTATCAATAACACACTATGGTTTCATATCGTGTTATCGATAATACGCTATGGCCAATATCGTATTATCCTATATACGATATAGAGGAAAATAAATAACACATCTTGTTGATATATCGTGTTATCAATAACACATTATGGCGAATATCGTGTTATTGATAATACGCTATGACGAATATCATATTATAGTATATGTGATATAGAGGAAAATAAATAACACGTCTTGTTGGCATATCGTGTTATCGATAACACGCTATGCCAACATATCGTGTTATCAATAGTGCGCTATTGTGAATCTCATGTAATTGATAATACGCTATAACAAATATCGTGTTATCGATAATATGCTTTGGCGAATATCGTATTATCATATATGTGATATAGAGGATATCGTAACATATTGTATTATCAATAGCACGCATTGTTGGCATATCGTGTTATCAATAATAAGTTATGGTGGCATATCGTGTTATTGATAATACGCTATGGTGGCATATCGTGTTATCGATAATATGCTATGGCGAATATCTTATTATCGTATATACGATATAGAGAATATTATATTATGGGTTGTTGGCTCAAAGAATACATATTGTATTATCAAAAATATATTTTATTGACATATCGAGTTATCGTATATGCGATATGGATTAAGTGTTAGACATAGGCCATGCAGAATGTGAGATTTTTTGTTCGTTTAATGAGAGTCATCCTCTCGTTCTCGCATTCTCGAAAGTCTCGCGAGTCATGCAAAGTTTATGTACTCTACCCGATTTCATTCGGATTCGCTGTACTCCTAAAAATTATTTCTTTTTGCACCATTCAATCCCCATTTGGCGCAAGTCTCCGGAGTCCTTCAATTTGTTCTAAACACAACCCACTTTTTCAGATTGCCGGAACATTCTATTTGTTGCAATTCAGCAAGCACTAAAGTGGCTTCCTTTAATTCTCTATTTTGAACTAGTTTTTGGATTGAAACCGGGAGGTGGCTCTGTTTTGGTTTGTTCTCTAGAACACAGGATTGAGAAGGAGAAATTTTTTACTTTCTATCGATCATCTTTAAGTGGGTGATTTATTTTTTGTATGTTGAATGTTTTAATTTTGTTCATACAAATTTGTGACATTGCCGGTAATTTTTCACCAATAATGAGATAAGAGCTTGGGTGTAAGTTTAGGCTTGACCTAATAGTATATTTGTCTTAAACTAGGTCATATGGGATTAAGTGTTAAAATCTAGGGAATATGGAATATTTGTATATCGAGCCAGGTAATATGGAAAAAACTCATTATAACATCTAACTTCAAATACTTTAAAGTGTGGGACCCAGCTATAGCAGCAAGTCAGGTAAATTTTATTGGGCCCCACTTAAATGGATCCTTTTCCCATTGGTATGGGTCCCACGTACAATGGTAATTATGTCGTTACAACTGCGTTTACAGTTCAACTAAGACACTTAGAAGGATTGGTTACAAGTAAAAGAGTGATGCCACTCGTATGTCTATTTACTCACGGGATGAACCCTCAGGCATTTAGGAAAGCGCGTGACTGGTCAAAGCCTTATGATCAGCCTATATAGTGCTTCAAACATGGTACATTAGTACTAAGACCCACATGGTTAGTGATGGGTCGCCTGTCATAGGCATGGTTACGTGTAAGGGTTCAGACATCTGTGGGCTTGGTCAGACTGAGTCGACACCTGTTGAAATGGACCCTTAGAGAGACCGTGTAGAAGTAAAAAGTAGGCCCTAAGTTTAATAGCTCATTTAGAGAGGAGTTATAAAAAGACTTGAGATTAGGGGAAAGCCTTAATCTCTTCCACATCCTGTCACGACCGAGACCAACAGAAGGTCCAAAGACCATTTATGCCATTACTCAATACAAAGACATTATACGTTCATAAATAATAAATAAATTTATAATATATATGTATATGTTATAAATGTAAATTGGGATTGATAATTGTGCATATGTATACATAATATCAATATATATTTATATATTATAAAATATATTTACAAATTTCATTCGAGTTTGAGTTCGAATCAAGTTTGAGCTGAGTTCAAGTTCAATTCTAGCCATGTCGAGTTGAGTCAGAGTATGCTCAAACTCAATTAAAAAATATTCGAGTTTGAGCTTAGCCACTTCGAGTCAAACCATATTCGAGTCGAGATACCTTTGCTTGATGAGCTGACTCAACTCATTAGCACCCCTAACTATTAGCAATGATTTTACAAAAAATGTCACTAATAGTTATAAGTTCTAAAAAATAAAAAAAAATTAGAACTATTTACAACGCTTTTACAAAAGTGTTGCTAATAGTTATAAATTTTAAATAAAAAAAATTTAAACTATTTGCGATGCTTTTAAAAGCATCACAAATAGTGATACTATTAAAGATGCTTAAAAATATCACAAATAAAATAAGGTTATTTTTTAAAAAAATTTATGACTATTGGCAATGCATTTTAAAAAGTATTTGCGATGTTTTTTTTAAAAGCATCACCAATAATACTACTATTTGCGATACTTTTTAAAACACATCTCTAATAGTTTTGTTTTATTTAACATTTAAATATATAATAAATAAATATTAATTTTTAAAAAAAACCAAATTAAATATATTTGAATTAATATTTATTATGGTTCATAAATTTGAATAATTATTTTATCAAATCTCTAGAATGAAATTCAAATATATGATAGCAAATCCAAGTTTATTTCGTCTATTTTACAAAAAAATTGTCATACCATCTGAAAACGTATGAATTATGCTCCACTTTTAGTAAGGAATGCAAATTATACACAATTTCAAGTTATATTTTCTAAAAATAATACTCTCTCCATCCTAATATAAGTTTCTTATTTGAAAATTAATTTGTTCTAAAATAAGTATCCTATTTGCTAATTAGTTGTCAACCACTTCTCTTTTATGCAGTTTTTATTCATATTTTTTTCCAAAATACCCTCTATCAACTTTTCTATGTGTTAATAAAAAATGAAAAGGTAATTCTGAAAACTTTTTAATATGAAGTAACTTAAATTTTTTACTTTTTAAAAATATGACACTTATTTTATAATGAATGTAGTATTTATTATTCCATATTTTTCTAAATTTATATGTTTTTTCTTCTTCTTGAATTTTCTTATAATAATCTACGAAAAACATATTTTCCATGGTTATATATACTCTTTGCGTCCGCATTTTCTTTGTTAGTGCTATTAATGATTGGATTCTTTTTTATTTGACCATATTAATTGTAGGCATTGTACGTGCCAAGGGGATAAGGTTATAAGATAGGTTTTAGAAGAAGTAAACTACCATACCCTTTCTTTTAGGGTCCTAAAAGACTTGACACCTGCCGTTAACAAATAGTAATGATAATAATATAATAAAATAAATTTAATTAATAGCTAGCTTTTAAGTATATTTTTAAAATTTTAAAAATAAGTATAATAGCTATGACTTTTGTTTTTCTAACAAGGGAGTGTCCAAGTTTGTAGGACCCAACTAGAAAGAGTAGGACAACACACTATATCATGTTGCTGCTAATCCCCTTTAGTATGTATGAGGACCACCCATTTTACAAATTAGATAGATCAAAATAAAGTCCTGAGTAGCTGGCTAACAAAGTGGGAGTTTAACTCACACCAGCCCTCATTAATGGTTGTGACTTTAAGACTACTTATTCTTAAAAAAAAAAACAATTAAATATACAACTCAGGCCTAACATAATGTCTTCTTTTTTACATTGTTTAATTTTTTATTTTAAGCATCAATTAATGAGGGTGAAATTCTAATTTGACATTATAACCTACCTTTATTATTATTGATTATTTTTAAAACATTTTCATGGCTGACTTCATACCTGATATATAGGGATTTCCTTCTGGCAAGACCCCTATGTACCATCGAATTTTCCTTACTTAATATCTGTGAAATCAACTATGCACATACTAATGCATATTAATTATGACACTAAAATAATCTTGCCCATGTACTAAGGATCTTAAATATCAACTAATTTTATGGCTTACGCTAAGCTCATTATACTAGTAATGGGCATGAAAAATGCTACGTAGAGAAAAGGAGGTTGATGTAATTATTGAAAAGTTTCGGGTGTCTAATCAAATTTCCGAAAATTAAGAAATTCCGCTACGTTCCCGCTGAAATGGCAGCAAAGAAAGAGACGCTTTGCCCAGCTTCTTCTTCGTCTTCTCAGCTTGAGGTGCGCTCTCTCCGGTAGTGTCTTGGCCGCGAAGCTTCTCCATCTCCGGAAGATGGCTCTTGCCCTCCTCCTTTCTAGTCGAGAATCCCAATTCCTTTATCTTCTCGTTGTTTTTCTTCTGCTGATTCTTTTTGTGTTTTTCACCAATTGTTTTCTGCGGCTCTTGGTGCTCTTCTTCCTCTGATGGAGCCTTGGTCTCGAAGCTCCTCCAGCTCCGGCCGATGGCTCCGGCTCTCCGTTCTCTTTCAGGCAAGATACCCGATTCCTCCTCCCCTTCTTCTCCGCCTTGCGTGTTTACTCTTCACTGTGATTTCCGCATTTCTCGCTGCTGAAAATCTGTTCAATCGACATGATGTTTTGATGATTCGGCCGCAGAGTATCCGGAAACTCTGATATTATCTGTTTCGATGGAGTTGTTTTTGTCGCTGTTTGGGTCTGAGTAGACTCCAGGGAATGTTTGTTTTGTAGAACATGAGCTTAATCTGACATCGTTTTCGAAATTATCTGCTTGTCTGTGGTTCAATGAGGTTGTTCTTGTTGTGTTTTTGGTCGAGTAGACTTGGGAGATGTATTATTTTTGTGATGCTTGAGCTTAATCTGACTGTGCTTTTGATGAGTTTATCTGTTTGATGGATTCTGTTGAGTAGACTTCGTTGATGCTTTATTTTCGTAGTGCATGAGCTTAATCTGACTGAGTTTTCTTTAATGAGCTGGGGTTCTGGTCTAATGGAAATGGTGATAAGTGAGTATTGCGAGTTGATATGTAGAGATACATCTTCCCTTTGTGAAGCTTCGGCTGTTGCTGAATTTTCATGCTGATAATTTTTATTCTTATTAATTGGACACCGCTGTTGTTTTCAGAGCTGGGTGTTTTTGGAGCTGTGCATACTGGAAGGCAATATAGAGTTTCTTATTCAATTCCTTGTTTGATATTATTTCTGTCTAGTTTGTCTTTTATGAAATCCATGGCCTTTTCAGTTTTGAGGTTGATTGGATACCTGTCTCTGTTTCCTGCTGTTTGGTGCCTTTTTCTTTCAATTGAGCTGAAGATCTCAATTCCAAAATTTTATGTTATTTCTGTCTAGTTTGTCTTTAGTTAATCCATGGCCTTTTTTCAATTTTGAGGTTGATTGGATACCAGTCCCTGTTTCCCGCTGTGGAGTTCCTTTTTTTTTCTTCCCTTGAGCTGCAACTCTCAATCCCAAACATCAACATGGCATTGTTGATTTGGAACTGAAAATTTCTTGTACTTAGCAGTTAGTTTATTTCTTTTCTCTACTTGCTTGAGTTCATATCAAGATTGACTATCTTATACATTCCTCAATTAGGCTTGGTTCTTTAACATGAACTATGATCCATTTTCCTTGTATGCATAATGTTAATCCTATTCCTGAGGTACAGTCTTGCAGTTTGGTAATTGACCACTTGTTTACTTCAATAAATTTGTCTTCCTTCTACAGGCTATGTTGTTACTGATGTACCCAGTTAGCGCAAAACTGCTAGATGAGGACTCAAGTGGTGTCAACTGGATGAAAGATGTAATCAGAAATTTGCATAATTTCTGTGTACGCAGAAGTATTAGAATCTTAATTGTACTTTTTTCTGCAGGATGGTGAGCTAATTGCACTGGAAACTGATGCTTTTGATGCTGTTCAAACAACTATAATCAAGACGAAGGATATCAACAATGATCACTTATCAGGGAACCAGGTACACACATACTGTACACACCACCTGTATACATGTGTAAGGTATAATACTTAACATTTTCATATACATGACTCGGTATGCACGAATGGACAATTGGATGTACAGCACTACATATTCATACACATGTTGAAATCATGAACAACGCCAATGATAAAGTCATAATGTCCCATATATTTTGAACTTGCACGCAATGCATAGATAACAATTTTATGGAAGTCAGTACCTCGAAGGTTTAATGAAGGCAGAAAAGTGTACATGTATGTGGATAGGAAATTTGATAGGTATAAATCAAGTAACTACTTGAAGCATCTGAGTCTTAAGTTGGCTACAAAGGCTTCAAGATAGCACACTCAATAAAGCGGAATTGCATCTAAGGAGTATTCTACTATTGTGAAACTATTTAAATTGCTGTGCTTCTTGAAAACTAAAAGAGAAATTTTATTTTTGCTTTCTTCTTTTAGATAGAGGTGAGTGTATATCAAAGACAAGAACACTATTGTCAAACTATACAGATCAGGGGAAGGTTCTTACTTTATTAACAATTAAAACCAGCGGATCCGTAGAAGTATGTACTCAAATAGTAAAAATAAGATTACGCATCTTTTTTCCATATTCATAATTTCAGCCTTTTGAACATTCAGCCTGATTTTTATAGGTATCACATGATGAAAGGAGAGAGAACCAAACTGTTGAAATGCTTATTCACGAAGCAATTGAGCACCAGGTAAAAGCAGCAGCCATTGACTACTACAAAAATCAAAGGTGCACCTCTGAATGGAAAATGTATAGCATTTGGAGGAGAGACTATGAAAACCCACGTCCAGATTATATGTTGAAATTCATGCGCGACCAGATCATTATGGCCAAAATTTATGCAAGCATTGCTCGTGCGTACAAGGATTATAATGTCTACAGTTTGCTAATGAAATGCATTAAACAGAATGAGCAATCCATTGGTGAAGCTAATTCAGATGCAGAACTTCGGCGGAGGTATTTTATTAATTCCATATCTGATTTTTTCCTTCTCCTCATTGGTGTTCTACATATCATGAACATTCTAGCTTTAGGATAACTGATCCTAATCAAATCTGATTTGATGGATTTCAGCTGTATTATGTTTAGACTCAAGTTTAGCAAGACTCTGTTGTTCTTTCTGCATCTTATGAAAAATCTACATATCTAGTCTTCTATTACTGCAATGTTTAATTGTTATGATACTGTTAGTCACTTTTTTTTAAATCATTAGCTTCTACTTCTTACCTCTATTATGTATTTGCATAGTTTCAAGCTTTGATCTAAAGTATATGGATATAATATATACTGTAATACATTGTAAAAGTATCTAATCAAAGGGTAAGTATTTCATACAGTGCACTTGAGCGAGCAAAAGCTATGGGATATGTTCTCTTGTCAGCAAGAGACAAGTATTATGAGTGTGAGATAGTGGCAAAGAAATTAAGAGACGTGCTGCGGTCCACTGAAAAAAGTGTTACTATAATGAAGAAGAAAGGCACATGGCTTCTGCAGCAAGCAGCAAAAGCTGTGTCAAAAAGCCTTCACTGTCTCTCTTTACAGCTTACAAATGATTATTTCTTGTTGGGATACAATGTCAAAGAAGAGGCCAAGGACATAGACAAGCTGAGTGACCCGACACTATACCACATTGCAATATTTTCTGATAACGTACTTGCCACATCTGTCGTGTTGAATTCAACTGCATTACAAGCAAAGGAACCTAAGAAGCTCATTTTCCATATAGTCACCGATAAACTGAATTTTGCAGCTATGAAGATGTGGTTCCTTGTCAACTCTCCTCCAAATGTGACAATTCAGGTTGAGAATCTTGATGATTTCAAGTGGCTGAATTCTTCTTACAGTTCCATTGTTCGCCAGTTGGAGTCTCCTCATCTTAAAGGACTTTACTTAAAGGAAGATGACGAAACTAACATACCCAGTAATGGCACTCTCTTGTATAGGAGTCCAAAATACTTGTCCATGCTGAACCATTTGAGGTTTTATCTTCCGGAGGTTTATCCAAAATTGGACAAGATATTATTTTTGGATGATGATGTGGTTGTTCAAAAGGATTTGACACCACTTTGGCTGATCAACATGGAAGGGATGGTTAATGGGGCAGTTGAGACTTGTAAAGAGAGTTTTCATCGATTTGATAACTACCTAAATTTTGCAAATCCTAAAATTTCGGAAAATTTTGATCCAGATGCTTGTAGTTGGGCGTTTGGGATGAATATGTTTGACTTGAAAGAGTGGAGAATAAGAAACATTACTGGGATGTATCACCACTGGCTAGATATGGTAAGTAGATGCTTCTTGTTCTCTTATCATCACTTCTTCCTAGATTTCAATTGATGATCTGTCTTTCTATTCACGTATGTACTTAGTGAGTGAATTGGCTGTTAGTTGAAAAATATCTGGTTCTTTTTCTCTAATTATTATAATAGCCCATGTGTGGTTTGCTACAATTCTTTGAAAAAGTAAAAATTGACAAATTTGGTTTGTTTCTTCCTTAGTACTAGGCAGTCGATTTGCCACTGTTATTATCTACATCACAAGCATACACATGTAAAGCAGATTATGAGAAGAAAGAAACTAATGTTAAATAAGCACATCATCTGGTATTCTTGTCTAGAAACTGCATATTGTAATTGCAGCGGCTTTTTACTATACTGGTGGTTTGGTTTAGTATATTGATATTTTGAATGGCTGTTCACTTGCGCTAAAAAGGATACTTTTGAGCGTTGATGTGTCTCTGCTTTTATTCAAAGACATGTTTTCAGTATATCTGAATAAAACTTCAGTAACCGTGTCGATCCATGTATCATTTTTTATGATCAGCCTTGCTGTTTGTGTTTACCTTCTCCAGGAAAAAACAATAATTGCAAAGTATCAGAAAAATAGAGGTTGAAAATAGAGTCCCATATGTGTTTGGTTGTCCTATCTTGCTCATTGCTTGGTATTAGTATATCATGTTTGAAATATTTAGTAAAATTCATTTTTATCTGTGTCATACAATTTTGAATATGTCGTATCATTGTGTAATAATGTACATTTTCCTATCATCTCCATATAATTGATTGAACGTATGCTATCCACGTTATTCTTTTTCATAGTCATGGTTGTATTCACGTTATATGTGATTATTCTGTAGAATGAAGACGGGACACTCTGGAAGCTTGGTTCACTGCCACCAGGGCTGATTGTGTTCAACAAGCTGATCTACCCTTTGGACAGGAGTTGGCATATTTTAGGCCTTGGTTATGATCCAGCCCTGGATTTAGAAGAGATTGAGCATGCTGGTGTGATTCATTACAATGGAAACTATAAGCCCTGGCTAGATCTTGCCATTGACAAGTACAAGCCCTACTGGTACAAGTTTGTAATGCCTGATAATCTTTACATTAGCAGCTGCCATTTCGACTCAACAGTGAGTTGATTCGCATAGGCCCATGTTGGAAATTCTTTCATTCTTCTCTTGGAAGCTTTTTTCTATCATGCTTGAAACTGTATAGCAAGTTGATAAACTCAAGTGGAAATTCCATTTCTCAATCTTTCACACGTTCTTTTGGAGGTTGTACAGGTACCCAAACATTGACAATTTGGGTAAACTAGATACATAATCAATCCTTGTTTCGTTTCTCTCATCAACGACTTTTTTCTATCTAAAACAATCTTGCATAAAATTGCACATGTACAGGCTGAAAGAACAAGGACATGTAAAAAAGACTCAAAACGTGGAAGTCATTGACTCTTGTATCCTCAATCAACACGGCCTCAGCTCCAATGACGACCGGGGAGGGGGGGCGTTGTGGCTCCGCCCCGACAACTTGCAGGGAGGGGTACGACCGTACGAGTAGGGAGGGAGGGAGCGTGGGCCAGCTGGGTGGGGACTGGCAGTGGCCCTGCCTTCGACAACTTGTGGGGAGGGGTGGGAATTAAGTAGGGAGGGTGGGAAGAGGTTTTTGGTTAATTAAAATTAGAGCATTTTACTTATCGGTAGTTCTCGGTTTTTTATTCTTTTTTTATCATTTTTTTTTATTTTTTTTATTCAAAAAAGATATATCAAACTATAAATATTATGAGGGTAAAAATAAAAAACAAAATATCCAAATTTATTAAGAAAAAAGTTAGAATGAAGCAACGTGAGATGCTCAAATGGTGAGACAAACCTTCATGTCTTTGAGTTATGTGCCTCATGCTGACGTATGTAAACCTAAGCTCACCTAATAGGTCTCATTTATCAAACTCAGATTCGTTTAACTTATTCATATACTTCACTTATTCATGCAATTTGTGTAAGCTATCAAATTTACTCGTACCAAAAAAAATCTTAGTGAACGGAAGTACCACACTCACACGCTCTACTAAATATTTATTCTTTTTTCATTCTTCAAAATTTATAAATACACCTGCTATAAATTGGGTTCATATCAACTTGGTGGGCACTCCCACCACAACCGGTTGGAGTGCTCACACAGCCCCACCACATGTTTCAGCATATCTGGCGTTGAGTGGGCACCTACCTGATTCGAATCCTTATAAATCATATGATAAAGCACACAAAATATTATTTTTAAAAATTATACTTTCTTTATCCCAAACTACTTGCTTTTATTTTAAAAAATTAAAAGAAACTATTCTCGGGGAGTCCCGTTTTGGTGAGTTTGGGTTCACATGTAACTGGATTAGCTCAGGCATTATGAGGTCTCAGATTTAAACCCTGAGTGATATAAACCGTCAAATATAAATTTAATGGCACAGCTTGAGCTCCTGATGTATTTTGTTGTTAAGTCTAGCGTTGCGTAGGCACTCCCACCATGCCCACCCAGCTAATCTGAATTCCTATAAATCATATTACAAATCACACAAAATATTATTTTTGAAAATTATATTTTTCTTATCCTAAATTACTTGTTTTTATTTTAAAAAATTAAATAAAACTATGAATATAGGTAAATTTGAGCTCACGTACAACTAAATGAGCTTAGGTTTTATGAGCTATCGGATCTAAACCATTTGCAACATTAACCATCGGATATAAATTGAACGGCACATCTTAAGTTCACGCAATCGTCCCTGAGCCCAAGTTCACCCAAACTTTCTCCATTAATACGAGGATACTCATCTAATCTTTCTCCATTAATATGAGGGTAAAATTCTATTTGGATAATTCCGTTTTTCTCTTTTATTTTTATTACAAGACTAGGCCTCGTACGCGTGCTTCATGCTGACAAGCGCAACCTAGTGCTACACAAGCTCGCGGGCTTTCCGGCCAACGGTCCTGGCGCGAGCCTACTTTAACGGTCAAAATGGAATGACCCGGGTTCAGACCCGCATGAGCCCGCTCAACATTGCGAGCGTGCTGCGAGCGGTCATAAACACTATGACGAGAGAGCCGATAGAACCACAGAGGGAGGTGTATAAATAACAAAAAATCTCGGGGAGGTAAATCAAATTTACGAAAAATCAGAAATTTCGCTTCTTTCCCGCTGAAATTGAAGCGAAGAAGAGAAGCTTCTTCTTCCCTCTCCGTCTCTCCGTTGATCGAAGCCCCTGCAGAGATGGCTCCTCCTCGCCGTCGAGAAATGCAAATAATGTTCTTGTTCTTCATGTTCATCCTCCCCGTTCTCGTCCTTCTTCGTCTCCTTGGCTTCTTGGTTCGTCTTCTTCTTGTTCTTCTCCACCATTTGTATCAATCCTTGATTTGTCTTCGCTGATGGAGTCCCGGTCCCGACGCTTCTCCGGATCCGGAAGGCGGCTCCGGCTCTCCGCTCTCTCTCAGGTAAGAACTCCGATTCCGGCTTTTCTTTGTTTTTCATTTCTTGCCCTTCTTCTTCGCCTAATGCTCTCTTTCGAATGGAGTGTGTTTCATTATGGTTTCGGTGACTCGGTTGCGGAGTAGCCGGAAATGTTTGAAATTAGCTGTTCGTCAGTGCTTTGAAGAGGTTGTTCTTGTTGCGGTTTTGGTTGAGTAGACTTCCGAGATGTTTGTTTTTGTGATTGATGAGCTTAATCTGACTCGAATATTTTGATGGCCGGGGGTTCTGGTCTTGTGGAAATAGTCTGCAGATATGCAAAATTGTATTTTGGGCTGTCTATATTGAAAGGCAATACAGGGTTTTTCTATTGAATTCCTGTTTTCATTAATCCATGGCGTTTTTAATTTTGAATTCCTGTTTCCTACTGTAGGGTGTCTTTTTTTTCTGATTTTGAGCTGTAAATTATTCAATTCCAAACATCAAAATATCATGTTGATTCAGAATTGAAATATTCTGCTAGTTAAGAGTTATGCTTCTAATTCTTTATATATTTTGATTTTGATTGAGCATCTTATAATTTCTCCATTACGCTTAACATGAACAATCATTTATTGTCCTTTATGCATATTATCCAGAATGATGTGGGCTGTGGGCTTACAGCATTACACTTCGATAATTGGCCCCGTACGTACTTTTGGCTAGATGGAGGCTCCCGGCTCCTTTGGTATCAGCTGGAAGAAAGATGTATTCAGAAGTTTACTTAATTTCTGTGTATTCAGAAGGTATTTCAATCACACTTATCTTCTTTCTGTAGGATGTTGAGATAATTGGAATAGAAACTGATGATTTCGATGCTTTTAACACAACTATAACTAAGACTAAGGATGTAGACAATGATCATTTAATAGGGATCCAGGTTTCTCTCTTTCTTAAACACACACACACACATGCACATGCGCGCAATAAATGGACAATTGAATTTACAGCAGTTCATAGTCATACATATGTATCATAAAATCATGAAAGACAGGAATGATAGTCATAATATCCCAAGTTTTTTTACTTGAGCTTGCATACACAACAGTTTTACGGAGGGCAGTACCTGGAAGATTTTAAGGAAGGCAGAAACGTGTAAATGCATGCGCATATGAAATGTGATTTGTATAAATCTAGGATCTACTTAAAGCATCCGAGTCTGACTTGACTGGAAAGACTTAAAGGTAGGACACTCAACAAATTGGAAGTGCAAAAAGAAGCAATTAAAAGGCGAAATATTAAAATGATTAATAAAGTTGCTGTGTTTCTTGACAACTGCAAAGGAAAAATTGTGTTTGCTTTCTTCATCCAGCCAGAGATGAGTTCATATCGAAGAAAAGAACACTAATGTCAAATGGCACAGATCAGGGGAAGGTTATTACGTTATAAATGGTTAAAAGTATTTGCACTCAAGTAGTAAATGTTAGATCACTTATCTTCTTTCCATATTCATAATTTCAGCCTTTTGATCAGCCAACCTGATTTTTCCTTAGGTATCGCATGATGAAAGGAGGGAGGACCAAACTATTAAAACGCTTTTTAATGAAGCAATTGAGCACCAGGTAAAAGCAGCAGCCAGCAGCCATTTTTTACTACTCAAGATAAATGAACACCTCTTAATGGACAAAGTATAGCATATGGAGGAGAGAATATAAAAAACCTCGTCCGGATTATATGTTGAAATATTTTCACGACGAGATCATTATGGCAAAAATCTATGCAAGCATTGCTCGCCCGAAAAAGGATTATACTATCTACAGTTTGCTAATGAAATGCATCAAACAGCATGAACAATCCATTGGTGAAGCTAATTTAGATGCAGAACTTCGGCAGAGATGTTTTGTAAATTCCATAATGATTTGTTTCTTCTCCTAATTGGTCTTCTACATGTAATGAACATTCTAGCTTTACTATAATAGATCCCAGTCAAATCTGGTTGGTTGGATCTCGGTTGTATCATGGTGTAAACTCAGAATTAGCAATACCCTGTTATTCAGTTGACCTTGCTGCATCTTTTGAAAACTCTACATATCTAGTCTTCTATCGTGCAACATTTATATGTTATCATACCGTTATTCTTATTATATCATTAGCTTCTACGTCGTTCTTACCTCTATTATCTGTTTACATATATAGTTGCAAGCTTTGATATATTGCAAAGTATCTCATTATAATATATGCTGTAGTACATTGCAAAAGTATCTAATTAAGGGTCACGATTTCATACAATGCACTTGAGAGAGCAAAACCTATGGGATATGTTCTATTATCAGCAAGAGACAAATATTATGAGGGCGAGATAATGGCAAAGAAATTAAGAGATGTTCTGCGGTCTACTGAGAAAAGCATAACTGCAATAAAGATGAAAGACTCATGGCTTTTGCAGCAGGCAGCAAAACCTGTGAAAAAAAAGCATCCACTATCTCTTTTATAAATGATTATTTCTTGCTGGGATACATGTCAAATAAGAAGCTAAGGACATGGAAAAGCTGTGTGACCCGACACTGTACCACATTGCAATCTTCTCTGATAACGTACTTGCCACCGCCGTCGTGGTGAATTCAACTTCATTACATGCATGAAAGGAACCTAAGAAGCTCATTTTCCATGTAGTCACAGTTAGACTGAATTTTGCAGCTATGAAGATGTGAATTCCTTGTCAACCTTCCTCCAGTTGAGAATCTTGATGATTTTAAGTGGCTGAATTCTTCTTACAGTTCCATTGTTCGCCAGTTGGAGTCTCCTCATCTTAAAGAATTTTACTTAGACAGATGACGAAACTAACATATCTAGTAATGTCGCTCTAACCTATAGGAATCCTAATTCCTAAGACTTTGTCCATGCTGAACCATTTGATGTTTTATCTTGCGAAGGTTTATCCAAATTTGGACAAGTTATTGTTTTTGGATAACAATGTGGTTGTTCGAGAGGATTTGACACCAATTTGGTGGATCAACACGGAAGGGATGGCTAATTGGGCAGTCGAGATATATAAAGAAAGCTTTCATTGGTTTGATAACTACCTAATTTTTTTTAGAAAAAATCCTAAATTTTGCAAATCCTTGGATTTTGGAAAATTTTGGTCCAGTTGTTTGTAGTTGTTGGCCATTTGGGATGAATATGATTAGGGATGTCACTCTTGTAGTACATGAAAGAACCCCACCCTAATAGGTTAGGTTTGGGTTTTTAAATTGAGCCTAAATAACTATTTAAATAGGGTTGGGGTTTTCCGATGATCCAACCCAATTAGTGCTATAAATATTAAAATTTTATTTTTTTATATTTTGAAAATGACTTAAAATTTTTAACTAGTAAGATATAAAATTAAATAATTATTTAAAATTTTATATTTTTTTATAATTAAGTTAATTTAAAAATATATAAAATAATAATAATTTATTTAAACAGATTCGGATTTGACATATTTGGGTGGGGTTATGTTTGGGTTACTACTTAAATGATAACGAAATCGGTTTTGGCAAACTCAACCTAGAATGCTTAAATATAATATAATTGATTTAAAAGAGCAAAGGAAAAACAAACAATACTGGGATATATCACTACTGGCAAAAGTAAGTAAGAGCCTCTTAATCTCTTATCTTCTCTTCCTCTTGAACAAATAGGTTCCAGGTGATGATTTGTCTTTCTATTAACACGTATTTAGTGAGAGAATCGGCCGCTAGCTGAAAATTCTGGTTCTTTACCTCTCATGATGATAAGAGCCCATGTGTGGTTTGGTACATTTTTTTCAAAAAGTGAAAATTAACAAAATCTGATTTTATATTTTTTTTATACAATTCAGATAATCATTCAACAAAATCAACTCAAGAAACTTTCTTAATTAGATTTTAGTTAGAGGAGCATGTAAGCTCAAGTAAGCTTTGTGTAAGGTTCACCTGCTTAATCAAATCAAAACCTAGTTATTAGAAGTGTTTATTGGGTCAATTTACTATCTATAAATTTAATATGCAAATTTAATATATTTGATAAGCTCAGGCATCATCGATCATTAGATTAAAATTTGATAAACAGACATTACTCAACGCCATCAGATCTTGATTCCCCGGGTCATTACAAATTTTTTCTTTAACACTATATAGTTTTTTTTATAACAAAATTTGATGTACGGCCATCGGCACGGCAAATAGAATAGAAAAATAAAAACGACTGACAATCAATTAAAGTGACAGGGGAAAGCGAATAAAGTTGCTAGAGGCCAATTACACACGTCAACGTTCTTGTCTGGGACAACCCATCAAATTGATCAATCATTGGTTTGTACGTTCAACCAATGAATTGGGGATAAAAACTGACACAGCTAAAAAAATGGCCTTCTGGATATGACGTGAATTCCCTTTATCGGCACTCATATTCGAAAGGCTGATTTTTGTCTTCAATATAATTTTGATAATGATATTTTTACAACAAAAATATCTATAAAAAACTCACAAAAAAGTTAAAAGTTAAAATTGACATTCACTAATGGGCCTTATATAAAATTCACACGGCCTAACATATTTAGATTAATTTAAACTTAATTTTTATATGTATTTTTTATGTAAAAATATTATTTTTCTAATTTAACCAATGTATACTTTAACAAGTAGAAATATGTGTGCCTAAGCAGCCTTAGTTGGGCTGGTTGGATCGAACAGTTTTCGAGAGTGTGGGATTATATGCATGCATTTCTTCTTAAGGGGTCATAGGTGCTATCAGGCCCCGGTGATACCCGACCCGAGTCGAACCCGGTCCAAGGGCCGGTCAAGCGCGCGGGGGCGACGAAGTGAAAATTGAGAAAACAATCTAGCGGAAGACTTAACCCTAACCACGGGTGATTAACAGAAATACGAAGTGCGCACAATCCTTTGAGCAAGAGTAAATAAAAGGGAAAAAAGGTGTTGCTTATCACAAAGTAAATAACAATTTCAAACCCACAAGCTTAGTTAAATAAAGCCCACACCGGCTCAAAATAAGTCATAATCATCACAATTGTAGTATATGACATAAATCCAAAACAAGAACCCTACACAAAGGTTCTAACATAAAGCATGAAACAAACGAAGGTAAGTCACGCAACGATCTCCATCATCACACCCAAGCTACCTCTGACCTTTCCTCAAAGAGGCAATCCTGTCCGTCTACGTGTCGCACCACGCAACCCTAAATCAAAACACAAAAGAGGGGTGAGTTTTAACACTCAGCAATGGTTTTAATATCACTGTCAACGTAGAAAATACGATAGCTTAGTAATGAGATCGTTCAGATCAAAGACTTACATGATGCATCACTTTCTGATCACACATTCATATCACCTAACACTGCATCATAATGCATAATTCAACCTGCATAGATGTATCTCTAGCATACATATTCCCACATGCATTCACATCATAACCAATCCCGCATGAATGTATCTCTAACATACATATTCCCACATGCATAATATCATCACAACCTGCATGGATGTATCTCTAACATACATATTCCCATATGCATAATATCATCACAACCTGCATGGATGTATCTCTAACATACATATTCCACATGCATAATATCATCACAACCTGCATGGATGTATCTCTAACATACATATTCCACATGCATTATATCAACATCAACCTCCATCAAGGAGAAATCACATATTAATGTCACACAGACGGGAGCATAGACAAGGCCACGAAGGCGTGTCATGGTCCAAAATTCTACACAAGAGTTCAAAAAAGATCGAGGTTGTCAATCCCTAACACTGCTCGCCCTGGACAATCCTGGCCAAGGATGTCCCATTCTCACACAGAGAATCTAGAGCAGGGGTGTTCGCCAGTGGACATCTCCCCGCGGAGGGAAGAGCCCGAGTTCTCACACAGAGAACCCTAGAACACGTGGTAGCGGGGTGCACACGGCATACCACACTGGATTCTCAGGGTCCAGATGACACACATAATAACATTCTCACAATCCGCAAGACAAGTACACAACTCATCCCCACATCATTCCATTTAATTAGACTCAACCCGGGGAGTGCACTCATTCCACACAGGAACTTCAAATCGTTCCACACAGGAACTTCAAATCGTTCCACATAGGAACTTCAAATCAAAATATGTCCTTTCAGACCAATCAACTTGCGATTAATCCACGACTGATCAACCTGGCACACAATTTCATCACATTGCATCCAATCGGTCAAATTCGATTAATTACAATGAAGCCTCAATTAAAAATCCATTTTCATGATGCGTGCAACATGGTACATGCGTGGGCAAAGCATACATGAATCCTAATCCATGATAAGTGCTCTCACCAGCCCCTAATGCATCATTCATAACCACAATATTAAGCTTCAACATCATCATTTAACCGGAAGCATTTTCTATGCTCCACTCTCACTATGCGCCGAGCGTAAGGAACGCCAGGAGTTGTTGGATTTCATGCATTCCTTACGCTCGGCACTTATTGAACAGGGAGCATAGAAAACGCTTCCCATTTAACCCCCACATGTGTGTGTGTAACTAGTAGAAGCATTCCATATAATGCAGATCAACTTGCTTGAAAATCAACTCACTACCACACTACACATGTGAATTTCCATCCAAACATGAATTCCAGCGGAAATCATAGAAGAAGAATCGTTGAAATCATATCTAAATTCAAAACTCAACCACAAAGGCTAAACACGTATAACATCACTCATTTCATCATTGAGTCATGGCATTCACCAACATCCACACACCACTAACCACAATCTATCATGACAAATCAGTCCAACAATGATTGTAGTCCTACTGAAAATATGCTTAACCAAAGGGAAATAACCGTTCATAATTTCAAGATAATGATTTCAACATCATGCCACAAAACATAGGTCATTCCACCATCTCTAAGCATATATCTCAACTCCATAAACTCAATAGCATGCATTTCCAGTAGCCTAACATAGCTTAAAATACTCCACATTCATATAAAATTGGCAAGCTAAAGTGAAATCATCAAAATAGACATCATATGCACAACATGCAATTTTCTGTGTAGCCGATCGATCGCCCTTCAGGCCATTCGATCGGTTACACGCAAAATTTTGAAATTTACAGTTCAGCCGATCGATCGCTCTGCAGGGCCGATCGATCGCTAACACGGCAGAACAGTCATCTTCTTCTTTTCGCAAATCCAAACCGAAACACCATAGATAACACTTCAAATCCACATCTAACGCCCTAAACATCATCAAAAGTCCTCCTTGACTTCTAGAATATCAAACCAAACCATAATAATGCAAAACCCTAAGAAATTGGGATTAAATAATTCTATTTTCTAATCTTACCATTAACACACTAAATCAAGCAAACCATTTCGAAATAAGCCAAAAATAGAGAGTTTTACCGTGGATAAACAGAGATTTTGAAGACCCATTACCTCAGCACTTGTTTAAGCTCGAATTAAAGAGTCACCCTTCTTGAAATCCTTGAAAACACAATGAGTTTGAATTAAACACCAATAAAAATCAATTTACTTAAGAAATCCCTAATTAAATCTTAGATCTAGGGCTTGTTGGTAGTAAAAATTGAATTTTGAATGTTAGGGTTTGTAGTAAAACACAAATCAGTAGCTTTTGATGGTCAAAAACGAATTGAATCAAGGGGAAAATGGTAGATTTGGAAGAAATTAAGAAGAAGACCAAGGATTAGTGTTTAATTAAAGTAAGCTTACCTTAATCGGCTTCTAATTCGGGCCTAAGTGGGGATTAGGCCAGCCCTCCTTCCTTAGCCTATTCCCAAAAATGGAAATGGCTTTGGTTTGCCCTTTTATAGTAAGGGTTGGTGTAGGCATATGTATATTTTGGGGTGTAAATATGAAAAGTAGGCTAAAAGTGGGTATTTTGCAAATTTAAGCACAAATTAAGCCTAATAAAATTCTAAAATTTTTGTGTGACCTTAAGTATATGTCTAGGTTCATTTGACACAAACATAAAATTTTCAACGGTGGGGCCCACAGGGGTCCCGCCAAAACCCTAATTTTTGGGAAAATAGTAAAAATTCCAAAAAATCCCCAAAATTCACATTTGGTTTAAAATCACTTAAAACCACTAATTTTGAAGTTAATTTTGGTTAAAACCATCACAAACACTATTTATTTACGAAATTACCGAATAAGATCAGAAAATACGTACATCTCACGATAACCAATAATTAAAGAAAACCAAAACTGGTTTAAAGATGAGGGTCCTTACAGGTGCTAAGTGCATTTTACCTTTTCTATTAAAAAAAACTTACATTGAAGGCTAAGTAAGTGGACCAAATGCGATGGCTACTCCACTGTAGACTATCTTTGGTACATATGCATGCTCATCTTTATATGAAGGAAATAGATGATTAAAAACTAAGATGCACCAGACGGCGTGTGCACTTGGTATGTCACGCTCGTTGGATCTCAATCTAACTGCCCTCTAATTTGATGCCTAAAATACGATAGGTGTGATGCACTTGGCTCATGTGCTACTAAGATAAGCTGAGTGGATGTAAACGGGTCTCTCACATGAAATCTGAGCTGAGCCCAAAGTCATATGCTATTGGTTTCTTGCAATGTTTGAAAATTAGCCATTGTCGAATTCATGTCCTCCAATTTTTGTATTTACAAACTCAACCCCAAAAATTTTATCTCCTCAATGAGTACAAGTAAGAGTTAGGGTTATTAATGAGCTGAGCTAGCTCGTCGAGCTAGTCCAACTAGCCTCGACTTGAATTAAGCTTGGCTTGAACTTGATTCAAACTTGAATAGGCTTGAGCCAAGTTCGAGTATATCTATGTATGACTTGGATTAGCTCAAATGGAACTCGACTCTACTCAACTTGAGCTCGAGCTCAAACTCAAACCCAAATATAATTTTAAAATTATATATAAATAATACATATATAAATAAATAATATGTGCATATGTATATTTCATATTGACATAATTATTAATTTAAATACATATTTATGACATGTATATAATCACATATATGCACCAATATCATGCATTATATATGATATATGAGACTTGCCCCGACATCGCGCGCCCTCAAATTTTGATTCAACAACGCACATGACTCAAGGGGCATATTAGTTTTTATCCCCTTGCACATTTGAATCTTGATCCAATGGCCTATGATTCCTGGGCTCACACTGATGTGTATGGGTCTACTCATATAATTTTTTTTATGATATATGTCCTCATTAAATTATAATAGATGCATAATTTTTATGTATGATATATATTTAAAAAAAACATAATTATAGACACAAATACTAATATACTTCTTTCTTCCCAAATTAATATCTCCATTTGTTTTCAAGATGAACTAAAATTAGTTCAATTGTACAACCAAACAGAGCTATTAATATAGGATGGGGGGGTTAACATGATATCACTCTAATATATCTAACGATTGTTTTAAAATAAGCATGACATAAGAGGACAAGCCCCAATTTAAAAAAGAATAATTAAAATATTCTTTCTAAAGCTAAAACATGACATTAGGGAACCAACCTCAATTTACAAACTATTTATCTTTTTATATGTACTTGAAATTGTTTAGAGGCATACTAAGGTTGAAGAATAGTTGTTTAATAAGTAGTTTATGAGCATGTAAAAGAAAAAATAGATATGAAGAAGTGGATAGTAATGTTGCTTAAGTGAGTTTTTATTTTTAATCTTTTTTAGTGATTATATGCACATAAAAAGAGAAAAATAGTAATACTATCTTTTTGAGGCAGTTGTAACTAAAACTTATTTGTCATAGTTTTCTTCTTTCCTAATGACTATAATTAGTTACTCGAGGTGCAATCGTAATACTTATTGAAGCATAGTTATTAATATTTACTGAAAATATCTTATTATGTGTGATATTTCATATACTTTAAAATTTGGATATGTTATATTATTTTTTTAGTTCAAGCCTAGGCTCATGATTCACTTATTAAAGTTTGAGCTAGAGCTTAAGCCGAGCTCTAAATTTTCAATTTGAGCTGAGCTCAAGCTGAAAATTTTGATCTTGTTTAAGTTTTGAACTAAACTTAAGCAGTTCAAGTTCAAGCCGAACAAGACCAATACTTAGTTCGGCTCATTAACACTCCTAGCTAAGAGTTTGACAAGTCACTAGCTGAGCATCCTCTTTGATCCTCCATCTTTATCTCTATAACTAGATATCCTAAAATGACTTTTGCTCACATGAGTTTCTTTTGAAGTTCCACATAAGAATGGAGAAGTGGAAATCTCCGCTTGCTTGCAATAGTTCAAGAAATCCGTCAGAAGCATTTTCAACAATAACAACTCCAAGAATGACTCTCAAGGCATATTAAGCTTAATTAGACAGAGCAAGAACCGAATGATTTGATGACACTGATCGAACAAGGGATGACGTATTTTTGGGATTTTATCATTTAAGGACAACTTGAATACTAATTTTCTACTAATCTCTTGAGCAAAACGCTTTTATTAAACCATGACTACTCTTAAAAAAAGACTAAGATACCCCTCATGTT
Source organism: Saururus chinensis (assembly GCA_035235625.1). Classification (NCBI taxonomy): domain Eukaryota; kingdom Viridiplantae; phylum Streptophyta; class Magnoliopsida; order Piperales; family Saururaceae; genus Saururus; species Saururus chinensis. The sequence goes on from CP141150.1 coordinate 11,677,693, forward strand.
TAAAACTCAACTTTCCTAAATCAATGTCCAACCCCAGTTTTCTGCCCTAGCACGACATTTTCTTTGCATATTATTCCCTCACCACCCTCTTCCCTCCGTCACTCATGAGCCCCTCTGAGGCTGACTACCAAAAGGCCCTAGCTGATCAACAGTCCATTGTTGATACCCAGGCCTGCGACATGAGGCCGCCTCCTCCCCAAAATTAGGCCTCAACACAGTTTTTCACTGGTGGATCGTTGACTTACTCTATTTTGACAAAATTTTGTAATAAGAAGAAGTTAAATATTGGAGTGTGACTAGCTCTAATATGGACAAAGTTTAAATAAAAAAATTTAAAAAAAAGATAAAGAAGAAAAAGTTCATGTTTCATCTCACTGAGAAAATTTTATGAGTAAGAAGAAGTCAATTATTGAGGCATGACTAGCTCCAAGCCTCCAATGTATAAAAAAGTACAAATAAATAAAAAGGAAGAGAGAAATAAACAAAAAGGGGAAAACAAGTAAGGTGTCATCCTACTCATGTAGAGATAGTTGAGGCTTTCAAATAGAAGAAAAGGCTGAGTGAGGCGAGGCCATTGAACTTAGTCATTAAAAAACTTAAATTAACTAAGTGAAGGCTCTAGGCTCTATATCAAAATTAGCCGTCTAAAATTAATTGGCTAAGTTGAGGCTCCTGGTCCCCACATTAAAATTAGTTATAAAAAACTAAAATGGTTAACTACTAAAGATTAACACAATTAAGACACAAAAATTTCTACCACTCCTCAAATTTGTAAAGAGCGTTCTTTGTTAACCAAGAGATGGGGTCATCCCATGTTTAAAAAAAACAAAGATTGTTTTCTATTTATGGAACAGAAGTGATCTTTATTGCTTGCTCTGAAACTCTCCGAAATCCACCAACATATGCCAAAGTGCCATTGATCACCGCTGAACTGTCAGACAACACCATAGCATCACTGGACACCACCAAGCTCCACCAGAGTGCCGTCAAACTCAACCAAAACACTACCAGATTTTGTCGGAGCTTGTTGAACTGCAGCAAGTGCTTCGCCCATGTTGCCGCATGAACTCGGGGATGGAAGGACTACAACTAGAGCTCCACCTACTCACTATTGAAGTTGGGATAAAAGTAGCAGAAATAATTTATTACATTACGTAATAATAAAACTTTATTGTTAGTCTCAAATAGTGAAATTTTACTTTCTATAATAAACACAAAAATTTAGCCTGTGGACATGCCAAAACTAAAAAGAAAAGAGTGGTGTTTGGATGTTTATTTGTAAAATGAAACATTAAGTAAACTTGTGGCTGGCAGCGGACATGACCATAACCAGGTAGAGTTCTAGTAGCATCAGGCTGCGGAGCAACAACATGTTGCGGTCACGACCAGAGCCAACCATGGCAAGGCTGCACCCTAGGCAGCCATGGCCATGGTCGTGGTCAGATATGGCCAGATTGCAACTCAGCCAACTATGACCAAATCTAGCTTGCAGCCATGGCTCCTGGCCAGATCGGGCAAGGTTGTCATGGTTAGCATAGCCAAACCAGCAAAGATGCAACTGCAACCTCTACTCACATCTAGGTCATGTCCAGAAAATCGTGACAGCTTCGGCGGCTTGGCAAGGGCAGAGTAGTGTAGAGAAATGAGCAGTGGCATTTGAGATCGAGGCAGCATTCAATGGGGCGAGTTACTGATGATTGTGTCATTGTGGTAAAGAATATTTGTGAAGCGGCTATTTTTTAGATTGACGGTATATATATTAGTATATATTAACGTAAATATTATTTATACTAAAGTGCACTAAAATGTGCACTATCAATCTGGAAAATAAATGCTTCATGTGTGTTCCCATTGCTCGACTCACGGTGAGCAGGGAAAATAAAAAATACTTCCGGAGAAGAGGGAGAATGATACTCTATGGTATTTAAAACTAAGAGGGTCAAGTTCTATAAATATATAATCTTTTTTAAAATTCTAACAAGCGTAGAGGAACCACTACATAAAATCCAAGTCAGCCAGATATTTACAAAGTTTTAGTTAAAGGAGGAAATGACTATTTTCTTTTAATGCAAGCAATACTTAGTTCTACAAGCTTAATCCAAAACGCTATGTAAATAGATTGACCTGCACGTGATTATGTTACATGGGGCTCCTAACATAGTGCACATAAGTAGTTATATTTATTTTTATACACTATGTTGGATTTATTTTTCTCTACCATTGTACATAGAGGTTATATTCCATGTACCTACCATGTAGAAGCCCTATGTAGCATAAACACACGGAGCTGGTTAGGAAAACATTTTCGTTACTCCTTTTCAACACTCAATCTTTTCCTCTTCGAATTCAAGCAACACTTTTTTTTGGGAAATAATTCAAGCATAACTTCGTTTTACAAGACCGAAGACTTCTATAAGCAAATTTTTGTGAATATAAAGCTTCTTGCGTATGTGAGATCTCCACAGCCACCACCATGTGTAAGACCTCCCTCCCACTCCTCCTTGCATCTCCGGTGAGCTAGGCGCCGGTGGTGACTATTGGACCAAGGTATGGACTTGGGCCCATTTTGGTCCAATGTATTCGCAGTCCGGGTAAGCCGGTACGGGGCATGGGGTCCAAGGGTGGTGGGGGCGGTTGCGCCAACCTCACATGAGTCATCGTAACACTACTTTGATTGAGACTCGCATTCATCACACGCACACTAGGCATATGACTAAGATGTACATTAATACATTGTAAAGCTCAGACATGCAAATTATGTATCAATGGTCGAACCTGTGGTTAGCGAGTGGTCAACCTTGTTGCGGGCTTGGCCGTATGCAAGGGGTCTAGGCCTCTGCAGGCTCTAAGAGATAGAGCCCGCTCCTATTGTGTATGACCCTCTTAATTTAAGTCAAAAGTTTCAGCAAGAAAACCTATTACGTAAAGCATAATTAAAGAGCCCGTTTAAAAAGGGATTAGGAGGGGTATTTAAGATTTCTTCAATCATATTGAGAAAAGGATCAGCAGCCGAAGCAGGGAACACCAATTTGGGAATCGTGAGAGCCGCACCAGTGGCAGGGTGGGAAGGGAGGCAGCGGGAGGTTGTGGCAGACTACATTGGCTGGTCATCCAAGGGAGAGGAGGGGATGGAGGCGGAGAGGATTAATTTTGGGATGAAATTTTCTATTTCACATACAGAGGCCCAAATCCAGGCCTGATTATAATTTCAAGGATTCTAAAGCACAAGAAAAGCCTGTCTGAAGACTTAAATACCATATGTCATAGTGCCACTAGATACGGCTTCAGATCAGCAGTGAAGCCACATGGGAAAACTCATTGTGGTGAGAGGGGCCAATCAACTTCAGCCACATGGGAAAGCTCATGGAAAACTGATACAGATTCTTAGGTGTTTTCCCAAGTGGCATGCTTTAATTGGCCCCTCCCACCACAATGGGTGGGAGTGTGATAATTGATAATTTCAAAGGATCCTGCAAGATTTGCAACAGGCTCGCAACAGAGGTGTAGAAAGGGAATTTGGCCATTTCGTTGCTTTAGCACACCTCTTTTTGCCTAGCCAATCCACATATTCCCCCCCTTTTTTGCCTGAAGATCTTAAGCAGGTGGGATATGCCCAGATGCCTCACAAAATGAAAAACACAGTAAAAAAGAAAGAGAACAAAACTATGAAACTAGGATATACATACAACTCTAATATAAATGTCAAATATTTACAACTATACATGTGTAATAATAATGAAGTGCCCCATGAAAGGGGTAAAAATACAATGCCTACCACAACGATCATACCCTTTCACAAACGCCGGCAGATAGATTGGAGCTGAAGGGTTTTTGTGGGCGAAAACAAGCCAGCAGATCTGTGCACATCCCCAGTACAACATATGACTGAAATACGTGAAACTCAATTTCCACCTAGCCAGAAACGGTCAAGAAAAGAGCTGAAACAGGATTGGACACTCATTCATTATTTTGCTGAAGAGGAAGTATTGGACAACAGGAATCTCAGCTTTCATGATGAACATTTAAATAAAACATTGTATTAAGAAATCTAGAGATGAAGGCGTGCAGGTGAAGGGAACTGGTATGTACCTCATTGATTCCTCCGGCCAAATGGCGACAGTGCTGAAGTAATGAATAATCTATTTCAGACTATCAGAACAGATGCTGCGTCCAATAAAGAAATAAATCCATGTTTCATCTGGAGCAAATTTATTCCAGACACCTGCAAGAACTCTAGATCTCAGTATTTAGCTTCTTTCTTAAATCCCTGAACTGAAATGATTTTTCCTTCTCTTTCTACCTGCTTTTCATTGTTGTTGCTTTGATATCCATAAAATAAGATTAGAAAATTGTAGCTTCAAACCCAAACTTCAAACACATTTTATGTTAAGTATCCTCCCATTATAGGAGTACGATAATATCTCTTGAATCCTGCCATGCTCTTAGTTTTCATCACACACCTCTAAGCATCCACATTTTGTTCAAGTTGGCAATGTGTTACTTTTGAACACATGAAACCAAGTGGGCATTATCAGTTGTTTCTCCTGTTGAAAAAATGTAATGTTTCATCTCATTCAAGAAAGCATGTACTACCCAAAGAACTTTTACTCAAGTGTTTGTTGTGCACAGAAAGTTTAACTGAATGAGTTCCCAATGATTTATATATGTCCCTGCACTCCTCTAAGTCAGCATCACATGTTAATAGGACCCACTCTGAATCATCATCCAAGTACTTTATGTCCACTGTACTCAGTTCCTCCAGGTCAAAACGCTTCCTAACTTCACAAACTAAATCTTGAAAACCACATGTAGGTTTCAGACTGAATCTGACTTTCTCTTCTCCATAAGCCACTTTCAGTCGGAGGACTCCTTCCTTTGACTCATGTTTATTACGTTTAGATATAGAAGCTGAATGTTCCACAGGCTGGTGTTCAGTCAGTAAGTTTTGACTAATGGACCTAGCCGGTAATTTCCTTTCCTCTTTAGCTAAATCATGCAATTCTGCTTCACTATATGCTCTCTTCAGCATGCCGCTGTGGCCATCCTCGGGTGCATCTTTTATAGCTACAGGTAAATTGGACTGCTTTTGTTGAGCACCACTAGAGCAACAAAGGCTTGAACTGGAACTTTGACTGCAGGAAGAAGATGGGGAATTGGAAGTACTGGGGCAAGAGACCACGCCTTGGGTTTGAGACATAGTTACAGAAGTTGGGTTATCTGACTGATTAAATGTTGAGGTACCTCCTGATAAATTTGGAGAGACTAAATCAGACCCGATTGCTTTTGGAAAATTTGCATATAGGGAACTGATTTGAAATGCGCCCTCAGCACCTTGGACCGAATCAATTACCACTTGCAATTTCTTTAAGGAGTGGCCTACTTTCTTTATTTTTCTTGAAGGCCAACGAGTGATTCCGTGTTGCCTGCATATCCGCTTTAATGTGGTTGGGCATACTGCATGAGAAAAGAAGAAAATAATGAATTGAGTAGCAGCTTATCTTAAACACACACACACACATATACATTTGATTTATGGAATAATGGTTTCATCTACAATTGAGATGAATCAACACCATATGTTAGTAGCTTAGACACACATTTGCATTTGGAGGCCATCACCACCACCATAAACTACTGTTTATTCCACCAAGCTGAGAGCAGTCACATAGATTTCATATCAACCACTGGACTTGTTATCTTTAGAATGATGACACAAAACCCATGCGTGAAATACAGCAGTAAGATCCAACACCAAATGTCTTCGTGACACAACCTTCTAGTGAGGGAATTATGAAACAAAGATCCATACACCTTCCTACTTATTTGAGAGAAAATCCAACTTGAAAACCTTGGGTACCATAAACTAAACCAATTGTAATTTCCGCAACATAGACAGCTGCTTAAGCATAATCAAATGGAGTTGAGCTTACATCTATTAAGTGTAAAGAAGGTGAATGATGGTCAATCTACAAGTAAGGCTGCGAAATACATGTAAAGAAGGTTCTAAAAGGCCACTAGTTCATCTTTAAGGTACTTCGTGTCTGCAACTCAAATCAAGTATATGCCCAGTCTTTATGACCAGCAGCACGTATGTGCTGCAACCACAGAGAATAGACCATTTCTGCTTAAAAAATACTTGAAATAAATAAAAAATGATAAAACAAGAACACACAAGAAGCATCAACTATTTTCCACTCATTTGGATGCTGTAATTGATGCATGGCATCTATAAAACTACTTGTATGCATGCAATTGCAAACAAACAGATATCCACAAAGTACAGATCCCACCATCAACGACAGTGTATCAATACAAGAGCAAGTTGTCAGAATAGTAAACCAACCTCGCATTTGTCATAGAACAAAAGCACTCTTATGTGGTTCACATATAATTACATAAAAGTAGGTCAGATTTTCAAGCTCGTGAAATTAATAGAAAGTCCTATGGGTGGTCCCAAGTGCACACAACATTCCTGTTATGTTGAACTTCTCAAGGTTCACCCTTTGAAACACTAATTACCAAAGAAATATAGCCAATCTCCTGGAAACAAGTATACTTTCAAGAAAGCAAGTAGTGAAATGCGTACCACCAATGCTCTTTGCCGCATCCTTCAGACTCCCAGCAAAATACTGGCGAAGCATTTCCAAGCTAATATTTCTCTCCATCTTTGTTCTTCTCCTATCTGCAGCTTTTCCACCACATGAAACTCCAACATCAGATGTATGTCTGAGAGTATCTTGGCTATGCTGCTTAAAATTGGTATATTCTTGACCAGTTTGATTGAGGATGGCAATTTTGTGGCCAGCAGCCTCTTGTCTATGATGGTTTAAAGATAAGGAACTGGGATTTCCAATGCTTTTCCCCTTAATTTGGGAAGGTTGCACACTAGATTTCCAAGACTCATTCTCCATCAAACTGATAGTTTTCTCGCTACTTGCACCTTTTTCATTAGAGACGTTACTGGAAGAAGGCTTATCATTGTCAGCACATTTTTTTGAAATTCCACCAGGAGTTGCTTCAGTAACATGTAAATTCTTTTCATCTTCAAGTTCTTTATCTGTAAGTACTCGTAAACTCTTGCAAACTTGTTGGATGATTACAGACAATGAATTAAGCATTTGTATTTGCTCATTACCTTCTTCGCACTCCACAGGTAAGAAGAACTCTAGCACATAGTCCACAGCTCCAGTATGTATACTTCTAAATCGAATAGCTACTGCAGCTCTTAACCCAAATAATTTTGCATAGTGGGAGAGAGGATATTCTAACTTGCTGAAAGCAGTTATGTCAGTTGAGAAGCAAGGCTGATTTGTGGTAAAAGCCTTTCCCACCACACCTTGGCCTTTTAACAAATGGTGTTCAGAGCATGCTTCATGAAAATTCCATATATGAGGATCAGTCACGTAACAAGCAACATCTACTGTGGAGATGCAATCTATATAGCTTTCATCTGAATGACGACTGCCTCGCCTGCCTTGCTGGAAGCAAGGGACCCATGTTTGAGCCAAGGGCAATCTATGTGTCTCACAGACAGTTTTCAAAACCTCTAGAATCTCTGGCATGGCAACTTTATATAAATTTTGAGCCTCATCCTGATAAGAAAAGAATTGTTTCTATTACACAAAAAAATTGTCTATTCATATTCTTACTGAAAGGTAAAGAGTTCTGATTGTTCATTAAAAATAATCATCACTCATATCACACGATAATGCTTTAGATGTATAAAATGGTCATATACCAGAATACGAGGAACAGTAGTTACTCCTGAACTCCGTAGGTTCACAGCCTGCAACCATACATTTAACCCTATAATTAGGAACCAAGAACTCAGATGAGGAGTTGTATGGATTCTGACCTATATCAATCGTATTACTAGAGTTAAACAGTCCTGTTTTCCTGTATTAATGTAGAAAGATACATATTCCTCCACTCCCCTCCAAAGTACTATGGTGAATGAGGAAAGAAATTCATGAATAAATACAAACTTTAAAAAAAATCTCGCATCGTCAACAAATTATACCTGAAGTGCATTGCAGATACTTTCAAGCTCTGGTCGATAATCAATCTTTTGTGTAGTCATTACAACCTCAACAACACCCAAGCAAGCTCGACTTCCCTGCTCAAAAACAGGGAGCGCAATTGAGCCTTGGACTCCATTTAGTTGAGCATGATTAACACGCGGGTACTCATTGTAACTAAAGAGTCGCACATCTGGGGTCCATTCGGGCAACTTCCCCAGAAAAACTCGACCAGGCAATCCCACGGCCACATTGGAATTTTCCTCCAACGGGAACTGATAATTTGTTGAGACTTGCCTATAATTTACAAGTTTTTGACTCAATGGTTTGTGCCAGAAAGGCTGATTATTTGTTGTAAGGACATGTCTGCCACCTGTCCTAACCGGCACCCATATCTGTACAAGAACTTCACCTTCTTTAGTAGACTCTTTTATATAATTGAGTGCCTGTAATAGCCTTTGTTTCACTGAAGAAGTGGTTCCAGGAGACGCCCGAGGCTCAATCCACCACCTTCTGCTCAACTCATGAAAAGGATGAATGATACCACCTCCTGCTTGATTAGGCTCTCCACGGCTGGTGGATTCAGCAATTTCAGTCTCGTTTCCACACATCAGTCGCCCCCCTGGAGGGTCTTCAGATTGACATTCAACCGAAACTTGATTATCAAAAAGAAGTGATTTGGAATTGTTGTCTAAGTTGAGGCTCTGTGGCGGGTTAGGATTCAGGTTGTCAATCTCAACGGGTATTGTAAAAGATGAAGAATCAAAGTCTGCAGCTGAAGTGGGAGGACTAGGTAAAAAGAAGTCAGAGCAGCCTGTGGTATCTATCCAACAACCTTCCCCAAAGAGATCATCCATAAAATCGAAGTCTACCGCAGAATCAGTGAGCCCCCTTGAGATTGTATTCCGTGGAAAGGCAGCATCTTCCATGACTGTTCCTCTCCCAAGCAAAAATGTATCCTACTATTAGAATGTCGAATCTGTTTAAATTGCTGAAACATTATCAGTGAAGAACTTCAAAAACTGCAAACCACGAAATAGGAATTGGCAACTGAACTATTCACAGAAACAATTAACCCCCTTTGTACAAATTCTATTAGAATTATGCTTTCTTCCCTCTCTTATACAAGAACAAACTAGCAAAGGGTTCAGAATAAGTTACATAAATTAGTAAAGATGAAACGTACGGACAATACTAGTTGACAACTTCCAATACCTATCACAGTTGCAAGAAAAGAAAAAACAATAATTCACTTTAGAGGAAATATATTTTGTACACCCCTTTTTCTATTCCTCTGTTACTTTTGAGTTCCATGATTTAATCTGCTACTGAGAAATCAGCTATGGAGCATGCACTCTGAATATCAACAAACAGAAGAACTAGAGACGAGAAAGAACCCACCCCAGATATCACCCAATTCAAAATAAACAAAAAGAAGTGACTCAAGTACAAATGAAAAAGAAATATACGACTAAGAGGGGAAAAAAAAGCTCACTTTATGAGAAGAATATTCCAGGCTCTCAGATGAGCACTCTCTCTTCCTCCTATCCTCTAGTGCCAAAAGACGCACCCCCAGATGCAGAAATTCGACCAACACAATCTCCACCCTCCATAGCCTTGCCCCCAGAAAAACCCCAATTCAGCCAAAGCTCTCTCATAGCTGAGCATCTCTCTCTCTCTATGTGGACTCTGAAGAATCTTTCTCAAGGGGACCCATCAGAGCTTGTAAATTCTTACCCGTCTCCAGCTTCTGCTTGTACTACTGGACGGTGAAGTCAACTTAGAGAAGGCTATTTCCTTCACTAAATGGATATTCCAATAACGAATGACAATGAAAAGAAAGTTGCCAGTGGACTCAAGAATTTTTATTGGGGACAGAGATGCCTAATAGTTGGTCTAAGAAAGCATTCAGAAGCGCTCAATGAGAATTCACTGTTGAAAGATTCTGATTTTTGTGACGGCAATCTCATCTTGGTATCAAATTTATGAACAGTGGATGCACGGAAGTATGAGATTCTCCAAGTCACCAACCAAATACAGTAAATTTGATCCTTTGGGCAGTTCTTTTTTAGCTTACCCGGCAGGACCACCTAATATTTTAATGTTTCAAGGCAGTTTTAGAAAATCCAAGGACAACATGACACGAATCTAGTGGTGGTTTTGTACTTTTATAGATCATTCCGAATCCTTACCTGATCGGCAGATTTTATAGTAAGTAAAAATTTTTACCACCTCACTCTCTTCAACACTCACAGGATTATACTCTCTTTTGTAGTTTTATTTAGTTTTTTTAAAATTAACTATTTAAAATAAATTATTTTTTAAATAATATAATTATTAATGTGGGACTGAATTAGTATATTAATATTTTGATTGACTCAGTGCCTATGATAGGTGAGCCTTCTACTTATTCACAGAATTGGCCTACCACTTCTGGTCGGAACTTGGACACCTCTTATTATAAAAATATATTTTATAAATAATGCTCCCTCTTTCTCATATTAATATTAATTGATCCATTTGATTTTTTAAATTATTTTATTTTATTTTTAAAAAATAAATAAAATTATTAAAATGAGAAAATATATTTATTTATTATACTCCATCTATCTTATGTTAATAGCTCGAGTTAATTTTTAAAAATAAAATTAAAATAATTTATTTTAAAAAACTAAATAAAATTACTAATGTGGGATAGAAGAAGAATATAATTAAAAAGATAGTATGAGCTCCGGCTCACATGCACTAGAGTAAGTCAAGCATCTTGAATTATTGGATCTTGATCCAACAATACAAGGGGGTGGGGGGTGATATAAACCTACTTGCCCTCTAAGTTATATGCGCAATCGGATTGAAATCTGACTCTCATAAAGCTGATATGCTTAAGTATGGGCCATACAAATGGTGCTCATGTATAATTAGTGGACAAAAATTCCAGTAATGCACTTAGTGTGAGATGAGGAGTAAATCATTTTCTTAAAGTTTAAATGGCTTAATTTCTATATTTGTTTTGCTATAAAGAGCTTAATTTCTTTAATTGTCAAGAAAGAAATGAATCTTCTTATGTACTTCTAACTCAAGGGGATCTGTACTCTTGATACCACTTAATAATTGTGACTATGCTCTCAATTTTTTTATGGGTTTAGACTCTAGAGTCTGATATAAGTTACTAATAAAATAAGTGGGGGCAACATGTTGGCAATAAAATAGTCCCCCAATTACTTTCCAGCTACTCCTTTAACAATTGATCTGTGATTATGATTTACTTAGTGATTTGTTATTGAATATAAAAAGGGGTCAGCCCCTAAGTTCTCCTTGGTTGCCTAAATTAATGCTGATTCTTTTTTGGTGTGTGGGTTGAAAAAATTGATGCTGATGGGAGAGGGCCACCCGTGAATGGTTTTGGATTATGATGAAAGCAAGTCGGACTGGGGCAAATTTTTCTAAATATATATGCACATAAATTATGCCTTAATGCATTAGGTGAGATCTAGACCGTTCATTTGGTGAGACCTACAAAAGGAAACTGTCTTGGACCTGTTTCATTGGTATTGTTTAGACCCCAAAAGCATGGAATTCCACTAGTTTTATAAAACAGCACTACGCCATGAGAAAGATTCTCCTGTAAAGCCATTGTTTTGGCCATAGTCTAGTCCATGTAGCAAATACAAGCAAAAATTTCTTTGTCCTTTTTTGAGCAACCAGGCCATAACATAGTGAGAAAATTGGAAGCGATTTCTTAAATTACTACTCTGCAAAGCCCCAAAAATTTGCACCCAAGATTGAGATGGAAAAGGGTTTTCAACATTGCGGGTTTTCAACATTGCGTAAGTTGCTTTCTGTTCAAATCTAAGTGACCCCCGCTACCAAGCGGTGCCCTTTTTGTTCTTTATTGTGACTTCCAAACTTTTAATGAGCAAATGATGCTTGACACTTGCGATTGGGCACCATGTGACGCGGCGAGTTGAATCAGGCTCCAAGATGTCTCTTTACCAATCATCTCTGGACCGTCCAATTCTCTGTCCAGATGGTTAAAATTACTCCATTATCATTATTTTGTACTTTGTGTCATCGTCAGGATCACTCTGGTCCATGAGGAATCCTCCCACTTACATCTCCCTATAGGAGGGTGACACATATGTATATCATCGATTAGACGGTTCCTAGAAGAGTCTACTATCTCTTAATATAGTCAGTCGACATCTACCGTATGTATATATCTAAACGGGGGATATCTATTGACTGTATATACTCAAATAATAAAAATCTACTGACTGCAAATAGGCAATAGGATGAACAGGGAGTGGCAGACTATTCTTTCCCCATGCTCTACCTTAGAACAAGTTGATCATGGCAACATCAGTCTGAAAACTTCACATGGAGTATCCATAAAGGCTTTCTCGTAAAATAAAAAAGCATTTTCCCCCAAGTTGATTCTTGAGTGGGTTAGTGGAAAGCTATAGAGTTAGGCAGAATCTCTTGGTCTTTGATTCCTTACGGTTGAAAGATGAAAGATAGGCGGTGGGTAGGTTTGGATTCGCCTTATCAACTTCCCTATCACTTCAATTCCAACTTTGTACGCATGATATTAATAATCCTTGTTCCAATGTACGTATGCTGTCATCTATTTTTTATATCTCATTGTTTATGGATTAATGCTAATCATGTCATTAAATCGATACAAAGTTATGTGGGTCTCTAGCTTCTCATAGTAGGAAGGATATTGATTGTTTATGTCCTCTTCAGCTTACTTTTTGTGGTCCCCATATAGATGGCTTACACCTATCTGATGATCAAAGTCACTTAGTCAAGAGCACCATATATAAAAAAATGTTTAAGATATATAGTTAATTAAACAAGACAGGCAATAGTTCTGTTGATCATCAACATTTCATTCTATTAGTGTACTTGGAGCACAAATGAAGGCTATTCAAAGACATTGGATTCAATGCTCTTTTTTATTTTTTAAAGTTGGAGCATTTATATTCGAAGGAAAAGGTTAACATAAGTCTGGACTCATGCACGCTAGCATGAGCCTGAGCATTGTAAGTCATAGGATCAAAATATGATGAATCATAATAATAAAGGGGTTAGGCAGGTGATTTAAATCCGCCTACCCCATCCTAACGAGGCTCGTGTATGAATTGACTTCTATTGGAATGAATATCAGTTTTAAAATTTAACTTTATGAGTCAAAATGACTTGTACTATGCAATGTTTGCCGCATGAACTCTTTTTATTCATTAATTTCCAATAAGAAAACATCACAAAAATGTTACTTTAGCGAACTTTTTTCTTGTCACCTTCAAATCAGAAATCTTCTTCTCTCACTTAAGAAACAAACGAGAAAACCTTAGTGTTTTTACCGCTTCTAGACTTCTGTCTTGAACATAAATTAAGGATGAAACTTCATCTGTCCAAAGCCTTGTGGCTTTAATTTGTCGGTCGACTATAACAAGTATTTAAAAGGTGGAATTATTGTGGCCTGTGTTTTAATAAGTGCAGTTGAAAGAAGGCTGTGGAAATCACGCACAAAGTAAATAAACTAGTGTTTTTCTTACGTGCATCCCACACAAATCTTTTAAAAGCTTAACTTTTTGTCAGCATTTTTTAAGCAAACAACCCTTAAGACACCATTAATCTTTTTCAACATCACTGTGAACCAATCAACTTGAATTTTTGTCAACTACATCGCCTAAATAACAGATTCATTATCAGATTATACTATATAAACTAGTGCACGCAATATATTGTGGTGATATAAATTTGACAATACTGTTTCTGTCAGCTTCCTGACTGTAAGATGTAGCACTTGAAGAATTAGAGTTTGTATGCAAATACCTGTAGCAGTAGCTAGCATAGATAGCATGCATCTAAAGTGCAAGACGGCAAATGAAAATGCTGATTGTCATCATTGTCATCATCAGAGGGTTTATCCATTTAGGTGTTAGAATATAAGCTTTTGACTTATATACTTAGTTTATTTATATGAATCAGTGGGAGAATACACTGTACTTCCATCCAAAAACAAAGAATACACTGCACTAGTTTGGATCAGCTGTTCATTCTTATCTGATCACAAAAAAAAAAAAATTACACATGCAATGATCTGGGTTGTATAAGAGTTAGTGCTTTATCCAATTAGTCGCTAGAACATAAGCTTCTGACTCGTACTGATTTAATTATGAATTAGGATATATAAGCTTACACTGCACTAGTTTGGTTCAAATGTTTATGCCTAACTTAACACGAAAACATATTACATATGCAATGATCCGAGTTGTATAAGAGTATTGAAGACACATATAGGCTGACTGGGTTTTGCGACTAGAGCCCCATGACCATGCCACATAGGGCTATGAACATGGTACATACTAAGGCTACATCTCGGTTCGGTTTGGCAGGAACCAAACTAGAACCAATAGGATGGAACTGAATAAGGAACCAAAGTGAAGGAACTAACCTGAGAATGAACTTCCTTCGTTGAATTGGTTCTGGTTCGGTTCTAGTTCCAAATCAAATTTTAAAAAAAAAATGGTGTGTTTCCGTTTAGGACTAAGTTTAGTAGTTATCTATCATTAAGTCCCGATCGTCACAAATTTACTAATAAGTAAATTAGCTATACATAGCTTCTAAAAATATAAAATACCCTCCTTTCTTTTGGCTATTCTAGGCATTGAATTCCTGATTTATTGGTCTAACCTAACCTAATTGACCTTCGCTCAACCCTTTCCTGACAAAACCCCACTCTAGTGAGTAGGCAAGCTCCGACAACAGATTTTTGGCTCCATACCTGAACGTCATTGACTGCTTTTGGATACCAAACACTATCGATCACCTAGTCCTCAGTCGTCCTTATTCTCATATATTCGTTCTTGAGCTATTCCCCTCATCTCTTTGTTTCTCTTTCACATGTTTTTTTCTTTCAAATTCCCAATTTCTTCGTTCAATCTGAAAATCCTTACTAATGTATTGAACTTTGACGGATTGATTGGTGGTTTTTGCGGGTTTCTGTAGGCAAGCTCCAACAATGGATTCTCCACCCCAGACCTGAACATCATCAACTGCTTTTGGACCTCGAATGTCATTGACCACTTTGTTCTTGGTCATCCTCATTCTCAGGTACTTGTTCTTGAGCTATTCCCATCATCTCTTTGTTTCTCTTTCACATGATTCTTTCTTTCAAATTCCCAATCCTGTCATTTTTTCTGAAAATTCTTACTAATGTATTGAAATTTGATGGATTGATTGATGGTTTTTTGCAGGTTTTTTGTACGGTCTGTGGATAGATTGTTGTTTTTTCGATTGGATTGCTTAAGGTTCTTTCGGGATTTTTTATGTTTTGATGTGATTATAGTATTGGAAATTTTGGTGGATCATGGAATCTTGGATATTCTGTGAGATCTACCTTATGGGTTGTGGATCTGAAATGGTTGTGGAATTACTTGTAAACGTTTATTTGAAGTAAATGGAGTATAAACGGAGTGTTTTGAGATGTAAATAGAGTATAAACAGATTATTCTGTGGATATAAACAGAGTATAAATTGTCTATTTTGTAGATGTAAACATAGTATAAATTGTTTGTTTTGTGGATGTAATTAGAGAATACATTGACTGTTTTGTGGTTGTAAACAGAGTGCAAATTGATTGTTCTGTAGATGTAAGAAGAGTATAAATTAACTATTCTGTGGATGTAATTAGAGTATAAATTGATTGTGATGTGTATGTGATCAGAATATGAATTGACTGTGATGAGTATGTAAACAAAGTATAAATTGATTGTTTTTTGTATGTCATTAGAGTATAATTTGATTGTTCCTCCTTTCTTTAAGAAATGTTAATCTAAAATTCTTATATCAATTTTTATGATTTCAGACATGGTTCAATACAAATTAATCCTTATTTCAATGTGGCAGTTGTTCAATAAATATAAAGGGATGTTTGGAGATGTAACAAGATAGATTTTAAGGGAGACTCCTTTTTGGGGGATATTTAGTATGTTTTTAAACAAAAATTTAAAATATAACTAGGTTGCAAAGGTTGACAAACATACATGGGATATCTTAGGTATGTATGAAGTAGATAGGGGTAGATTTAAGCTAGACATGAAGCTAGTAGAATCAATTGCAAAAGACATTTCTTTTGTTTTTGGGATTCCAATGGGTGAGGTAACAATTACTTTTAGTGAGGAGAGGGGAAAAAATAGATTTTGTAAATAGACAACTTAGGGAAGTCAAGTCATTGGATGAATCATCTTTAGAAACAGCCATTGAGGAAATCATAAGAATAGATGGGCAAAATAAAAGAGAGGATCTGGTGTGTCTTTTATGTCTTTATTCATGTGTGACTTTGTTGTTCCACACAAAGGGAACATTTATTCCATGGGAGTTCGCAAAATATGTTGATAATATACAAGATATGCAAATGTATATCTGGCCAAGGGCAATCAAAGTGAATCTTATGCATTCAATTGGTTTGCATGGAACAACAAAGCTAGAGGCCGACATCTCTATCTAGGTGGTAGCAAATAGATAGCCTTCAGCCACTCCGTCACAATTAGGTGATACTGACAATGGATGGAGTAGGAGCAGAACCCCGATGGCCAACTTGTCCAATGTAGAGTGCGAAGGTGGCAATGGGTTGGCACTAGAGAAGCAAGTCAACTAGCCATTGACATAGGAGGAGAGAGAAGGTAGGCCAGAGGAGGGGAGGGTTGAAGGGATTAGTGGATATATGGAGGCAGAGGTAGAGTGGGTCAAGTTGCTGGTGGCCGTCAGAGAGGAGAGGGAGAACTGGTCATAGAGAGGAGGTGGAATGGGTCAAGGCAATCAACAAGGAGCAGGAGGTGGTGGCTAGCATAGAGAAGGCGACTAGATCTAGAGGATAGGGAAGGGAGCATTGCGGTGGTCTGAGGGGAGGAGGAGGTGGCGACTGGATCTGAAGGAGAGGAGAGGTGGTTGGATCTAAAGGAGAGGGAGATGAGGAAGAAGGGAAGTTGGTCATTAGAGGAGAGGGCCAAAATAGTGTTTTGAAACCCATAATGGGTTCAACCAGACCCAATCTCATAAACATTTAAAACCCGGACTAGACCAGGTTCAACCAGACCCTGTCTCATAAAAGGCCGGTCCATATGGGTCATCGAGTTGGTTTGACCCGGCTTGGGATTCAAACTTCTCTCTATGTGCGTCCCAAAGGAAGCACATGACAAAATACTATGATGAATTGTGGTGTAATTCTCATATGACTAATATATTTAGTTAAACTCATAATAATTTCACTTACTTTCATCATCAAACAGGGTCAACTTGTGCTGACCCACAGTCAAACCCGATTGACATGGCCTAACAACCAATCTAGGTCAATGTTTAAACCGGGTTTCAAAACATTAGATCAAAGGGGGGGAAGGCAGGGTAAAGGTGGTTGGTGGGGAGGAAGTGGTGGTTGCTGATGAGGAGGAGGATGTGGCTAAATCTGGAGGAGACATGAGAGGAAAGGCAACCTACGGAAGGAGAGGACCAAAGGGGGAGGATGGGCTAGTGGCGAAGAGGTGGGGTAAGAGGAGGTGGTGAGCCAGCGGGGAAGTGGAGGCTGCTAGATCTAGAGGAGAAGGAAATGGAGAGGGAAGATGGGCTACTAGAGGAGAGTGTCAGAGGGGGAGGCATGGTGGCGGCGGCAGAGGCCGACAGGGAGAAGGGACAGGGCTTAGAGAGTGGAGACTGAATTAGAGGGGAGGGAGGGAGTGGAGAGTGGAAGGCACAAGTAGGTGGGAGGGGTAGGGTGATTAGGTAGCTTATACTAATCTTGACAATTCATTCATATGAACGGTTGAGATTAGATTATAAAAAATTAATAATAGTGAAATATTTGGTTCATACCATGGTCCAACACATTTGCCCTGTAAACTATGTTTGGAGCTCTATATAGCATGGACACTTGGTTAGAAAACATTTTTGAAGTAATAATTATAAAGGTGAACCGTGAAATATTGGTACCAGTACATGGCATGTCAACAAAATCTTAAACTGGTATACATTTATAGGATTATACAAAAGGCTTACATTGCTAGGATTCAATAAATTAAAAGACTTACATCATTTTTCTAATACATAGAACTCTGTGGACACTCAGCATCTGACACATATCTTAAGCAATGTGTCTAACATGGATTTATTAGGTTACTTCTTGCATTAAAAAAATGGAGCAACGGAAGACCAATGCTGGCTTAGCTAAGTGGGAAAAGGCGTGTGATTACGACGTGATAGCATCACCAAAAGAGCTTGTCAACCGAGATTGACATTTTGGTTCAATGGCTGGTTATGCCTAAACTGATAAGATCAATCATCCATATCGCTTTTTATAAGTAAAGCATTATCTAATGTTAAAAAAGTTACACCACATAAAAATGTAATTGAATATTTATTTTCATTGTCACATGTTTCCAAATGATGAAATCCATTGTTTCCCGCAGTTAAGATGGAGTTGGATAACAGGGATTAGAATCATGGCTTTGGAATTACGAGGGGATAAACATTAGTCGGGATTAGGCCCCCATGAGAGAAATGCATTTGTTTATGCACATTACGGCCTTCAAAACAATTGGCTTAATTTTTCTAAACAGGATCAGGGAATACTGCCAGGAGGCAGCTTCATCACTGCGACAAATGCTCTGCTTCAGCATCATATATGTTTAACATTAGTGCATTTGCAGAGAAAATCACGGCAACCCATGTAAAATCCATTAACTAAGTATCTAGCACCTGGGAGACCGCAATCTTCAATTAGTTAAGACTGCATTTGTGCGTTAGTAAATCTTTAAAAATGGTATTTTGACTGCTAATTAAGCTCTCAACCACAATTAGTGGGCAAGTAGGGGACAGGTGTGTTGGATGGAACAGAGACATAGTTGTGAGTTATTGAAGAGGTTAGAAGTAGCCTAACCACTTGATGAATTCACATGCGTGTAGCCCTTCTATGTATCGCTGAATAATATAATAAGGTAGACTGTGTCAAGGAATCTCTCCTACCTCAAATTGTCATTCTTTATATTATTTCCAGAGGTGTTGTAATATCTTGGTAGCTTCAGCTGATGCACTATCATCTCAGCCTTGAAAATTTCACACCTAAAGTAGCTTCTGGGCAGATAAGTACTTGTATTTTGTTGATGGGACTGCCAAGTTAATAAAAAACAAAAAGTTTTCTTTTCCTTAATTTAATTTAAGTTACCCTCTCTCTCTCTCTAAGAGATGATAAGACTTTTGGCTATGTAATTGACAAATCAGGATGGACCTACCTGCATGGATGCCAATGAATCTAGTAGCAATCTCCAAGGAAAATAATATGGCTGTGCAGCTTACTATAAACAATCCATGCCACAACCAGCAGGGGCATCCTCCAAGATGAAGGTAGATTTTATACTACATAGGAAGTCTGAAAGCCTGCCATGTCCCTGGAATACCACTTTATTTTTTACTTCTGATTACAAGTTTGGTCAGTTTTATAAGCAGTTTAGATAACACCCCATTGTTGTCATCTTTCTCTGCTGCATTATTTTTCCACAAGGCATGCTTGGAAACAAAGCTCAAGTTCTTGATCCAGGAAGTCACTGATAAAAATAAAAAATCAAATACAAGTTGTGGCATGTAGGTGCCTACAGATTTGTCGCTTCATACTAAGAGATACACGAAGAAAGCAAAATAATAAACGCAAGCGATGCAAAGACTACACTAGAGTTGCTTGTGTTTGTGCTCTGAACTATCACTGATCACCCTCATGATCATCATGTGTGCCACTTCTAGCTTATGCTTCTAGTTTGAATTATTATAATCTCATACAAATTGCCCTTCTAGTTTGAATTATTATAATTTCATACAAATTGCCCACAAGAGGATCTCAGCTAATAGGAATCTTCTGCCCTTCTTCGTTTTGTATATTTATCTTTCGAGGAGCTAGTCCTAATTCATCTCCAACAACTCTCGTGTCAATAGACTGTAGAGCTCAATAATACAAATTAATTGCCAAGTTACTATGGAACCATCAACCAGGTACAAAGCTGTTTGGCAGACCACATAGCCCAGTTACTAAAGGAACTTCAAAAAAATAATACTCCCTCTATTTTAAAATAAGTGCCCTATTTAATTTTTTAAAATAAACTAAAATTAATTCATTCAAATAAGACATTTTGGGATGGAGGAAATATGTTTCAAAGGCTCTGCCTCCCATCCTAACAAGATAAAAACAGGTATTCCCTCTGTCCCGCATTAATAGCTCTATTTTATTTTGAAAAACTAAATAGAGCTATTAATGTGGGCCAGAGGGAGTACAAAATGGTGGCATATTTGGACCTTAATAGCAGGTACATCACTGGTATTAATCCTACTCGAGGTTTAATGTGAAAATAGGAGATTTCTCCAACACATACGAAGATACTGATGATATATATGGGCTGAGTTTCACAATTAAAGATGGTTCGACCCATAGGCTGAGAATGGAGGAATTTGTAAATTGGCAGGTCAAAGTTGCGGAATTTAGACATTGGTAGGAATGGCTGTTATTTATCATTCCATTACGTCATTAAGCTATCAATAGTGTTGTAAATTTGACTTGTGATAAATTGTCAAGAACTAGCCAAAGTGTAATATTTGCAAAATATCCTGCCAATGTCTAAATTCAGCAACTTTGACTGGCCAATCTGAAAATTCCTCCCCATACAAGATAAGCAAAGACGCATGCCAATGCCACTGTATATACACAAAAATGCATATGACATACACGTAAAGCCATCTCAAAATCATATTAACTCTTTAAATACAGAATAGAAAATGCAGATGTTTACATACACGTAATGCCACTTCAAAATCATTGTAATTCTTTAAATACAGAATGGAATCATTGAGGAACCAATAGAAAAATGGCACGTATAATTTAAAAACTTACACAAGCATATCAATTACAGAAGAATACAACAATGACATCTATCGGCAAGAATGACAAGATTGGAAGCACTAAGCCAATTCCGCATTTCCAGCTTGTGAGCAGTCAATATTGTGTGGAAATATAGCAGTCACCAAGGTTTGTTCAAGCGAGGGCGATTGCAAAACTTCCTGCCATTGTTTCGAATATATGCAGCTATGCTCAAACTTAGACTAGCCCATAGCAACGAGAATAGTAAATGGCGGAGATCACTTCTGGCTGCAAAAAATTAACCCGTTATTCCATATCATCAGCCCTAGCATACACTTAAGAATTTTTTTTGTTTTTATTCTTTCTATGATTTTCTTAGAATTACTTCACACTTATCCACTCCAAAGTAAAAGTTCAAAATGAAATCAACAAGCTCCAAAATGATCCTGCAGTAAGTCTACAAAAAATACAAATTTACATATGTATGAATGACACTGGCCATCACAACATCACCATCATCATCAATAACAGCACCTTATTTCTATTATATGGGATCACTAACACAATGCTACTCGACTCTCCTCCAGTATAATTCATGCATCCTGTCTTTCTGCTATCTCCTTTCAAATGCTCCTTGGCCTGCAATACTCTGTACTGCCACAACCATCCAGGTAAAGGAGCAGTATGGCTAGAAATGCCTATGTCTTTACTTCTACATGACATAAATAGCCATCTTAACTAATATTCATCAGTAGCGCCATCTACGAAGAATTCAACATACTTTTACAGCTAAGGCAACGTCATGTATCTACTACTAAAACTTTTGTTTGAAGCCTACAACATATATATGTAAATTAATTGGGTAGTAAATATGTAGTCACTTCTAGCAATATAGTCATGTCATCTGGGACAGGAAAAATGCATAACAAAGACTAGAAATGAGGAGAATTGTGGTTTTTTGGAGAATAGATATGCATTAAACATTCCTTGCTTAGCTGATCTGAACCAAACAAGAGCAGTTCTGACCCAAAAAAATCGTGCATCAGAATTTTTTCAACCTTGATATTATGCTCACCTTGTCTCAGTGACATAGCTGCAAACAAGAGCCCAGCAAGAACCAAAGCCACTACCAAACGTAGAGACTGCAAGAAAGCATGGTACAAGTTAAAGAAATCACGAAAAAGCTCCCATTGTACATAAAATTTGTTCTAACAAGTATCTAACCACCTAGCCCATTTTCTCTAGTTTATTTCTACGTCATCTCAGAAATTAAGTCTTTCTATGCGAAATTTCATCAGCTTCACAATCAACTCACGCAATTTAACAGGTAATAATGATTTATTTTCCAAGGAAATTGGGAAAACAAAAGGCAAACCATATAGGGCAAGTTTGGATGGGCAAGGAAAGTGCCTTAAAGGGCCTTTCCTTTCCAACTCTCCTTAGGAGGAGGGTTGAGTTTCAAAGGCCCTTTCCTTGTGATGTGACATTTTACAAAGTGATGTGACTCAAAATTACTTCCCTTTAAAAACAAAAGCTGTAGCCAAACGTGACCATAAAATTAAGAACTTGGAAAGTTGATGATGTTAATTAAGACATATATGTTTTTCGTATATATTTGTCTTCTGCTTCTTCATTAGGTACCTTAAAAGAATTACTTCAATTTCAAGCAATTATATAAAGTAAAAAATTTACAAATCTTTCATGTTCAAACAAAATCATTCTTCCAAGCTTGATCAAGCTTATGCTTCCTCATATGCATAGACTGCATTGCTCATATTAAAAATTATACTAGAATAAGAAAAAAAATAACCAATAAATGGAGATACAGGTGCTTCACCGATCAGCACATATATTATTATGCTTCTTGTGATTTTAAATATCATACTGCCTACTATAGTCGTCAGCACACAGGCCATCCACTAGAAAATATCCTAAATGGCAGTGCTCAAGCAGTCTTAACCAGAGTGTTAACAGCTGCCATGAAAGACATTTGCTTGTGGAACTCATGTTTTTTAAAAGAGATAATTATTAACGTCAGACTACAGTCCTAAATTCAACAAATATCAATGACTTTTATATGAAGATAAACTCACAGCTAGAGCCTCAAGCCCTCCTTCTGGGGGTGAAGAATTCCCACCTCGACTGACGGACACTATGTAATGACCATGTAGAAGATCAATGGCGTCCTTTTCCATGCAAAAAAAAAAAGAAGTTTCAATTAATCAGTACAAAAATAAACCATTAGATCAATCATCACTAAGGATGAGATCCTAAAAGTGAAGCTAGTAGCGACATAGACTAAGATGCTGCAAAGTGGACTTTTCCACGGAAAAAGAATATGTTTCCTTCACTATGAAATACATCTGAGCCACTCACTAATTATACAAAGAATACAAGGTAATAAAAAACAAGATATGTATCAAAAGTAGCATCTAACATTGTCTCCGATGGAAAATGCCATGAAAAATACAAATTTAAAAAAGAAACAATAAAAATCCACAAAAACCAAAAAACAGATCATTCAAAAGTCTACAGTTTAAGCATGGTTCTCTTCTATAATCTGCATACTATAAAACTAATATCTTTTTATTAAAAGCCATACTTGCATATTTAAAATAGAAAAAAAAAAAATACTTGCATATTTAAAATTCACTAAATTGAGAATGTCTTATATCATAACTGCAGACACAACGCAAAAACTAAAACATTGTTTACCTGCTTTGTCCCATCACAAAAATTATTCAGGTAATATCGAGTTACAGCATTCCATCCATCCATCAAAATTCCTGGAATTGTCTGTTTCCCATGTCTAGCAAACCAACAAATCGGCTTATTCAGTTAAGCTTAATACAAATAAATTGACAGTCTATGGTTTCACTACTGAGTACAATTGAAGAAAATTTGTTCTTAAATTCAATACTAACATGCCCATACAACAGCTAACGCAGACAAATAATGACACATATGAGGCTAACATTCTTCATATGGCAATTGGAATGATAAAGTAAATCAAAAGTCCTCAGCCAAGTATGAACACAAGTTTTCCAATAAGTGGCAACGTGATTACTGATGCAACTACAAGAATCAAAGCAAACATTACTTGAAAAAAGAGATGCCATATCTAAATTGGAAGCCACAAAATCAGTCTTACACAACTATCATGTAACAGAAAACCATAAAAAATTGCTAAAATAACAATCAAAAGAAAGGCTTTTTCTACATGCCAATTGCCATGCCACACAGGTAACAAGTGACAATAAGCAAAAAAATTTATGCATAGAAAGAAACAGAAAGGCTATAGTTCACAGTAAAAAAATAGTATGAAGAATCAGGTCTCCAGGTACAAGTGTGAGGATACTCTATTGATTATCAATATTTATTCCATGATGAATACTTCCTTCACTTGATCCTAACAAAAAAATAGGTAAAAGATTCTTTAAATATTCTAACAGCAGAGTAAATTGTACATTTGGGCTTTTCCCATTAGATTCTATTACCTTTTCAATACGATTGTTCTAGTTCTTGTTTCTCTTTTAAATGAAACAGGAAAAAAAATCCTTTATTGCCGCCAATTTTGTGAAGGCAAAATAACAATCCTTTCTTGAAAACTTGTCCACTAAGTCATTCCCTAAAAAAGTACCTGACCAAATCTCTCTTTAAAGCAGGGGTACCAGCATATTGCATGCTAATATCATCACCGTGGTTGGCCCATACTACAATCATTAAAAGCCAACAATTAGTAAGTGAAAAAATTTCCAGTCAACTGCTTAAAATATCATTGACAATAGGATAAGATAGCAAGTAAATTAATTTATGAATGCATGTCGCAAGTTTAAGCACTGGTCATATTAATTTCTCCCAAAACAGAAGAATATGTTTTCCACAGTAAAAAAAATAGAGGCTATCTGACAAAGCAACACAAGATTGTCAGCAAAATCACATACACTTTTTAAAGCACTCATCAAGATTTGGATGCGAACTGATAGTTTCAGCAGCAGCAAAAATGCCTATTTGTTGGAGCTGGCTTTCTAATATTTTCCTTGCAACCATGCTCTGGAAACAAGAAGATCTAAAGAAATTTAGAACAAAGTTCAAAGAGAAAGTTACCATTGGCCAAAAATAAATAAATAATAGAAAATTTAAAAAACCCCCAACTTCACAAAAGCATAGATTCCTCATGCAACTCAAGTCAGGAAAAAGAACTTCGAGAATTGATCAAAATCAAATCACTATCTTGAGTAAAACAAGGGCATTAATGTAAAATTAGCCTAACATAGGCCACAAACAAAACTGATCCCGCAGAATTCTGAGTCAGAAACAAATAAAAGAGAACAGAGTAACATGTATGAGATGAGGACAAGAGGAAGTAAATTTTGAATCATCATGTTTTTCAAGAGGATATGATAAAACTATTCACCAGACACACTTTAGGAAATAATTGTCCACCATGAAGATTCACTAAACTACCCTCATCAAAGCCATCAACAACTTCGACACAACTTCATGAACAAAATACACACAACTAAAATAAATTAAGGCTTGCCTGCGTAACATTCGTTCTGTCTAGGCAATCAATACAATTTGTCCTTACTATTCCAATCTGCTCCTTGATTTTCTCACCATGAGGGTCCAACATAAAATACCTAACAATCCACTAATAGTAAGTATTCATAGAAAATAAGGCTACTAAAGGTAACACAGTAAAAGAGAATGAAAACAAGTATAAGCAAGGTCATTAACCCAAGCTAAATGAACACATTTTGAACATAAAAATGAGGCAAGCTGATTTGAACACTGTATAAGCAGGCTTTCACACTTGATTCATCCCATGAGTGAGAACTTCTAAAAGATAATTAAAATTATTGGCTTGACAGGTTAATATTGCCACACTTAAGATAACTGCCGGTTCACCCAACTATCTCAAACTTGTCAATTGCCTCATTGGCAGACGACGTGAGGCATGTTACCAGGTGTCCCTATCATTTTCCAGTCTTGATGGGATTCAAACCCAGCTTGCCTATGAGTCCCTACTCACCCCTAATCACTGAACTATCATTAAATAATTCCCCCCCCCAAAAAAAAAAAAAAATTATTACTTTTTCATCATTATTATTTTATTAGCTATTTCATGTCAAGACCACAAACCCAATTCCAGAAGTTGGCCATTTGTGTGGCCAAGCCCTAATTGACTGAAGATGCATGTCATATATAAGAAAGTATGACATTGCCACTAAGCAGAAACTGTGGAACCCACAGTAATTAGTGGGCAGGTATATGACAATCAAGATCGTTACAAGTACTTTCAAAGGAACCATCTGATTTAAGGATGAATCCTCTGAGAGAACAGATTAAAACCTCTGAGAGTTAAAATTCATTATGTTATTTGGTTTAATGATGCCTCAAATATCTAACGGAGCACTTATTCTTTAGTTGATAAATGTTTAGAGTCATCCCAGTGGAACACAGAAATCAGATGTAGGACATGAGAATTCACGTTTTATTACTAAGACAAAGAAACAATATGCCATACTTCAAAATTTAGGATGCACAATATGGAAATCATATGGCTAAAAAGAAGTATAAATATTAAAAGTAGTAAAAAGGAGATTTTACCCAGGAAAGATCACATACCCACTTGTCTTAAGGCAATCTGCTATCTGATCATAGAGAAGAGAAAGGCGATCAAAATGGATGTGCCCACAAATCCGATGAAAATCGAAATGAACATATCTGCAAAGATAATACAGTTCTTTCCAAGGTGAGCAAAAGAATCTGAAAAAGGAATAACCTAAAGAAGTAAACAGAAGGCAGACAGTAAAAGTCAAGTCTCACCTCATCTCATCATTGAGAAGATTTTGTACAGCATTTTCATATTTTTCATGCAGACGCCCTTCACCTCCATGCTAGTAAAAAAATAGAACATAAATAAAAAATGGAATACTTTATAAGTTCAAATAAATCATGACATCTTTAATTTTTGCTTCAGCATTTAGAATCATCAATTCGGCATTTATGCCTCAAATATTATGCATATACAGTGGTTACATATTTGAGTTGAAGGTTAATTTTACAGGTGACACCAAGATGCTGACTAGACATGTATAGTAGGAGAGCTAAATTAATGATTTTAGAGCTGCAGAGTGACAAAATTGCATATGCATCGTCAGTGAGCACAGCACCAGTAGCAAATGTGAGAAAAAGATTGCTGCTTACATAAAGTCTCAGAAGAATGTGAGGCAGGCTGATAAAGATAAAAAGCTGAAAGGATGAGATTAATTTTGAACGTGCACCACTAAATAAAAAAATAATGAGAAATGAAGAATTGAAATCACTTTCACAAAGTATAGCTTAAAAAGGTGTTAACAATGTTAAGATAAAAAAACGAAAACCGTGCAGATTTGCATTTAGAGTTTTTTATAAATTGCTGCCAATGGAAATCTTATGCAACGCCACCAAGATAAGAGAGAGCAAATGCCAGAATAATACCTTGTTAACAAGATCAACAGCTAGAACAGATCCATAACGCTTTCGTAGATCTTGAAAGTGGCGTTCAGCTACTCGAGGCTATAACAAACAAACAAACCAATATCTTATTTTAGAAATAAAAACATTTTCAATAATTACGTTATATCACAACCACGTGCATAGCAAACAACCTAAAACACACTTCGAAGGATGAAAATAAGCAGCTAAATTACTCACTGCCTCCTCTGGTCTCACAATCTTAAAAGCTGGCTTGTACTTTAAATCAACAATTTGCTCCCAAAGTATTGGGATCGACCCTCGCACCTACAATTCATAAGATAATAGCAACAATCAAGAAATGTTACATTTTCAACATAAAATAAGACAGAAACATTTTTCAGCATAAAATAAGACAGAAACATTCACAATTATCCCCAATTAACATGAAGATTACGTGTGCAAAATATAATATATAAACATACACTAGACAAATAAACTGTTTACACCTTTAAGCGTTACCATGTTGCTGCTTAAACCCTCAACTAGTAAATCCTTAGGACTAAGGTAAAGGGCTAGATTACAATAATGCTGATAATTCTTCAAATAAAGACTTGGAAAACTTACAAAAAAAGCACACCATATTGCACATCATAGAGCTCCAAAAGTTGATAGGATACATGATAATATTAGTTAGCTAAAGCTTTCAGATATTAGGTTATTTTGCTAAAGCTTTCAGATGTTAGGTTATTTTCAGTTTCATAAAATTCCTAGCCCTTGCACAGCTTTAAGCTTCTCTTAAATTGAAATGTTTTTATTTCGGATCTTTGCATACCAAACAAGTATCTTATCATGTATTTTATACTATGAAGTGTCTTTCTCATGACTCAAATAATAAGTCATCTACAGACATCAGCCCTGTCTTCAGTTTTTGCATAACGTATTAAATGTGGATTTTTAACCAAAAAAAGCATACTGAAACCAGTTACCACATCAGTTTGATGCATCTGAAGTAAATATAAAATCTTCTCTATATTTGTGTCCCTTTGAGTTACCACTAAAGGGGAAAACAATGTCTAGTAAAAAACAATGCCACAAGAAATTGAGATTTGTCCCCCGTCACAGAAAGATAGGCCTAATCCCTTTGTAACAAAACCGTAATTGTACTCCAACAATTCCATCTAAGAAATTACATATAGTATGATACTTTGATTCCATATACTAAAAAATCCAAAACACTAATAACACACATATCCAGAATAACCAGAACTGAGTGCTTGAGGTTCTATGTGGAGCACTTATAGCTTGTAAGAATTAAACATAGAATGATACACCACTCTGATCCATATAGGGTTAACCACTAACTGAAATGCTGATGGAAAGATATAAGATAGAAATTTCGAAATCAAGATTGATAACAGTAGAGTACACAACAAAATAAAATTTCACATTGTCCAGGAAAATGTCTCAATGAATGAGGTACGATCCCAACACATGAATATAATGCTAGATGTCTCTATATACACAAAATTTGCAACAACTGCTCGCAAGCTTCTCTGCATGAAAAGTCATAAGAGAACTATTTCTTATTAACTTCTTGTTATTGATGAAATTTTGTGAAATTTCTTCATCCAACAAGGTTGTACCTGCAGAAAGGAAGCTGTATATCTATTTGCCTGCAAAATCTGTTCAGTTTCCACAAAATTTGCAACATAACCATCTGGGTCAGCCCCTCTTCTCCACATTCGAGTACCTTCCAACATAGAGTCAATTCATTTGCAGTCAGATTGAGAATACACTGCATCCATTTCCAACTAATTGTAGATATAATGTTCAGAAAGAAAATAATAGCATATGCAAGGGATATTTGAAAAGGAAGGGATAGATTACAATTGGCACACTTAGTTCTAAGGCCAGCCAGCGGGTATTCATTTAGTATATATTAAAATTTCACGTGTGGCATAATTGGGCTTTATTCATATATTCTATCATATTGGAATGGGCTTTAGAGAAGTACAACCATGACCCCAAGTCCCCATCACATTTATAATTAAAACTGAACTAGTTAAAGTATTAATTCCAGGTCTAACCAAACCTCAGCCAAGACTAAGTCAAAATTAATTCCTTAAATAATGCCTGGAATGGGAAGTCAACTTTCTCAGAAAACTGAAGGCAACAATTAGTCAGTTCCAATATTAGTGTCCCATGTGCCTAACTGTTACAAATAAACCTTTATTATGTCTCCAGTGAAAAACTGAAATATCGTGGAGCAGTGATCATGTTGTAGCTCTTGGCTCCAAGGGGGTTTTTGAATGTAGGAGGAAGGGGAGAGAGAGCTAGGATGAGGGAAAGATAATCAACTGAACTAAATTTACTTATCAAAATCCATAAGTGATCAGTACATGGTACACAATTTATAGGCTTCGGCCTTTCTCTAATTAGAAGTAAATCTAAACTAGGAAAGCAATAGATAATAAGAATCCCACTTTTAATAAAACATAACATTAATGGAATTTTACCTAAACTAGGAAATACTATAAAAGGAAAGTCTAATTTTGAATCATAACAATCCACCACTACTTCCGCTTGGCCTTATCCTCAAGGCCGCCGGATGATGTGTAACTTCTCTAGGGGTGTAAATGGACGGACACAGACGCGGACAAGGCATGTCCGCAGCCGTCCATTTTTATGCGGACCATGTGCTTGTCCGTCTATATTTGTCCATGACAAACATGGACAGAAATGGACAGACACTGACGGAATGAAGGTGAAAGTTTAGCATATACTACTTTGTTCTCAAATCAAGGGTAGTTAGTAAAAAATTAATTAAAAAATAAGTTATAATAAAAGTAAGATATTCTAATATAATAAATAAATAAATAATAATATTACAGAAGACATGTGAGAGTATAATACGTATTTTTTACGATCTTGTTACGAAGATTAACTATGTAACATAGGTTAATAATTTAGGATAAAATAAAAATAATAAAATATATAGTTGGCAGACACGGACGGCTACGAACACGGCCAACCTTTGTCCATGTTTGTCTGTATTTGGGACGGACAAAAACTAATATTGTCCATTTTAGTGCGGACAGACACCAGACAAACGGACGCCGTTTACACTCCTAAACTTCTCCGGTGGTTGCACATTAAGACAACACTTGTATGTCACCGCCATGTTGGAAATTGAGCCGCATTTGATCAAAGTCCCATTCAATTTTTCCAAGAGTACGGAGTCAATCAATCTCGAGAACCACATCAGCCCCCTTCAAAAGGAAGGTAGAAATCCATAGTAGTAGTGATACCCCGAGCAAACAGTGTTGCAATTTTGCACCATCGCCAACCATAACATCAAATGGAGAGCAATCTAAAATGGCCAGTCCCATTGTGTGGGCAACACCCTCGTTGATTAAGGAATAAGTGCTCCCGGTGTTGACCAACACAAGGACCCCTTGTTTTTCCATTTGGCCATTAATGCATATAGTATAAGGAGAATCAACAACCTTATGTGCATGGAAGGAAATCATAGGGTGTATGGCATTGACCAACATGACTAAATTGGCATCGAACTCGGCAATGAGGCCCTCATCCTCCTTGGCAATAAAATGTGAACTGTCTTGCAATGGTGCCCAAGGGCATATTTTTCATCACAATTGTAACAAAGACCCTTAGAACGTTTAGCATTCATCTCAGCTTGAGAGTTTTGTAACTGGAATTGCGGCACCGGAGGAGTGGTAGAGGTAGGAGTTCTTGAAGAGGAAAGCAAGGCAGGAAGCCAAAGGTGATGCCACTTGTTATTCATTTTCTCTTCACAAGTACGAGCGACACAAATAGCCTCAATTAATGACAGAGGGTTGAGAGCATCCACCTCATTGGCGATGTAGTCACGCAATCTCCCAATGAAGGCTTTGACTAAAGTATCTTCGGACCAATGGTGAACCCGCAGCTTCTAAAATTCATCCACAAAATCTTGAACTCTAGTCTTCTAACAGACCCAAGAAAGTAGTTTGTTGAAATTTTGGTAGGTAGCAAGCCCAAAGCAGACAAGCAAGGCCTAATCAAGATCATCCCATGTAGCACAGGGATTGTTATGAAGATAATGGTCAAGCCAACGGAGAGCATGACCCTCTATGTGGAATGAAGCTATATCAATCTTGTCAACTTCAGGGGTACAATGGAATCAAAAGAAATGACGGGCACATGAGACACACTTGTCTTGTTCATCACCGTTGAACATTGGAAAGGCGAGGCGGGCTAGACGGGCGGCACTGTCATGGGTCTGGTCATTGAATCTACGACCACGTCCCCTAGGGCAACAATCATCACATGCACAATAACCGTAGCCATTGCAAAAAACATTAATTAATTCATGAAGTTCATCCTCATCATTGGAATACCAACGCGGCAGAAAGTGCCCGGGAGGGATTCAGGGCTGCCCGGGCTGAGGTACGACGACCGGTTGCCTTATGCACAGGCCATATGGCAAAAGCACAAAAAAAGGCCTAGAATCATTGTGAAAGCCCATTGGACCAAGTTGTGCGGGCCAGTAGGGTGGTGTTGTGGAAGCTCACGGGTCCAAAGCGGACCTTAATAAGTCGTCTAGTCCGATGGAGGGAGCCCTAATCCCATGGCTGTTGAATGCAGCGGAAGCGTCTTGGGAGAGGATCCAAGCAACGCACCATGTTGTCTGACCGAACGAGAAGTTGCTGATAGGACTGCTCATCCAGGATGTGGTGGCTGGGTGAGAGGTGCCACAATCAGACCAGAATTCTGGGAGACTACCAAAGATCCTCCAGAAAGAGAAAAAAAGGAAGGGCTTGGCATGCAGGACTAGCCGACCGGCGGTGGGCTAGGCTATTGCGGAATTGTCAACAATGGAGTGAAGAATGCTGTCGGACCGTAGGCTTGAATCTGTTGTCCAACCACGAGAGGGAGGACAAACGGCTGCGAGCTTGCTGGAGAGAGATTAGATAAGGTGGCAGAATTCAACGGGGAAGTCATAGCCATGTTCATCGCTGATGGGTATGCTGCATGCAGGGAAAAGTTGGAGACCTGTATGGCTGGAACTGAGGAACCAGTCGCGGCAACGACTGCATGGGGGGAGACAGAGGAAGACGCAGCTGGCGGAAAGGAATCAGATGGACTTGCCTCGAACAATGACGGTGCTTGTGGAGTCAAACTGGAAGAGTTCTATGCAAATGTACCAAATACTAGCGACTGGCCACCAGTGCTATTCGGATGAGAGGGTGGAGGCAAAAGATGTGCACTGATCAACTCAGATATAGCGGCAAACACTGCGGTCATCTATTGGTGTTGTGTGGCCAAACATTCTTCCAATTTCAGGTTAGTGGCCTCTATCTTCTAGAATGCCGTCTAAAGTCCTATGTTGAATTTACACATCATTTCTTGAAAGTTGGAGGAGACCTGGTCAGCAGCTTGTGCCTCGCTGTGGGTATGGAGCGCGGCAAGCTCATGCCAAGTGGACTCTAGATCATGGTGCCATGGCAGCTGGGCAGAGGAGGCAGTCGTGTCGTAGGCCGATTCAGCCTGCTTTTGTTGCTGACTTCGTGTCCCAGACGCCTTGAACGGCAGGTGCAGGAAGGACTTCTCTGATACCAATGTTGTAGCTCTTGGCTACAGGGGGGTTTGAATGTAGGAGAACGGGGAGAGAGCTAGGAAGAGGAAAAAATAATCAACTGAACTAAATTAAAATAATCAACTGAACTAAATTTACTTCTCAAAATCCATAATTGATCAGTACTTAGTACACAATTTATAAGCTTCAGCCTTTCTGTAATTAGAAGTAAACTAGGAAAGCAATAGATAATAAGAATCCTACTTTTAATAAAACATAACATTAATAGAATTTAACATAAACTAGGAAATACTGTAAAAGGAAAGTCGTAATTTTTGAGTCATAACAAATTAACTCCATCTCCAATATTATCAACCAAAAAGGAGCAAGTGTCCATGGAGGTAAAAAACAAGTTCAACCTCCACATACATCATACCCCACCTAAAAAGGACCTAGAAAGAGGGAATGGCTTTCTCCATCTCGGCACTTAAGAAAGCTTTAAGAAGAAGAACAATTCTAGAGCATTTCAAAACAAAAAGATAAAAGTGAGGCAGAGGAGAGTTGATCACAACTATGACAAGTTTCAGAATGGGCATTTTAAATTCTCGTGAAAGAAAAGTAGCATTTAATTATACTCAATATTATACACACATATTTATCAAATTTTATTTGCAGCTTTACTTTCATAAATAGAAGCAAGAAAGGGACAGAGCTAATAAACATAGAAAGCAGAGAGCACAACTACTCAATATTATTATTTTTCCATAAATACATTGGTTTTGGAATATTAATAGCAATTTTACTTTCACCCACCAAAATATACTTACAACTGACATATACATACTTCAGGATTCAATACATACCTGTTCTCCGTATGCATCTACGTGCAATAAGAGTGACATCAATTATCTCTCTCCCCAGTGCTGCTTGAAAATGATTGAAACGTGATTGGCAGTCAAGGCATCAAAGCAGACAAAAAGCCTTACGTCAAGAAATAGAAATTTAGTGGTGCTAATCAGAGAAAAAGATGAAAATTATTAGTATAGTAGATGCCATAAGTAAACTTTCAGGATATTCCCTTGGATTACAGGAAGTAAATATGGATCGAGCTGCACACAATTGAGTAAAAGGCATGTCAGATTGGAGATTGTCACTGCATAGTACCAATACAGAACAAAATATGACATGTTTCAATAAAAGAAAAGTAGATGATTATTGAACATTCAAAAACAAAATACCTTGTTGTCTATGAGCACCTCCAGCATATAACCATTCCAAAGATATCTGGGCTCTGCCTGAACAAAAGCAACAGGCAGAAATACGTACTTTTTGTGACCAATTCTACAGTAAATATGATATGTGGTGACACATAAGAGTCAACTAAATATACCTGTCTCCACAGAGGAAGAAGCATTGATTCATCTCCTAAAGTATGCAATCGTTCAGCACTGCAGGACAATATAGCATTATATTGTATAATAGCAATTACATGTGCATACATGTGACACACATTATTGGGAAAAGTGCTTCAATGAGTTCAAGAGAAGAATATTTGGCTCAAAGAAAATGCTGTCAGTGATATTAAGCAACTAACTCTTCATGACCATTTTGTGTAACGGGTTGACAGAATAACAAAAATAGTGCTGCCATTATCCTAAGATTATTAGAAGCTGTGTCCATATACCTTCTGTACCATGGCAGATTATAAATTGTTTATCCACTAACTTATGTACCCATTGCCACTGACACAGATATCATTTGGACCATATTTTCTAATATACATCAACTAGAAGTTTCAACAAGAAAATCGGGTAATTTAAGGGAATAATTAGTCCTCCACAAGAGAACTGACAAGACAAAAGAGCATACCATATTTTAGGGAAAGTCAATTTACCTGAGAGTTAAGTTTATATCATATGAGAAATATAACCCCGAAAATCTCTCTGCAGCATTTAGAAGCACAGACAACTCAGTCTCCACCTTCTTCTGTCAAAAAGCACCAATAGAATCAAGAAATACAAAGGTGTATAATCAGAAGAATAAAATACGTTAAGAGCATCTTTTACCTGTTCTAAAGAGGAAGCATTCAAAGATAGGTTACAAGGTAAGATCTGCAAAGATGAAACTTTGAAGATTGGATGATCCATATAAGTCCCAACACAGTCACGCTCTGTTATTACTACGACGTATGACCCTGCCAGAAACATATGAAGTTACGATATATATCTTTTGGCATGCTCTTTTACAACTACAGCAAGTGAGTTTGTGACGTAAAAAGGCCTGCAACCATAGGGTATATTGATATGTTCAAATGCCCACAGCATATTTTGGAAATTTTGTAGAACTTGCCTGATGGACAAGGCTCCAACAGATTTTCAGAAAGGAAAGACAAATAATCAGCCAAGACATATACATCACTTATTGAGTTATTGTAATTAATTATTTGCTATTTTGCAGGGATACTACGGTTCTGCCACCTATTAGCTGCAGCAAAATGCATAACTGACTACAAACTCCAAATGTTAAGAGCGCAAAAATTGTGTTGCAATGCGTACCCAAACTTGATGTTCTACTCAGTGCTTTCCCGCTTGTAGTTAGTGCAGCTTTACACTAGGTGCGGATATGACAAAATCTCCTTTAAATTATGATCTGGCAGAGACTTTGGTAAAGTTCAAATATCAGATTGGGTTCTTTATAAAGTAAGAGAGTCAGATTGAACTTTCAGAATTCAGCTAAGAATTTTAAAGCAGTAGTTAGTAATTTATCTCCACCAATGATGAAGTGACCAGAATCTTTAGTATATCATCTAGGAAAAAAGTTAGTGAGCTTTTATACGAAACAAGTTTTTTGCTTTCCTCTATTTAACGTTTCTCTCCCTACCTCCCCCACGGCCACTTCTCTTGGCCAGCTTGCCTTCTAGATATTTTATATATCACTTCTCTATTTGAATTATTTTCTCTCTATCAAACCACCTAGCTTGCTCTCATAATCATTCTCTTTCCTCGATTTATTCAATCCCTACATAAATTACAGCCTATTTATCAAAACAGTTATTCCCCTCAAATATAGGGTAAATACAAGGTACCCCCTGCATAATGCCAAATCAAATAACTTTCATGAGGCGGGGAACCAGATGCTTTTTCAGGTTATTGACCACAAAACAGGTAGTTTGTCATCCACCACTTGATTAATCAGGTTGGTTATGAAAAATTACCTGATAAGCAAGTGGTTTGTCATCTACCACCAGATAATCAGGTAGTTGATGACCTACCTCAGTGGTTGATGACACACAAAGATCTGCTTCCCTTACATCCGAAGTCCTGAGTTTTGACCCTAGAGCGGGATCCCAGAAAATACCCTATTTTCTAGGGAAACAACCCTTGATTAAGGATTATTTACGATAGCATTCTTAGCAAATTTGTGCTACTGCTATATAGCAATCAGACAAAAAATTAAATGCAAAAAAGTATCTTGTAGAGAAAATGCAATTCCCTGACATCAAATTTAGTAATCCAGAACAAAATATCAGCCCCACCCTTAAGTTCTGGAAATTATGTCTCACTGAAGCTTCGTAGTTTTTTTTTTCTTTTTTTGTTTTTACTTTGTGCTGGAAATGGTTTTGCTTCCTAATAAAACTACAAACCTAAAAGTAAAACAAAAAACATAAAAAAAAAAGAACTTTGCTTTGTGTAAAGAATTAGGAGCCTAAGAAAGAAAAAAAGGGGCAAGGTGCAGATTCCGTTGTCCAAAAATTCATATTTGTGCATATCACTCCTAAATCCAAGTTTCATAATTCGCTACAAGTTAAGTTTGATAGAACATTTGAATCAAGATTTGATTATTCAGTGTGAAATCCAAGTCAGCTTAAAATTAGCTAGATAATCCAGCCAAGAAATGGGGAAGAAAAGACTGAAATCATTTCTTTTGTATGAATTGGAAAAAAGTTAGGGACATTTTGCCAATTTATTACCTGAGTTTGGGATTTTTTACCTCTCCAACAGTTATTGTGTTGAAATTCCTCAGGAAATAAAGATATCAATTTTGATGAAATCCTTCTAAGATGGCAAATCAAGGTCTCCATCGTGGCCAGTAGCAATGACATTTGACACTTGGCATCAAACACCAGCTACTAGCCACTGTCCCGCCTAGCAATTTCCTACAGTTCATAATTTTATTTTATCCTTCCGCCAGTACATGCACCAGTGTGAACCAACTTATCCTCCTCCCCTCCCCCTAATTTTACATTTTCCATTTCTTACTTCTTTTTTTCTAACAAATCGGAAGGAAAAGTTCACAAAGCAACAGTTATTCCTAAAATATAATAAAGAACAAAAAAGCCATATATATAGGCTGATGGAGCAAAAATGGGAATGCCGAGACAAATGAGAGAAAAACTATGAAAGATAAAAGCACCAGAGACACCACAAGGTTACAACATAACACAGGAAAACAAAAATGGAAGTATTAAGCTTTGAAAAAATGCCTGCTAAAAGCTTCAGAACTCCAATCACGCCAAACACAGCACGGATTTTTGGAGCCCGAACAGAGCTGCTTTGAGGAAGTTCCCCTACATATCAAAAGATAAGAACCAGGTGAAGCAGACTTTTTCTTAACATATCATGAAAAAGGCACTTAAATAATGGACCTCCATTAAATACACTTCAAACGTGTCAATGAAATAAATTTACATCTGCCATAGATGAACAACGAAATTACCAGTCAATTTCATGGAGCCATCCGTGCGGCTAATAACTAAAAAGGAGCCAGAGGTGCCATCAGTCGGCTCAATAATATACTCATCTGGCAGCTCCAATAGCCGCATACGCGTGCACAGTTTCGGCCGAACACCATCACTCTCCATACAAGCTGAAATCTGATTAGCTAAAATAAGATTCAAAATTAGAATCCATCAAACATTAATGTTGCACGACAATATTTAAATCAAACTTCCTTCACCAACACCCACTCAAAAACACATCAATGCAAAAAAAACGCCCTTTTCACACAACAGTTGATCTTCACTACCCGCATTCCAAAAAACCAAAACTGGGACGACCCAAAATCTAAAGAAGACAAAATTTGCCTCAGCAATTCACTCAGGAAAAACATCAAACATCTAGACTGCCCACAACAAACAACAAACAACAAAATGAACGTGCTCCGAAGCAGCGAATTGTACCTCTGGAAGGGGCGCAAAAAGAGGTGCGGATGGGCGTCTTGGGAATAGGTTGGAGGCGGCAGATAAGAGAAGAGGGAAAGGGAGGAAGGCCGGAGATCCGACGGAAGGGGAGGAGGGGTGGCGAGAGGAAGGGGACGTTGGCGCAGGCGGGTTCCGAAACAAGAGGACAGGGGAGACAACTCATGGGTCGTGGGCCCCTTTCCCACGACGACACTACTTAAAAGGCCCTTATTATTACGATTTTGCCACCATTGACATCCAGGCTGCAATAACTGCACCAATGATTAAATTAATGGGAAATATTACATTAATGATTTAAAGGATATTTACATACTCCATTTTTTATCTACCCACCTCTTTTAAGGTATTCTTAATAATGGGGTGGCTTGATAACAAAGAAAGGTTTAAAAAAATATTATCCTTAAATGAGTTACTCTTTCTTCATTTTACTTAATTAAGGTATAATAGAATTATTAGAAACATTCATGTTTCCTCTTATGACAACGTACTAGGCCTATGGCCTATCTTACCCATTAAGACCCTCGAGTTTTGGGCAAGTTCTTGAGAAATTTTTTTTGTAGGCACGGTAATCCTCCTTTTGCAGACAATGCTTATTGTACTTTAAAATTATTTTTAGTACATGAGAATGCTCACAACATGTTCGCATTGTTGTACAAACCCCACATTTTGTCGTGTTCGGGCCCACACTATTGGTGGATTTTGGTAGTTATTCATGTAGAAGTCAAGTCAAAGAATCAGATGACCTTTCTTTGTAAAAGATAGAAAAGAACTTTTTTTTAAGTAGGACAACCCTCCATTGATTAATCAAAATTACTCTTTATAATTTAGAATAGAATAAAGGTGACTAATCAATTTTTAATACTTTTCAATTAAATGGAATACAACTTCTTCTTCTTTCTTCACTTGATGCTATATTTCTATTTATCTTTTAATTCCTCAAATTTCTTCAATTTTCAAACTTATAATGGACGTCAAGGTATTTGAAATTATTGGATGTTTTTTTACAAAAGATAGACTTCAAGATTTTTTTTGAAGGATTTCTTTTAAAAGCTCCTTAGACTTCAAGGCTAAAAATCTCTCTTTATAAAAATGAAAACATATTTATAGTATTGGTGTTATATGGTTAAGTAAAGTAGTAGGTAGTGAGTTGACAGGGTAGTTCATGGGAAGTGAGGAGTAAATTAGCAAGATAGTTCATGGGAAGTGGTAAGTGTGGTGAAGTTAAGATAAGTAGTTTTGAAAGTAACGGGGGAAGTTTCGACAATTAGTTTTTGACTTAGTCTTCCCCCACTCCTTCATTATTAGCACATTCTTCTTTTCTATTTCCATTTCATCATTTTTATTATAATGTCATTTATTTTTTTTTTCATTTAGAGTAGGGGATCACGAGCCCCATGGCTTTGACTTAGTCTTCACACTCTCTATTACCCTTTTTTTTAAAAAATAATGAAGTAGAAATTCCTTTGAATGACTATTAGTGTAACGACTCTAAATTCTCGGTAAAATTTTATGTCTTTAGTAAAAATAATTTTGGAGTTTTAAATATTTTAGAGATTTTTACAAGATAATATTTTAGAAGAGTATGGTAGAGCTTGTGGAGACGAGCGTAACGAGTCGTAAAACGCGTAAATCGGAGGTCGGGAACAAAAGTTATGACCTCGGGAAATGTGTTCAACTGGCGGGACCCACTTTTAAAATTTAGGTAAAACGGTTTTTAAGTGGTCTTGTATCATAGGGCTCGTAAATATGAACTCAACGGTACCAAGAATGCGCAAATCGGAGTTCAGCATAGGAAGTTACGATTTTTGGAATTTTTAGAAATTAAAATAAATAATAAAAATATATATATATTTTCGGCGGCGCGGCACGGCGCGGCGCGGCGCAACGCGCGGCTTATGCCGCGAGGCGCGCGACGAACGCGCATTCGTCACGCGCGCCCACAACGTGCGGCGGCGCCAGTGGGTGCCGCCCATTTTTGTGGCGGCGCCGGCGAGTGCCCACCGGTTCCGGCGGCGGCGCCCGCCGGAAAACGCCTCCTCCTCCCCTATTTAAACCCATTCCGGCTAGTTTTTTCTG
Source organism: Saururus chinensis (assembly GCA_035235625.1). NCBI lineage: Eukaryota > Viridiplantae > Streptophyta > Magnoliopsida > Piperales > Saururaceae > Saururus > Saururus chinensis. The sequence goes on from CP141150.1 coordinate 11,717,931, forward strand.
TAGATTTCCCCTCTCACTGTTTTCTTCATTTCTGACCCATTTTAAGTCCGATTTTCACGTTCCAAGACCCGTTTCCTACTAATTCAAGGGTGCTCTATGCACCGGAAGTGTTATTTTCTCAAGGAGACCCCTCTAAGACCTCGAAAAATGTGCCTCTTCCCTAATCTTCCTCTTTCTTCTTTTTGCTATTTCTAAGTCATTTCAAGCCCTATTCTGCCCGTTCAAAAGGCATTCTCTACTAAAGCGAACGTGCTGAACACTGTGGTGGGGTTATTTTCATCTTCTGGAGTCTTTATATTGACGAATTTTATATTCAAGGCTAAGGTAGGGTGTTTTAAACTCTAAATAACTGCTTTGCTGATTTGAGTCCATCTTTCTTGAAGTATTTGATTCAAGTATAAGTATGATACTTGTTTTAACTGATGAATGGATTTTCTCTTGAATTATGTGACAATTTTGCTACGTATATCGATTAATTTTGTACGTACTACATAGTGTTGTGGTTTCGTACACTGTTTTGATGCCCGCCGAGAAAAATGATCGGCTAGTGGCGCGCACAGGGTGGAGCATCATGGGGAAACTCCTTCCCTTAGTGGCCTCCATTGTCCCATGAGCGCGGAGGTAGGCCGTTGGGTATCGCGGCTTGTGGATTTGATTGATTTTGTGAATTTGTTTGATTTGATTTTAAAAGATGTTTTTGCTTAGCATTTCTTTTAGATTTTTAAACAAACCTACTGAGTATAAATATACTCATGCACCCCCAGCCCTTGCAGATGTTGCGACGATGGAGGAAGGGAAAGAAGAAAAGTTTTTCAAGTAGTCGTGTGTTTTCTACATAATGTAATTATATATGTGACCGACATGTAAAGACATGATGTGCCAGGATAATCATGTTTTTATAACTACTGGCTCCATGTACAGTAAATTTTGGTATGTATATTAAACTTATGTTATAAACTTTTTGAAAATATGATTTTATTTTCTTGGCTGTGCAATTACTCCGACGTATTCTACATTGAGCATACGATCGTTTCACGATTAACGCCCGTCAGTCCGGTTCGTGTGTACTAATTTCGCACGTCAGACAGGATTATTAATATTATATTATCCTAAAATGGGCGGTTGTTACAATTAGCATTGAGGACTTTGGCTAAACCTTACTTTATTTTTATATTTGACTCATTTGATGTGGGGTTCACGGAGTCTCCCACATAGTCTCTTTGTATTTTTTCTTTGAACTTCAAGTTCTTTGAAATTTGGTTTTTGTGTTTTTGTCATTTTTAGTCTTTTGTGACTAAATATTTTGATATTTGAAGGTTAAACTTAATATGGGGTCCACTAGTCTCACTTAGTCTTTTTATTAATTATGATTTGTTGATTATTTTGATGCGAGGCTCCTCAAATCTCACTTAGCCTTTTACTAATTTTTATTTTATAACTATTTTGATGTAAGACTTATAGGGTCTCACTTAGCCTTTTAAATTTTTGTTTTAATAATCATTTTAATGTGGCTAATTTTAATGTAAAACATACAAGGCCTCACTTAGCCAACTTAAACTTTTGCGAGTAACTTTAAGAGTAAGGGAGGGCTATGAGGTCTTTATCCAATTTTTGTTAGAAGCCTTGACTTATTCCTATGTGTGTAAGACGGAGTTTTCTTTTATTTCTCTTCTTTGGACTTTGTCCACTTTAGAGCTAGTCAAGCTTCAAAAATATTGAATTTTGATATTTCTTTGAAAAAAAAAACTTGTCAACAGACACATTGCTTTGAGCATGCTGTGATTATGCACATTCTTCGAGCCCTCAGATCATTACTCATTGTACTTAGTTGCAAAAAAAATATTTGGAAGACCTAATCTTTTATGAAGGCACTTATAATTTGATGATAGTTATTCCATCTATCTTATATTAATAGTCACATTTGGAAAAATAATGATTTTCATTAAATGGTAAAACTGACATATAAGAGAAAGAAAAATAAGTCGATAATGCTTTTTTTTAAGTACCCAAGCGCTTAAATTTAATAAAATGAAGCTATTAATATAAAATAAATTTTTTTACCAAATAGAATTATTAATTTAAGAATGAGGGAGTATTCAACTCAATTTGGGAAATAATTGGGGATTATCTTATTAGCTACCACTTCAGCTATCAAGGTAGTGATGATAGTCAATTTCATAAGATTTTGACCACGAGTGAAATTTTAAGTAACACTTACCGACACAATAAGTAAATGAATTTTGATTCGTGTAGGAAGTTTACTACGACTTCGTTGATAGCTATGAAATTCATAGGCAGTTTGTACAATATTAAATCTTCTAGAGAAACCCACATGGAGCATATTTGAATTTTTATTTTGGCTAAAGTTGATTATACATGGATGAAAGATCGAAACCTAATAGTATCGGAGCTCACACACGTTAATATTAGCTGGAGCATCACAAGTTGTCAGATTGTGATCTGACAGTGCACGTTACTCAAGGGGCGCACAAGTTTGCATCACCCGTATGCCCCTACAATAACTTATATTATAAACAATACAAATTGGATAATGAACAACTCTAACATTTCTTAGTGTCCTTGATTTGAATTTATACGCGCGATTGTTAAATTGTGTTATTGTAAATTACAGTATAAGTTAGATTTATATTTGAGAATTGAGTGTCTTGGGAATAATATAATTTTAATAATGAGATTTTCAAAACCTTGGTTTAAGAACGTGAAATTTGGCTCAGATTTGATTTCATTTTACAATTCATAAAATATTAAAAAATAAAACAACAAAATGTAATAAAAGTAATAAAAAAATATAGCTAGCACCACAACGAAGTAAGAATTAGAGGGAGAAATTGTGTGATGAGGGAGAGGAGAAGGAAGAACAACATGGTGAGACTACTCTATGGGTACCCAATTCTCAGATCAGGATTCAGCATCCAAGATCACAAAATGACTCACGTGCAAATATGGAAGATTATTAACGATGGGATGCACTTGGCTGATGAAGATTATCATGCTGATATGTCATTGCTACTGCAAACACCAAGCAAGCTCATCTGGCGAGTGCCCACCAAGCTCATTCTCAGTTTAAGACACACAAGGTTGGGCATAAATGGAACTTAGGAGGTCTGGCACATAACTCATTTGGGGGGCTCGACCATCTATTTTCAGGCCAAAGAACCAAGGCCCATGGCCTCAATAGTGAAACCCACACCCTGTACATGTACCCACTTAGCAATTTTAGTGGTTTCAAATCAAGATTATAATGCACCACCATGAAGCAGGGACCTAGAATGAGAATTTACAATGGAGAACACAATTGAAGTTTCATTGTCATAGCCGTTTTGCATGGAACTCAGCAGCTTGGGATATGTAGTCAAGCACATGGCCATGCCCAACGATTAAGTAACACAAAAAACTACCCGAGGTAATTCAAGCCATGAAGAAACTCAAATACTTAAGAGAAAAATTTACAGAGCCAGCATGATGGGAAGAATATAGGGTAAAATGTATTTTGCATGATGTCTTCACCCCTAACCTGCTCACCGTTGGCTGCTGCCTCAGTCCTTGCTTCTGCTGTCTGCAGTGACAGGGACTAACCTTCACAGAAGATTAGTCTTAACATGGGAGGATGATGAGAGCTGGGGAGAGGTGAATCCGAAGAGTTGAAAATAGATGTTCTACGAATCTCGGTTAAGTGAGATTTACAAAAAGCATGGTCAGCCTTGTGATTTGTGTTTATCCCTTTTCTAGTTATAAAATAAATCATGTGATATGGGGTGTGATTTGGGACAAAATCAAATCCCACCCCAAAATACGTTGCCAAAGAGGGAATTTGGTCTAAATCACGCTATTTATAAATCACATGTCTCAAATCCCTGTTCCCAAACAGTAAAAATAGACACTTCACACTTGGGCATTAACCCAAGCACAAGCCTGATGAAACAAATTTGGTTACAAATGAGAATGGTCTTAATCAAGGGATTGGAAATAGCCTTTAAATGGAAGGTTCAACAATCCTGGTATTGCTACTTATGCTTCTGTCTTAATTGCTTCATTAAGCCAACTTCGATGGTTGAAACAATGAAGGATCTAAAAATAAGGAAAAGAAATATTGGTCATGATAAAGAAATTATACTTGGCCAGTTGTACAGAAGTAAATCAAGTAAATCCAAGCTAAGCAATCCATGCTTAGTTGCAGATGCCCACTGTAAGGTGTGAATCAACAAGAATACAGCTGATTGACTGAATTATAATTGATCATGTTACTAATTACCTACACTGAAGTGCCTGCTTCTCCTATATAAGCAAATATTTGGGAGCTGAAGCTATACAAGAAAAACACAAACATAAAAGTCACCCAAAAAAATTTACTGCTGAACAGATATGGCCAACAATACACTAGATAATGCAAAGTAGAAGGTATCTGCAGTTCTTTGAAAAAATGAAACAAAAAAAAGTAATTGTGACAGCTAAATCCACCTCCCATTTACAAATCAAAGAGTCTTATGATTTTGGTCCCCCAACTTTTGGGGCAAACTGCCTACAATACCAAGTTTTCAGCCCAATCAATGTGATGTCAAATTATTGAATTAGAATCCCAATCGTAGATCTAAAATGAGCTCAGATGAAGGATCCTGATCCTCTGCTGGGGGGGCCAAGTTCAGATCCAAGCTATGATAAGGCTTTGTGGTGGAAGAAGGCAGAGCTTGTTCATCACCTTTCTCCCAGTGGCACCTCTTGTGACCCCCAAGAGCTTGGCCGCTGGGAAAATTCTTGAAGCATTGGCCGCATTGATGGTGGCCGGCCGCCATGCCTATCATCTTCTTATCATCTTCATCCACATTTGCTGGTGCTTTGCCTCTATCGATGTCAGCCACAATGGCAGCCATTGACCTTTCTTCGCCGGCGTTTCGGACGTCTTGTTCATGTTCCCCCACCTCATGGCTTGCTCTAGCAAAGCAACCTTTCACGTTCTTGTGACTGGCCCTATGGCCTCCAAGGGCCTGGTGAGAGCCAAACACCCTCTTACAACACGAGCACTCAAACCGGCAAGCCGATGTTGATGCCGCCTCCGCCGCTGCCACCACCGTATGCATTGGCACCTCCTCTGTTGAGTCAGCTGGAGCAGCTGCCCATACTTGTGGCATGTCCGGCCCCTTCACTCCATTTGCTAAAATAATCAAACATTCAGCTGCCTCATGCTCCTCTTCCCTTAATTTGGCTCCGACCAAAGAAAAACAAGATGCCGCAAACACAGACTGCTGCTCCTCCTCCACTGCCACCATCCGGCGACTATCCGGTGGTGGATTGATCCCCCGCCACTGCCGCTCAGGGTGGCACCTCATGTGCCCAAACAGCGCCTTCCACGACCCGAACCTCCTGCCACACTCGGAGCAAGGCGGCGCAATCTTGTCCCCAAAAGTCGATGATTCCGACCTCCTCCCACATGACGTCAAACGTCGTGGCGAAGCCGTCGAATCACTCTCCCCTAGCCCAACTCGCCGCGCCGGTTTCCGCCTCTTATGTCCCCTCTTTTCATCAACTTCGCCGGCCACCATGCCCGTGACGGCTGAGCTACCAGGACTAGAGTCTTGATTAGAAGAAGCAATTGGGGAATTAGGGTTAATCATGAGGGAGAAGGGATCAAAAGGATTCAAAGAAGTTCAAGAAAAGGAAGTTCGCCGGCAGTGAGTGAAAGGGGCCTGAGCTCAAAAGGCTTGTGGACGGTTATGCTCATCCGGACTTCATGGCAGTTATTTTCAGTTATTCCCTTGGCGGCTTCTCGCCATACTAAAAGAAAATCTGATAAATCCACGCAAGATTTTAATACAGAGCATCCGCTAACTCTCATGAGCCTCGTCTAAAGTGCGTGCGTTTATTTCAGAAAATGCTTGGATATATCCTGCCACTGTTCGCACGATTTCTTCTCTGAAAGCGTGAGCATGTGCATTTAAATTACTAAATTACCCTTTTAAACCACGTTTTTGCTGCTCAGAAGATGTGCAAAACGGACGTGCCTCAAGGGGTGAGACCGGTTGTATGATGAACCGGTTCAAGTATTTCATTCAATCCGGACAGACCACAAAGAAAGGTAAATATTCCCTATATCCGATAATAAGTGTCTGAATTTGAAAGCTAAAATAAATTTACTCTCTCCATCTTATATTAATAGTTATATTTAAAAATATAATATTTTTTATTGAATGTTAGAACTCACAAGGAAAAATAAAAGTTTGATATTTTTTTTAAGTATCTAATTATTTAAATTGAATAAAAGAGAGTTATTAATATGAAACATATTATTTTACCAAATGGAGTTATTAATTTAGACGGAGGGAGTATCTTTTTAATACAGCCAATTATTACCAGACGTAGGGATTATTATTAGCTTGCCTTACTTAATGGGCTAATGAGATGATTTTTAGTCTTTTCAAATAAATTGAACCTTCCTTTCATGCGAATATGGATTGGATAATTCAGTTGATATATCACCTTGTATTCGTTGGTCCGGTTCAGCAGAGGAGGCCCTTCCTTCCAATGGAGTTCCTGGTCCAACGTTTGGACCAAGAAAACTGGATTACCCGGGATGGAACCGTATAAACCCAGTAATTTCTTCATGCCCAAAAAAATAAGGAAATTCTAATAAATACATCATAATGACATTTCACTTTTGATGTTCAGTAATGAACTTTGAAACAGTGCACTCTGTAATGTTTTTTTTTTGTTCCTTTTTCACTACTAGTCAAAGTGCACGTACATTCATTAACATAAAGCTGTATCTGTAACTTCCTGCTTCATAAATAGCTAGATAAACCATTTAATTAATGAATATCATCCAAGTTGAAACTTCAAGAGAGTATTCCGGGAGATTAATTGAAAGAAGTGTACGATAATCTTGGAAATTTTAATATTATTTTTATGTAACTTGTAGGTCTTGTATAATCCCCTCCACACCAGATACTACATTATAATATTATAAGTTTTAAAATCATTCTTATGTTTTTCATGTATGAAGGTTATTATGGTCATACCGCTTCATTTTTTCATTCATTACAAAATTATACAGTTTTTACCCCTATGTATATTTACCCACACCATACATTGTGGTCGGTATAATTTTTAACAAAAAGTAAGAACAACAAAGTCCATAACAAAATAATTTAGTTGTATTTCTTAAATTTATCGCGTGCAACTTATCTACAATATGGTATGAAAAAAATATCTATTTATTTATTGACCGACTAGCAACTACTAAATACTCTCTCCATCTCATAATAAATATCCTATTCAATTTTCTAAAATAAGCTAAAAATAGTATGGACCCCCTACTTTAATATAGTGCATACAAATGAAGTTTTATAAGTTGTAAATCAATTAGGATGTCCCTTTAGGTGTGGATAGAATTTATCACTTTTACAAGTAACTAGAGAACATATAGAGATGAGAAATATGATTGTTGTATTTATAGAGGCATAATTGATTATGGATCTTTTGGGTTAGAGTGAAAGGAGGTAAAACCTCTCTAAATAAGGTTTTACTCAGAGAAACCTAATTGGTAATTCCATGTTGTGTTTAGATTGAGAAAGCTCTAAAATGAAAGTTTTGTATTGAAGGGAGCTTCTAGTGGACCATGGTATGGACTTGGGCCCGGTTTGGTCCAACGATGTAGTGGTCTAGGTGAACCGGTATGGGCCACAGGATCCAAGGGTAGTGGGGGTAGTCACGTCGACCCCACATGTGCCTTTGTTATACTAATTCGTTTGGGACCCTCCGACGTCACATACGCACACTAGGCATTCGACTAGGTTGTGTATTAATACATATGGGGCCTAGACGCGCGAATTAGATGTCAAGGGTGAGACCTGTGGTTAGCGAGGGGTCGATCATGTTGCCGACTTGGCCATGTGCAGGGGTCCAGGCCTCCGCGGGCTTTGAGAAATAGAGTCTGCTCCCGTTGTGTTTGAACCTTAATAGAAACCGAAAGGAACAAACAATGAAGCTCGTTTAGAATAGCCCAAAATAAGACCCGCCCAAATAAGGAAAGGAGAAGAGTATATAAAGAAAGAAAGAGAGGAGAACCCTAAGGATTGGGAATTGCAAGGGCCGCCCCACCCCTCTTGTCTCTTCTCTCCCAATTTGAGCCACCCCCTCTCTCTCTCTTTGGTGCGGCCTACACAAGCAAGGAGTGTTTGCTTCTGGCCACCCTCCTTCTCCCCTCTCCTAGTATTCATTGGCGGGCCTATCAAGGGAGAAGCCTCTCCTTCTCTGCTAGAGTGTGGAGGCTGAAGCAAGGGGCAAACTTTGTTGTGATTTCTTCATTCCAAGTGGTGGTTTGTGAGGGATCAATACATAGGTACTTTCCTTTCTCCATTACTTATTTAGATTTTGTGTTTGGCATGAAAGGATTGCATCTTGGAGGGCGTGCAAGGGTTGGAATGCCCAGGTCAATTCGTCTTTGATCCAATTTAGCTTTCTTAATTGCATGTTTCATTGATTAGAATATGATTATTGCTAATTAATGATAGATCTATGCATGTGTTCATTGTAGATTAATTAAAGAATTATTTTTTTATTGATGCGCTAACCCCCTCCCACTTGCGATTCCGCTGGTCCGACCACTCTACAACTTCTATCGTCTCTAAGTATATTTAGATGGAACTTTTAACTAAACTTAGAATACCAAATTATTGCCTATTTGGATACTTGGATATTTATATTTTCTTGTGAAGTTTATTTAACAAATTTTAATCAATTAAGACTTTAAACTCTATATTCTTTATGCAACAACATGGTTAATATAGTATACAAATGAGGTTTCACAAGTTCTAATCTAATTATAGTTTTTTTTTGTTTTTTTTAATGTGGCTATAATATTATACATATTGGAGAAATCATTGCAATACTTAAAATCTCTTGAATTCTAAATTATTAAGAATTTTTTTCAAATGTAGAATGAAAAAAATCTCGGCCCCTTTCTCACTTTAATAATAAACAATATTGACATAGATAACAAAATGACAAAACATTCAATGAGACAAATAATATTCATAAGACAAGAGTGGGCAGAGAGGTAATCCTCTTGTAAAATTTAAGGGGTCATTCCGACGTATCACATAGTCCGTGTGTGTTGATCATACCTTTGTGCAATGTACATATGCTAATGTTCACCATCAATCTTGGTGATTGGGTGGCTGGTAGCCGCTGCATAGCAACTTCGCCACAAGCTATGCTGGTGAAACTTGACCGGCTGGTTACATATGGAGCAGGCAGGGCATTTAAAATACAAAAGTAAGTTGAACATATATAATTGTAACACGCAGAGAAACTTCCTCTCCTAAAAAATGGTGGAAAAATGAATTGTAGGGCCGAAGACCTTCAAGGGGTTAAGTTACTTAGCAGTCTAGCCTGACTGAGCTCTTTGATTATAGTTGTAATCATGGTAGATAAGGGTTTTGACATGGTACATAAAGGGCTAAATAATATGTACATAGCAAAATCACCAATAATACCATGTTAGTAATGTATATACTATGTTAAAACCCCTATGTACCTTAAACTCTGGTCATGAAGCTCGTCTAGAAAAAAAATTTCGTCACACCACCAGTTTTGGTGTTAAACCAAGTGGGGTTCATTCCAATCTATCCACGTTACCCGCTCTACTTGAACCATTGTGGATGTCCACCAATTACGATTGGGGTTTCCCATTGGCTAGGTTGATACTATGGACCCCACATTAGATGGGTGACCCCCAGCCCTTGTGATCCATTGCAAAATCTTTGTAGTAGAAGCGATCTTTTGAAGTTGGGAGGCTGTCTGAACTGAAAATATCTTTTTTACCTATCTCTGCTAAATAAATCCTAACTATTCGTGAACTTTCCTTCCTTATCATTGTACTAGATGGAATAGATTCCCTCAAAGCTTTGAAACTCTTACTGATTTATTGAGTTGTTTTTAAGGGGCAATATCGGCATAGCTGGACAAAAATTACTGCTTTTCTCATTTTAATAATATTATAAATTAGTTTTTTATTAGGAAAATGAATAGTATTTGTTCACGCAAAAATGGTTTTTTTGACTCGCTTGGAGAGCAAGTCCACTAGCTATTTTGTATGCATGTGGGTGTGAGTATTACCTTAATTATTGTCCATTTTTATGACAAATTATGCAAATTATTGGGTTAGTGTGAGATTAACACGAAGACTTCAAGAGATAATCCAACACAAAGGCTCAATCCTAAAGTAGACAAAGAACAAGTTTTAAGAAGCCCATACAGAAAATAAAAGATAAAGGCTCAAGCCCAAAGTGGACAATGGACAATTATTAAGAAAAAAAACTCAATAATTAATCAAGGTCACTTAAGCCTAGTCTATTTGGCCTAAAAGACAAGTTATTGGGCTATTAGATTGATTAGAGAAAAAACTCATCTAACTCATGCAAGGGAAAGACACATATACTCAAACATATACCCACTAGAATCTTTTAACTATAAATGCCCTCTCTTAGGTGAATTTAAAAGCACCTCTCCTTCCTTTATCTCTTAACTTGGGTTCTCATAATTAAATCATGACAAGAGACTTACAAGAATGTCACCAGCTTTCTTTCCCTTACAAGGTTGAAGTTTAAAAGACTTTCAATCAAAATCTTGGGAAAGAAGTAAGGACCTCTTAAATTTAGTTTTATATTTTTCATAAGAAAATTATTTTGAAAATTTAGTATGTCTTTATTAGTCTTCCTCCCCCAAAAATAGTTTATGAGATTTATTTAGAAAATAGTAAGACGAAATTCACAATTCTTAGATAAAAAAGGTGTATGCTTTAGAAACTTATGTTCCTCCATCCAAATAGCTTTAACAATTTTGAAGCATCGATTTTAATTTAAGGATGGGTGGTGGAAGGGCAAAAGCTTGAAACACAAGTTAAACAAAGGTGTAAGATATTTAATCCTTGTAAACAATGTGTGTAAGTAATCTAAACCTTCTTTTACTTTTGACAGAGTAGAATAAACTAGATAGTTAAAACATTTAGTAAGAAAGAGACAAGTTTAGGTATAATCTGTGAAGAGTTAGGAGTAATTCTAGATGAGTGTAAATTTACTCAAAGTTGTGTAATGGCTAACAGTGAGTCAAGAAAAACTATATATTATAGATGGTTGAAGGTGAGCTTAAAACCGTAACTTAGTGAAAAATTGAGGTGTCTTGGATTTGGTGCTTCAAGAGTGTGAACGAAGGCGTCCTTTAGTTCTTGGTGTTTAAATCATACTATAAATCTTTTGTGTTTATTGTGTTTACTCTTGATTGTTCATCTATTATGCATAATCATTATTAAGCCACATAAGTTAAAAATCACTTCATCACCATATTAACTTCACATATATTATACTTATGTGTATTTTAAAACAAACTTTCCTAATTGATTGACTTTCTCTTTCTTAATCTTTAAATAAAAATTATTTAAGTAAGATTCTCCTCCCCCTGTAGGAAATAACCTGCCTTAACAGAGTTTTAGTAGGGCCTTGATGAGGAGAATTTTTCCCTTGGAACCATTCCACAAGTCACATGGTGCATAGGTACACTCACAATTTAACACATTTCAATAATTTTTACATTACGTGTCAAAACTTGAATAGACATATCTACCACGTACTAGAACCATTCCACTAGTTACCTTCTCCTTTATTAGGTTATCCTTTAGTTATTAATTTAATTTTATTATAAATAATGGGCTTTAGGTTCTTGTTTGTAAGGCTGTTAGTACTTCAATGTCATGTAAGGACAACTAATTCAAAGTAGTGAATAAATAATCTCTCGCCTTTAATTCTTTTCTTATACCCTAATCTCTCGCCTTTAATTCTTTTCTTATTCCCTAATCTCTCTGTTGTGACGTCCGTCCAACATTGCATCGGAGCTAATAATCCATGAGTACACATTTATGTCGGTTTCTCTATCGGACAACTACCGTGATAGAGCTGGTCTCATAAGTGACAACAACACTGGATTGAGCAGGAGTTTGCATAGATGCAGACAACCCTCGCTGTACACCATACCTTGTGTACAGTGTACATGGTTTTACCGCACCGAATTCTATACGATCTATAGAAGCCAATCCTCTTACCCTTCATTTTGTCCATATGCATCAGTATATTCATTTAACCCATGAAACCACACAAGCCTACAATCTAAGAACACATCAAATGGGTGATTTCTCAGCAGGTATACCTCCAAAAAGGGGCCCAATAATCATGTATGAGATAAACTATTATAGTTACCAACTTTATTTTTTGTTTTTCATCAACTAATCATGAGCAGACAAGCGCCTAGACACTAACAAACGATGCCTACAGTTCTAGCAGCTATCTGTTCTACCTCAAAATAACAAATTGGGCCGAGACAAAACAGCCACAGGATCACTACTATGAGAAGCATAGGAGCGTTGCCCAGAACCTGAACCGGGGTTATCTTCGACAAAACACAAAGATGTAGCTACTAATCTGGCAAATAAACCATCCACAATTAACAATACAGCCATTGGGCACTCCATTTCTTGAACGAAATGATACGTATTCATGATGTAAATTCTGCTTCCGACTTTAAATTTAAAGCTCACGTGCACAACATGATAATATACAAAGACACTAGCAAAAAAAATTGTAAACTTGGACAGGTAAATTCACAAGCCATTTTGAAGGGCTCTATTAAAAGACTTGTATTTACAATGATCACAAGTTACTCTCAATTCTATGTCCCAAAGAGATTGGACCCAAGTTCCCAATAATTCGATAGCTACATCAGAAGTTCACATCTCTTACCATATATATGATTCAACTTATTCTCATGTCCCAAAATGGAAGCGGAATCTTTTGCACATTTTTCATCCGAACTCTCAGGTTAAAAATGAGGGAGCAAACTGAACAGAGTAATCTTATAAGTCCACATCTGCAATGCAGACTAAATATAAGAATAGACAAAGATGTTCAAATTTTACTGTCCCAGGTTGCCAAGAAGGCGCTCCACTGCAGCATGGACATTTCCAGATGTGGCAGTGAGTGCACGAATGTTTTCTTGAGTGTCAAAGAATCCCATCTCTTGAAGCTGAGAGAGTTGTGTAGCATAACGTTCTTCCGGAGGTACTATGCACAAGAGAAAGATAAGACGAAAATGATCTAAAAAATAGAAAAGTTCATATTTCTTGAAACAGAAGTACAAAAGTTCAAGGTTATAAAGATTAACCATCAGACTGGGCAGGAGCGCTCAGACCACCAGCTCCAAGACCACCAAACATATTCATCAACAACTCCAATCCCGAGCCGTTACCTGTACCCGTCAATGAAAATCAACAGAAAAAGAGCAGGTTAATTATCAAATGACAAAGCATACCAAATCTTAACGAATAACTGTTCAGATTTGCAATCTGCTCATAGTATAATAGGCCCCCAAGAATTTGACTCGCTTGAGGAGGGGCATGGTATATACCAAATGTTACACCAATGCAATTTGAACATACCTGCTCCAGCACCAGGTTCACCTTGGTCCCTGGAGGTAAAAATATTTATCAATATATGAAATTAATTTTTTAAAGAAGCAAATAGATTTATATGAATGGTGAAGTACAAGAAAAATATGAAACATAAAATGGAACAAAAAGAGGGAGCGGAGCTTACTGTGGAGATCGTTGTTGGCCAAGCTGGCCAAGCAGTGCTGCCTGTAAAGACATCATACGCTGCAAACCAAGATATACATAGAAGAAATCAGTTATAAAAAAAACGCCTTTTCCAAAAAAAAAAAATTTATGACAAGTTTTGCCAACACTGCTATCTTCTTTAACCAAATAAAACGAATTTATAAAAAAACTACAACTCTTCTCTCCAGCTAAAAGAGTTATATGTCAGCAGGGGTATATACCAAGATTCCCACTATCTAGAAGAAACAAGACATCTACCTCTTCCTTCAAAAATAGGAAACGTCTCTAGTTCAGCCATCATACCTGCATTGTCTCGGGAGATGTCATCTGTCGAATAAACTCTGGATTTTGCATCATTTCTCTCATTTGAGAATTGGATTCCATCATGCTCCGCAGTTGGGGATTAAAACCAAGAAGCTGAAGAAAAAAGCATAAAAACCAAGAATGGGAAGACAAACACCGGCATCATTTGTCCATTAAAAGGCACAGTGGTACCTCATTCATGTACTGAGGATTAGATAGGACACTTTGAACTAGTTGTGACATGACTGGGCTTTGCATGGCTTGATTTGTAGAGGAGTCTTGTGAGCCACTTAACATCCGTTCCAGCTCGGGAAGGGCAAGCCCACCTAGTCCACCAACAGCTGGAGCTCTTGCATCTCCAGAAGAATTAGTAGATCTTGTCGTATTTGTTTGTGTGCCACCTGCAACCAAACTTTTCTAAGCACGTAGATAAGAAGAAAAACATATACACAGAAAGCATGCAACTCCTTAGAAAAGCTCTGTATAGATTTGGGCATTTATAAGAAAAAACATGTAAAATCAAGGACACATCTAAAAACACTTCTGTCCAATTTTTTGTGAACAATACTTATAACAAACGTTTCCGTAGCAAGCAAACACAACATAATAACATATACTCCCCCTGTCCTATATTAATAGCTACATTTAAAAAAACAGTGGTTTTTATTGAATGGTGAAACCCACATCTAACACATCTAAGAAGGGAAAATAAGCTTATGACACTTTTTTTCAAGTACCCAATCACTTAAATTAAACAAAATGGAGCTATTAATAGGGAACAATTTTTTTTGCCAAATGAAGCTATTAATTTGGGACAGAGGGACTATGTTTATGAGCAAACATTAAAAAAAAAACTAATTGAAAGAGTTTCAAGAAATATCAGAAACAAATAAACAAAAAAGAAGTAGCTGTAACAAGGTAATGACAATGGTAATGACTTAGTATTCATCAATGTCCTGCACTCAAATTACTGCTTACCAGTAGCAGCATTATTGCTCCATGGATTGGGCAGTGGATTGGTGTTTGGTGCTGGAGATCCAGCTGTCTCCGATCCAGTAGTTGAAGAGTTTGTTGTCCCATCTCTACCCCCTTGATTACCACCCAAAAGAGCTGCAAATGGGTTTGTGTTCAAATCGTTCCCCGTCTCCCCTGCCATTGTTGTTGCATTTAAAAATGGTTCTTGTACAGTTTCATACATGCGTCTAAGCATATTAAAGCCTTCCGGGGAAGATTCAATATTGCTCATAGCTCTGTCCGTATTTCTCATCATCTCCCGCATCAGTTCAGGATTTCTGGCTGCTTCTAAGGTTTGTCGAAGGGTGCTGGGATCATTGAGTATATGTGCCAGATCAGGGTTCCTGTCTATGATTTCACGCATTTGAGGGTTACTCATAATTATGCTTCGCATTAGATCAGGATTGTTCATGAGATTTTGGATGGCGGGCATGTTCATAATCTCCCTCATGATGTTGGGGTTCTGAGTAAGCTGCTGCTGGACCTGCTCAAACTCGGGAAATCCAGATCCAAACAAACCAGAAGCACCATTTCCACCAAGTCCATTGAGGCCTCCAAGTCCTGGGAAGAGTGAGCCTCCGAGGCCAGCTCCACCAAAAGCTGATTCATTTGAACCCAGACCACCTCTTGCAGCTGCATTACTATTTGGAGCTCCAACACTGGGTGTGCTTGCAGGGTTAGACGGTGGAGGTGGTGCTGCGCCTCGAACCAAATGGACAGTGTGATCTGCCCGTAAACCTGGTACAATGTGAAGTATGAGAAAGCTTAGTAACAATAACATGAGTATAAAAAGGGAATGCCAAAATGGCAATTAAACCCAGAACTTCATATAATTTCCTATTTGAAACAAATCCATCTAGAAGATAAGAAAATAATTTGAATAACTTTTCTTCACACTTCAAAAACTGTGGCACACAACTCGAGTTTTTTCCACAACTATGTAACTGAGAAATGAGATGCCAACTTCACAACAGCCCCACAAAGTTTTCCCATAATCTAAGAAACAAGACCTCTGCATTCAGTCACTTGAATTTTCAACCATCATACAATGCTGTTGGAAATTCAAGGGACCCAATTGACAGATTGTGTACAAATTTTTTTTAAAAAAACTCATTCTGTAATGGAGCTAGAAAGCTATTAAAAAAAAAAGAAATTTATATACCATAAGAAAGAAAGAAAAAAAAGTAAAAAATATGTGAATTTGGTCCAAGTCCAGCTGGACCTCAAGCCAATCAGCCAGCCCAGAGTGTGCAGTCAGCATCTGTATTGGACTATGTAAGCTAGAATAGTTCTAGTAAATATTAGACTGCTGACAAATATCTTTTGAATAAATATAGTTATAATGCATATGTATCCATTGAGTTTTCATCTTTACCTACATTGCTGTACCATTAACTTACTATATGCCCTTATTCTCCAAGCCATGAACCACATGTCAGATTTAAACCCATTCAATTTAGTATCATACCCTTGCTTCACAGACCCCTTTCTTATTGAGCATTACTGTCACTTAGTCAAACATTTCACCTTGTCCGTCACCTCTTGCATCAATCAAATGTGAGACTCTATTTAAGCATGACTTCACAGAATGTAAAATTAAAAAGAAAAGAACAAAAGGAAGCCAAATTTTTTAACAACGTCATTTTAATTACTAATTAAATAGAGTTTTCTACAAGTCAAGATCTTAAATATAGCCTAACGTCCTTGTTCACTATAATCAAAATGGATAGAAACTGTTGAATACAAGGGACAATTCACCTCTGGGCGATAGGAGATATAATATCCACTTCTTTCAACACTTCAAGTAATAAAAAATTTGAATACTATAAAGTTTTTATTAACTAGCAAACAGTAAAAAATGTGTTAAATTAAATACTATAAATTTCATACAAGTTAGAAATTAGATATCTGATCAAGATAATTCTTTTACTATTTCACCAGTTTAAATTTGTCAGAAACATTAACAATGTTTCTTTTTAATAATGTTTCTAGTTTTTTGACTCAAAGTTTTTACTGCCTAATCCTGTGTGATCTGTGTGACCCAGTCTTCCTCACTCCAATAATTTCAGAATTTGCACTAAAATACTTGTTCAAATTTCCATTCTAATTAAGACCACTATTGTAATATTTTAATAACAAATGACATGTAGAGGCAACCAACCTTTTCACATACATACCGGAGCCACAATACAAAAATTTAACACTATCACATTTAAAAACCCAGATCAAAAGGCCGTAAATGAATCCCATGTATTGTCTGGGTATTCTAGAGCTAATGAAGAGAAAGACTTGCATCTTTGTGATATTAGCATTAACAATAATTCATCAGGTTATTGATTTGTATTAGCTGTTAATGTGGAGATACGCTAAAACAAATTCTCCAATATGCCATAATTTTTCATTAGAAAACTAGTTTCCACTAAAGATGCTGAGCAAAAATTATCAACTTAAGATATTGCAAGAAAAATGCATCTTCGTCTACAAAACAATTTTTCAATTTGCAAAAAGAAAACAAAAACTATATCCAGTCCTCATAACCAATAAACGAAAATTTTGTATTTTTCTATACCGATCTTTTATTATACTATCAGACAACAAAACAGAAGAGCCGTCCCACAGCCCAACAGCAAGAACATTAATAGATGCAACTCTAAATTTATGAAGGTCAAACACTAACTGATCAATATAAATTTACACATCAACATAAATTCGCAAATGCAATAGTCAAAAAGTATGCAACCTCAAAATAGTTGAACCACATATCAGAATTCATAAATATCACAACACAAGCTGCAGAACAAGATTCAACTCTGTTCACTTCTAGAACAAACTATTAATATCAGAAAAGCTCCAACAACAAAGACACATTAGCTAGTTACATTTATCAAAACATATATGTCTTAAAGCAAAAGATAAAACGCCTTAATGAGATAATTTCTGACCAGACTCATTCATGAAATAATGACAATTATCCCCAAATATATAAATATATGCAATGTATATGTCTTCCAACCACTTCCTTTTTATGGAAATAGGTCTTCCAATCACATTAATAAATGGAATATGATTTTCGAAATTTGTCGCCAATATCACATATTGTCTGTACAAGATATAAATTATCCACATTGTCACACAGCTCTCCTAAAACTATGATAAGAAACCATAATATCAACATGTAACAATCATTAAACACTCCCATATACAAGCCACAAATATGGCCCCAAATGGAGCGAGCTTGCTTTCTGTAAGCACATGTCAAATGCAAACTAATCGAACACCAAAACTTCTACCCAGAGTCTTACGCATACAAAACTAATCTAGCTTAAAATAGATTCAGAGATATAGGAACCGAACAAAAATAAACATCAGCTCAATGCATTAGCACAGTTTGTTCAGGCACAAACCACGAGATATTTCAACTGCAGAGTTTTAACATGTCAACCGCAAACAATAAGATACATATTAAAACTAGTAAATTATCAAACCTACTTAGCAAAACCAGCCAGATTGGCTTGCTGCTAGAGCCTCTCATATAATCTCAGTTTAAGTCAAACTTGTAAACTATCAAGTACCCTAACAACATAAGTATCATGCCCAAAGAAAGATAGCTACACAAACATAATGGTCGCATAGGCACAAAAACGACAGTGCAAAACAGGACCCAGATATTAATCATATGAAATAGCTCAAATGAAATATATATAATGTATAAGTTGGACGCCAAATGTATAGTATAAAATGCATAGTTTCATCTCTAATCTCAAACTGAAGAAAAAATAATAAAACAATATAAGAAAACTTGTGACATATTAACAGATAGACCAAGCATTTTCAAGTAGTTCTTCACTGATTTAGAACAGCAAAACCTATAATTACCACTAGCGTCTAGACTCTAAAATTATACTTGCCTCTTCGTGGAACAGCTAAATTAACTTAATAGAGAACATTCGTGCCGCCGCATATCAAAATTCCGCACAGAATCCAATAATACCGGGTATTTGTCCGATTTCACCAGGAAAAAAAAATAGTCAAAGGGAGCGGGAGCAACATCATACTGCCTTGTCATCCTAATTCTCCTCCCAATTAGTGAAACAAAAAATTCAAGACTAATTAACCAACAGTGCTCCAAGGAGGCAAGGATGAACGCATAAAAATCACGAAAATTGAATTTTTCATGACACCCGCAATTTTACCGAATAAAATAAAAGCCAAAAAGCATTTCCCCAGCCCAATTCCTCACGAACCAAACCAATCCAACCTCCAACTACCCAAAACCCAACGAATCCACAAAAAAAATCAAAACTTTTCCACCGAACAGGATTCATACCGTAGCTATCCAGCGTCTGATCATCTTTCAAGATGCGGCCTTTATAGATAAGCCGCTGCTGCTCGGCCGGGACGTCGCAGTTGCTGGAAAGAACCGCCTTGAAGGCCCCTACGGTGGCGCCCAGCGCGGTCGGGACCGAGAACTTGGACCCGTTCGAGCACCGGATGTGGATGGTGACGAGCTCGCCGGATTCCGCCGGGGCGTCGACGGACTCGCCATCCGCGGCCATCGATCTCCGATCGGAGACGCTGGAATCGGAGAGGAGGGAGACCGAATCGAGGAAATCGGAATTAGGGTTTTGATCGGGGCGGGGCGATTGGGGCGAGGAATTGATGATCCAACGAAACTGGCGAGGACGCGAATCTACACGAGCGAAGAAGAGAGAGAGAAAAAAAACCTCCTGCGAAGGCAGGAATATAAATAGAAACAAACCACAATTGGGTCCTTCACGTATGATATATTGCAAACAAATCCTTATTATTGTGAATTATGACAACCCAACAATTCAAGAAAAAAAAAGGGCTTTGATGTTAGATGGTTGTATTGTACTCCCTCTCTCTCCCATTTTGGTTTACATATTGTTCAAAAAAATAGATAAATTACTTGTATTTGAAAAAGGAAAAGATTAGCTTGTGGCTGGCACATTTGGAGTACATTGTGAGCCGTTAAATTGAGATCCGATAGTGTACATAGATCGATGGTCAACCCGCCTATCCCTTAAGTAACGAGCACTCATGGATCTTAGTATGCTTGTTACATTGATCAAGCATATAATAATAGGGCACTTTTACAAAAATATTTAAGGAATCATACAATTATGAATTCACTAACTCTTTTTACTCATGCATTAATTGTGATGAGAAGGATGAAATAAAATGGGGCAATATGGGATAAAAATTTTCAAATAAAACTACTAAAAGAGTAACATTAACGTCAAGTTCCATATGTGATGAACCCTACTTCATTATTTAAGCACCTTTATAAGTAAGATCTAGGGAATTGAACCCTACTAATAAAGTGTATTTGGATGATGAAGTAATTTATCATGTAGAAGCCTTCACATCACTAAAGGTCTTTCCTTACTTAAATGAGACAAATGGAGTATTTTCTTTAAAAGAGAAGAACTTGTTTAAGAATATAATTATGGGAAACTTAATTTTCTTGGTAATGAAATTCATATTAGTCATTAATTAATTTAATGACATGTTTGCAAGCTTGCAAGCCACCGTTTTTTATTGTAAATAAAGTAAAAGTTAAACTCTTGAGAGTGTGTGCTTTCAAAAACTTTAACCAAATAAATGCAAGAAAGTAAGAATGAAACCTGGTTAGAATAATATTCTCTTTGTTTTACATTCATTCATAGCTCCATTAGGCCAAAAAGTTTGTTCTATATTAATAGTTTTATTTTATTTAATTTAAGTAGTTTTATACTTTAAAAAAGGTATCATAAACTTATTTTCTCGTCTCTTAGATATGAATTTTGTCTTTTAATCAAGATTATTATTATTTTTAAATATAACTATTAATATTAGACGGAGATATTACTATACATGCTTACCCATAGGGTCATAGATGGCACTCAGATAGGAATACCTAGGAATAAATTTAATAAAATACACATAAAGTATGACACATAGATTAATACTCCTTCATGAAATCTTAACCTACTACGTACCATAAGGTTATTTTCAACCCTTTACATCTAAAGTAACAGTGTTGTTATAGGTTGAACCGATTTAAATAGCCTATGTGAATTACATTTTAAAATTTTATCATCTTTGTATACAAGTTTTTTGGAATTTGACCAATTTTTCCATTTTATCATCTAGACCATTATATCATTTGTTTCACAAATGACACAAAGAGCCTTATCTAGCATTTGTTTCACCATCTCCTACCCTTACGAGATTTAAAATTAAAGCCCTTTTAGCAAATTAACCTAATTTATTAAATTATCTTTCTTGCTTACTTTTCTTATGTTTTTTATATATTGGTGATCTAAATGTCTAATGCATTTATTATGCTCCCTCCTAATAAAGATGCTGCGGGGTCAAGTTTTGCTAAACCTGATAATAATATTATTAAATAATTAATAAAGTCAAATTTAATTAGTATAGCTATTGGGATTGAATTTGAAAAGTCAAACCGACCTCAAATTTTATCAAAATCTAAAAAAATATCTAAAAAATATATTTATAACTTTAATCAGCAAATTAGATCATTTAAAATCAAACCTAACCCAAATAGTTATACATGTTAAATTTAAAAACCTAAATTAGAGTTATTTTAGTCAGGGTTTACCATATACCCTACCTGAGTAGTATCCCTACCTAGTGACAAAGTATCCAACGTAAGGAACACATGAGAGTCATTACTATATGAAATCGATGGTGCATATGCTCTCATCCGTTCCTTACGCTAAGCGCTATATCAGTAGATAGCCAAAAAATACATCAATATCATATATTTTTTATTAAAAAAAGCTGGCATAATAAGACTTTTTATAATACCATGAAATAATAGACAATTACTAAATATTCAAGGGTTGTTTATACATATATGTTATATGAAGGATTATTATGTAATATTCCCAAATTAGTATTTCTTCTTCAGTGACTCGCGTTAAATGTTCACCTCCCCACACGCCATGTGTGCCCACATCTTATAATCTCAGCCATTGATTTATAGATGATGGTGACGTGGC
The DNA here is from genome assembly GCA_035235625.1 of Saururus chinensis. Lineage (NCBI taxonomy): Eukaryota > Viridiplantae > Streptophyta > Magnoliopsida > Piperales > Saururaceae > Saururus > Saururus chinensis. Next base: position 11,739,954 of record CP141150.1, read on the forward strand.
AAGTCATGGATGACATGATGTAATTAGTAACGCGCTTTATTGTAAGTGACATGGGCGGTTTGTAATCTAGCTCATTTATGTCAAATTCGGTGAAATCCAAGTGGGCCCCAAAAGTATATTAAAGTGGGCCCAAAAAATGAACGGCTCGGATTTAATCTAGCCGGGTGTAACATATCTCTCATGTGAACTACCAGAAGGAGGAAAGGCATATTCCCGGTCTGATACCAACCCCAATTGTGAAGTAAGAAATCTGTTTAACGGATCCGGGTACGTAGTCGGATCCAAATTAGAATGTTTATGTCCACATATGGATCCAATTATTTGACATTATAATAATTAATAAGTGGCCAGACCCTGTTTTAAAGTTTGTATTCATATAGCTGTTCAATTCTTTCCATAGTGAAAGCTATAATTAACTATAAATTTTTTTATATACTTCATCTGCCCTATATTAAGTATCTTATTTTAAAATACATTTATGTTAAGTGTCTTACACCAAGTAGAAAGCTTCTAATGTACTTTTTAACAAATTAAGAGGAACATAATAATTTAAATTAGTTCAAGTTATAAGAATTTAAGTTAATTAAAGTTAGTTAATTTTTGTCTTTGTGGTCACTTCTTACTTTCTTTAAAATTTGGAATTTTTACAAACAAGATATTTAATATAAAGGAAAAACTAGCCACCGAGTTGCAGCTTTGGCTAGACATCGTCTAATATCAAATGGAGGAATATTAGTTTTCTACTACAATAACTTGGCAATTTGCATGTATTTTTTTGAAAAATTGAACCTCATATTGCTCAAGGTTGAGCTAAGTTGGCCATTGGAGCTGTACGGAATCCAAGTTTGGGGTTCAAGCCTTCAACTAGAGTTCAGTTAAATTGGGCCACCAACTTGATTCAAGCTGGCATGCCTCGCTAATAACTCTTAATAAATTATTTACAATAAATAGATTTCTAATTAATAACAGGTTTTCTTCAATTTGTACCATAAGAACTTTATAATAAGAATAACAATGTAAGGGTACATTCAGTAGAAGTTATTAAAAGTTAAAAGTTAGAACAATAGTGATAAAGTTTATTAGATCTGTAGACCTCCAGTCTGCGCTACAAGGATCGATGCTTATATTTCTATTGTATTTTTTCAACAATAAAACCTTACTTTAACCTTTAATTAGACAAAAAATTGTGGATCTCACTTGACAATAGGGAGATCTACTTGTCTTAGTCAAATCAAATGCTAGAGTAGGGTTTGGTGTAGAAAAAGTGGAGTAAGAACATTATTTTACATGTTACTATGCACTATAAGGAGTTCAATTCTTCCATCCATTTGTCTCCTTTGCCTCTTCTACACTCATGGAATTCACATGCTATCAAATTCAATAGTAACTATAATAGCTTAGTTCATTTTTTGCATAATTCGTTCTTCTTATTGGATATGCAATCACTAATAACTAGAAGAAAAAACTTGCACACTCAAGCTTTTAAAGTTAGTTAGGCCTCCATTCCACCAAGATCTTCGGGGTTGAGGTAGATCTTCCAGGGCCTTTCATCTATGATATTACATCTTGGTGATTCCATTGCAAAGTCAATGCCTATGGTATTTTATGGTAATAAAAATTATAAAATAAAAATAATCAACCAACCAAGTGTTGGCGAGATAGTTAAGATCATGCATCTACAAGTAGAGGTCTTCAGTTTGAAACCCTTCTTTGTTGGCCATACACAAGCATCATGTTTCACACATTTTGTAGGCACATACCCGCATTGTACATGTGCAAGCAAAATGGCAGTAGGATACAATGTTTTGAGGAGCCGTTCCCCTAGACCTTCTTGTTCCTAAGGACTTAGTGTAACACCATGTTTCTTGACATCTTATACTTTACAAAATTAAAGGGAGCTAATTGCAATTTAACTAGGGGCTAATTGTAATATCCTAAAGAAAAAGAGTTTAGTATGATAATTTTTTAAAAAAGTCTTAAATAATAAATTATTCATTAGAGGAGTCTACTTCAAGAGAGAGTAAAGTATTAAGAACTCACTTCATAATAAGTAAGGTATCTTAAAAAAATACTTATGTGCTCTTGCAAGATAAGAATAAATATTGAGTCAACAAATATTTTGCTAATTATTACAAGTAGATAGGGATGAAAGAGTTTCACCCCCTCTATAATATAAGGGTGACCGCCAACCCCTTTCTCCCAAAGAAGACACCCCTCAAGAGGCAGACTAGAAAGATAAAGGAAGAGGGGGGAGGGAAAGGGAAAGCTCGAGGAGATTAAGGCGACTAAGCTAAGAGAAGCCCTATCCAACTTTATGGGCAAGTCCATGACAAAGACTGAGGCTTAACCAATGGATTTGGAGAAGTTCTAGACATTATTAGCGCATGTCAAAATGAGTTGGATTTGGTGTTGAGTGCCGACATGAATTAATGTGGAGCTGACATGATCTCAATAGGTGTCAATAACCTTAGAGTGAGGTGTCAATAGGGGGTCAACATGTTAACAAGGAAGTTGATGGATAGTTGGGTATAAATCAAGAGGATTCTTAAGAAGAGAATAATGACTTTGTTGAGGTAGATGGACTTGTGATCTTGATGGATGTTTAGTTACATAAATGTGTATTTAAAATAATTGGTTTGTATATGTTTAAATTATGCATGCATGCGTGTTTCCTTAATAAGGTTATGAGATGTGAAGATACCTGTAATTTTGTTAATTTATTTGTTGGAGCATGAGGATGTATGAGGTGATTGGCCTACTTGGCATGAGATGAGTAAATAGGTTGCAAAAGGGCATGAATATCCACAACCAAAATGACATTTTTATTTCTGCACTCTAAACACCTAGCGGTGGCCTCAAATTACTACAGGTCCAAAAAGTACGTCCTAATCTCTCTAAAGGTGTGGGACCCAAAAAGAATTTTGAAGCTTAAAAAATCTCTCAAAAATCTAAAGTGGTCATTAGCTAATTTCTCATTTCCTTTCAGTAGCGGGCCATTTCACCCTTGATGAGCCCAAAATTTGTTTCTCAATCTCAGTTGTAGATTATATAAAAGGCTAAATCTGGTATGATGCCATAGAACAGGCCCAAGCTTTCTGCCAACTATCGTGAATGACCCTCTTCCAATCTCCTTTCCCCTTTTTCTTTTCTAGTTACCTGAAAAAATTAGACAAACGTGGAGCCCACAAGCATGGTCATGGATTCAGAGGTCCATATAAAAGACTAAGTTTGCTTCATGGGCTAAAATGGGCCAAAACATTTTCAAAATTTAAACCATCATTCAGATAAACAATGATATGGTGTTCATGAGCATGTTCTTTGGAGGTTTCCCTTTTTTCAGATAAAGAAGATGTATGAGTTGTACGCACTTTAGGGGGTTCGAAACTAGACTACATATGAATAGGTCATTCAACACTTTTTGAGTGGGTCCCGCTTATGTAGCACTTTCCCAAGGTTGTAAGTTTCACTCTCGACCTCCGTTTTGAATGTTCTACAATTCGTTAAGCTTGTTACTTCGAGCTCTACTTATATACATGGATTTCATCCTTTCAAACCCCCTAAAACTTATCCAAAATTATAGAATTACCCTTAACCCTTTGGGTTAGACATAATTGAAAAATGTGTTATTACAGTCGCGCTGTGTCTCACCTTCTTGGATTGGGTTTGGGCCAAAAAGGGGGTGTGGTAGTGCGTGACATAATGCGCCCGATGGACCCTCATTCCCTTTTATTTTTCATTTTATTTTTATTTTTTCCTTTATTTTATTTCGTTTCTTTCTTCTCTTTCCCATTTGCTTCATTTTCTCTCTCTATTTTTTTCTCCTTCGCGCCAAAATTTAGAGGGGTTGATGTTTAGACAAACTATTAAAAGAATATAGAGGAGTTGGAGGAAAGACCTTGGAAGGTAAACTAAGTATTTTGTACTTCTTTTTGGGTATAATACCTTTTCACTTTGTGGAAATTATAAGTTGTCTTACATGTGGGCCTCTATGACACATATAAAAAGGGACTGATAAGGTAAAAGTCAATGATTCCGCATATAAAATGGAGAAGACATAGCGAACATTGTCTTCATTCACTATTTCTCTACTGCATTCAATCTTCACCTCTATCCTCACCCTCTTATTCACCTTTCGTTTATTGGATTTCCCCACTTTCATAGTTCTCTCTTGAACAAATATATGGATTAACTTCTATTAAAGTGGACTCAATTTCTTTCCCTGGAATGCCCTTACCTCCAAAAGAATTCAGAGGAATTTGTCGAAAGAGTTATTCCTTATGACGCTAGCTCACCATATGTACAGATGAGACAAAAAAATAGTGAGTTACAATAAGTGGATTGATCTTTTTTTTTTCTTCCCGTACTTGTCAATGAGGTTAATGCTTTGCACTTATAGGGATGGAAGATACAAAAGAGTTGTGAAGCTCCTTCGCAAATGCTTGGGCGACTTTTTTTATTATCTCTTATTTGGTAGTGGTACAAGATTTTGGATTTGATGATGCACATATTAAAGAAATTGAGGTTGTTCTCGTGTGTAAGATTTAGTGTGGATTTTTTCTTTACTAACTTATGTATGTATAATATTCCAATACAAGCTATTTACAGAAGGTTGTTTTTGTTCTATTGACAATAGAGTGGAGTGTTGGTGAAAATGTTGGACTGTTTTTGGAGAGACCGATTTGATAAATATGAGCAACCTCAGCTCAACAGTAATTTTTTTGTCAACATTGTTATTTTAATTCCACTTTTGGATTCTCTGCATTAGTTTAGCCCATTTCTAAACAGTTGGGGAGATGAATTTATAAATCATAGTTTCATGTGTCATGTTCATTATAACATATTCTGGTACAACACCTATTGTTTCATCGACACTTTGTTTAGGCAGTAGTGGTCATTGTATCAACTGAAAACATGCATAATAAAAAAAGTATTCTCTCTTGTTTCTAACGGCGCTTGTCGATTAAAAGTTTGTAGGTGTGGTTTAGATACAAAAAAAATGAAGTAGTTTTCTTGTAATAGCACATACATATTGTTTCATCGACACTTTTTTTAGGCAGTAGTGGTCATTATATCAACTAAAAACATGCATAATAAAAAAAAGTATTCTCTCTTATTTCTAATGCTACTTGTCGATTAAAAGTTTGTAGGCGTGGTTCAGATACAAAAAAATGAAGTAGTTTTCTTGTAATAGCACATACATATTTGGGTTTTTTTGCAATACCAGACTAATACTAGACTTTGTTGCCTCATCATTTTAATGCATTCACCAAGGTTTTTTACACCACCTTAAATTTTTTTTACCCACCTCTAATGCTAGGGATACTGGCCTAGAGGACACTATACTCTACACAGTCTCAGCTACAACCTTGTCGACATCATCCATGTAGTCCCTTATCATATCCCATTACACCATAAGAAAGAATATATTAATATCAAGGAAATGAAAACTGAGTTCAAAGCCAAGAAATGAAAAATGAAGCTATCACACCTGATCTAAGGTAAGCAAGATACATTATATATATACCATTAACAAAATTTAAATCAAAGCACAAATCACCGTTTAATGGTGATTTCGTCCTTTAAAGAACAAAATGAACTATTTGATTGTGAAAAATAGATATTTGGGCCTCTATTTACTTAGGCTCAAATGTAAAAATTGTGGAAAAAAATAGACCACCGGGCTGGTTGATCTTCCGTCTAGGACCAACCGGGCTGGTTGGTCTTCCGTCTTGACCTACGCAATAACTCAACTTAATTTTAACAAAGCCCTAGAGTCCCTGACTAAGGGCAGTGAGTTGTGGAAGCAAGAAAGCCGTCGTGGAGGTTCGGAGGAGTAAGGACGCCACACATCACCGTGTAGTTCCGGAGGACAACACATGCTGCCTTGAGCCGATTAGAGATCGCCCATCACCATCTTCAACACCCGGCATCACGAACTACACTCCTCGAGTCCTCCCTCATGTAAAAAATGAGTCTTTTCATTTTTGAAGTTGTCCTCTTTATCAATGGATTTGGGAATCACGCTCTTTTATTGTTTTTTTATTTAAAGTTTTGTGCTTTTTTTTTGTTTTTAAGTATTTTTTTATACACTGAGGTTGGGAGTTTGACTAAGGGAGGGACCACTATGGATTTGTTTTTGCTTCTTTGATCAGATTTTGGTTGAAATTTTTTAAGTTTTTATGTCTTCACTCTTTTTGGTAATTTTTCAATGGCATACTGTTGTCTCTATTGTTCTTGAATATCTATGGAGTTATTGTGTTTACTCTTCTCAAATATCAATGGCAAAATATGTATATCTTTACTTTTATTTTTGGGTAACTTTTTGATGACATATTATTGGAGTTCTAATCCCCTAGTGAAGCTTCACCAGGGAGGCCCCTTGTCACTCCCCGACACTGCCCAACCTGAGCCGAACCAGGTCTAGGGGCCGGTTAAGCGCACGGGGGCGACAAGGAGAATGAAAACGATTAGCGGAAGACTTATGCCTTAATCACGTGCGATCTGAAAATTTACGGAGTAAACACACCACTTTGAGCAAGAGTAAATAAGTAAAATCAAAAGACTTTAACTCTAAAATAAACCACAATCTCAAACCCACATACTAATTAATCCATAGCCCACATTAGGCTCCAAGACTATGTCTCAAACAATCTAAATGTATAATGTAGCACAAATCCAAAACGAGAACTACATCATATGGGTTTTAATATCATAGCAAAAACCAAAGAAATATGTCATATAAGAGGTCTCTACGTCTACTCCCAAGTCCTCTCCGACTTTTCCTCATAGAGAGGATCCTGTCCATCTGCGTGTCACGCCACGCAGCCCTAAAGCAAAAGCACAAGAAAGAGGGGTGAGTATAACAAACTCAACAATGGTTTTACTATATCTATAATCATTAGAAACACAACGGTATAGTAATATAACAATTTAGATCAATGATTGACAAAATATATCAATTTCTGATCACACATACACATCACCTAAACCTGCATCATAGTGTCTAAATCACACTTTCAGATCATATAATCCTGCATATAGTGTCTCAATCACAATTCTCTAATCCGGCATTCATAACACATCTCATCCATTCTCCACGACAAACGTGTCAAATCACATGTTACACAAACATGCATTGCATACATGCATCAACATAAATAGAGAATGCCTCCATCAAGGAGTAAACACAATTAGTGCCATGCAGGAGGGAACACAGACAAGGCCACGAAGGCGTGTCATGGTCCTAATTCTACACAAGAATATAAGAAGATCGGGGTTGTCAGCCCCTAAAGCTGCTCGCCCTGGACGATCCTGGCCAAGGATGTCTCATTCTCACATAAAGAACCTAGAGCAGGGGTGTTCGCCCAGGGACATCTCCTGCGGTGGGGGAGAGCCCGAGTTCCCACACAGGAAACCTTAGAACACGTGGTAGCCGGTGCACAAAGCATACCACTCTGGATTCTTAAGGTCCAGAAGACAATCATAATAATCTCAATTCGCAAGACAAGTGCATAACGCATCCCCACATAATTCTATTTAACTAGACTCAACCCGGGGAGTGCACACATTCCACAAAGGAACTCAAATTAAAACATGTACTTTTGGACCAATCAAGTTTCAATTAAGCCAACGACCGATGAATCCGGCATGCAAATTTCACCACATTGCATCCAATCAATCAAACTCGGTTAATCTCGATAAAGCCTCAATTGGAAATCCGTTTTCATGATGCATGCGACATAGTATATACGTGGGCAAGGCATACATGAATCCTAATTCATGATAAGTGCTCTCATCAGCCCCTCGTGCATCATTCACAATCATAATATCACACCTCATTATAATCATTAACCCCACATGTGTGTGTGTACATGGTAGAAGCACCTATACTCGATGTATATCAACATGTTTTGTAATTAACTCACCATCACACTACACATGCGCATTAACATCTAATCATAGATTCCAACGGAAATCATAGGAGAAGAACCATTAAAATCATAACTCAAGTCAAAACCTAACCACATGCTAAACATATGTAAGCTCATTCACCTCATACTTGAGTTTAGGCATAACACTAACATTCACACATCATTTAACTACATCCTATAATGACATATTAGTCTATTAGCATGCTGTAACTCTATTGAAAACATGCTTAAACCATAAGGAATCAACCACTCATATCTTCAAGATAGCAATTCCAACAAATATATCCAACTACAAGCCATTTCACATAACTTTAAATATACACCACAACTTCTAAACATCAATAGTATGTTCTTCCAGTAGCTTACCCTGGCTCAAAACACTCCACATACACATAAAAATGATATTTCAGAGTAGAGACATCGAAATAAACAACATACATACAATGGTCAATTTCTGCAGTGTAGCCATTCGAACGCCCTCCAGGGCCGTTCGATCGGCTAAACAGGAATTATGCCGAAATTGTAGTGTTGCCATTCGAATGCCAACAAGGTAGATTCGACCTTCTTCTTCATTTCAAAATTTCAAACCGAAACTTCATTGATGAAACTTAAAATCTCTATCTAACAACTCAAACGCCATTAAAATTCCATCATATCTTCCAGAAAGCCAATCTACCCCATATTAAGACAAAACCCTAAGAAATCGGGACAAAAAATTAACATATTCTAATCCCACCATTAGAGCACTAAATCAAGTAAACCTATACCAAATAAACCATAAAAAAATTGAGATTTTTACCATAGGAAAACTAAGATTTTGAAGACCCATTACCTTATCACTTGATTAGGTTCGGATTTGACCTTCACCCTTCTTGGTAACCTTCCAAAAACATAGTGTCTAAGTTAAACTCCATTAAAAGTCGGTTTAACATTGAAAACCTTAAAGAAATCTTAGATCTAGGGTTGTTAAGCATAAAAAATAAATTTTGAGAAGTAGGGTTTGAAGTAAGGGAGTAAATAAGTAATTTTGATGCTTGAAATAGAATCAAATCAAAGGGGAAATGATGGATTAATAATGGATTAGAAGAAAACCTAGGATTTAGGCTTGATTAAAGAAAATATACCTTAATCTCCTCTAATTCGGGCCTAATTGGGGAACTAGGCCTTAATCACCCTCTCCCAGCCTATTCCCAAAATGGAAATGACTCAGCACTTTCTATTTATAGTAGGGCTTGGGGTGTACATAATTAACTAGTGGGGTATGAATAGAAATTTGGGCTAAAAATGAGTATTTTGACCATTTGAACACTAATTAAACCTGGGGAAATTATGAATTTTTTTTATAAAAGCTTATGTTGATGCCTGGGTTAATTTGGTCCAAAATCCTCAATTTCGCTGGTGGGGCCCACAGGGGGTCCCGCCAAACCCTAATTTTTGGAAAATTAGTGAAAAATCAAAAAATTCCAAAAATTCAGATTTGACTTAAAAACACTTAAAACTAATAATTTTGAAGTTGATTTTGATTAAAACCATAAGAAACACAATTTATTTTCGAAACCACCGATTTAATTAGAAAATGTGTTAAGCACACGACAATCGATAATTAAAATGAAATGAAAACTGGTTCAAGAATGAGAGTCCTTACACCCCTCGTGAAGCTTCACCGGACAACCATGTACTTTTGTTACGGGGTCTCACAAAAAGAAGACGAATCGTTATTTTCTCAAACGCCATTTTATCTCACATGAGACCACGTGATAAACGTACGTAGTTGTCTAGTGAAGCTTCACTAGGGAGAGACAACCATGTACTTTTGTTACAGGGTCTCACAAAAAGAAGACGAATTGTTATTTTCTCAAATGCCATTTTATCTCACATGAGACCACGTGATAAACGTACGTGGTTGTCTGGTGAAGCTTCACCAAAGGCCTCCCTAGTGAAGCTTCACCAGACAACCACGTACTTTTGTTACGGGGTCTCACAAAAAGAAAACGAATCATTATTTTCTCAAATGTCATTTTATCTCACATGAGACCACGTGATAAACGTATGTGGTTGTCTGAATTAGAATTCATATTGTTGTCTTTCCCCTTCTTAAATATCAATTGCTATTGACTTTATGTAGACACTTGACTTAGCAATTAGTGGTTATTGCCACCTCAAGTTGTAGCCCTAAACCTCTCTTCTAAGTTCTAACTCATTAAAGAGTTCATCTTAGTGCCCCAAGCAATATACCTATATTCTCCAATTTTTTTTTGCTGAACACCTATATTCCCCACTTTATTCTTGCTTTCTAGTCCTTTTGCATGTTACAGCTAATTAGTACTTTCTATCCTATTGCTCAACATCATCATATTCTCACTTCAATTTGTGTCTTCTACATGAATGTTAATTGACTTAGCAAAAAAGTAATGCTACATTATAATAGCTAGTACTTGCTTGCACCTCCAGAATGGTATAAGAGGTCTTGTCATCTTTTCCCATATGGCTGGTCCCATAGTGTAAGAGGTCTTGCCATCATGTTGAAATCCATATGAATTGGCAAAAATTATCTTCTCATCATGGCATATTTGAGCTAAAATATAAGGCTTCAAACAAAATGGGGTAACTTCCTTGTATACAATTGGATTTGTTGAGTTGATGTTTGTGGTATCCATTGTCTTATCTTTCGTGCTATATGAATAAAGTGAGCTGATGGCTTTATTTTTAAATAAGATTTATAATGGTTGGACATGTCGCCATGCTTCATGTAGCTTCTAATCATAACACTTATTCATATTCTTGTAGTCTTAGTTTTCACTTAATTTTAGGCTGATAGAAGAACTAGGTTCAAAAGCTATGGAGCAGTCACTGATATTTATGCCAATCTTGCTGAAAGCTTTGAAGGACCATAATCCTGATGTTGTTAGACAATCGATTGTTAGTGGCATAAATTTCTTGTCCAGTGTTTAGTGTTTTGGAAGGAATGGTACTATAGGTAAATTTATGCAACATTATATGTCCATTACTTCTTTTTTTAATTTGGTATTAACTCGAATGTGAACATAAATTTTATCTCTTTGCTGTTCAAATATTTAGTAGGCCACTATACATTTTATCTTGCACATCAGTAAAAAAATTTTTAAAAATGAATATCAGCCATATTCACTTTTTTGTTTATTTTGGTTGACGTTGTACTGATTCTACTACTTTGATGGTTTTGATTTCACCTCTTATTGGTGATTTATGTTCTTAATTTTTGAGACATTCATTTCTTATCTCAGTTCCATGAAATTGGGAGAGTAGAAACAATAAAATCCAAAAATTTCTCAAGTATTTATGTTATTCTAGCTAATGTTGTTGTCAAACTACTGTGTTCAACATTTCTATATTCAAGTAGAAACATTGTCAACAACACATAGATGAGCTATTATACAATATTATGCAAGGAAAGATTGTAAAGCCTACTTCAAAAATGAGTATTCTAAGTTGACCTTTGTATATGAGCTTGTTGTTTAAATGCTATTGTTTTGTTCTATGCTTTGTGGTGGGTACTTCTTGTAGGTACTTATTTAATGTTATAAGTGATAGAGGTTGTACCTTGAATATTTTTTTATGAGATATCTTCTTGACTGTGTGAAAATTAAGATAATATGTGTTTTTCTATTTTTGTTGGACCTTGTCTTACCTATTGATTTTTATTTTTGCAGGTACACATCCTGAAAACTCCTAAGGTCCAGATAATGCTCTAATCATGAACACATTTGTGGTCACCAATGTAATCAGATCTGAAATCTATGAACACAAGTTGTCATGACTTTGGTGACTAATTTAGTTTTTGGTGGCTTATTATATGAGAAATTTGAATAGTATTAGTTAAATTTTTAGTGACCAATAAAAGGTTTTTGTGGGTAATTTATTAAGTCTTATTTTAATCATAGATTTTGAAGTAATATTTACAACTCTGATAGAATAAAATTGTGGTTGTGTTAATCTTTTTATTTTTATAATGTTTATGTAATTATCTAAATTAATTTAGTTTTTTATAAAAAAAATAATTTAAATTATAATTAAAATTAAACTTAATTTTAAATTATTATAATATATTTTTGAGCTTAAGCTTAAGTTCTTGACCAAATTGAGTTCGAGCTGAATTTTTAAAAATCGAATTCTAACAAAAAAGACCCCTCAAAACTCGATTCCGCTTGTTAGCACCCTTAGTAACCGGGATATAGGTCGCATGTGTCGGGCCTGTTGTATGCGGATACGCTGGGCCACATTGCCACTTAGTGTCCAAGTCTGGGCGAACTCAGGACCTGGGTTTGTCCATGAACTGGGACGAATCCGGTCTGGGTTTTGGTACTTCGTTTCGGGCCTAGACAACTCCTCCTCGCTCCCTTCCCCAAGTCCCCAACCAACAGAGGCGGCGTCTCTATCTCACCTCCGCCGCCTCTTCACAGCACCTAGTCGCCGGAGGCCGAATCCTCCACCTCATATTCCACCATTTCGGTTTTCCGACGCATTTGCTCAAATCATTACCTAATATTAGTCCATTCCTCTGAACGAGTACAACTTTGTCTGCCCGAATATATCGGTTTCAAGGTAGGTAAGTGTTCATCTAGCTCTTCCATCTAATATAAATTTGAATGATTTTCTGTTCTGGTGATAATGGGTCTCTTCGTGTTGATTTTCTGTACTGGCGCCCGTGCCAGTGCTCCCTTATCTTAGTCGTCGACTCCCTCCCTCCAGCCCCCTTATCTCCCTCCAGCCCCCTTATCTTTACCTGTCTCATACACTGGTTGAGACAGGTAAAGAGCTCCTTTCCCAATTCTATTCTACCTTTCTCGGGAGAACAAATATCCTATTATGGATGGTTACTGGAGGGCCGGCCTGGGACATCGGCTTATTTGCACATACGATCTTCTCATCGTTACTCTTGAGAATTGGTGAGTGATAATGATTGCCTGGTTGGGTGTTCACAGACACTGTTGATGGCCAAGCCAGGAAACAAACTGACCCCCGTGGAATCTGTCACCGAGGATGAAGAGATGAAAGCCGCATTCGAGAGGTGGAATGACAGTGGAAACCGTAAATATTTACTCATTTAGTTATTGATGTAAACCCTACGGTTTACAGGGTAATTTAGTATTGAAATTGGATGAAGTGAGAGTAGAGAACCTTGCTGATCTGTTGAAAACCAGTAGGCGATGGAAAGGGGAGAGCTTGGGTCGACAGGGGAGAAGGAAACGGGATTAGAACTTGATTAATTGCACAACCCTCCATTAGGGTGGAGAAACCCTTACATAATATGCCCTTAATGGGCCTTGGCCTTATTATCTAATCCTACTTAAGCCTTAACTAATACTACTTAAGGCCTTAATACATAATGACTAATGCCTAATGCCTAATGGCCCAACAAACCTATGAATAAAAGAAATCCTACGATCTATACAGTTATATACAAATAGAGTAATTTATTATCTTTGTTATATACAAAGAGAGTAAATATTTACTATCTTTATTGGGAGGGAGGTGACAGATATGCTCTGGACGCTATGGACAGAGAGGGAGACAAGAAAGGGAGTAGCGATTTGGACGGAGGAAGAAGCGATCTGGGTGGAGGAAGAAAAAGAAAGAAGAAAAAGAAAGTGAAGAAGGCGCGGTGGAGGAGGCACGTTGTGGATGAGGCGCTGAAGCTACTTTGGACGGAGAGGGAGATGGAGGAGAAGGAGGCATGGAGTATGAAGTAAAGATCTTGACGAAAGGAAGAAATGGAGCAGCGATTTGGATGATGGAAGAAGTGATTAGGATGGAAGAAGAAAAAGAAAGGGAGGAGGGTGCGGTGGAGGAAGGCACATGGTGGAGGAGGCACTAGAGCTGCTGTGGACAGAGGAGTAGTAGGAATGGAGCATGGAGTAAAGATCTGGACAGAGGAAAAAAAGGAGCTTCAATTTAGACAGAGGAAGAAGTGATTTAGACGGAGGAAGAAAAAGAAAGAAGAAAAAGAAAGAGAGAAGAAAGGAAGAAGAAAATAATAGAAGGGTAAATTTGTCCAAAACAATAAATTATGTGAACTTTATGGATAATTCACAAAGTTGTGAGACCTCCCGTCAGATAAATTCTGGTCACGGGAGCATATGTCAGTTTTTCTTTTTCTTTTGTTGAAAGTGATTGTTGTTTATAAGAGTAAAAAAATTGATATTTTTATTTCTGGCTCAAAGAATTGTTTTTCCCCTTTCTGGCTCTTTAGTGTAACATGCAAATTGAAGTTCTTTCTTGTGCTGTTGATAATGGGTCTCTTCTTAATTTGGCGAATTATATAGATTTTTTTTGTTGAAAGTGATTGTTGTTTGCATGAGTAAGAAAAGTCTGATTTTTTCCTTTATGAATGAAATTTGATTAGTATGGATGAAAGCAAGTCCACCATTGGCCTTTCATGGGCGCCAAACTTGTCTTCTCTGATGGCTGGTGGGCAGAAAGCTCATGGTAAAGATGTAAGTGAACGAGTGGAGAGGGTAGTTGAGCCGGAACTTGTGGATGGATTGTTTGTGCCACCTAGAGATCCGAAGAAGTTGAATAAGTTGCTTAAAAAGAAAGTGAAAGACACAACTGGGAAAAATTGGTATGTTGGTTATAAAAATTATGTGGCTATTTCTAGTTCGATGTTCATTGGGGGTCTGCTAATCTGTTTTTGATATGCATGATAGGTTTGATATGCCTGCCCCAACTGTCACACCTGAGATTAGGAAGGATCTCCAAATTCTGAAGGTTTGATCTTTTTGTTGGGTTTTTGTTAGGAGAAGTTAATTATGATTTGAAGGAATGCTGCTATGGTATTTTTATCTCCCTCTCCCTCCCTCCCTCCCTCCCTCCCTCCCTTCCTCTCTCTCTCTCTCCCTCTGTGGCACACTACACACCCAGACACAAAGAGATACATGAGCATGCAAATGCACTGAACTGATAAGTATTATCGTTTAAAGGGCATTTTGATCTGTAGTGATGTAACTGGTTAAGCTTTAGGGTCTTTGGAAAGGGGGTAAACCTAAAACTAGTTTTGAATTTTGTCCGTTAAATTAGTCAGTTTTTGTCTGATGTGCTGTCTAATGAGTATAACCATTTCGTATAGAAATTTCGAAAATACTGCAAGGCATGCAGAGCTTAGCTGAACAATGTTGTGCTGGGTCATTAGTATGCAGACATCTATTGCAGATATTCTAAAATTTCAGCCGGTGGTTGGGTAACTGCTTATTGGTTTGGCGTGATGATTGAATCAATGAGTTAGTTATCTAAGATGGTGTTTTCTGGATTTCAAAGGGCAATATAATGTTTGGACTTTGTGTCGTTTATTAGCTTATTATGGTCTCAAAGAGTTGTTTTTCTTTGTCTTTTGTGACAGATTTTTTTCTTTTAGAGTTTCAATGTGATTTTCCCTTATAGGATATTATGATGTATGTAAATGGTTTATTCTGGTTCAAGAGGACATACAACACTATGGATATAAAATTGGCGTTTTTAGCAGGCAAAGCTGCATATCTACAGTGTCATGCTACTGGAACTCTGAAACATGATTTAAGTTATGGACTTAGAAATTGAAGTGTTGTAACAATTAATCTATAGTTAGTCCCTTCCTTAGCAGTTCGTGATTTTAGGAGAGAGCTAGAGGTCTTGGTGCAATTCCTTGCACATGAAAAAGTTCTCAAAATGTATCTATTGTGTTTATGTTGCCATGTAGAGCCCAAGTGATCTTGCACGTGCAGGGGAGTACTTATAGTCTTATATACTCAGTCCATTCCCAAACAGCTTGAGCTTTTGGAGAAGAGGTCCAACTAACAGCAATGATTGGCGTTTAAGCTTGGTTCAATTTCTTAGTGCTTGTCAAGTTAAGGGATGGTTTTAGATAGTAGCTACCAACGTTTTTTAGGAGGTTTAAGAGGGCAGAAAGCCTGTGCAGCAGCGCTTTGTGCTGCAGTTCAGGTGGCCTATTAGATTTTGTTCCCTGGCTAGCGACTAACCAGGGGAAAAGCCCCTGGTTATCATCCAACGACCAGGGGCATCTCAGTGTACTAGCCCGTTTGCAGTTGCACCATAATAAGGCCCCCTTTATACAGGTTCAGCTGGACCATGTGTCTTTTTGTTGGATGAATATGTGAGAGGCAGACATTATTTATGTTTATTTTTTGACTTTTTGTGAAACAGTTCTGACTGTGAATAGTATAAGTACAGTAACACTTCTAACAATGATGCGAAGTAAACGATTTTACTTATTTGGTGCTTTCCGTTCTACCTTAATTGGATACCAATATGCATTGGGCAAATGAGGGGAAGAGGACAGAAGATTAAACTTTTCAGTAGTTTGTTTGTTGTGTTTCATATTTGATAATAATTTAGATGTTGAACCCATGAGGAAAAATACATATCAATGCCTAGTCTGAAGTTACAGTAACTAGTTGAAACTCTTAATTGCATTGTTAGAATCATGATTTTTTTCCTCCATCCGGTGTTATAGCTACAATTAGAAGCAATTTTATTACGTCCTATAATTCAAATAGTCGTAACTTCTATCCTTTTATTGTTGAAAAGGAGAATTGAAGAGTTTTCCACAGTTCGATCAACTAGAATTGAATCCACTATGCATGTTATACTATGCATCTCTTGTAAGAAACAGACTCAGTTTCTTTTCAACATCAGGTGAGAAAGAGCACTGGTAAAAGTTTACCTTGAATATGAGAATTATTATTCATCAGGTGAGAAAGAACACTGGTAAAAGTTTACCTTGAATATGAAAATTATTATTTATCAGGTGAGAAAGAACACTGGTAAAAGTTTACCTTGAATATGAAAATTATTATTTATCAGGTGAGAAAGAACACTGGTAAAAATTTACCTTGAATATGAAAATTATTACTGTATATTATAAAAGAAGATTCACAAAAGAGAAGTTCGATAAGATTTCAACAATGAAATCAATAATTGTTTATGATTTGGGTGAATAATACCTTATCCTATTATATGTAAAAAGCAACCACATTTGGTATTATCTACCCAGGTAAAAGAAGATTATTTGCTACATGTGTTGATGACTACCTTCCTGCCTCTTTAAGATGTGGATCTTGAAAGTGCAGCTTGCTTTTATATATATCTGCCATATGTCAAGACATGAATCAGCTCTAGAACTTTACTGATTTATAAGGACATAAATAACATATGGGCAAATAATCCAGCCATTTAAATTAGGATGAATCATCAGGGAGGAGCAAAGCACTCTAAATGACAAAATGGCTGAAAAACATCGTTAAAAATACTTAAATGAGACATTCATTTTTTGTTTCTGAAAACCAAGAGATAGCACATTAAGCAAGAAGTTAGTTTCTATATCATAAGAAATAGACCTGGGTCAGCCTGCTGATATGGAAGGCATAGCTCTACACTGCTTCCTGTTGATTAAGATTCTTCCATGCGAATTAAGAATTGTTTTATGTTAAGTTTGGTGCTGAAGTAGCCGGTTTTGTTAATATGGAAAGCATAGTTTTTTACGGGGTTGTTTGGAATTTTGCTAGAATGTAAATTATTAAAAAATCAATTCTTCTCAATCTTAAAATTAGAATTTCGTTTGTGAAGATTTTTAAACAATTTTAATTCAGGCAAAATCCTAGTTAAATATAGGTCCAGATTGCCAAAATTTTGGCACAATCCCAATTCTAGCTTCATTTTTTATTCGCTCAGAATTTGGTTTTGTAACCATATTTTGTGGCAATTCACTAAAACTTCCAAATGTTACAAAATCTAAAGTTAAATTCTGTATTCAAAGAGGCTCTAAGTCAAGCATGCTGTCTATGCCCAACTCTCTAGAGGTTATATGATAAAAATAAGGTGATGATGATTTTTGTTGTATAGAATAAAATCCTTGAAGTCATGGATGATTAAGACGATATGTAGTTTGGTGATTAAGACAATAGGGAAGTAAATTGCAAAGCGCTTATTTTCCTCTCCTTGGGGTGGACATGTGTTTTGTGTAACTTGGATAAAAGTAGTTAGAATGTTATGGGAGATGTCAAGCCAAATAGTTTGTTCAAGGTGATTATGATGAGGAAAAAGTTAAGCGCCCCAGTGCATTGCAAGCCGTCAGATCAAGATCTGATGGCTCACTTGTTTAAATCCCTCTTGTCCCCGTGTTACGAGAGCCGCAGCTGCATGATCAAAGTTGTTTGCGCATATAAATGGGACTCTTATGATGATTAGGTTTTATGTTTAACTTGGAATCTTTTTGCTATTGAATTAAAATTTCCACTTATTTCTACATGTGCTCGGAGTGATACTTTTATTTGCAATTCTGCGTTATGTTGGCATATTTATGCTTTTCTATCTTACATACTAAAACTGTTGGTTGTGCCTTGGTTGGGATGGTTTCTTGGCTTTTAGTGATATGTGCCCAACTATTTGTTCTTCATATGATAATCTGATGTTTTAATTATAATGCAGCTGAGAAATGTAATTGATCCAAAGAGGCACTACAAAAAGGGTGATTCTAAGACGCTTCCTAAGTATTTCCAGGTGTGCCAAGCTTCTTAACTTAAATGATGTATGTTTCTAGTTTGGGGCTTAGTGTATCATTTTGGTTTTACTTCAGTGGATAAAGGATTCTGGAGTTGTGATATTAGATAAATTGGCTTCTAAAAGTGATGAGACTTGCATAAAAAAAAGAATAAAAAAATAAGTGATGAGACGCTTGTTGGATTATTTATATATCATAGGTCACGCACGATGGCATTAAGGTTACCAGGACTTGCCTAGATGATGGCAGGGGCAGTGACCACTGTAATAATGCCTAGGCACATAGGCAGATGCCTGCTTTCTGAATTATATTACATGAAATGACGTGTATGAGCAGAATATTCGTAATGTATTGCTTAGGCATCCGCAGGCACCTCTAGTTGAGTTGCCTTGATTGTTGAGGATGCCTAGGCAAGCACCATAGGCACTTGCTGGCGTGAAGTGCCTTTGTAATTTCTATTTTATCCCTCAGCCGTGCCTCGGGACCACCTTAACGACATTATTCACAATTTCACATGGACTTTTCCCTCCTTCCTTAGAAACCCACTGGGAGTTTTCGTATTAATTCATGGCTAATCAGTTGGCTGTCCTATGTACATATGTAGGTGGGTACTGTTGTTGAATCTGCATCGGACTTCTTCTCTGGTAGATTGACAAAAAGAGAGAGGAAGGCAACTCTTGCCGAGGAGCTACTTTCAGATATAAATCTTACTAAGTATAGGTAAGTTACAAAATATATCTTTGCCTGTAGAAGTGAAATATAAAGAGGGAAAATTGCATTCTGGGTGCAAATTTACTTATATCAATGTGCACCACTGGAATTACAATTATTGACATGTTTTATTAAAATTTTAGGAAACGCAAAGTGCGGGAGATTGAGGATAAACACAGGCCTGTTGGAGTGGATAAGTGGAAGATTAAAGGGTGGCAGACAAGGAAGCGGGCGAAGCAAAGAAGATAATTTGCTATATTATGGATGTTGTATCGTTCTCTTTGGATGGCAACAACATTTCCGTTGCTTATCTTAGGAGCATTTGCTATTGTATTCTATAGTAAAAAATTTGAATTGTCACTTGGGAGGCATATACAGTCCAGTTATTGCATGTTAGCACTTGAATTGTCACTTGGGAGGCATATCCTTGTATCCTATGGGAGAATTATATAGCAGTTGATAATAATCTAGAGAGGGATTAAGGTTCAATAGGATGAGTATTACCCTCTTAATAGGGGATGAAAACGAGGATCTCCACTTATTGCAACAGCCCTCTGCTAACCATCCTACTTTACCGTGACGAGCAGCACTAACGTGTTTGTTCATGGTGTTCGTGCATGCTTTCCTTCTCATTCAATCTTTGTGGGAAGTGTGCCGATAACTATACTTTGAATTTAAACTTCATCTCAGCTCAAATGATTGTAGGAATTCTGCCTATGAAAAATGTTGTTGACCAATTTCACGAGTAATTTAGATAGGGCTTTAAACATGGTACATAAGAAAGCAGCTTTGCATAAAATCAATGCCAGTCGAGCGTACAAAAGGAGTGTCTATTTTTAAGATGGACGCTCCATACGCTATCACATATTAGCGTTTACTAACGCTTATGTGAGTTTAGTGTGTGGATCGTTTTGAAAATAGATGGTTACCTTGCATTCTTTACGTTCGGCTAACTATGGCCGGGAGTATGAAAAACGTTTCCTTCTTTTATGTACCATATTTACCCCCAAAAGGCTCTGGTCACAGACCTGTCAGGCTTGACGAGCTCTGGTCACAGACCTGTCAGGCTTGACGAGCCCTTTAAACGTCCTGTCGAGTCTCAACTCAAATGATCAATGTGCACAAAGCGTATGACATCCTACAGGTTTTGTGTGCCTTAGGTCCCATTGATAAATCAAAATGCCATAGTTCAGTGCCGAATGATGGCCCCCCTGGCCTTTTTTTGGCTGACACAGTCAGCTGATAAGATCATTTCAGACGCAATCAAATGGGCCAAAGCACTAAGAAAAACTGCTTTTCAAACGGCCGTACAGGAATGGAATAAGTTGTTAATAAACAAAAGAATAAATATAAAGTTATCATAATTAAATTATATTATTTAATTTCTAGGATTATGTTGGTCACCTTTTTAGTTTTCAATAATCAATACAAGAGAAGGAGGAGGAGGAGGAGGAGGAACAACAGAACGTAGCTAGAGGTGAGCAAAGTACGGGCTGTTTATAGACCTACACGAGCGGGCCAAACTTAGGGCCTGGCCCGGCCTGTAATTTTAAGAGCCATTGGGATATTTGCCCCAATGTGTTGGTCAATTGGGGCCAATGCCCCTTCAATTTTTTTATTTTTAAAATCTATAAATAGGGGAGAGTTTATCCTTCTCTTCATCCTTCCCTCTAATATCTAAGTTTTACTTTCTCCTCTCCTCCCATATTCTCAAGTCTCAAGTTCTTAATTTTTGTTTTAAATTTAAATTTAAAATTTAGCTCTCACACTCTCAAACCTTCATATTCAAGTTTTTAATTCTTAAGATTTCTCCTCCTCCATTAAGTGGGCAACCGGTAACTCAAGTCTAAACTCTCAAGCATCAAGTTTAGTAAATTTGATTTAATAATTTAATTTATCTTTTATTTTTCTTACAATTTTTTTCTTTTTTTTGAAAGAATTCAATCCCAATTAACGTACAATGCCTCCTTTTCCTTGGTCGCTCCCCTAAGTCCTACCGCTAATTTTTTTGAAGGAGAAAATTTTGACATAAATGAAGCCGATAACGAAGGAATTCTACCAATGCTTTCAACAGTCGGGGAGAAAAGAAGCGGCAACCTTCTATAATGTAAAGTCTTATGAAGAAAATTAGGGTGGACAACCCTAACAACCCAGACAAGTTCCTCTTAAAGCTGAATGCAATTATTGAAAAAGTATTATAAGCATGAGAACAGGGGGAGGAGGGGGTACCATACATCTTCTTTGTTATGCTACATCATGCTTTGCTAAGCATGAGCCGAAGGACCCCAGACAAGCACAATTAAATTCCATGACTGCATCTTCTACCTCTCTTAGTACTTTTTTTTTAATCAAGATACAAATAGGAGGGAACTTGTGAAGTATGTTGTGTGCGCCGATCAACCTTTCTCTTTCGCCGATGGCTCCAAGTTCGAGATGTACGAGAAGACTTCTCTCAACCCGACATTCAACAAAATTTCACACACCATATTGATGAGAGATATTTTCAAGCCATACAAGGAGTACAAAGTATAGCTTATAAAAACCCTAGAAATAATTTGGGTAAGATCGCTCTAACTTCTAATATTTTGACTAGTATCGAAGATATCGGCTATGCATATGTTACTGCTTATTTTATAGATTAATCATGGATATTAAATAAAAGAATAATATATTTTAATATTCTAGAATATCCTTACAAAACTTCAATTATTGAAAAATCATGGATGTATGTTTTAAATGAATATTCAATTAAAGATAAAAACTATGCTTATTACTTTAGATAATGCATCTAATAATAATTTAGTGGTAGAACTTTTAGAATCCCATTGTGATCACATTGGTCTAATAGAATCAAATATATTTTATATTAGATGTACATGCCACATAATTAATTTGTTTGTTCAATATGGTTTAAATATAGTCAAACTTCATATTCAATTAATTAAAATAATTTGTTACATATCACCTCTTCACCCTCTCGATTATAAAAAAATTTAAAGAATTATATAGATTGCATGGTAAGAAACATACAAAATTTTAATTAGATGTTCGTCATAGGTGGAATAACATGTATTTAATGTTAAAGTCTTGTGAAAGATTTGAAAGTTAATTATTTATTGGGTTACATATAAGTTATATCATCTAGGACTTAATGAAGGTCATTTTGCTATATCTATTTGTTTGATGTATTTTCTACATATTTTTTTTATCATATTACTATAGATTTATTTGAAGGTTACTATCCTAATTCTTGTTCAATTCTAAACCACTTGTATTACATAACTAATACATTTGCACAATATAGAGAGGTTGAAGCATTTGCATATCTTATAAAGGAAATGGAAACAGAAACAAAATTTAACAAATATTGGTCTCCTACCTTATAATTTATTGTTTATGGGTTGTAATTGATCATAGGGTAAGATTAGAAGGTGTACAAATTTTAATTAATGGTATACATGAGAACATGAATCCCTATGCCAATGAAAATGATACTCTATATAAAACTGTAGAAACTACCTTACATTCTTTATATAATATATATAAGATAACCCATGGGTCAAGACAAAATCAATTAACTTCTTCTTCTTCTCCTCTTCATATATATCTTCCATGTAACACTAAGTCTTAGATGTTACTTCATAAAAATAAATAGAAATATAGTGTTAATAGTAATGAATTAACTAACTATTTAAATGCTGATTTGAACCTCATTAAGTCCTCCAAACAACTTAGTAATATGAATGTTCTAACTTGGTGGCAGACATATAGAAGTAACTATTCTGTATTGTCTATCTTAGCTCATGATTTATTAACTGTCCACAATAGCATCGGAATTTGCTTTTTGTGGAAGAGGTAGGGTGTTAGATGAAATGCGAAGTCGACTAATGCCTAATGGGTTGAAGACATGCAATTGCTTGAAAGATTAGTTGGA
Source organism: Saururus chinensis (assembly GCA_035235625.1). NCBI lineage: Eukaryota > Viridiplantae > Streptophyta > Magnoliopsida > Piperales > Saururaceae > Saururus > Saururus chinensis. The sequence goes on from CP141150.1 coordinate 11,763,061, forward strand.
CATAGAAAAAGGGCACAAGTTCCCAATTTTGAAGAGGAAATAAAAGATTACAATAATAAATAATAGATAGGTGAGTATGTGCCAACTTAGTTAAGATATATTCATTTTATAGTGATGTAATTTTGACAGTCACTTTGTAAATTATAATTCTATTATGTAAATTATTTAATAAATATAGTTTTAGATTTTTTTTAAAAAATTACACGAAGGGATTGTTTAGTGGGCATGGCTGCAACCCTGTGGGTTAGGTTGGGCCCAACTCCTCTCCCTTCCATAACCCTGTGGGTTATGGGGCTCAAAAAGACTTATCTTTTGGACAAGTCTCTCAAATTAATTTTAATTTAAATAACCAAAATGCTAAGGGACATCACAAATGCATCATCGTGGCCGTTCATGATAATTTGGTTTAGATGCTTTAATTTTTCCACAAATGAAAACTTTTGGGGAGATGCCTGTTTTGGTCAATTTTCCATTTCTCATAGGACATTTCCAGGCATTTGCTGAAAGAGCATTTCCTAACTAAGGCCATTTGTGGCCCATTTTAACAAGCAAAATATATCCCACAAATCCCATTTAACTATTTTATAGGCATGCATTGCCAAACGAAAAGCCATTATTCCATAAATATGACCAATCATTTTATCACAAATCTTCATTTCCTACACCCACAAATGGATTTGATATACACGAGCATCTTCTTCCATTATTGAAAATTATGGAGATTAGTAAAGAGATATGAGTATTACAAATTAAAGATGTTAGAAGCAAGTTGAACTAAATGAGGGTCCTTGATAAGGAAAAAAATATCCGTCAAGATTTTGACAAATGTGCAGATTTGACCTATATAAATACACACATGAATAGAATGACAACATCTTCATCCTTTGCATTTCTCTGCCTAAATGAATAATGACCATCCTCCCCAATTTTTTCTTTTCCCGATATTATGTAGTCTTATACTTACCTTTTTTCTATTAGTGTATCATTAGTTTTATAATACAACACATAGGAGAGTTTATCATAGAGCCATCTTGGACATGATAAAAAGGTTGAAATAAAATGGGTAGGGTCATTCTTTTAGCACTTTTTGAAGAATTCAATAAATTTCAGTCCCCCAACGTCTCTCCACTACTTATCAACTTTGCCCCCCATAACCATCCAATTATGCCTTTTCCAAACAATCCAAACAACCGCAGAAAATATCTCCATGTCCTCTTGAATCTGAGAGCTTTGATAAATTTTTTTACCCGCAAGACACTCTTTTTCGGTCAATTTCGAGCTTGCCGATATTTAAAATACCCTAGAGGCTGAGAACAGCTTTGCATCTGCCTCCGCCTTGAATGGTATTGAAACTCATCTTCATACTACATGTGTAGTAAAAGGGTAAAATAGAAAATAAAAAAATTTATCAACCTAAATAGCATATAGAATGTGAGAAACATTGATGGCACTAGTGTCAGGGATATAAACTTGGGTACTAGTAATTATATTGTCTTTCAAGGTGAATTCTTGCATCTTCCGCTCATTCTGGTAGTGTTTATTACATTAGTTTTCTCCTATCGCTCATCTAAGTAACAATAACATGGGTGTATTTTTCAGTGTGAATGAAAATCTACTAAGTTCAGGTAAGCCAAGCATTTCTAAGACATCTAAACTTGATGAAACATTTATAAAACCAATGGAAAAGGCAAGAGCCTCCGGATTGAAGCCAAATGTTGGACACACATACAAAATATGAAAAAGTTTGCTACAAATAGGTATTAAAAAGACGCCTTTTGAGAATAACAGCACATTGGATGCATCGAAAATAAATGACACAAAACATATAGATACATGCTTTATTGTGACAAACGAAGTTGGATTTAATTTTTGAAGCCATAAGCAATTAATTTCTTGTGACTGGTATACATAATTTCCACATGACCCACCCTGCTTTAGCTCGAAGGAACCGGCTTATATATCTCGCATATTGAAATCTACTTCACATTGTTAGCGGCTTGCTATTCTTTCACTTCTACAAACCAATCTAATATATAGGAGTATGGTACATACTCTCTCTATTTTATTATCTATATTAAAAGCTACATTTATTTTTTCAAAATTAACTAATTTAATATAGTTGTTCACTTGGGACACGGAATATTTGTTAGTCAATACCTACTATAATTAATTTTAAATGTACAATATACATAGTTGAAAGCTGTGATGTAAATGAATATCATGTTATCTTCAATCTCTGTGGTGGACTCACGTTAGTGTGCACTAGCGTGTACGCTGTCCATATCGAAAATGGACTCTTTATAGACGTTCCTTATACTCAGCTCGTTGTGAGAGGGGAGTATGAAAAACGCTTCCAATAAGCCCATATGCATGGGCTAGGCCATGGGTGTTCGTACTTTGGTGTTGAGTTCATTCTAATGTTCTCGCTCAAGCACTCACTAGCTATTCCAACTAAACTCAGCAAAGTAGATTAATATACTTTATATCAAAATATGAGATAGTGGGCTTTCCCATGTCAAACATATGACAATATAGAAATTTAAAGCTTCCCCGGTCATTATGTTTGGTTCCCAAAAATCCCATCCAATGGGGACAACTACCACACTTCATAGACTTTCTCAATAAAAAAATATTTTTTTTAAAAAAAGTAAAAACTACAAAAAGAAAAAAAATTGTTGCCTAGCCCAAGCTTGCTTATGGACAAGCCACAACCTACGTGGGGTTGGTCTATCAAGATTTAGCGTTGTGATCGTGGCCATGACCAAATTATCTTCTTAGCCATCAAGAGGAAAAACAACTAGGAATTATAACTTCTAGTCATACTCTAAACAACGTTACCCAGTTGTGTTCCAGTGTTTCAGATTGCTCAACTTTCCAAAAAATAACCTCATTTTTGCACTTGCAATTTGAAAAGCACAGAGGTTTGTCAATCACACAAAACACTAATCTTAACAACTGAAAAAAAATTTGCAAAAGAAAGTGAAGTCCAAAACCGCAAAGAAGTAGCATGATTTAACTCTACAAATATGAAATATGTGCTCAGTGCTCAAAACCAAGGATAACAGAAATCCTAGAGATTTAGTAGCCGCCCTTAAGGTCATTGACGACATCATAGGGGATGGGAGTTACGGTCTCTAGAGTGGCACCCTCCACCATAAAGCCAGGCTTTGGTCCTTTAGGCTGCCTCTTTGTGCTAATCTTTTCACCACGAGCCTTAGCTTCAGCTTTTAGTTCATCATTACGGATTTTCCTCATACGGAACTCTTCTGTGCACCTTGATGGTTGAACATGCTCTACACGCACATGGATTCTCTTTCTGATGATCCTGTTTCCCACCTATTTCCATAAACAATGAAAATTCAAATATAAATTCCATATTACATCATCAGTCTTCCTAGACACTGGAATTAATTCCCCTCATAAAAAGGTTTCAAAAACATCCCCTGATTTCATTTGCAACCATAAACACCACACCACAGAATGATGCAGGTCATATGCGTATGTGCTCAGGATAAATGAATAAATTTAAGAAAGTAAATCTTCCAATAATAGTCATGACCCAAAAAATTATATAAGCTATCTTCAAACATTAATGGTTGATCCACATATTGAATTTTAAAGCAGAGCAGAACTGGGCGAAAACAAGATAGAACAACAGGAAACTAGATAGCATTTCAAGCATTAACTAAGATAATAAGCTGGAGATGTCATATAATAAGTTCCATGCTAAGCAGACGCTGTCATTTTAGAGCAATTACAGTCAGCTACTTCAGCCATCCTAGATATTAGATACCTAATAACTATTCGAAAACAAATCGCCAGTAGAATGACATCAAGCTACACCAGTAGACAAAACAATCTTTTATAAGTAGCACCTGGCCTTAAGTTCGTTCATTCGCATAACATATATGCATCACCGACTAAAAGGAAATTGATATAAAACAAGTCACAAAAAATCTAATTCAAAGATAATTTTCACTGCAAACATAAAGGATGGCACTTTTTACAATAATCCCAATTGATAAATTATTTTAAATATAAGTTAAAAGAAAACCCATCATTCCAGGTTCCTGTCGCAATCTACCATTGAGAGAGACAAAGGCCAAAACTTTGCATTCACTCAAAACACCAGTGGGATCGAAAACGTCTAGCAAGAAACATTTCTCCAAATTGATGACAATGTGTAATGAAAAGCATAATCAAATTTCCAGAAGTGAACAATCATGAAAAAATAGAAACAAAAATACCGACCGCATATCTATATTCCACCCAACTGCATCAAATCAACACCCTAGTAAATCAATACAACTATTACTCGGAACAAAATGAGAATACCCAAATCCAGACACAAACCATCCACCAATTCACATAAACAACAAAGGAGGAACCAAAGAAAAGCTGTGAAGGAGGGGCAGCAGCAAAGGACCTGCTTGTTGATCTCCACACCAATGGCGCGCTTGGTGACGTTCCAGACGCGACCGGTGCGGCCATGGTAGAACTTGTGCGGCATGCCCTTGTGGATGGCGCCGTTCACCTTGACGTCGACGTAGTCCCCGATCTTGTAGGTGAGCAGGTAGGTCGAGAGTGGGATGTAGCCCTTCTTCCTGAAGGGCCTGGCGAACAGGTCCCTCGTCCTCGACCGCACTCCATGACCAGCCGGCATTTCTCCTCTTCCTCTCGCCTTCTCGTCTGCTCTGCTTGAAGGTGAAAGCGAAATGGAAACCCTAGGTTTTTTTTATGTAGACTGTAGGGCTGGGAAATTCGAACCCCATCCGCCTAACCCTGCACCCTACAGGACTACCGGTAAGGTGATGGTGGGGGTTTAGATTCTTGATTCAAACCCGATTTACACGACCGGGTGAACTCGACTTTTATCTAATTATAAATAATAATAAAATTATTATTAAAATATTAATTTATTAGATTTATTTATATTATTATTATAATATTTATTTAGTACCAACTATGTTGAACTAAAGGTACTTAAATACAAATTTAGGCACGAATAATATATTTAGAGTATAGGTATGATCACATATATTTTACTTTGTAATAGATATTTATTTTAAAATAACAGAAGATGGTATCTTAAAGGTGTTGTTAATTTTTATATAATTTAATTTTTTTTCTGTTAGGTTTTCTAGGATGATTGGAATGAAAATATGTGATATCTTGTTATATTCATTACTCATCCTCTTTCTTTCCATAAGATACATCACACGCTAGACTCAGGTATGTGTGAAAGGCCTACCAGCCATAATAGATAATAGGTTAAAAATATAAAAACCAGAGAGGCAGATTATAAAACTCGATTAGAGATATTTTTCGGAGGATGAAAGTTGTAGACAAGTGTCACTTGCTGTTGAGGAGGGTAAGGCTACAAGCAGCCATAAAGAAGCAGTTATAAGAATTTTTGAATTAAGACATGCTGAATTGCAGGATCCTTTCTTGTCATCAAAAAATTAATGTTTAATATGTTTTATATTTGTATGTGAGTTATTGAAAGCCAAGTAGGATGATCTTGAGTAAACAAACGTTGAAAATTTATTTTGTTATTTTTCTCTCGAAATAGAATAAAGACAACACTGCACTTCTAAGTTCTTCGTTGATAGCTATTACAAAAACGTGTCAGCCACAAATTAACCAAATAACAAAACATTATAAATTAATATTATAATATATTTAATTTTTTTTTGTGTTTGATATTTATAAAAAAATGAGAAAAATTAGGGTTAGGTAGGATTACCTGCATACCTAACCCGACCCGACTCAAGTAAGATTAGGTTTGGATTTTCAACCCAATGTAAAAATAGGGTCGAGTTATGACTCAACCTGATTTCAATGTGAGTCAAGGCTAACCCGACCCAACCCGATTCCCAACCCTATTTATAGTCCATCTTGTTTACCTTGCTTGATAATGGGCCGTGTATATTTAGATCAAGCCCACACTCCAGAGATGCTTCACTCTATACCCAAGTGGCTGCTCTTTACGATAATCTCATTTTGAGAGCTTGGATAATGTTTTTACACACAAGACATTCTATTTGCGGTCAGAGCTTGTTGATATTTAAAATGAATGTGGCTGTTTAGACCCCACTTTTTTCCTTGTGTCCCCATGTCTTCTTTACCCCAACCTCTTTTATAAAATTGTCTCACTTATCCCCCATATTTAAAAATAAAATAAAATTTACCTCACTTCTCTCACTTTCCCCCTTATTCTCCCCCTTCTTCTTCGGTGAAAGCTTGGTCGCCGGCGCTGGCACTATCGGCCAAACGGGCCATGGCCTACAGGCCAGATCCAACCTGCCTCATGCCTAGGGCTGCAAGAATGTAGGCCGGCCTGCAAGCCGAGCCCGTAAAATTTAAGCCCATTATGATCTGGGTAGATTTTAAAGAAAATGCTTCTCTTACGTGAAGTTAGTACATTTAACCTACATTATGATGTGGCAAAGCCTACGTGGATACTGCCAGTGCTTATGAATTTTGAATTTAAACATTCCCAGCTGCCTGTGCCTTCACCGAAGCCTTCTCCCTCCCATCGCACCTGTGTGACCCTCTGCCTTCACCGAAGCTCCTCTCCCTCCCAGCCTTCACCGAAGCCCTCTCTCCCTCCCATCACACCTGTGTGATCCCCTCCTATCGGCAACCTGCTCTACCCAATCCTCATCGCGACCCCTCCTCCTCTGTCGAACTCAGTCCCTCTTCCCGTCCTACTCTCCTGTCGAAAAGAGGGAGGGAAGGAGATTGGAGAGATATCGTTGGAGCCTTCTGCCCCCCTCTGCCCAACTTGGCATCACTCTAGCTCCTTGGACAACGAATTTAAAATACCCTTGGCCTCCTTGAACAATGCCCCAGTGGAGTCGTCTGCTTCAACTTTGCCCTTTTCTCCACCGAAACACTTGCAGAGGCCCTGCGTTTGCAAAAGGGAAGAATTTGAAAAAGAAATGTGAGAAGCTAATGTCAGAATAGCACGACTCTTCTAGAAAAGCTTTTATGATCTGGGCAATCCAACTGACACCACCTGATTTGAACCAAGACGCCCGGAGTCTGTGTTCGGTTCTGTAGGCTCCATTGCATCGACATCACCTCCACCGGGACCACTCCCGTTTTGCTCCCTCAATTAATTTAGGCCTGAAAGCCCGTAGCCCGGTCCCCGTGTAAATTTCGAGCCGGGCCAAAATTTTAGCCTTACCTCCGGGCCCGGGCCGGGCCTTAGAATTTGTTATTTTTTGTTGTGCTGGGCCCGAGCCGACCCCTGCTCATAAGGGCCTAGCCTGTTTGCACCCCTACTCATGCCAGATCTGGCTGCACAAGTTGCCGGATCTGCCTGCGCGGCCAGATCCACGCCAGACTGGCCGTGCATAGGCTAGTCTACGTCGCTAGTCTGGCACGCGGCCAAATCCGGCCCACACAGGCCTACGCGGGCCAGATCTAGCCCTGCTGTGCAAGCTAGTGCAGTCGGATGTGCCAGCCTGCGGCCAGATTTGGCCGTGCACAGCTTGCGCTGCCAAATTTGGTGCATAGGTCATATCAGGTGCGGCCGGAGTCAATGTCGTTGTCGGATCTCGCCATTGGAGTTGTCCCCGGAGTTAATGTTGTCGTCGCCGGAAGAAAATAAGTGGGGTTTAGTGTAGTGGGTGAAGCATGAGCAAAATGAGGGGGGGAATAGGGGGAATGAAGTAAAAAAAATCACTTTTCCACTTTGTTTTGGAGGACACGGGGAAAAAAATGGGGTTTGAATAGCCACGTTCATTTCAAATACCCTAGAGGCTGAGAGGAGCTTGGCCTCTGCCTCCACCTTGAATGGTATTGAAACTCATCTCCATACTACATGTTTAGTAAAAGGGTAAAATAGAAAATAAAGAATTAATTAACCTAAATAACATTTAGAATGTGAGAAACATTGATGGCACCATGAATTCTTTCATCTTCCTCTCATTCCGGTAGTGTTTACAACATTAGTTTTCTCCAATCGCTCATCTAAGTAACAATAACATGGGTGTATTATTCAGTGTGAAAAGTTTTGAAAATTTACCAGTTCAGGTAAGCCAAGCATTTCTAATACATCTAAACTTGATGAAACATTTATAAAACCGATGAAAAAGGCAAGAGCCCCCGGATTGAAGCCAAATGTTGGACACACATACAAAGTATGAAAAACGTTTGTTACAAATAAGCATTAAAAAATGCCTTTTGAGAATAACAGCGCATTGGATGCATTGAAAATTGCCTGGAAATACATGACACAGAACATATAGATACATGCTTTATTGTGACAAACAAAGTTGTATTTAATTTTTGAAGCTATAAGCAATTAATTTCTTGTGACTGGTATACATAATTTCCACATGACCCACCCTGCTGCTTTAGCTTGAAGGAACCAACTTATATATCTCTCACCATGACAGTCGTCTATGGGACATTGAAATCTACTCCACATTGTTAGTGGCTTGCTATTCTTTCACTTTTAACCAATCTAATATATAGGAGTATGGTACATATTCTCTCCTTTTTATTATCTATATTAATAGTTACATTTGTTTTTTTAAATTAACTAATTTAATATAGTTGTTAACTTGGGACACACGGAGTATTTGTTAGTCAATACCCACTATAATTAATTTTAAATTAAGTGACTAACGTTTGGTAAATTATGCACAATATACGTAGTTGAAAGCTATGACCTAAATGAATATCACATTATCTTTAGTTCTTAGGGTGAACTTACGCTAATGTGTACTAGCGTGTGCACCATTGATTTTAAAAATAAACGCTTCACATGCATTCTTTATACTCGGCTCATTATTAGAGCGGAACATGAAAATTACTTCTGACATGCCCATATACATTGACTGGGCCATGGGTGTTCGTACTTTGGTGTTCGGTTCATTCTACTGTTCTCACTCAAGCATTCACCAACTATTTCAACTAAACTCGTAGCAAACTAGATTAATACTCCCTCTGTCCTATATTAATAGCTCCATTTCTATTTTTTGTTATTTTGATCAAAATGCCACTCACATGTGTCTAACAATAGAAAAATCTACAACTTCATGATGGAGCGGCTCAGACCATCTCTACACCACCTGACAGCATCCCTGTAATTCCCTTGTCTTTGACAATGGGTCCTGCTAATAGTGCACCGAAAGTTAGGCCATAAGGCTCTTCTTGATGCAAGAGTAGATTGGCACATGAATTTAAGGGTGATAGTGGCATTTCATCGAACAGTTGTAATAGATCACAGACAAGGTAGGGGCATTGTCAGTATTCACTAACAGGTTGGAATTGATTGTGAATACAAGGCGAGTAATTCTGTGGAAGTGAAAGGGGCAAATGCGACAAGATGGTTTAACTAATGAAGCCGTCAAATCTGTTAATTGCCTTCATCAACTACGGGTTATACAGTGAAGAGCTTGAGTTCCATCTATAATGCTGTTTCAAGTATCAAGTTTCTGTTGTTAACAACTTAATGTCATTTAGAACTCAGTATAAATAATCATTTCGATTGTAATAGAGGTACTTTTGATGGTTAGTTTGAAATTGAACTTGTGTTCATTTGGGTAAAATCCTTGGGCTCTGTTTTGAGCTGGAGTTGAGAGTTCACCGAGAAGATGAACATAAGTTTGTTTCCTTTTCTGTAATTGCTCTTCAAATTAGTGAAAATACAAAATTTCTTCAAAATTTTGTCTTCAATTTGAGTGCTACATCAATTTGGTATCAAAGCCGAGTTTGGTTGTTTGCGATGGCGACCAACGATCGTGGAGAGGCTTCATCAAGTTCACTATCAATGACGAAAATGGTGATTCTCCAGTAGCAAATGTAGCAGTCGATGTAACTGATGACGAACCAGCTAGAGGTGATGAATCGAAATCTAAATACAATTTTAAATCATTCAGTGAATTCTGGAAATCCTGCTCTGAGAAATTTGCACACAGATCTGAGAAATGCGAAAGTTCTTCCTTGTCGAAATACCAGAAATTCTGGGTCTCGACGCAGTACTGAATCCTCTTCAAGTGAAGATGAAATTCAACCAAACATTTTACCACCAGTTAATCCAGGTGTGAATTCTTATATACCTCGATTTAAACCTAAAGTGGATTTAGCTTGTTTCAATGGACAAATGGACATTGAACAATTTCTAGATTGGATGATGGAAGTTGAGAATTATTTTTATTGCCTGGATGTTAATGATGAAATGAAATGACGGGTGGTGGCTTGCAAGTTGAGGAGTGGAGCTTCTGCATGGTGGAACCAACTCCAGCAGGATCGAATTAGCAAGGGAAAACACCAGATTCAATCGTGGCCTAGAATGAAGAAATTGTTAAAGGATATGTTCCTATCTGTTGATTTTGAACAATCCCTATTTAAACAGTTTCAAAATTGCAGTCAAAATGACAATACCGTATCAGAATATATTGAAGAATTCTATAGACTGTCTGCTAGAAATAGTCTTCACGAATCTGAAGCTCAGAAAATACAGAGATTTGTGGGAGTACTCAAATATGAACTACAATTACAATTGGCTTCTAAAACAATTGGGACTGTGACTGAGGCCATTCAATCTGCTCTAAGAAATGAATCATTATTAAATCAGGCTACAAACAAGCAGGTGACTTATTCAAGAAATTTTGGAACCAGATTTAACTATAGTCAAAGTAAGAACAAGGAACCTATGGTAGCATAAATGCAAACAGGAAAGAAGGATTTTGCAAAGAATACAAAACCTACAATCTCAATTCCTGCTGGTAAGAAAAATGTTTATGCTAAACCTAAACCCGACACATGTTGGAAATGCAAGCTGCCTGGGCACTATTCATCAGAATGTCCATTGAGAACAAGAGATCCAAATGTCAGATCTAGAGCAATGTCTTGTCATCAGGTAGCTAAAGAAGAATACAGTGAAGAAAGTGCTAATGAGGGAGAACAAGAAGAAGTTTATGGTGATGGTGATCAGGAAGACAGAAATTCTAATGAATTGATGCTAGTTACACAGAAGTTATTGTTACTACCTAAACAGCCAGTGAACTCTCATAGGCACAATTTATTTACTATTGTTAGAACTATAAAAGGTTCAATTTGCAGTGTTATTGTGGATGGGGGATGCACTGAAAATCTTATTGCTAAATCAGTGGTAGATAGACTAAAATTACCTATAACTCTTCATCCCAAGCCGTACACCATTGGCTGGATTAAGGAAGTTGGCGAGGTCAAAGTGAACACACAATGTTTGGTTCCTTTTTCAATAGGAAAGACTTACAAGGCTAACATCTTATGTGATATATTGGATATGTCGATTTGCCATCTATTGTTGAGAAGGCCCTAACAATTTGACACAGGAATTATACATGATGGTCAAGCTAATACTATCAAGTTTGAATTTAATGGAAAAACTATTGTGTTACATCCACAATTGAAGTCAGGAACATTGAATTCAAAGCAGGTTTCATTCTAGTAGTCAGAAACTCCAGCAGCAAAGTCCAATAAAGACACAATTGACATCCAAATGGAAAGCATATCAAAAAGGGTAAGAAACATAAAGCACTACTTACAGTAACTTGTAATATTTCGGCAGATCTTAGAAGTGAACAATCAGTTTTGGCCTTTGTGAATCGAAATGCTCTGACACTCTCCACAGTCAATTCTTCTCATTCTAATAAAGGTGTGCAAGATCTCCTTGATCAGTTTTAAGAAATAATGAATGATGAACTTCCATTGACTTTGCCTCCAATGAGGAATATCTAGCATAATATTGATTTAGTTCCAGGAGCTTCCCTGCCTCACCTTGCCCATTATAGACTAAGCCATGTTGAGCATAAAGAACTAGAAAAACAGATTCAAGATCTATTAAAAAGGGGTCTCATCAAAGAGAGTTTAAGCCCTATAGCTGTACCCACATTACTAGTACCTAAAAAGGATGGGACATGGCGAATGTGAGTGGATTCAAGGGCAATTAACAAAATCACTATGAAATATCGATTTCCCATTCCTAGGTTAGAGGATATGCTGGATTTGTTGTTAGGTGCTCAAGTGTTTTCCAAAATAGACTTAAGATCAGGTTGTCATCAAATAAGAATGAGGTTGGGAGATGAATGGAAAACAACATTTAAGACTAAGGATGGACTATACGAGTGATTAGTCATGCCCTTTGGATTAACTAATGCTCCTAGTACATTTATGAGGTTAATGACCCAAGTTTTAAAACTTTTATTGGGCAAATTTGTAGTGGTATACTTTGACGATATACTTGTTTACAATGTTAATGAATCACAACATCTGAACCATTTGTTGGAAGTATTTCAGTTACTCCAAGAAAATCAATTGTTTATTAATAGAAAGAAAAGTGTATTCATGGCAGATCAGTTGATTTTTCTGGGTTATGTTGTAAGCAAAGATGGTTTGAAAGTGGACAGAGACAAAATTCAAGCAATCATAAGTTGGGCCAATTCCAGGTAATGTTACTGAGCTATGAAGCTTTTTGAGATTAGCTGCATTTTATAGGAGGTTTATTCGTGGTTTTAGTACTATTGTTGCCCCATTAACTGAATGTTTGAAAAGAGGGCAGTTCAAATGGCAATTAGAATAGCAGAATAGTTTCGAGTTGCTCAAGACAAAACTGACTTCTTCTCCTACCCTAGCTCTCCCTGACTTTACTAAGGTTTTTGAAATTGACTGTGATGCTTCTGTAAGAGGAATTGGAGTTGTACTATTTCAAGAGGGTCGGCCAATAGCTTTCTTCAGCAAAAAATTAAATGAATCTAAGCAGAAGTGGTCTGCCTACAAATTAGAGTTATATGCTTTGATGCAGACTCTGAAACATTGACAACACTATTTAGTGTTCAAAGAATTTATTTTACATACTGACCATGATTCTTTAAAGCATATTCACATTCAATCTAAATTGGGCAGGTTATTAGCTAGATGGATTGGAGACTTGCAGGAATATACCTTTGTGATTAAACATAAAACTAGAAAACTAAACAAAGTTGCTAACGCCCTCAGTAGAAGATCTGCACTTGTGCATATCCTCAGTGCTACATGTTCTGGTTTTGAAGAAATTAAATCTCTTCATCACAGTGATGCAACTTTCAAAGATAAATGGCAGCTTTGTAATAACTGCCTTCAGCCACAAGATGACTATACTAAACATGAAGGTTTTCTGTACAAAGGTCTTCTATTGTGTATTCCTGCTTGTTTATTAAGACAACTGTTGATACAAGAGTTACATGAGGGAGGGTTAGCTTGTCATGTTGGCCATGACAAGACTTTGATTTTGGTTAAGACTAGATACTATTGGCCACAACTAAGGAAAGATGTAGTGAATTGGGTTCAGCAATGCTTTGTTTGTCAACAATATAAAGGTAATGCCACTAATGCTGGACTGTATACTCCCTTACCAATACCTAACCGACCTTGGGAAGATATAAGTATGGATTTTATATTAGGTCTTCCTTGCACTTCAAAGGGGTTTGAGTCAGTTTTTGTAGTAGTGGACAGATTTTCTAAGCAGACTCATTTTATTCCATGTAAAAAGAGTGAAGATGCAATACATGTGGCTAGTTTATTTTTCAGGGAGGTCATTCGACTCCATGGTGTTCCATATACAATTACCTCAGATAGGGACAATCGCTTTCTTAGCAATTTTTGGCAAACTTTGTGGTCCAAATTGGGAACTAAACTTCAATTCAGTAGTTCGTGTCACCCCCAATCCGATGGCCAAACTGAGGTTACAAACAAAAGTCTTTGCAGTGTATTGTGGTGTCTTTCTGGGAACAAACCTAAGCAATGGGATACAATCATCTACCAAGCTGAATTTGCATATAATTCCATTGTGAACAGGACAACAAGTTTAGCTCCTTTTCAAATCATATATGGATTTATGCTTAATCATTCCTTAGATGCTACTGTTGGTCCTCGTCGTCCTACTGAATCACAGTCTACTCTACGTATGATGCAAGAATTCACTACATTGCATGTTGTTGTCAAAAAGAAAATACAGGAGTCTAATGACAAATATAAGAGCCACATTGATGTTTCTTGCTGACAAGTTCAATTTGAAGAAGGATATTTGGTAATGGTTCACTTAAGTAAAGAGTGAATGCCTGTGCACAGACATGGTAAATTACAAGCAAGAAAATTTGGTCCTTGCCGCATACAGAAGAAAATTGGGTCTAATGCTTATTCTATAATTTTACCACCAGATATGCAAATTTCAAATGTCTTCAATGTTCGAGATTTAACTCCTTATTTTCCTTCTGATTTACATATTATCGACCCTTGAAGGTTCAAGCTCGAGGTCGAGCTTTCATTGAGATAGGGAAAGTTGATGCAGGAGTAGATTGGCACAGGAATTTAAGGGTGATAGTGGCATTGTTTGTAAGATCCCTGATCTTAAACTGGTTCATTTTAATTTTTATTTATCGATTATTGTATGGTTAACTCATTTTCTTATTAATTCGGTGGCTTAAAAAATAGATGGTGTTTCATATGGTAAAAATCTCGATTTTGTGGTTTATTTGAAGTGAATTTACATGATTTAATGCTTTAATGACAAGATTAGTAAATGATAATCTTTAATCCCGATTTCTTAGAGTTTTATCTTGTTATGATGTAGATTAACTTTCTGGAAGTTATGGTGAAATTTTAATGGCATTTGGGTTGTTAGATGGAGATTTTAAGATTTATCAATAGAGTTTTGGTTTAAAAATTTGAAATGAAGAAGATGACCAAAACTGCTTTGTTGGCGTTAAAATGGCCCTGCAGGGCATTCGAACGGCAACACTATAGTTTTGGCATATTTCCTGTGTAGTCGATCGAACGGCCCTGCAGGGCATTCGAACGGCAACACTACAGTTTTGACATTTTTCCTGTTTAGCCGATCGAACGGCCCTACAGCGAGTTCGAACGGCTACACTGCATAATTTGACCATTTTATGTATGCTGCTTATTTCGACATATCTACTCCAAAATATCATTTTTATGTTTATGTGGAGTGTTTTGATCTATAATAAGCTACTTGAAGAGTATTCTATTGATGTTTAGAATTTGTGGTGTATATTTAGAGTTATGTAGAATGGCTTGTGGTTGGATATATGATGTTGGAATTGCCATCTTGAAGTTATGAATGGTTGATTCTCTATAGTTAAGTATGTTTTTAGTAGAGCTACAACATACTAATGGACTGATATGTCATGATAAGATGTGGTTAGATGATGTGTGAATGTTGGTGTTATGTCTTGATTCAAGTATGAAGTGAATGATCTTATATATATTTAGCTTATGGTTAGGCTTTAACTTGAGTTATAATTTTAAATGTTCTTCTTCGATGATTTCCGTTGGAATTCATGATTAGATATTAATGCACATGTGTAGTGTGATGGTGAGTTAATTACAAGCATGTTGATATACATTGAGTGAAGTGCTTCTACTATACACACACATGTGGGGTTTAATGATGATGATGAGGTTTGCTATTATGATTATGAATGATGCATAAAGGGCTGATGAGAGCACTTGTCATGAATTAGAATTCATGTATGCCTTGCCCACGTATGTACCATGTTGCATGCATCATGAAAATGGATTCCAATTGAGGTTTTATCGAGATTAATCAAATTTGATTGATTAGATGTAATGTGGTGAAATTGTGTGCCAGATTAATCGGTCATGGCTTAATCGAAACTTAATTGGTCCGAAAGGACATGTTTTGATTTGAGTTCCTTTGTGGAGCATGTGCAGTCCCCGGGTTAAGTCGAGTTAAAATGAGATTATATGAGGATGAGTCGTAGACTTGTTGCGGTTGAGATTTATTTATTGAGAATAATCACATCTTGACACTAAGCACCCAGAGTGGTATGCCTTCGTGCACCGGCTACCACGTGTTCTAGGTTCCCTATGTGAGAATTTGGACTCTCCCCACCATAGAGATGTCCTTAGCGAACACCCTGCTCTAGGTTCCCTACGTGGAATTTGGACGTTTTTGGCCAAAATTATCTTTAGCAAGCAGACCTGCTCTAGGTTCCCTTTGGGGAATTTGGATTTCCTATGTGGATTATCCTTGACAAGCAGAGGGGCTGACTACCCCTACATCTTGGTTTCTCTTATGGAATTTAGATTGTGTCCTTAGCAGGCAATGCCCCAGGCTTCCAGTTAAGAAATTTAGATCACGTCTAGCCTTGTGGCAATGATTGTGTTTACTCCTTAATGGAGGCATTCTCTAATTATGTTGATGCATGATTTGAAATGTATGTGAGAGATACATCTCATGCAGGTTTATATGATGTTGAGGTATGATTTGAAATGTTGTTAGAGATACATCTCATGCAGGTTTATATGATGTGAATGACACTGTGTGATTTATACACTATGATGTAGGTTTAAGTGATATGTATGTGTGATTAGAAAATGATACATCTTGTTAAGTATTGATCTGAAATTGTTATATCACTATGCCATCATGTTTTTAATGATTATAGTTATATAAAAAACCATTGCTGAGTTGTTAAACTCACCCCTCTTTCTTGTGTTTTTGTTTTGGGGCTGCATGGCGTGACACGCAGATGGACAAGATCCTCCCTATGAGGAGAGAATGAAGATGACTGGGGAGTGATCATGGAGACCCCTTGTGGGGATTGTTTCCCTTGTTTATGCTATTTTGATAGAACCTTTGTGTGGGGTTTTTATTTTGGTTTATGCTACATTATACATTGTGTTGTTTAAGACCTATTTTGGATCCTAGAGTGGGCTATGGTTTAACTTAGCATGTGGGTTTGAGACTTTTGTTTATCTTAGAGTTAAAGTAACCGTTTCAATTTTACTTATTTACTTTTGCTCAAAGTGGTGTGCATACTCCATAATTTTGTTAGATCGCTCGTGATTAGGGCATAAGTCTTCTGCTAAACCGTATCTTAATTTTCCCTTGTCGCCCCCCGTGTGCTTGACAGGCCCCTAAATCGGATTCGATTCGGGTCGGGCAGGGCCAGGGCGTGACATTGTCAATATTCACTAACAGGTTGGCATCGATTGTGAATACAAGGTGAGTAATTCTGTGGAAATGAAAGGGGCAAATGCGACAAGATGGTTTAACTAATGAAGCCGTTAAATCTGTTAATTGCCTTCATCAACTATGGGTTATACAGTGAAGAGCTTGAGTTCCATCTTTAACGCCGTTTCAATTATCAAGTTTTTGTTGCTAACAACTTAACGTCATTTAGAACTCAGTATAAATAATCATTTCAATTGTAATAGAGGTACTTTCGATGGTTAGTTTGAAATTGAACTTGTGTTCATTTGGGTAAAATCCCTGGGCTCTGTTTTGAGCTGGAGCTTAGAGTTCACCGAGAAGATGAACATAAGTTTGTTTCCTTTTCTGTAATTGCTCTTCAAATTAGTGAAAATACAAAAGTTCTTAAAAATTCTGTCTTCAATTTGAGCGCTGCATCACTTCTCCTATCTGTGTGCCGAAGTTTCTGTCATGCATTTGGTGTCATAGGTAGTCTCTAGGAAAAATCTTTATATGGGTGGTGGCCAGACTGTTTAAACAAGCACCTGGGTTCTGGCTTTTTTTAAGTCTTTTGTGGGTGAGAGCTCTTTGCAGTTTGCACCTCAGTGTATCTTCGTCGTAGTCATTGTTAAGCATCCCAAGGGCTATTCCTTCCAACAGCAAAGATCGTGTCCTATGATCGTAGCTTGGTGACCTGAACGGCGAGGAGGGGGGTCGAGTGCCCGTCGTGGTTGACTGCTCCATTGTAGGGGAAGACTGCACTATCCCAATATATGGGCTATTCATCGACGCTCACGTATCTCCAGTTAACCAAGCTCAGCAACCCCAGTCTCACCTTCTCCAAGCTCATGATCTTCCCTCCAGCCCCGCGCTCGTCATCCCCAGTGCAGAACCCCAGCCCCACCTCTGCTGCCATCCCGCTCACCGGAGCACCTACTGGAAGGAAGCTCCTCGGAGAACCACCTCTCCCTCAGCTCCGACAATGCTTCCTTCGTCTTGCCTCCCACCATGGAAAACAAGCACATCCACCCTTTGCCCACAACTGACCATCCCACCCAGGGGCGGCTGGAGCATTAGGCCACTTAGGCCTTTGCCTAAGGCCCCACAAAAAATATAAGCCCCCTAATATATATAATTAAGCTACAATGTTAAAATTTTATTTATTTGATAAAGAGTAAAAGAGTTTCTGGGATTGTTTGTGTCGCAATAATTATTCTACGTACAACTATTATGGGGCCTTATTGGACCATATTAAAAATATGCAAGATGACATAAAAATGTTATTTTAAAGATGTCATAATATTTGTATGACATCTTGCATATATTCTCCTTTATTTAAATATTTTAAAATTTTCTTTATGCTATTCTTATTTTCTAGTATAATTTCAATTATGATGGTCTTCAAATGTTTTTAAATAATTTTATAATTTGAAAAACACTTTTCAATTAAATTTTTTTTATTGTGTGCAGTCATATCTAGACTAGCCGAGCATGGCATGTGATAATTCAAATATATCTACTCTTTGAATAACATAGATCATTAGATTGAAATTTAAAAACATGTTATATGTTTGGTGCAAGTTAAGCTAGATGCATTTATATACTAATAAAATATATTTAAATATTATCTCTTAAAAATAATAAATTAGCAAAGGGATATTAAGCCCATGTTGCAATTGCAATAGGGTTAACATGTTGTAACCCTAACTATAAACTAATAGTAAAGAGTGCTACTAGTGCATGAGACAAAACCCCTAACCTTAATTTGGTAGCCACGAGGGCTACTAATGTGGGAGATTGAGTTCATACCATGTTATAACTATGGGATAGGATGCACTAGCCTACTAGCTAAATATCTCCTATTACTAAAATATGTTTAATAACTTAATTAATAATTTTAAATATTAAAGTATAAAAAGAATATATTTTAAATTTATTAAATATAAAAATAAGACACTTAAAATGTCGCCTTAGGCCTCCATTTATCTCAAGCCGGCCTTGATCCCACCCTCAACCCTAGCAGCCCCTCCGCCGCCTCACCGTCGGCTACGTCGAAGTCGAACCGGAAGATCCCATGGGGCCCCAGGCCCTCCCCGGACTTGACCAAAGACAAGACCGGTGAGTGGTCAGTCTCTATGTCAATGGCAAAGGTGATTTGGTGTAGCTTGATGCGTGGCTCCGGCGGACGACCGTGGACGCGGCTGCATGAGGCGCTGGCCATGGAGAAGAGGCGGTGTTAGGGAATGGTGGGGTCTAGGCGGTGAAGGGAAGAGAGGGTGGGGTAGTGAGCGAGGCAGAGGGCTTCAACTGCTCCAGTGTCCTCGTTGCCCAAGCGAAGTAAAAATTCATGTGTGAGAAGAATGAGAGACGTGTTTAAGGCTTAAATTGATCGAAATGGAGCAATTAATATACAACATTATTTTTTTCCTATTAAAGCTATTAATATAGGACCAATAGAGTATAATTTAAATTAAAATATAAGATAATGAGCTTTCCCACATCAACATATGACAAAATATAAATGAACGTGGCTACTTAAACCCCACTCTTTTTTATGTGTCCCCCAAAATAAAGTGAAAAAGTGACTTTTTTTACTTCATTCCCCTATTCCCTTCCTCATTTTACTCATGCTTCCCTCATTACACTAAACCCCACTTCTTTTCTTCTGGCGACAACTCTAGTGGCGAGATCCGACGACAACATTGACTCTGGCCGCACCGGATCGGACTTGCGCACTAGATCTGGATGCAGGCCAGCCATGCCGCACGGCTTGCCATGCCACGTAGGCCCGTGCGGTGCAGCTAGATCTGGCTAAGCACTGGCCTCTGCGCAACCCGTTCAGCCGTACTAGCCTGAGGAGGCCGAATTTGGCCGCACGCCGAACTGGAGACGCAGACTGGCCTGCACACTGCCAGTCTGGCGTGGATTTGGCCGCACAAGCCAGCCATATGTGGCATGAGGGAGGCCGGATCTGGCCTGCGGGCCACGACCCTTTTGGCCGCTGGTGCCGGCGACCAAGCTTTCACTGGAGAAGAAGGGGAAAAGTGAGAGAAGTGAGATAAATTTTATTTTATTTTTAAATATGGGGGATAAGTGAGATATTTTTATAAAAGAGGTTGGGGTAAAGAAGACATGGGGACACAAAGAAAAAGTGGGGTCTAAACAGCCACATTCTATAGAAATTATACATTCTTACAGTTAAACATGACATCACATGTTTGTGGTTTCTACGTCCCCTTCACAAGTGAGGCATTTCGTCATGGACCACACTTATTATCTCCCTAATCAGCGAAGTTGGTACTTCTCAAAAGATTTGATGAACCCGAGTGCGACGTCTTTGGCCTTCTCCGGTGGTGGCATGGCCGACAACACTGGTTGAAACTCAGCTTTCAACTAAAAAATGTACTTGCCTGACTCTTGCCCTGACACAAGAGAGAAGGAGAAGGTGACTATGTAGGGATCATACATGTTCCTCAGCTCACCGGCTATGATCCGATAGGTGACCAACTTTCGAGCCTCCACCCTCTCGATCTTCTCCGTTGATTTTTTCACATAACTTCGAACAACTGCATTTTTTGCATCATTTTAATTTGTGTTCAAAATAAATGATTATAAATTGTCCTAGAGCATGCTTGAAATATGAGAGTTAAAAATTTCCCTACATGCTTTAGTTAAGGTCCGGCCAAGGCTGGAGTCAAAAAGCCTACATGCCCGTTTGGCCCGACCCTAAGTATAAAAAAATTATTTTTATTTGTTTAAATAGTCCTACATATATTATTAGGAGGAAACGGGTAGGAGTGAAAGTTATATTTTAAAGAAGTTTAAGAAATTCAAAGCTTCCCCCGTCATTATGTTTGGTTCCCAAAAATCCCATCCAAAGGCCAATGAACTTTGCCCAACGGGGACAACTAGTAAGACCCCCACATTTAAAAGGTCACAAACTTTCTCAATAAAATATATTTTTTTTTAAAAAGTAAAAACTACAAAAAAATAATATTTTGTGACCTAGCCCAAGCTTGCTTATGGGCAAGCTAGTGTCAAACCTTTAGAAGCCCCCCCAAAGGTTAGGGGCAGGCCAGGGCTCAACTTCGTTTTACCTTAACCCAACCGGCCACAACCTAGGTGGGGTTGGTCTATTAAGATTTAGCATTGTTGTGATTGTGGCCATGACCAAACTATCCTCTTAGTCATCAAGAGGAAGAAAAACAACTGGGAATTATTGCCGAAAAGAGTCAACAACGGCAGTGGCCGAAGGGCAAAAATTGCCGAGAGAAGGCAACAATAGCGGTGGGGGAAGGGCGAAACAACACTGACAGCCATGCAAAATGGCGAAATAGCAACAGTTTTATTGGCACCAGCAGCCATGCAAAAGAGGCTACATGAGGGAGAAGTGAAGCAACTTTATTATATATGTAGTACTTTTTATATTAAAAAAATAAGAGTTCAGGCTGGTGACTATCTAAAATTAAAATTATTAAAACAGTATTCTGGAAGCAAAATTTGAATCCCTATTTATTGATAATTTTTTAAGAAAACTTTAATGCTCTAATTTTTTATAACTTCTTAGCAGGACAAGAATCTAATTGTAATTTTCTCAGATCCCCACGCTGTTCTGTCTAACAGAAAACCTTCCCTAAAAGCAAAACCCCGATTCTCCCCCTCCTACAGGACTAGGCTACGTCCTTCTCCCTCTCATCTACTCTGTAATTGGGCCAGCCAATCGAACAGAGGTTTGTATAAACAAGTTCTAGTAATCAAGATCGCCCAAAAATTAAATAACTTCTAGAAATCCACGATCCAGTAATTTGCCAGTCTGCCTAATATCAAACGGAAGCATGGGCAGTTGGCCGTTCACAGCTCCGCATACTAAACAACGATCACCAGCATAAGTCAAGTTCTTAGCCAGTTGTGTTCCAATGTGTTTCAAATACTGTTGCGTAGCTTTCCAAAAATTTGAAAAGCATAGAGATTTGTCAATCACACAAACACTAATCTTAACAACTGCAAAAAATTGTTTTCTTCTTGCACAAGAAAGTCAAGTCCAAAACCGCAAGGAAGCAAATGCAAATATAATCTAGCATGATTTAACTCTACAAATATGAAATATGTGCTCAGATGCTCAAAACCACATACATTGAAGAAGGACAGCAGAAATCCTAGGTGAAATTTAGTAGCCGCCCTTAAGGTCATTGACGACATCGTAGGGGATGGGAGTTACAGTCTCTAGAGTGGCACCCTCCACCATAAACCCAGGCTTTGGTCCTTTAGGCTGCCTCTTTGTGCTAATCTTTTCTCCACGAGCCTTAGCTTCAGCTTTTAGTTCATCATTACGGATTTTCCTCATCCGGAACTCTTCTGTGCACCGTGATGGTTGAACATGCTCCACACGCACATGGATTCTCTTTCTGATGATCCTGTTTCCCACCTATTTCCATAAACAATGAAAATACAAATATAAATTCCATATTACATCATCAGTCTTCCTAAACACTGGAATTAATTCCCCTCATAAAAAGGTTTCAAACATCCCCTGATTTCATTTGCAAACATAAACATCACACCACAGAATGATGCAGGTCGCTGAGAATAAATGAATAAATTTAAGAAAGTAAATCTTCCAATAATAGTCATGACCCAAAAAATTATATAAGCTATCTTCAAAGATTAACGGTTGATCCACATATTGAATTTTAAAGCAGAGCAGAACCGGGCGAAAATAAGATAGCACAACAGGAAACTAGATAGCATTTCAAGCATAAACTAAGATAATCTGCTGGAGATGCTAAACAGACGCTGTCATTTTAGAGCAATTACAGTCAGCTACTTCAGCCATCCTAGATATTAGATACCTAAAAACCATTCGCAAACAAATCGCCAGTAGAATGACATCAAGCTACACCAGTAGACAAAACAATCTTTTATAAGTAGCACCTGGCCTTAAGTTCGTTCATTCGCATAACATATATTCATCACCGATTAAATGGAAATTGATATAAAACAAGTCACAAAAGATCTAATTCAAAGATAACTTTTTACAATAATCCCAATTGATAAATTATTTTAAATATAAGTAAAAAGA
Source organism: Saururus chinensis (assembly GCA_035235625.1). Classification (NCBI taxonomy): domain Eukaryota; kingdom Viridiplantae; phylum Streptophyta; class Magnoliopsida; order Piperales; family Saururaceae; genus Saururus; species Saururus chinensis. The sequence goes on from CP141150.1 coordinate 11,786,139, forward strand.
AAGCCCATCATTTTAGGTTCCTGTCGCAATCTACCATTGAGAGAGACAAAGGCCAAAACTTTGCATTCACTCAAAACACCAATGGGATCGAAAACCTCTAGCAAGAAACATTTCTCCAAATTGATGACAATGTGTAATGAAAAGCATAATCAAATTTCCAGAAGTGAACAATCATGAAAAAATAGAAACAAAAATACCGACCGCATATCTATATTCCACCCAACTGCATCAAATCAACCCTAGCAAATCAATACAACTATTACTCGGAACAAAATGAGAATACCCAAATCCAGACACAAACCATCCACCAATTCACATAAACAACAAAGGAGGAACCAAAGAAAAGCTGTGAAGGAGGGGCAGCAGCAAAGGACCTGCTTGTTGATCTCCACACCAATGGCGCGCTTGGTGACGTTCCAGACGCGACCGGTGCGGCCATGGTAGAACTTGTGCGGCATGCCCTTGTGGATGGCGCCGTTCACCTTGACGTCGACGTAGTCGCCGATCTTGTAGGTGAGCAGGTAGGTGGAAAGCGGGATGTAGCCCTTCTTCCTGAAGGGCCTGGCGAACAGGTCCCTCGTCCTCGACCGCACTCCGTGACCTGCCGGCATTTCTCCTCCTCTTCCTCTCGCCTTCTCGTCTGCTCTGGGTGAAAGCGAATCGTCTGCTCTCGGAGAAAGCGAAGTGAAACCCTAGGCTTTTTTAATATATAGACTTTAGGGCTCGGAAAATCCAACCCATCCGTTTTACGCGACTCGAACCCAATCTGCCTGCACCTTACACGACTAGAGGTAAAGTGATGGTGCGGGTTTAGGCCGTTGACTCAAACCCGACTGCTCTGGCTAACTTGATTTTTACCTAATTATAAATAATAAAAAATTTATTATTAAAATATTAGTTTATTAAACTTAATTATATTATTATTATAATATTTATTTAATATATAATATATTAAATTAGAGGTGCTTAAACATAATTTTGAGCATGATAATATATTTAGAGTATATGTATGATCATATATATTTTACTTTATGGTAGATATCTATTTTAGAATAATAGAAGATGGTAAAAGTGTAGTTAATTTCTGTATAGTTTATTTTTTTTTCTGTTATTCTTTTAGGTGTGATGATTGGAATAAAAATATGTTATATTTTATTATATTTATTACCCATCATCTTTTTTTCGGTAAGACACATCACACACTAGACTCATGTATGTGTAAAAGGCCTACCAGTCATAATAGGGAATAAGTTAGAAATATAAAACCAGAGAGGCAGATGATAAAACTTGATGAGGGACATTTTTTTAGGATAAAAGTTATAAATAAGTGTCATTGGCTGCTGAGGAGGGTAGGGCTACGAGCAACCATAAAGAAGCAGTTACTGGAATTTTTGAATTACGATATGCTAAATCGTAGGATCCTTTATGGCCATCAAAAAAATAATATTTAATTTATTTTACATTTGTATATAAGTTATCGAAAGCCAAGTGGGATGATTTTGAGTAAAAAAACGTTGAAGGTTTGTTTTGTTATCCTTCTCTATTACAAACATTATATATTAATATTATAATATATTTAAATTTCTTTTGTGTTTGATATTTACAAAAAAAATTAAAAAAATAATAGGGTTACCTGCATACCCGACCCAACTTGACTCAAGTAAAGTTAGGGTTTGGATTTTCTACCCAATGTAAAAATAGGGTCAAGTCATGACCCAACCTTATTTCAGTGCGAGTCAAGGCTAACCCAACCCGACCCCATTCCCAACCCTATATATAGTTCATCTTGTTGACCTTGCTCGATAATGGACCATGTATATTCAGATCAAGCCCACACTCCATAGTTGTTTCTCTCTAGACCCAAGTGGCTGCTCTTTACGATAATCTCATTTTGAGAGCTTTGATATTTTTTTACAATCAAGACACTCTCTTTGCAGTCAATTTTTGGTGCTTGTTGATATTTAAAATACCCTAGAGGCTGAGAGGAGCTCGGCCTCTACCTCCACCTTGAATGGTATTGAAACTCATCTCCATACTACATGTCTAGTAAAAGGGTAAAATAGAAAATAAAGAATTAATTAACCTAAATAACATATAGAATGTGAGAAACATTGATGGCACCAAAGTCTAGGGATATAAACTTGGGTACTAGTTACATTGTCTTTCAAGAAGAATTCTTGCATCTTACTCTCATTCCAGTAGTGTTTACAACATTAGTTTTCTCCAATCGCTCATTTAAGTAACAATAACATGGGTGTATTTATTCAGCGTGAAAGTTTTGAAAATCTACAAGTTTAGGTAAGCCAAGAATTTTTAATACATCTAAACTTGATGAAACATTTATAAAAGGATAGTGATATTCCCATAATAAAAGCACCTACAAAAACTCACACAAGAGTTTTGATTAGACTTTACAAGTGGACTCCACACTAAATTCGCATAGGTTTATATATCTTGACCAATCAAAACTCATGTGTAAGTTTTTGTTGTGTACTTTTGATGTGAAAATATCATTTTCTTTTGTAAAACCGATGAAAAAGGCAAGAGCCCCTCGATTGAAGCCAAATGTTGGACACACATACAAAATATGAAAAAGTTTGTTACAAATAAGCATTAAAAAAAGCCTTTTAAGAATAGCATTGCATTGGATGCATTGAAAATTGCCCGGAAATACATGACACAGAATATATAGATACATGCTTTATTGTGACAAACAAAGTTGTATTTAATTTTTGAAGCCATAAGCAATTAATTTCTTGTGACTGGTATACATAATTTCCACATGACCCACCCTAGTGCTTTAGCTTGAAGGAACCAGCTTATATATCTCGCACCATGACGGTTGTCTATGGGACATTGAAATCTACTCCACATTGTTAGCGGGTTGCTATTCTTTCACTTTTACATACCAATATAATATATAGGAGTATGGTATATACTCTCTCTGTTTTATTATCTATATTAATAGCTATATTTGTTTTTTTGAAATTAACTAATTTAATATAGTTGTTAACTTGGGACACATGGAGTATTTGTTAGTCAATACCCACTATAGTTAATTTTAAATTAAGTGACTAATGTTTGGTAAATTATGCACAATATACGTAGTTGAAAGCTGTGACCTAAATAAATATCACTTTATTTTCAGTCCCTACGGTGAACTTACGCTAATGTGTACTCATGCGTACGCCGTCAATCTTAAAATGGAATGCTTCATAGGCATTTCTTATGCTCATTGTTAGAGCAGAGCATGAAAAATATTTCTGACAAGCCCATATGCATGGACTGGGCTTTGGGTGTTCGTACTTTGGTGTTCCGTTCATTCTACTGTTCTCACTCAAGCACTCACCAACTATTCCAACTAAACAAACTAGATTAATATAATTTATATTAAAATAGTATGAAATAGTGGGCTTTCCCATGTCAACATATGACAATATAGAAATTGTATATTCTTACAGTTAAACATGACAACACATGTTTCATGGTTTCTACGTCCCCTTCACAAGTGATGGGCATTTCTTCATGGACCACACTTATTATCTCCCTAATCAGCAAAGTTGGTACTTCTCAAAAGATTTGATGAACCCGAGTGAGGCGTCTTTGGCCTTCTCCGGTGGTTGAAACTCGGCTTTCCACTCGACAATGTACTTGCCTGACTCTTGCCCTGGCACAAGAGAGAAGGAGAAGGTGACTATGTAGGGATCATACATGTTCCTCAGCTCGCCGGCTATGACCCGATAGGTCACCGACTTCCCAGCCTCCACCCTCTTGATCATCTCTGTTAATTTTTTTCACATAACTTCGAACAACTGCATTTTTTGCATCATTTTAATTTGTGTTCAAAATAAATGATTGTAAATTGTCCTAGAGCATGCATGAAATATGAACCATTCTTGTTCCAAACAATAGTGGAGAACCCCCAACAATATAGCAATCCAACAATATGGCATTAATAAAGCTGACAGTTATATATAAATTTTTTTACCATTAATAAGCTGTCGACTTGATTTAATATGGCATTTGCAATCAAACAATAGTGGAGAACCCCCATCAGCTCCATCAATATAATATTTAAGTTGAAGAGCATTCTGACACTAGGCCTTATCAAGCAAAAGAACCAGCAGAAGAAACCGTTTGAGTATAACAATGATGCAGAGGCAGCAGAGCACAAGATAGGGAGGTTGTGGCAGACAGAGGGAGGGCTACAGAGGATAAGGCTGGACTCACCAACAATGATGCAGAGGGAGTCCGATTAAGAGGTAGAAGGCCGTGGCGAATAGAGGGAGAGGGAGGGGCAAGGAGGGTGGAGAAGCCAATTTCTCCAATTGACGGACCTAGTATGAACCACCAAACAAATGGGTTGTTTACGGCTGGGCTTAGACATTCAAAACAAGGGAAGGAGACAACGAGGAGAGGGTGGAGAAGGAAGGGAAGAGAGAGATTTTTCACCATCGCCATCCATCCATCTCTTCTCTTCTTCTCGCTAGATTCTTCCTTCAGCTGCATGTTCCTAGCAACAGAGTGCGAATGACGGCAATGCCTACATGCACTACAGAGGTAAACTTCATAGTTTCCCTCACTCTCACATCCTTGTCTCAAGCTTCAACGTGCATGTCTTAGATTGGAATGTACTCTAGCATTTGTAATCTGATGATCTTATCAGCAAATTATTAACTCGAGGCTTCAATTTGTAATTCGAGGCTTTGATTTGTTGGACCACTTTGTTTGTGATTGGGGTGAGCCGGTACAGGCCATGAGGTCTAAGGATAGTAGGGGCAGTCGCGCCTACCCCACATGAACCATCATGACATGAATTTAATTGGGACTTGTATCAATCATACACACATAATAGGTATGTGACTATAGTGCACATAGTCACATTGTGGGGCTTGACTCTTTTGACTCTTAAATTAGTGTCATTGGTCAGACATGTAATTAGCGAGAGGTTGACCCTGTCGCAGGCTTGACCATGTATAGGGGGTCCAGGCCTCTGTGGGCTATGAGAAACAAAGTTCACTCCCATTGTGTCTAACTCTCTAGGATAATCCTGTAAAATTCAGATTGGAGGCCCGCTCAGAAAGCCCATTTAGGGTTATTAATAGGGAATATAAATAGACATTAAGAGAGATGAGAAAGCCTTAATCATATAGAGCAACCCCATCTCCTCTCCTCTCTCCCCCAATCACGCCCCCCCTCTCCCTCTCTTGGCGTGTTGCTCCAAAACCAAGGGGAAAGGGGCTGACCGCCCCCTTCTCTCCATCTCTTCTGCTTCTTGCGTGGTGCACAAAGGAGGATCAAGGTTCTTAGAGTTGTGTGGCCCGTTAGTGAAGGTCGGAGCCTTCTCTTATTCCGGGTCACTTATCTTGATACAACCCGATAACGGAGGATAGAACCTCTTCTCACTTTAGGCCACTTCTTTCTCTCTTTGGGCCGAGGGGCGTCAGACAAAGCCTCTACTTACCCCGGGCCATTTTCCAACTCTAGAGTCTCTACCTTAAGGAGTGAATGCTTCAATTGTGTAGAATACCCATGAATTAGTTAAGGACCATAAAACTCATCTGAAAGTCTGTATGGGTTTCCTATTTATAGGGGAAGACCCATAAGCAAACAAGGAACGTGCATACACGCTTGCACCATTTGACACGTGCATGTGCATCATGTGACATGGCCGTTGTGCATGTAATGCATGCAGCCACGCTCTATGTGCAGTTGCGCCGCATGTCGCACAAGCCTTGGCCCCTGTTATGAGGAGCCCGTCTCGCAATCAAGTGGGCCAACATGTGGCTCGCCGCATGTTGCGTGTCATGACCCGAGGTTTTTAAAATACTTAAAAAATTAAAATTAGAGCTTTATTGGGCCGCTACCTAAAGGAATTTTACCAGAATTATAACTTAATAAAACTCATTACCAGGAAATATGCAATCTGTGTACAAACACACGACGTAAATAAATAAACAAGTCTTCTAGAGTTAGTAAAAAACAAACAGAGTACTCAAGACCTACTTGTACAATTGTAGATCTCTAGTCGCTTCTTGTAGATTCCAAAAGTTTCTCCCCAAAAAGTTTCTTCTACCTGCATCTATTCCTCACCAGGTCCTGCAAGGTCTGGAGGGGTGGTGAGTATTTTGAAATACTCAATAGGAGAATTTATTCTATAAAGCATAAATATAACATATAATAATTTTTAAATAAGAAAGATCAAATAAATAGCTAATATTTTTCAAAAGCTAGGGTATGCCTCTCACCCAAAATCACCCCTAGAGCTTTTCCCTACATATCGAAGATGCTACTAGGGTTTGTAAGCTCTTATAACTTACTACTAATATTTCGGACACCTATGCCATCTTATGGACTTTGCTGTGGGTACAAAAAAGCAACCTCTTACTCTTCTATAGATCATCGCAAAAACACCTCGTGTTTATGGAGAGAAGAGCCACCTGTGCTCATGGGTTGCTGTGATCAAGAAAGAAGAGAATCTTCCCATGATACTGTCTATCTTAGTGCGCATAGTCTTCTTAGTGGTTCCTGCCCTTCATTAGGGGCTAACCAGGATAAATTGTGTACAGTGCATCCGATTTTCCTTCGGATTGTAACTGTGAATCTCTCTATTTTCAAAGCTTTGTTGGTATGTCTACCAAGCCCTGGACAACAAATCAGTCTTATATTCCATGACTCATAAAAGGTAGTATTCTTTTTCAACATCCCATTCCGTTGTTTAACTTTTTTAAAATAAAAAAAATAATTCTAGCCTCGCCTTTACAAGCTATGGACGCGTTACTGATAACAATCATAAAGATAAAGTTGGTCGCTCTTCCCACAAGACACTTACCCTTCATTTATCTTGTTTCAGTAACTCGGTCGTCATGCTTGTAAGAACTTTTAAAATAGTCTTGAAATCATCATTTTGACAAGAAAATCGTGTCCTAAAATCGTATTTCACACACATCTTACTCATTTAAAACATTGGTGAAGCTAGACTTTCCCTACACTACATGACTCATAGTGTGCAGTTAAGAAAATCATTCGATAAAACGAATATAGGAGGCAACCATATAAACAAGCATTTAAAATTAATTTGAACAATATAATAAATTCATATCTCCTACTTTCAAAAAATATGCTCTATGTAAATATTTATGCATTAGAAGAGGATAAAAACCCCTACCTAGTTCTTCGTGCAAACTCGTAGGCGATAAGTAGCACTCTCTTCACTTAGATATTGATTTTCATCTTTATAGAGTCTTCTGATCCTCAAAATAACCCTCCAGCTTGTAGAACGCTTTCGATTTAGTTAAAAACACCTTTTGAACGAACTAAATTGAACTTAGATTGACCAAAAATAGAGGAAACTGAGTTCGAGGTTCAAAAATACCCCAAAAGGCCTATTTATAGGCTTCAACGGCACCGCCAAAATGGCACCATGTGTGCGGCACGGTGCCCGTGCATCGCGCACACTAGTTTTCAATTTTTTTTTAACAAAAACCTTTAAACGTCCATATCTTTCCACCCCGGACTCGGATTCTCACGTTCTTGGTACCATTGAGCTCTTATCGACGAGCCCTACCAAACTAATCTGCTTAAAGTAGTTTATCCCGCTCTTTTAAAGTGAGTCCCACTTATGAGATACATTTTCCAAGGTTGTAACTTCTACTTCTGACCTCCGTTTTGAGCGTTCTTGGGCTTGTTATGCTCAACTTTTAAAAATCTACTAACATATTAAAATAATTAGCTTAAAAGTTACAGTTATTACATTGCGTGTGGTGGCCTATGAATGTATGGGGCAGAAACTACGGGTAGATTATGGATATGGGTGTCTGTCGGCGAGGCGAAAGCAGTTGACAACTGGGAGGAAACACCCACTGGCAGGGAGGGGGCAATCAGCTACAAAAAAAGGCCAATTTGTCCATCGAGGGTGGCAAAATCGACTGGCAACAACATGGATGCGACTGGTGGTAGCGAAGATGCAGGCTGGGCGAGTGTTGTGAGGACGAAGATTTGGAAGGTGTCAGCAAACACGTATAAAGCACGTGAACGACATCCATGAGCTAAGAGATGGAACTTAGAAAATTGTCGAAGCGCCAGGCGGTGTCTGCACTGTGCACATCAAAACGATGGTTATTCTCGTTGTTGAAGGCAATAACGACAGTCTTATGTCGATAACCTCTGAAACTACTGAGTGTACTTGATTTTCCAAATGTTGTGTGCAACCATGAAGGCGAGCGGGGGAGGAGTCTGTGATTGGCACATCACTAAGGCTAGAAGAATCCGCTGTCGTGGGGGGTGTCTTAGTACTGGTTGGCTAGCTTTTGCGGTGCAACTGACTCATGGTGGAAGGAGGGTGGGTAACAAGGAGCAAAACTGACCCTCAGCTACTAATGAATAGGGTCTATATAGGGATAATAAAGAGAAAGGGGAGAAAAGAGAAGGATTAGGGCAAAGAATCAAATAAAAACAATTTGATTTTTATTGTGTATTTTGAAATTAGTTGAGTAATATAATTTATAGAAAAATAAAGTAGTATTTCTACTGAAATAAGGTAAGCAAGACTAATCCTAATGAATTTAGAAAATATACTAATATAAAAAAGTAAAATAAGTAGTCTAATTAGAAATATAACACGATTACCAAAGGACAAGAAGGGGCAATGATGTAGATGAGGAAGAACCTCGAGCTATATTTTCTGCATGTCAACCTAGCAAAGCTGCCCATCAAATTTGTTAGTCATGAGTGTCATTTCCAAACGCTACATTGAACCAACACAACGGAGCAAGGGCAAAAATGTAATAATATAACATAAATATAAGAAATTAAAATTCTTGCTAAAAAAATACTAAATATTTAAAATTGTTGGAACTTCGGTAAAACCTATGCTAATTTTACATTTGGTACATGGGAGAAAAAAAAAACCAACTAACCACCTTGCACTAGGTGTCCATCTCTATCTTTGCTCAAGGCATGTAAATAATTTAAGGAGGTTTAAGGAACCAGTAGCAAGAATAATTGTCGAACCCGGTTCGTCCCATCATTTCTATTAAATTTACCATTAGACCACTGTCGCCATCATAATGCTCTAAGCGTGCACCTAGCATGTCGCATGTAATCCTAAACTTGGCCAATTAATAGATTGTTATTTGACTAAACATTTGACCGTTAAACCTACCAAATCCTCCTCTTTTTTTACTGGCAGTTTTTTATTTTATTACTTGAAGATGCAGCCACACTACTTAATAAAAAAATATCTCAAATCATATGCTCGCATGCATGCATTGTTTTAAAATTAGCCTCGCCACCAACTCAAATTGGTCACGGGGTTTGAAGTTTCTCGGTTCAACATCTAAATTAGCATAAATCAGAATTAACTAGAAAAACCCTAGCTGGTAAATAACCCAATTCAACTAGCCTGATTCGATTTTAAAAAAATCCCTTTAGCCTAATTAGTAAGCATGACCAAAGTTTGGTGACCAACAATAAAAGTTTAATACATCTAAAGAGTGACAACAATTTTTTTATTTTTTATTTTTTATTTTACTGGCAATGGCTTATACCCACCCAATGCATACAACATGTTCGCTAGTCAGAAAACATTTCATGGTAGAAACCTCCTTTCTTTTTCTTGCATGAGTCTTTTGCAAATTAAGTGCAAAAAAGATCATGTAAGATATAAATTTTTTATCTCAATTTTATATATACTTTTTCCATCCTAAATTAATAGCTCTATTTATAATAAAATTTATTCTATATTAATAATTTTATATTATTAAATTTAAGTAATTAAGTATTTAAAAAAGTATTCTTTTCTTAGATGTGAATTTCACTTTTTAATTAAAACTAATGTTTTTAAAATATAACTATTAATAAAGGATGAAGATAATGCCTCAGTGGTAATTTTGTTAATTTGTTCAAGTCCAAGTCTACTTGACAACGACGAAGCGTATAAATGCCAGCCGCCGCCCGCTAGCTGAGTCACTCGCTCCTCCCGGCGGCCACACTCCAAATGGCTCCCGCCGGCACCGCCCTCGCTTTTGCTCTGGTTCTCGTCCTCTACGCCCCGTCGGTGTCGTCGTGCCATGACGCGGACCGGGAGGCTCTGGCGGAGTTCCGGTCAGCCCTCTCTGAGCCTTACCTGGGCGTCTTTAACTCCTGGACGGCCGGCCTGGACTGCTGCTCGGCCTGGTACGGCGTCAGCTGCGACCCGGCCACTGGCCGGGTGGCCGGAATCAATCTCCGGGGTGAGTCGGAGGACCCAATGTTTGCCCGCCGCTCTGGCTACATGACAGGCTCCATCTCGCCGGCGGTGTGCCGCCTCGGCGGCCTGACCTCCTTGGTGGTGGCGGACTGGAAGGGCATCTCCGGGCATATACCTTCCTGCATTCCCGCCTCCCTCCCCAATCTCCACATCCTCGATTTTGTCGGCAACCGCCTCACTGGAGATCTTCCTGACGACGTGGGGAAGCTCTCCAAGGTCGCAGTCCTGAACCTCGCCGACAACCAGATCTCCGGCCACATCCCGCCCTCCATCATCGGGATGGCGGCCCTCATGCACCTCGACCTCAGCGGCAACAGCCTTGTCGGAGAGATTCCAGGGAATTTCGGGAACCTGCAAATGCTGAGCAGGGCGCTCCTCGGGAAGAACCGGCTCTCGGGTGCCATCCCAGCCTCCATCTCGCGCATGACCCGCCTCGCCGACCTCGATCTGTCCATGAACCAGATCACTGGCCACGTCCCGCCGTCAATCGAGAGAATGCCGGTACTGACTACCCTCTACCTCGACGGAAACAGGATCTCCGGAGCGATACCGGCCGGCCTGCTGGAGAACAAGGAGCTAAATATGGTGAACCTGAGCAGGAACCAGATCGAGGGGGCCATCCCGGACGTGTTCGGGAGGAGATCCTACTTCACGTTTCTGGACCTCTCCCACAACGAACTGAAGGGTCAGATTCCGAAGTCCATCTCCTGCGCCGCCTACGTCGGCCACCTCGACCTCAGCCACAACCACCTCTGCGGCCCCATTCCGGCGGGCAAAGCGTTGGAACACCTGCAGGCCTCGTCCTTCCTCGGTAACGACTGCCTCTGTGGCATGCCGCTCCAAACCTGCTGAACAATGCTGTTTCCCATTGAGGACTCTACTTCTTTATTTCCTTTTCTGTCCGTGTAACTTTCATGGAAAATGTCTTATTTTTTTATTCCCTTATAAAAAAATGATATTTATACACATATTTTTTTTTTTTATAAGTTTTATTTATTTACTGTGTTATAGATACTATCATATGTGTTATTCTATTTTATATAATTCTAAATTATTGGCATATATTTTAAACTTCATTTTTTTGTAAGGATAATCTTAGAAATATCGAAAGTTTTTCTAATTTACTTTTACTTGAGGTAAGTTCAATCATTTGAGGTTCAACTAAAGCCAATTGAGGTAAACATAGTTATTAATTTAATATTATTAATTAAACATAAAATTTTATTTAAGTTTTTATAAGCTTTGACTAATTAAAATGTTAAGTGATTTTTTACATAGTTGCATAAGGTTAAAAACATTTTTTGTCATTTTGCCAAGTGATGCTATATGCAGTCGCAGAATGTTGAAAACATTTTGCTTAGTGATGTTATATAATATAGCTAAAGGTTGATAACATTTTATACCATTTTGCTAAGTCATGTTATATGTAATCGTGGAAGGTTGAAAACAATTTATACAAATTTGCTATAGAGATGAGGTAATTTTTTTGGATGTTGCTACTATGTTGTTAGTTTAATTCCTTTTATATGTGCAGTTTGACTACAAACTGCATAGATAAAGTTTGAATGTTGGATATTTATTTTCAGAATAGTTGTAGAGAATTGAAGAAAAAGAAATATGTGCTTGATGTTTTGGTGGCAAACAACGATAATATATTTCATGTTTGTAGAGTCATATGTTATTGTTTGTTGGTGTTTAAGTAATTATTATCTTCTTAGCAATAGCAATAATCAAAGAATCATATAACTTCCAAAGTTGTTGCCATAACGACTTTTTTGTTATATATTAATTAGCGATCTTTTATGTGCAGATTCTTATAGGACAAGGGTTTTCTTCATGTATGATAAACAACTTTGGACACAAAGCCCTCATAAAAATGTATTGATTTAACCAATTCATAATAATAATAGATTATTAAGCCAACAAGTTTACACATTTAAATTTAAAATTTATCTAATTTGATTTCTTAGTTAAAATTTTTTTTTGGTAGGGTGTAAGTGATTACTGGTATAAAGCATGTTTAATCATTTTAATTTTATAGAATATTCGGTTTCTCTATCCTCCAGTTTCTTTTCAGCTTTATGATCTTAAGCAACAAGGGTTTATAGAGAGACATAAGGTATATGCATGCTTTGTTCTACTTAACTCATATGGTACTTATATTTTGGGTAGTGGCTATGTTCTTACACATATAGGTAATAAAATAGTGTAAATTTGTTTTTGGGTTAATGATCTGTTTTCATATGACATTGTCTATTATTTAGACAATGTTTTTAAGGGGTTAAGTTTTTCTGTCGAGATCCCAAATTGTTCAGAAAAAGGCGTTACTTGATTATGATTGTCTCTTCTTTTGCCATTTTGGTGGACTCTATCACCGATATATTATCCTAAGCTTAAATATGCTGTATTTTCATTTTTGTAAAGTTGTTACTTCTCTACTTTGTGAAATAATTTTGTATAAAAATTGTGACTAGTGAGTCTTAATGGCTTATAAAGGAGCCATTTTTGGTATCCCATTTTTGCGCCAGGTTGACCTTGGAATCTCGCAGTGGGAACCATATTTTTGTGTTTTATCATAATTTGTATATTTCATCTAGCCATGTTAACATGATTCTGATTTCATTTTAATTGTGTACAATCCAACTTCATTAGAGACTAAATAGTAGAGGCTCAGTAAGTACGATTATTGTTAACTCTATAAGCTCTTTTTTTAAGTAAATATCATTTGCTTACTCCAACTGTGGGACATATGTGATGTTTTGTGCCATTTAGTTCCTTTGCTATCGATTCCCATCTATGTAGCTGAATATGGTATGAACCTTTTAGATGATGTGATTGAGAGTTTAATTTACAAGGTGACCTCTATCTAAAATTGCATGATTCCAGCAAAGGAACTGTGTATTTTTTTTACAATTATATATATTATATATGTGTAGTTGTTAAAGCTTTTCAAACTTTTATTAATGGGACATTTGTATTACAATTTGTTTATTTTGATTTATGTATTAATGTGGTCATATTCATTCTATTAATGACATTTGAGGAGGCTGACACAAAGAATGATGGGAAGATTGATAAGGTGGAGTGACAGAGTCTTGTTTTGAGACACCCTTCTCTTTTAAAGAACATGACCCTTCAATATCTCAAGTTAGACTTTTAATTCTTGCTCATTAAGTATATATAGATTTTATATCAAATTTGATTTAGAATATAGTTTATGGTTGTTTTCTTTTATAGACGTAGATTGTGTCCACATCCCTACTGGTTTACCTCTAAGCATTGGAATTTGGCTCTGAAGTTTTCTATGTAGGTTTAAACTGGCTAAATTGTACAATGTCATCATTCATTGTCTGATGAAATGTACATAGATTTCTTATCTAAACTGACCATTTATGATGAATTTTTTTGCGCTGAATTCCAAAATTAAAATTGTAAATATATGCTAAAAATATTGGGTCTAATTGCAGGTTGAAATAGACGGATAGGTTGTAGGGAATGCTAATGATTTGAGCAAAGAAGAAGCTAAATTACTGGTTGTTTTTCTAATATCGCATTAATTCTACCATCAGTATGTGATATTTTTTAGAATGACACCAAGATTTCTGGTGTTAGTGCTTTTGTAATTAACAATATTGTGATGAAGTGATTATACTAATCAGATATGACAAAATTCAAGTGTTTCAAGTTTAGGAGATCAACTAGCTAGATTTATAGTTATTTTATTTTACCAATTTGATTATGTTGTTTGCATATGTTATTTTTTTTCTTTGAGACCCATTTATATGCGCCTACCGCATCTTAACTATATCCAAATAAATTGAAAGAAATGACTTTGCCCTTTGTGTGCTTGTTACTTCTGTAATAGTAACTTTCTCATGCAATGGTTTGTGGTAAAATGATTATACCTATCAAAAATTACATATTCCTTCATATGGAAAATTTCATGACGTTCACATACAGACTTGCAACTTTTTTTTTACTTTGAGAATCCTTATTTGGTTGAAATAGAGTTATTCATTACTATCTGTGTACAATAGGATATATAATTGTTGTTTTTCAAAACAAGTGTGCCAGTGCAAATAAGAATGTAATTTAAAGGTATAAAATACTATGAGGATATTCTCGGGTTAGGAAAATCACTCTTCTAATTTCATTTGCTTTGCATTTTGTCAATTGTGAATCACTGAGCTTCAGATTTGTTTACTTCTTTGGATGAAAGTGGGGAAAGATGGACGAAGATTTCATATATGTTATTACTAAAAGTAAAAATAGTCTACAACTGACTGAGTGCAAGTTTATGCTGTTGAGGTGGACCAAAGCTGGCCGGGGCATAAAACCCTCACAGTGCCCATTCTTTTGTAAAGATTCATCACCTGGCATGGGACTATGATAGAGTACACTAGTGTCCAAGGCAAAGTGCAGAAGAGGCAATATAGAGTCCATGGCAGCGTGGAACAGATTATGCCTAGCATAGAAGTACTCTTGTTTCTTGAATCCTACATTTTAGGAAAATGTTTATTCATATCGTGGAGAGCTGGTACAAAGAAGCAAATAAGTGTTCAGCGATGAAGCAAGAGGACGTCAAAAGATGAGTTAAGCATGATCGTCAAAGCTCTAACTAACTCTGGTTTTATAATTTAATTTTAAAGTTCCATTTGTAAACGCTCACTTGAAAACACTTAATATGAAAAAATATTGTTTTTCAAAAGGTACAATATTACTATTGCTATACAAGCCATTTTAATACGCTGAATTCCACAAATGTAAATTGTAAATATATGTTAGAAGTATTGGGTCTAATTGCATGTTTTGGGAGTGTCATTGACAGTATCCTTGAGATAAAAAATTTGGGGACAGATTAAATGTGACATCCCGTGTTTCGATTACGCTTAACCTAAAAAGGTTAGGAGTAATTATATAATTTTAGTTAAAAAGTAAGGGGCTTTAAGGGATAAAACTCTCGTATCTGGTTAGATCTCGAAGTAATGTGCGTAACGAATCGAAGAACACGCAAATCAAAGGTTAGGAACAAAAATTATAACCTTGGGAAGCGTGCCACATAGGCGGGACCCACTTTGAAACAGTGATATAAACTATACATGTGGGGTCTAGTTTCGAAGGGTTCGTCAATACGAGTCCATCAATACCAAGAACATGTGATTCCGACTTCGGGATAAGAAGTTATCGCATTTTGAAGTTGGAAGTGTATTTGGATTAAAATAATAATAAAATAAGAAATTGATGACGTCAGTAGAATGAGCCGAGCCGCCAGACCGATGCGCTGAGTCGCGCTGCAAGATCGCGGCCGTTCGCGCATCAGATCGCGCGGTCCAGAGTGCGACGCGCGTGGGATGTGCGTCGACGCTAGAGCCGCGGACGCGCGACTTCGTTCTGCGAGACTCGCATGGCGCGTGTACGCGCGCGCCTTGCACACGTTGGTGCGAACCGCCATTCCGCGTGGTCCATTCAGAATGCGCCACATGGCACATGCACGTGCATGCTCAATATGCCTTCTTCCGTCCGCTCGCATGCCTTTCTCTTATAAATAGCCATTTTGGTTCATTCTTCAAGGGAAGCTTCAGAAGTCATTCTGAGTCCGTTTACTTCCGTTCAAAAAGCGTTCTTAGCTAAATTGAGGGTGTTCTACGCAATGGAAGTGTCCATTCTTCGAGTTAGCAACCCTATATAAGGGAAATGTCCCGGGGAAAGGGGAGGTTTTGTCCGCCGCCTACGGGCGCGGAAAGGGTAAAGTGTCTCCGGGCAAGGGGAGGTTCTGTCCGCCGCCTACGGGCAAGGATAGGGTAAAGTGTCTCCGGGTAAGGGGAGGTTCTGTCCGCCGCCTACAAGCGCGAAAAGGGTAAAGTATCTTCGGGTGAGGGGAGGTTCCGTCTGCCGCCTACGGGCATAGGAAGGGTAAAGTGTTTTGAAGTTAAAAGAGGTTCTGGCTGCTGTCTCCAGATCAGAAAGGGAGGACCCCTGAGGAAATGAACAACTCCGAACGTCACCACTTCCGAAATTGTAGGGGAGTACGCTTTTCTGACCCTCTATTATAATATGATTTATATCAATGCACATCTTAATTAGTAATATACTAATTAAGATATATAATTTACTGATCTAATATCTGCTAATATGTTCCTATTTAATCTACTTTGATTTATTCTGTTGTGATATGAAATGCTCTCTTATGGTTTGACATGCTCTGATCTGTTATGACCGGTATGGTCGGATGGAATCTGATATGATCTGATATGATCCAGCATGCTCTGTAGTGTGTTCTGCTCCGCTCTATGATAGAGTGGGACATGTGCTTTGTTAGTGTTCTGCTCACTTATGTGAGATGTGTATTTTACTGATTTATTGGCTTCCGTTTGACTCCGACGATTTATAAGATTTTCGTCTGATTCCGAATAATTATGCGGATATAAAGATATACGTATTTTAACGTATGTGATTTTGTGATGCCTGATGCATGTATTAGCCATTAGGCAGAACTACGTTCGGATCCGATCGTATTAGAATAACTTCAGAGATGGTATCCAATATGTACGTAGGCAACCAATGATAAAATAACATTGACCCGATCCAAATTAGTAATAAAATTAGATTTGTTCTGATCTATGCACAACGGAATGTTAATGCTCCGTAGTGTGCGAAAGAATGTTATGACTCTCGCACTCAGAGTCTGCAGCTCCTGGTCCGTCGATTTTAATTTTTCCACTTATTTTAATGAACTCCGATTTTGTCTTTTGATATAACCCCCGGTCAAGGTTGGGTTTACATGGTCGGGGCGTTACAAATGGTATCGGAGCTTTGCTCTATCTGCGAGTGTAAAATATTTTAAAATATATTTTGATTTACTTCAAATTTCAATTTTAAAATTGGAATTTCCTTGTTACGAGTGTGTTATCGGATTTAATATAAAATTCGATTGTGATTTTGGTTTTGCACATCTGCCATCGGCTTTAAGACGAACTCCAATTTTGAAGGTGTCGTTCTGTAATTATGATATCGAAACTAATATAAACTCCGATTATGTTTTTACCGTTCTCCATATGTGTCAACAGAATTAATAAAAATTATAATTGTGACCGACTCTTCGGCATATGTAATATCAGATTAAAGGAAAATTCCAATTGTGAATCTTTCATTCTTTACGTATGATATCGGATTTGAGAATTCCAATTTTTGAACTTCCACATGTGTTGTATCGGATTCAAAGTAAATTCCGATTATGGGTTTTCTGTTCTCTGAGTGTTTCATTCGATCTAATAAGAACTTCGATTTTTTTTCCAACTTCCGATTTTGAATCAGAATTAATCATAAATTTCAGTCTTGCATGTTTTACAAATAATTGATGCTAACGTCAATTTTATGAATCTTGCTTTTAAGTCAAAAATTATTTAAATGTATGTCTGAATTTATTACATAAGGACTTGATGCGACAATCAAGTTTATAAATTTTGATCTTGGAATTAAAATGATTAAATTTTTTTTTACTACGAATAAATCATATCGGGTTTTGATTCGTAATTTTGTTTTACTAGTGTGACATTGAAATTGTTCTTAACTTTAATAATTATAAATTCTGACTATAAGTAATTTAGAATTCTTGTTCTACTTATGTACTATTAAATGGATATTATGAAATTCGCATTGGAACGGTTATTATTTAAAATTACTGTTCTGATTCTCGATTTGATACGTATTTCAATTTCGGAATTAAATTACAATTCTATTTCAACTGTGCTATTGGATTTCAAATTTCTATTGTACTTGTGTTGTATCAGATTTATATAATCTCCGATTTTATATTAGAATTGTTATTATTTAAAATTACTATTTCGAATATCGGTTTGATAGAGATTCCGATTTTTGATAGGAAATAATTTGATATTTTGCTTCAACTATGATACTTGAATTAATACGACTTCCGATGTTTGAACTTTCTGTTTGATATATATGCAATTGAATATAGTACAAACTCAAATTTTATGAATTTAAAAATTTAATTAAATGTGATTTTCAGAATGTGAGTTAATATGAACCTTCTGTTATATCGAATTTGATGGGAATTATGTTTGCATGTGTTACATTAGATTCCCAATAAACTCCGATTTTTATGAATTCCGATTTATTATTTATGAATAATTTAAAATTCGGTTTTGTATGTGTGGTATTTGATTTGATCAGAACTCTGATTTTACGAATTCTGGGTTTGAACTTTTTTGCGGTCTATATGACATCAGATTTAATAGGAACTACAAAGTTATAAATTTTAATTTTTAATCTAGAATTGTTTGACAATTTTGTTCTCAAATTAGTTGTATTGAATTTGTTTTAAAATCCCATTTTGCATATGTTATAGCAAAATCCTGAGGGACTCCAATTTTGTGAATTCTGATGACTTGAAATTTTATTTTGTCCTTGTAGTATCAGACCTTATTTGAATCTTGATTTTTATGAATTCTGATCAATCAGAAATATCTGTTCTGAATATATTACTTGATTATTTTAGTAACTTAAATTTTAAATAATATGTCAAATGTACGATAGTAGAATTATCAATGAGTAATCATCAAACGCCCATGACATGGAAATGGGAGTTAGTGGATAGCTCCATTGTTAGTTCTCCTAGTGTATTGAGACAATTTTTTACTTCAAGTTTGGTTTGAAATTTTATTCTGAAGGTGATGCGAACCGGGAATATATTTTCTGATTTAAATATGAAAAGTCTGTTTTCTGTCAGATGCTTTGATTTTCGATTAAATGCCTCTCCGAAAAGAGTGTGATTGATTTCGGATATGTTCTTTGTCTGATGTTTTAAATTCCAAGAAAAGATTATGAGTGACATCTGCTTCTGATAAAAATTTCTGATATGATGTATGCTTGCACTCTCTGGATACCCACCGAGAAAAATAATCGGTTCTGGTGCGCGCATGGGTGTGGAGCATCATGGGAAAACTCCTCACTTTCTGAGCCCCTCGCTACCCCATGAGTGTTAGGGGAACGCCGTTTGGTATCACGGCTCTGGTTTTATCGTCACTTAGATGAATTGACAAATTGTGCATATGTTTCTGCATCAAATTGTTTCTGAATGAGTCTTTTCTAATAAATGATTTGCTGAAAAAGATTATAATCATTTTCGTAGATTTTTGTTTAGCATTTTTTAGATTTTAACTCAACCTAAAGTGTAGGGGGTTTTAAATTCTAAATTTATGCTTATTAACAATGTTTTCTGGAAAAATATCATATTTGAGAAAGAATTAATGTATATTGCATTATTCGAATACGTGCTTCTGGGTAGTTTCAGGGTAAAACCTGAAAGTATCAGTGCACTCTCTGTCTGGATACCCACCGAAAAATCAGTTCTGGCGCACGCATACAGGTGTGGAGCATCATGGGAAAGCTCCTATCCTTCTGAGCCTCTCGTTACCCCATGAGTGTCGAGGGGAACGCCGTTCGGTATCACGGCTCTGTTCTACCTAATCTGTCTGATCTGTTTGATCTTCCCGTTCTGATTTGTCAATTCTATCAGTTTTGTCTGATTTGTATACTTCGTTTGTTCCAATCTGTCCGTTCTGTGTGATCTGTCAGTTCCATCTGATCTGTCTGATCTATCTGTTTTATCTGATCTATTAGTTTTTTTCGATCTGTCTGATCAGTCTATTTTGTCCGATCTATCTATTATGTGCGTTCTTTCTGGTCTATTCGATATGTCAGATATGTCCGATCTGTCCATTCTATCTAATCTGTTTGTTCTTTTTTTTTAACTTAAAAAAAAATCTGATTTTCAAAATAATATTCAGATTCTGATATTCGATATAAAATTATCAGATTTGAATTATGTGACCTATCGGATAATTGAATTCCAAAAATTTTTGAATTAATTTGTCTACTCTATTTTGATTTTACTCCGATTTTATCTGATCTTAATCATCGAATTCTATACGATATGATTTGTTCGAATTTAAATTTATTAAAATTACGTTAAAGTAACTTTTTATAACTTATCAGATTGTATATATAACAATATTGCTCTAAATATATAACAATATTGTTCTATTTTTGTAAAAATAATGCTCAATTTATGTAGAAATATTACTCCATATATATAGCAATATCGCTCCATATATGTAACAATATCACACCATTTATGTATAAATAATGCTCCATTTATATATCAATATAGCACCATTTTTGTAGCAATATTGCTCCATATATGTAACAATATCACTCTATTTATGTAGCAATATCGCTATATTCATGTAGCAACATCGTTCAATTTATGTAGCGTATCGCCCTACTTATGTAGGAATATTGCTCCATTTATCTAGTAATATTACTCTATTTATGTAGCAATATCGCTTTATTTATGTATTAATATTACTCCATTTATATAGTAATATTGCTCCATATATGTAGAAATATTACTCCATATATATAGTAAAATCGCTTCATATATGTATCAATATCGCTCCATTTATATAGCAATATTGCTTTATTTATGTATGAATAAAATTCTATTTATGTAACAATAATGTTCCATTTATGTATCAATATTGCTTCATATATGTAGCAATATCACTCCATATATATAACAATATCGTTCTATTTATGTAGCAATATCGCTTTATATATGTAGAAATACTGCTTTATATATGTAGCAATATCGCTCCATTTATAAAGCAATATTGCTCAATTTATGTAACAATAATGCTCCATTTATGTAGCAATATTACTCCATTTAGGTAACAATAATGTTCGATTTTAGTAATATCATTCCATATATGTAGTAATATCGCTCCATATATGTAGCAATATCACTGCATATATGTGAAAATAATGCTCCATTTATGTAGAAATATTACTCCATATATGTAGCAATATCACTCCATATATGTAGCAATATCGCTTAATTTATATAGCAATAATGCTCCACTTATATAGCAATATTGCTTTATTTATATAGCAATATTCCTCCATATATGTAACAATATCGCTTTATTTATGTAACAACATCGCTCTATTTATATATCAATATCGCTCAATATATGCAGCAATATCGCTCAATATATGTTGTAATATCGCCGTATTTATGTAGCGATATTGCTTCATTCATATAGAAATATCCCTCTATTTATGTAGCAATATTGCCCCATTTATGTATTAATATTGCTCCATTTATATAGTAATATTACTCCATTTATGTAGTCATATAGTTCAATATATGTAGTAAGATCGCTCCATTTATATAGCAATATTGCTATATTTCTGTATTAATAATGTTCCATTTATTTAACAATAATGTTCCATTTATGTAGCTATATTACTCCATATATGTAGCAATATCGCTCCATATGTGTAACAATATTGCTCCATTTATCTAGCAATATCTCTCTATTTATATAGCAATATCGCTCCATTTATGTAACAATATCATTTTATATATGTAGCAATACCGCTTAATATATATATAACAATATTGCTACATTTATAAAGTAATAATGTTTTATTTATGTAACAATAATGCTCCATTTATGTAGCAATACTGCCAAATTTATATAACAATATCGCCCAATTTATGTAGCAATATTGCTCTATTTATGTAGTAATATCGTTAAATAAATATAACAATATTACTCAATGTATGTAGCAATATCGCCTCATTTATGTAGCAATATTGTTGCATTTATATAACAATATTTCTCCATTTATGTAACAATAATACTCTATTTATGTAACAATATTGCTCTATTTATATAACAATATTTCTCCATTTTTGGAACAATAATGTTCGACTTTAGTAATATTTTTTAATTTATATAGCAATACCGCTCTATATATTTAGCAATATCGCTCTATATATGTAGCAATATCGCTCAATATATCAACAATATCGCTCCATATATGTAGCAATATCGCTCACTATATATAGCAATATCGCTCTATATATA
Organism: Saururus chinensis; assembly: GCA_035235625.1. Classification (NCBI taxonomy): domain Eukaryota; kingdom Viridiplantae; phylum Streptophyta; class Magnoliopsida; order Piperales; family Saururaceae; genus Saururus; species Saururus chinensis. The sequence goes on from CP141150.1 coordinate 11,808,345, forward strand.
TAACAATATCGCTTAATTTATGTAATAATATTTCTCCATTTATGTAACAATATCGCTCCATATATGCAGCAATATCGCTCCATTTATTTAACAATATTACTCAATTTATATAGAAAATCGCTCAATATAGGTAGCAATATCTCTCCATTTATGTAGCACTATCGATCCATATATTTACTAATGTCGACCTATTTATGTAGAAATAATGCTCCATTAATTTAGCAATATCGTTCTATATGGAGCGATATTGCTACATATATAAAGCGATATTATTACACATATAGAGCGATATTTATATATATATATATATATGTATATATATATATATATATATATATATATATATATATATATATATATATATATATATATATATATATATATATATATATATATATATATTGAACGATATTACTACACATATGGAGCGATAATCCTACACATATGGAGAGATAATCCTACACATATGAAACGATATTGCAACACATATAGAGTGATATTGCTACACATATGGAGCGATATTTCTACATATATTAATCAATATTGTTATATATATAGAGCGATATTACAACACATATTTAACAAAACTGCTACACGTATGGAGCAATATTGCTACACATATGTAGCGGTATTGTTACACATATAGAGCGATATAGCTACATATATAGAGCGATATTGTTACATATATTGAGCGATATTACTACATATATAGAGCGATATTAATACATATATTGAGCATTATTGTTACATATGGAGCTATATTGCTACACATATGAAGCGATATTACAATACTTGTAGAGCGAAATTGTTACACATATGGAACAATATTGCTACACATATGTTGCGATATTATTACACATATGAAGCGATATTGTAACACATATAAAACGAAATTGCTATACATATGGATTGATATTGCTACAAATATGGAGCGATATTGTTACACATATGGAGCGATATTGCTACACATATGGAGCGATATTGCTAAATATATTGAGTGATATTGCTACATATATAGAGCGATATTGATACATATATGAAGCAATATTGATATATATATTAATGCGATATTGCTACATATATGAGTAATATTGCTACACATATGGAGCGATATTGTTATACATATATAGCGAAATTGCTACACATATGGAGCAATATTCCTATACATATTGAGCGATATTGTTATATATATAGAGCGATATTGCTACACATATGGAGCGATATTGTTGCAAATATGAAGCGATATTGTAACACATATAAAACGAAATTGCTACATATATGGATCGATATTGTTACACATATGGAGCGATATTGTTACACATATGGAGCGATATTGCTACACATACGGAGGAATATTGCTACACATATGGAGCGATATTACTACATATATAGATCGATATTGTTACATATATGGAGCGATATTGTTACATATATGGAATAATATTCTACATATATAGAGCATTATTGCTACATAAATGGAGCAATATTGTTATATATATTGAGCGATATTGCTACATATTGAGCGATATTGCTACACATATAGAGCGATATTGCTACACATATATAGCGAAATTGCTACACATATGGAGCGATATTATTACAATATAGAGCGATATTGCTACACATATAGAGCGATATTGTTACACATGGAGCGATATTGCTACACATCTGGAGTGATATTGCTATACATACAGAACGATATTGTTACATATATTGAGCGATATTCTTATATATATAGAGCGATATTGATAAATATATTGAGTGATATTGCTACATATGGAGCGATATTGCTACACATATAAAGCGATATTGTAACACATATGGAGCGAAATTGTTACACATATGGAGCGATATTGCTACACATATGGAGCAATATTGCTACACATATAAAGTGATATTGGTACACATATAGAGCGATATTGATACAAATATTAAGCGATATTGCTACACATATGGAGCGATATTGTTACACATATGGAGCGATATTGTTACACATATGGAGCGATATTGTTACACATATGGAGTGATATTGCTACACATATGGAGCGATATTGCTACAAATATTAAGTGATATTGTTACAAATATGGAGTGATATTGCTATATATATGGAGTGATATTGTTACATATATGGAGCGATGTTGCTATATAAATGGAGCAATATTACTAAAATCGAATATTATTGCTACATAAATGGAGTATTATTGTTACATAAATGGAGTAATATTGCTACATAAATGGAGCAATATAGATACATATATGGAGCAATATTGTTATATATATGGAGCGATATTGCTACATAAATGAGGCAATATTGCTACATAAATGAAGCAATATTGCTACATAAATGGAGCATTATTGTTACATAAATGGAGTAGTAATGCTACATAAATGGAGTGATATAGCTACATATATGGAGTGATATTGCTAAAATCAAACATTTTTGTTACCTAAATGGAGCAATATTGCTACCTAAATAGAGCATTATTGTTATGTAAATGGAGTAATATTGTTACATAAATGGAGCAATATTACTTTATAAATCATAAACTACATTCTAAATCAAGAATGATATAAAATCTATATATACTTAATGTGCGAGAATCAGAAGTCTAACTTGAGATATTGAAGGGTCATGTTCTTCAAAAGAGAAGTGTGTCTCAAAACAAGACTCCGCCACTCCACCTTATCAATCTTCCCATCATGCTTTGTGTTAGCCTCCTCAAATGTTATTAGTAGAATGAATATGACCACATTAATACATAAATCAAAATAAACAAATTGTAATACAGATGTCCTATTAATAAAAGTTTGAAAAGCTTTAACAACTACACATATATAATATATAAAATTATAAAAAAAATACATAGTACCTTTGCTGCAATCATGCAATTTTAGACAGAGGTCACCTTGTAAATTAAACTCTCGATCACATCATCTAAAAGGTTCATACCATATTCAGCTACATAGATGGGAATCGATAGCAAAGGAACTAAAAGGCACAAAGTATCACATATGTCCCACAGTTGGAGTAAGCAAATAATAGTTACTTAAAAAAGGAGCTTATGGAGTTAACAATAATCGTACTTACTGAACCTCTACTATTTAGTCTCTAATGAAGTTGGATTGTACACAATTAAAATGAAATCAGAATCATGTTAACATGGCTAGATGAAATACACAAAAATATGGTTCCCATTGCGAGATTCCAAGGTCAACCTGGCGCAAAAATGAGACACCAAAAATGGCTCCTTTATAAGCCATTAAGACTCACTAGTCACAATTTTCATACAAAATAATTTCACAAAGTAGAGAAGTAACAGTTTTACAAAAATGAAAATACAACATATTTAAGCTTAGGAGAATATATGGGTGATAGAGTCCACCAAAATGGCTAAAGAAGAGACAATCATAATCAAGTAACGCCTTGTACTAGTTCATCACTTAGGTCAAAATTCAATTTTGACTCTTCACTGTGGATTCCGCTACCTCAATAGATAAGTGTGTGGGCAAACAAAATTCTACCTAATGGCAAGATAGTTGGACACATATTTTGTTAAACCACCCATAAGAAGTATGGTGTGACTTTTCTCTCGCGAATACCCAATAGCGGGTTCCATTGAATGAATAATGGATCTAGATCCCAAAACTTTGTTTTGCTAGAGGCAGAAGAAGAATTAGTAGCAGGTTATAAAACTGAATATTATCCCCCCTAGATGGGAGGACATTATGTTTGAAAATTTGTTTAGTTTCGTTCACTAGAGCTTGCAAAATTCCCTGGGGGCCGGCATATTAAGGACCAATATGTTGTTGTATCCCTAGAGAGACTTCTCTTTCTAACCACACAATCATGAGCACCCCTATTGTGATTCCCGATACCATAGTAAAATAGGGACAAGTGTCCATATGATGCCTATGGCCTCTTCAAAGGATTCCAATCCGGAGAAAGAATTAATAGCTTGTTCTTATGTCGTATCAATTATCATTTCAACAATCAACTTCTCCCATAATGATATCTATATGAGAAAACATAAGTAAACAGGCCTCCGCTTGAGCTTCCAAAGATAAAGGTCCATGAATAGCCATTTGATCCCCATCAAAGTCTGCATTGAATCCTTTACAAACTAATCCCCTTGATAGTACAGTAGTAGCATCTAAATGTGCAAATTTCGTAGCAGGAGCAGGGTCGGTAGTAGAAAGGGCAACCGTCAACAAATTGCAGCCTTACAAATAGGAACCCACCAATCCATGGGTATACCATGAAGTGACAAAGGTTTAAAAAGGACAAATTTAAGCTGATGGTGCATATACTATTGGGGGTGAACTCGCTTTGGAAAAAATGTATTAGTAGCTTAAATGCCATGGGAGGGCTACAATTTTGAAGACACATTCTAAAATGAAACTGATTCTTTAATTGCAAAGCTATATGTTCAGCAAGAATAGTAGGTTGGGCATAAGGTTTTGCAACGCTTATAATAGCAATTTTAAGTCTCTTTCATTGTTGTATACTCTTTCATATGTATGGTGCAACCCAATCTCTACTTTAAAATTTTCTAAAGGTCTCTTTTTCTAAAATCTAAATATCTAAATAATAAGATATTCACCCTTGACAGTGATATTTGTTGTATATGTAAATCCTACATAGGAAAATAGGTTGAAACCAACCAACAAAACTACTTGTGACAAATAAGATCTTAGTTGTATTGACTGCATCTTTTGGTGTAACTGGTTATTCCTTACCTTGGGACCAAATTGGTTATTGGGCAATACAAATTGTGACAGGTGTACCAGGCAATTACAAATTTTTGTTTCATTGGAAGAGCCCTCTGAGTATTATGATGTTGTTTCCATTTCATTATCTTGGAATAATATGGGTAGAGAAAAATAAGGAATAGCCAACGGCCAATAAGATGGAAATAATGAATCATATTCGAAATAGAGATCTAGTTCGAATTCCCTAGAGAATATGGATAAATACAAAACAAAGAAACGAACAAAATAGAATCGAATGGATTCTTATTGATTCGATTTTCTTTTCCATATCCAAATTCCTATTATGCGGGCCTCCCACATGGGCCCTTTATGCCAAGAGAGAAAGCCCATCCCTCTCTTTCCTTTTTGCGCCCCCGCTCCAAAAGTCAAATATGATACTTCATACACCTTAAAGTTCATAGAACGAAAAGAGATTATTTTTTATACTCATTATGCCTAGCATTGAAAACCTTGTGTGGGGCTAATAGTTCTCATTTCCCATCTCATGGAAAGCTCTTTTCGCTCCGCTTAGCCCTATCCCCTTCAAGGGGTATTTTAGTGATAGGTTCTATAGGAACTAGACGATCATATTTGGTCAAATACCTAGTGACAAACTCCTATGTTCCTTACATTACTATATTTTTGATGGGTGAAATTTAGATATTTGCACCTTGTCGAAGTAAGGAACCATGACATATAAGTTTGGAACATATTCCATTTGGAGAGATTTGAAAAATCATTATCTTGTTGAAAGGTTATTTCCATCTGGCTTTTATGATATATTATCGAAATGGTTAACTCCATCAATAAATCTTTTGCATAAAAATTCAAACCAACGCTCAATTTTTCGTGCTCTTCTTTGGTTAAACGATCCTCCTCAGATAATTCATCCAACCCAAGGATTGTCGGGAGGATGCTTTTTGACCAATAGCTACATAAACACATTACATTTTTCCCTTTTTGATTAAGAATAGTATCTAGAGGTAGGAATTTGTCAAACGAATTGCACTCCTGACGTCCATAACAATTAACCTTGGATAGTTTATTTGTGAAAATGTACGTATATCCAAATATGGACCACAAGAATCCATAATTCATCATAGTTATAACCTTTTGAAATCATGGAGTAAATGCAAAGAAATCATCAACATATGGATTTAAAACAAGTAGAGTAGCATGTAAGACCTAGACAAGTATAGTCATCTCCGTGCTTAAGCTAGATCACATCTAAGGACAGTTCATATGCAATTAAGGTGACAATTATAGGTATTCATAACTCATCATAGACATAGAGAATTAGAATCATGAGAAAAGAACAATAAAAGACTGAAAATCCACAAAAATTGCCATTTCACCAAATTGTCGCTTGGCCATTTGAACAACCCTACAACCCGTTCGAATGCGCGTAACATTTCACTTTTCTGGTTCGTCTTCAACCTATTAAAAATATTATAAAATTCCATAATAATTCAAAAATTATCATAAAATATTGTATAATCAAAATTTAAGCCTATAACATGATGGATCTAATCATTTTCATGTTAAATCATACAACAATCACATGCTTTTAATCAATCACCATTGCACAATAAGATGAATCAAAAGCTCAAATAAACCTATAATCATGACATTCCAATGAAGAAAACCACTTAAGGTAAAAAAAACCCTTACCTATAATAAGCTTTGAAATCCCTTGAATGATCTTCAAGCTCAAAAAATCCTACCCAAAAATTACTGCTTTTAGTTCAACTTAATTAAAACTAACTAATAGACTCAAATCAACTTGGAAAAAGATAGATCTAAGACCTCCTTAGGTTAAAAACGAAATTGACCTTATTAAGGTGCTAAATCAAAATTAAAAACATGATTTTGATGGAAAAAACTAAGAATCAAAATAGAAGAAATAAAGATAAAGGTGATTAAAACAAGGATATAAAGATTAGGGTGGTGACTAAGGATAAAAACTTGCCTTAAAAAGGGTTTATCCTTTGGGAAATGGGGGTAGAGCTAGCCTCCCTCCTATTTTTAACCCTTCCCCATTTGGCAAATGGCTCAGGTTTTTTCCTTTTATAGTAAAGGTTTTGGGTTGAGAATTGAATTGTTGGGCTGAAAAATAGGTAAAAATGCCCTAAGTGACCAATTAAAGGTATTTTTTATTGAAAAATAAATTTAATCACACCCAAACCACTTAGACAAATTAATAGAAGGTTGAAGGCTAAAATAGGTAGCATGCCATCCCACACGGACGTGGGTCACAGTGGGGCCCTCTCACTTAACCAAGAAAAAATAAAAAGAAAATGTCTCTAAATACGTAAAAATTTGGGTAAAGCAAGTTTGCCACAAATACTCTTAAAATGAAATTAAACCTTTAGAAATTTATAATTAACTAACCCATAACCCCTAGAATCAAATCAAACTGACAAACAAACAAATTTACACAATTAAAAGAAAATAAATTAGAGATCTTACACTTAACATGTACGGAGATGAATATCCTACACATAATGTAAGGATATGATAACATCTCATGTATATGGCCATGTAGAAATGTCATAGTCCGACCAAAAATGATCGATGACATATCTAACTCTAGCTCTAGATGTGACAGAAGAAACAAAATCCTAGCCATCGTCTTATCAATTATCTCCTTCCTCACACTCCATATGTTATACTGAGCTATCACATAAAAAAGGCAATAGTTAGCAGTCATAGAATGAGCAAGGAGTGATACACCTAGCTCTCTGCCTCTAGCAAGTCCAGTCAATCTCCCTGTCAACTCATTATCTGACAAAAAGATAAATTCATCAAAGTGCATATATGTGATTTGTCTCTTCTCACACTAAATCACCTTAGCAATGATTTGAGGTGTAACCCAGACCTGAGTGTCTCCAACAACTCCTATCAAAGCACCCTCATCATCCAGGCGAAGTGACAAGTACCACTATCTAATAAGGCAAGGGTAGACGCGTTGATATGTGGTGGAAATTGACCTAAAGTACTCTAACCAATATAGTTAGGCCTAAATCCACTCCATGGTAGGTTGTCCTGCCACATGGACTAAGCTATGATCACAACATATAGGTCTAACTCGCTCCCTAGCACCCATGGACGCTCCGACATCCCTAATCCCAATGCACTTGCTACTTTCTTGCACTCATCATAAAACATTATTGCAAAGAAATAAATCTAGGGCCAAACAACACTAGAAACTAATTATAAGACATAAATAAAGTCCTAGAATTTCAAAAAATCATATAAATGCGTGTTAAAAATCAGATTTTTTGAATTAAATAAAACCCTAAAAAACATTTGTGTCCAATTCACACCAAATTTTGATACATGATATATTTCAATGATTAGAACAAAAATTATAACTAGATCTAGACCTAATTTTGATCATAAATGCTCAATTTTGAGTGAAAACACAAAACCGAATTACAAAATTGATAAAATCCCAAAATCTAATGGATCAAATAGATTGAAATTTTGTAAAAATACAGATTATGCTATTTCTAACAATCCATTCGATTCAAACACTATTGAAAACCATTTAAAATTTACTAAAAAAAGAGTTTGGAACTCACCTTCGCAGCGGAGAATATCTCGATTTTGATGACAAAATTTGGTGTTTTCTCGCTCAAACTCGACCCAAAGCTTCTTATCTCTCTCTGTCGCATTTCTACATAGAGTTTGAAGTGAAATGAGTGTTTAAGGTATTTATCCATTTTTTAAAATAGTGCTTTGGTGCTAAAACACGAACAACGATCAATAGCTCCTTCGATTGATCGTTCGATATTTTAGAAAATTCCTATTTTTAATTTCCTAAAACTAAAAAAAAATAGAAAAAATCCAAAACATTGAAAACAAACATAGTTGAGCTCCTTTTAATGAATTTTTAATTAAGTTTCCTTTAATCTAAGTTCATCCATATATTTTGTTCATTCATACCTTGTTTTAGATTACCCAACTCCATTGTTTTATGATTTTTAATTTTTAAATTTTTTTTTACACTTTAATCATCTTTTATTAATTTTTGAAGAAACCATTAATATTTTTAACTCTTGTCTCTTTTAATCTTAAATCTCACAAGGTCACTATTATCCAAATTTATACAAATTTATTCATACCCTAGTAAAGAAATTTTCTCATTTTTTGACTTACTTTAGCTATAATCTATGTACATTTTTTCCTAAAAAGAAAAAACAATTAAAGCTCATAAAGAATATGCACATGCCTTTTTGTGAATTATAAGATTTTTTCTCAAATCATTTTTCTAGGGATCAGTTTTTCTAAATTCTCAAGTTACATCATTTATATTTTTAATTATTTTCTTCTTTTTTAATTATTTTTTTTATAAAATACATGTAGGAGTTTCACACTAGCCTAGGCAAACATAAGTAGGTGGCCCTTCTATATCATCTTTTCGAGGACAATTTTATTGACAAAAGATAATGAAGTATATAAGACTTACAAACATTGAATCATACTACATTGAATTTTCTTCTTGCATAAAATTCTAAACGGACTCAATGAGACTTCTCAAAATCTAGAAATGCCTAGATCTCTTCCCTTAAAAAAAGGGTGTCACTGCTTCAAAGAGTCCCAAAACACATAACTTCCCGCACTGGTGCCTATCGATAGTTAAAACCATTGTTCACATGTTGATGGCTGCCGATGGAAAATAAAAAATATAAAATTTTAAAATTATATTTTTCTTGAAAAATATGATGTGTCACATAGCCCCTCACGTTAAACCTTATTAGGGAACAGAGTGTTACATTATGTGTATAAAATTAGTACAAATTAGTTTTCTATAAGGAGGAAGGGGGAGGACTATTTTTTATACTAACCCGCCAGTTGAATGGGTTTGGCCGAACCCGGTCACCAATCCATGTCGGTGACCGGGTTACTTTTAAAAACATTGAACATCATTAAAACATTTCCCCTATTAATATGGGACTAAGAGAGTAAAAATTATTTAGAGTTAACTCATATGTAAAGATAATTTAACCACTTAAAAAAATAACTCATATAAGGACTAATAGAATCCCAATTATATAATATAAAAAGTGTATTCAAACGGTATGGGCACTTAGTATCGGGTTTATAAAACTAGATTCTTAAATAGCCCTAAAAAGACATAACTGATTAGAGATCTTAAAAGGGATAAAACTTAAAAACTATGAAAAATATGCTAGTTACATCTAAGTTTTTCAAACGTTTCTTTCATTTTATTTAAGAAGACATAATTTTTGTAAAGAATAATACTTATGTGACGTTGAGTTTACTACATTTATTTTTGAGTTTTAGAATGATGAAGTAGCTCTGTCACATATGAAGCTGCAACATAGCATGACTCTTTTACATATTGTTGACAAGACGTCTAGAGAAACCATTTGCCTTTACTTACTTGATGGAAGACCGAGAGTAATATCTAAACTTTCTTCATTAAGGAGGTTTAAGCTTGTGAGTTCGTGGTCGAACGAGTTTTTGTCTTACTCAATTTCACATTTGTTATTCATGATTAATCTGTAAGCAAAAAAGTTACGTAAAATAACTTTTTTTGAGATAAATTGAAGACATACTAATTTTTAAAAGAAGTTTTACACTTATAATGCTGATATCACTTAACATAGCTAAATATGTATTCATAATCTCCCTCTATGCTTAGCTATATATTGTTAATAAAGTCCAATTACCAAAACATTTAGACTAATACTACTTTTGATTACTCTAATCAACTATAACTTACATCTATTTTGTAATATATTTCTCTCAAAAACCCTTATTTCATTGTTTACATTTCGAAATAATACATTTAATTTTGATATAAAAGAAATTAAAAATCTTTATATATCTTTTACCATTTATAATTAACTAGTAGAGAAGATGATTTATGGACCTTCATAAATACTAACCATCACAAGCATTGAATATTTTGTTCAAAATAATGCAATAAATTAAGATATAAAATTAACCGAGACTAACTAGTCAGCTGAACTGGTTTACTCTAACCCGGTCACTAATCCATGTCGGTGACTAGGTCACTTTTAAAAACATTGCACGTCATTAAAATATTTTCCCTATTAATATATGACAAAGAGAGTAAAAGTTATTTGGAGTTAACTCATATTTAAAGATAATTTAACAATTTAAAAATATAACTCATATAAGGACTAAAAATATCTTAATTATATAATATAAAAAGTGTATTAAAGTAGTATGGGGACTTAGTATCGGGTTTATAAAACTAGATACTTAAATAGCCCTAAAAGGACATAACTAATTAGAGATCTTAAAATGGATGAAACTTAAAAAGTATGAAAAAACATGTTATTTACATCTAAGTTTTTCAAACGTTTATTTAATTTTTTTAAAAGAAGACATCATTTTTGTAAAGAATAATGCTTATGTGACGTTGATTTTGATAAATGAATTTTTTTAGTGTTTTAGAATAATGAAGTAGCCCCCGTCATAGATGAAGCTCGAACATAGCATGACTCTTTTGCATATTGTTGACAGGAAGTTTAGAGAAACCATTTGCCTTCGCTTACTTGATGGAAGACCGAGAGTAAGATCTAAATTTTCTTTATAAAGGAGGTTTGAGCTTGTGAGTTCGTGGTCGAACGAGTTTTTTTCTTACTCAATTTTATGCTTATTATTCATAATTAATTTGTAAGAAAAAAAGTTACTTTTTGTGAGATAAACTGAAAATATCCGAATTTTTTAAAGAAATTTTACATTTATAATGTTGATATCGTTTAACATAGCTAAATATGTACTAAAAAACTACCTTCATGTTTAGCTATATATTGTTAATAAAGTCTAATTACCAAAACATTTAGACTAATACTACTTTTGGTTTCTCTAATCCACTATAACTTACATCTATTTTGTAATATATTCTCCTAAAAACCCTTATTTCATTGTTTACATTTCAAAATAATACATTTAATTTTGATATAAAGAAATTCAAAATCTTGATATATCTTTTACCGTTTAAAATTAACTAGTACAGAAGATGATTTATGGACCTTCATAAATAGTAACCATCACAAGCATAGAATATTTTGTTCAAAATAATCCATTTAATTAAGATATAAAATTAACCAAGACTAACCAGCCAGTCGAACCGGTTTGGCCTAACCCGGTCACTAATCCATGTCAATGATCAGGTCACTTTTAAAAACATTGCACGTCATTAAAATATTTTCCTTATTAATATAAGAATGAGAGAGTAAAAGTTATTTAGAGTTAACTCATATGTAAATATAATTTAACCACTTAAAAAATATAACTCATATAAGGACTAATAAAATCCTAATTATATAATATAAAAAGTGTATCAAAATGGTCTAGGCATTTAGTATTGGGTTTATAAAATTAACTAGATACTTAAATGGCCTTAAAAAGACACAATTGATTGGAGATCTTAAAGTGATGAAACTTAAAAATTATGAAAAACATGTTAGTTACATCTAAGTTTTTTAAATATTTTTTTTAAAGAAGACATCATTTTTGTGAAGAATAATGTTTGTGTGACGTTGAGTTTGATACATGATTCTTTGAGAGTTTTAAAATGATGAAGTAGCTTTGTCACATGTGAAGTTCTAACATAGCATGACTCTTTTACAAAGCATGCTCCCGATAATTTTCTTACAAATAACCAATTAGTGTATTTCCATTAAGAACATATGTAAGAAAAAGTATCCAACCTATGCAAACCCTAACATTTGTAAGCATGATACATGATAAGAAAATCTGCGTTTCGATCAAAGGGCTCCTATAGACAAAAGACAATTAAATAGGCATACTTGTTATTTACCAATTATGCCCTCACCCATTAACTACTCCCTCCACCTGTCTACTAATTATTTTTTATAATAATATTATATATATATTAATAGTTATATTTAATTTTTTAATATAAATTAAACTTAACTTATTTTAAAAAATTAACTATTAATTTGGGACAGATGGAGTAGTTTATTTTAAAATAAATAAATAAACACTTAATACAAGAAAAAAAATTAACGCCTAAAAAATATACGCAATTAATTGAAATCTCTCTTAAATCATTTGATAATTATTTAATGAACTTAAATTAATAGTATCTTAAATATTCATTATCTTTACCAAAGACCAAAGTACCCCCACAAATTAAACCGTCTCATCTGATGAATCAAATCATAAGGTTCTCCGGCTGTCCCACTGACTAAAAAAAACAGAGACATGCTCACGTGGGACCCACTCACTTTTAGAACACAGTGTCGTTATGTGGCGTGCCGTCCTAAAAGGGCATGGTCGTTGACATTTTGTGAGAGCGACGACGTGTGACGGGCGTCACAAGAAAAGTTTTGACCAATTATTGGAGCTGGCCCACGCCACGTCTGATACTCAAAGCTCCTCGTGACTCGCCTCCCTATTGAAAAGTTTCACACAAAATTGATGAAACTTTAATTTTTGTGACAAGTGGTAAATTTGTGTATTATTGCGTACGTCGTGGATTTTAGGTGTAGTGTCGGCAAGCATTCATCAACCGCTATGCTAACGAAAGTTTACCAATTGGTCATGATTCCATGATAAACCCTGTACCTTTTAATAATGCGTGTGAAGGATAAGAGTATCTTTTAACATGGTATGTGTGAGTCGTTGGAGATTGGAGATGTTTATTTAGCTTAATTTAATATCTTTATTTACTTATATAACTATAGATAGATGTTAAATATACTCCTTCCATCATATATTAATGCTTTTATTTCTAATTTTTATTATTTTTATCAAGATGGTAAACACAACTCTCTTTTGTGTCTAATAATAGTAAAATCTTACTTCATCCCCGCAACCTCACAAGCAAGAAAATAAACAGACATTTTCCCTTCGTTTGCCCAATAACAAAGCAACCTACATAAATTTGGGATTCCAAACACAGTTCTGTCACCTACCCATATTAATATAAAGCGTCCAAAAAGGCCGACCCAGATCATAAAACGTCCAAAATCAACCTTCAACACGAACAATAGCTCGAACAAAGTAATGATTTTTCCTTCTCCCAAATCGAAAAGTGAGAATGAAGAGTTGATCAATAAGAAGAAATAATATTATTTTACTCTGCTGCACCAAAAACTCATTTCCCTACTACCGTCAATATTCTAGCTTCCCGATCCTTCTCCTTCGTTTCGCCTCAAAATGATAAAAATATAAAACCCAAAAAAATATCAAATTCGAGTATTCAAATTGTAGTCCACAATCAGGGCATGAATCGGGAAATGATTACAAAAGCGGAAGAGATGGGGAAGGAAGTAGATTCTGACAATGGCTTGGAGTCGAGGCTTTCCCCGCTATCCGCATCACCTGCCACCAGTAAATAAACGAGTCATATCCCTCCCCAACGGCAGGGCTTCTCATCTCATTTTTCTTTGCCTGCGAAGAAGACGAGAAGTTTGGAGTTTGCTTCATTTTGTGTGAGAAGCATCAAAGACTGATCTAATGGCTTAAATTAAGCCATATGGAGCAATTAGTATGGAACATAATATTTTTTATTGAAGCTATTAATATAGGACAAAGGGAGAATTATTTTAGTATTATTTTTATATAAGTAAATTTTGTTTATTATTTATTGTTTATATATTTATATTTTAATATAATTAATTAAAATATATTTACTTATATAAAAAATTATAAAAATACATAATTACATAAATAATAAACAAAATTAAAATAGATATACAAAAAAATAACATTAAAATAAAAATACATAATCACTTTGGAACTAATATAAGTAAACTAGAAATACATATTATAATATATCATATGCATCTACTACCTCGTGAAAATTCTACAAGTGCTCAACCTAATCAGCTTAGAGTTAACAATGTGTTCCTTTATCACGAAGGTGTAAGTGACTTCAAATGAAATCCTTAAATTTTGTTGTTTGTTCACGTGACACTACAAGTTCATCATTGTAACCCTCTCTTGCATCATAACTGAGTGGAAGATTTTTTATCACTGTAATAGTCAATAATCATGTTTTACATTATAATGCATATCTTCATGATATGTTAAAGTGTTTGATGATTCCAATAGAGAGCATGCTCACGAATAATAGTAAAATGCTCTTGTAGCACTCCAAATCCTCGCTTGACATCCTTCCTTAGAGGTTCTTGAGCTGCGACAAAATTAAAGTATTTTGGCCATTGTGGACATTGAATTATTTGAACAAATGTCGCCCGTGAGGGATATACTTCATCAGCTAAATAACATCTCATTGTATAATTATGGTCGTTAATTGAGTAGTTGGCTAGGGGAGCTCGACCTTCGACAAGGTTAGTAAATAAAGAAGATTGATCCAACACATTGATATTATTGTGTGATCATGGTAGTCCAAATAACACATGTCATATTTAAAAATCATGAGAAAGCACAACTTCAATAATTAATGAAGGATCATGGTGGTCTCCACGAGCATATATACCTCTTCCCTTAACTAGACAATTCTTCAACTTCCCATGCATGTAGTTGATGCTACCCAACATCCTATAAAACCCTTGTTGCTCACCTTCTAATAGCTAGCAATCTATAAATGTCGGTGTTGTTCAGTTTTCTCAAGTACTTGTCTCTGAAAGTATCGGTGATTTTTTAATAAACCTTTTTAGTGCTTTAATTAACTACTTTTACTTATCTTCGCATAGTTGTCTACAACATCTACCACAAAACTATAAGCAAACATCCTCATAGTAACAGTGACCTTGTAAAGTCGTTATAAACCAAAATGGCCGATAGCATATATATTTTTTGGACAAAGTATGTGTCGTAAGCTTCTATTGCATTAACAATTCAAATGAATAGAGATCGGCTTATACAAAACTTCCTTCAAAATTGTGTTGGAGTGTACACAAAGTTTTTAGCCAAATAATAATTATATAATATGATGGCCTTCAGTTTGTCCTCCATTCATGACTACATGTCTTGGATTAAAACCACAAAATTTTCTCCACCTTTTCTCATTCTTCTTATAGAATTGCCATTGTCAAAATCTATATTTTCAATTCTTTATTAAATTTAGAATTAATAAGTTTTTGCCAAAGCTCGTTCCCTTTATCATGTGGCGTAGGAAGAAGAGGAATTGTTTGAGGACATTTTAATTTTTTTTTGCATAAAGTAATAAAGATGAATTAGAAATAAAATTAGGAGACATGAAAGATAACAAAACACACAAAAACAAAGACAAAGGTCATGGGGAAATGATGATAAAAAAATAGTATAAAGAACGTCTCCAAAAGTAGACGTTATAAAAAAAGTCTAAAAAGGGAGAAATGATGAGGGGGCGCCTTGTGAGGAGAAGTGATAGATTAAAAAAGAAACGAAAATGCGTGTGGAGTACGTGCTCATGGATGTGAATCGTCAGAATATTATAGGCCCCACATGATCTGACGGTTCATAGCCGTAAGTACGTTTTGCGCATGTATTTGAAGGGCACGAGGTTGCTTTTTTTCCTTCCGGGCAGCCGGGGCCATGCACAGAAGATGCGACCGAAAGCAAGCAACGGTATCGCTACTCGCGCGTCTCACCAAGACGGGAGATGGAGAAAGCGACGGATCAGTCGTACACGACAAGACCGAAAGGCCGCGTAGGATGCCCCACACTCGAGAAAGTATCTGGTAGAACCGCTCTACCACGTGGCTGTGCATACCTCTATTCACATTTAAACACGTACACCGAAAGTCATGCCTCATCTTACTCACTTGTAAACACGTATCAATTGGTTAAACTTGTCAAACATCAATAAGACGTATCTACCACGTGGCCCGTGCAACGGTTCCACAGGATAATTTTTCCCCACACTCGGACCCTGTCCTTTTTAGAGATTAAACCCTTAATGCTATATCTTAGTTACAGGCAGCCACCCTTGCCTTTCACAAATTGCACTTTCACGCCCACGTTTGTAGCCGTTGCCACAAAATATGAATTCGAAGTTCGAATTAGGGTTTTTTTTTCCATACACGGAACCCCTGGTCATTGATGATCACCAAACTAACGACGAAAGTGAAATCCCTAACCTATTTTGTGTTACTAATGGAATGTAAATCCTTCATCTACCATGAAGATAATAAAATATTTTAATAAAATTAAAAATATGTGTTTACACACCCTAATGCTTATAATTTTTATGTGATTTTTTGTGACATTTTTACTATTTTTTTATATTTTTTGATAAGGAAATGTTATACTTTAACATATTTATTTTTGTGTATTTAACCCCGGTGTTCCTAACCATTGAGTCGAGTGTGGGGCTTAGTCATAACTGTTGGGCCTATAGCGCACCACTGAGGTTTTCGGCAAAAAAAGAAAAAAAATAATAACTAAAGGATTGGACTTGCTCGAGCCTGATCTATAAGAGTCTGGATGCCCCCTTCTACAGAGTCTCCGGTTGCTGACCGTCGTGGTTTGGTGATGACGGAGGCGGCCTCCCTTCTGGCCCATTATGCTCCTCTACCAAACTCGTCCCTCCTGTCTCTCCATTTCTCTTTTCTGACACCACCATAGCCGGTCCAGGGCCGGCCGGAGCTTGCCTGGCTCCGCCTCAGACCCACAATGGTGGTAGGACCAATCCAACCCAACCCCACCAGCTCCCAACTCGGCCTCGCCTCTCCCTAGTTAGCCCTCTCCCTCTCACTCATTTATGAATTATGATTTCCAGTCAGTTGGCTATCGACTCCTCCTCCTCGGCCTCACGATGGTGGGATGTCGTGTCTCCTGGCCCCATTTGGCCCTGCCGCTCCTCCCCCTGTCGAGAGAAATCCGCCTAACCCCCTTTTTGTTTGCGATTCACTTGGGTGAGTCATGGCTGGCCAAGGGCGGCAAGCTTTTGGCGAGCCACTCGCTAGTAAAACCTCAATCCGGCCATGTTAGTGCAATAGCCTAGGCCCAACCCCCCCCCCCCCCGCCGCTGGCTCTTATCCCTCACGTTTCCGCCTTGTTTCCCCCAGTTAGTCTATTTTGGGCATTGTGACTGCCACCATCAACTGGACTTGGCCGATCAGACCTTGGTCTAGCTCTACCCAGGCATGGCGATGGCGGGTGGCTACTCCCCCCGGCCTGGCAATGGTGGCATGGCCACTCTAGCTCAGCCCTGCCACGTTCTGGCCTCCTCCATTCATGCTCCTCTGTTACATAAAAAATATAAAAAATTTATTAATTGGTGTAAAACATGGTTCATATGTAATTAATTTGGCGTGTATGTAAACATCTATATCATGACATGATAATTCTTTACTAGTTACATGTAAAAGACATCGTGGAACCCTCAAAATATGGCTTAAATAGAAGCATAAAAGTCAATTTTTACACTGGTGATCTATCAGCCTCAGGGGAGATTGATCAGTCATACAGGAATGACAAACAATCATTTTGGCGATCAATCGGTCCTTCTGGGCGATTGATTTCCAAATAGGGTGATCAATCGATCTTCAAGAAGGACCAATAGATGGCTAGATAGGGCAATTGATCGATCTTCGTAAAATCGATCATAGTCCTTTGAACACTTCATGAAACTTCATATAATCATTACCTAAGCCTAAAACATGATAGATCTTACATTTCTCATGGTAAAACATATATAAACAACATCAAATAATCTATTTTAGAAAAGTCAAAACCACCCATCCATAAGCTTCAAAACATGAATCTACCCACATTCATGGTGCTAAAAGTAAAAAGACCTCTTCAAATGAAAACCATTTACCTCTAATCGGATTGTAGACCACCCCTTGAATGACCTTCAAGTTCAAGAATCCCTTCCCATCAAATTGGGGTTTCATTAGTCCTAAGCAAAATCTAACTTTTTGCACAAAAAATAAACTCTAATCAACTAGTAGGTGGTAGATCCAAGACTTTCTTGTGTTAAAAATGAAAATAACAAGATCTAGTGTTTCAAATCAAGATAAAGGAATGAGCTTGATAGGAAAGAAAGTCATAATTCCAATAGAAGAGGGGAAAGGGCAAAATCGAAAGAACAAATGAAGCATTAAAGAGATTTTACCTTAAGATTGAAATTTCCTCTTTGAGAATGGGGGTAGAGCCCTTCTAGTTTCTCAATCTCAGCCTTTCTCGAAATGGAAATGGGCTTAGGTTGCTATTTATAGTAGGTCCATTTGGGCTAAAAATGGGCCCAATAAGACTTAAGTTAAGCCATAAACTTGTAACGGACCCCAAAAATAAAATTGATCAAACTCAAGCCCGTTTAGAAAAACAAGAGAGGGTCAACGGGCTAAGGAGTTGGCATGCAACCCGAGGTGGACGTGGGTCCCAAGGGTGGCCCTACTTCCTTAATTAAGGAATTAATGACAATTTGACACTGGTAAGTGTGGCTTTTGCTGGATTAAGCTAGGCACTAATGTTCTCCCACAAAAAAAAATTGAATTAAACCCAAGAAAATCATCCTTAAATCAACCCATCACATCCACAAAATCAAAACAAATCAAAAAATTAAAAATTTATAATAATGAGAAAACTGTAAAACTCACATATCTTACACAATGCCTAGTATAGGGACACATAAATTTTTTTAAAATATTTTCTTAATCACCCATTATGACCACAATGCATGATTAGTGGACATGTGGAACCTTTTGGATTTGGTTCTTAAGTATCTCCCTCACCACTTCTTTGTTGATGTAGTAGCCTCCCATTTTTGGCCACCAAGCCTTCGTAAGGACCTAGACAAGTCCAAATTTTTATCTCCCAGTTGCCCCTAAACACATGGGATATTTAACATGCAAATGCTAAGAGCATCTCCAACGCAGGGTGCCATTTCCAAATGACGTATTGTGTGGAGGAAATGGCTCCCCAATCAGTCCAACCAGGGTGCCCCCCCCAATTTTTGTAATCAATTGTTTACTTTTCATTTTATATCTCTTCTAAATTAAAATATTATATTTAAAATTTATGATTGGAGTTCACATATTGTGAAATTACCACATAGGAATATTGACGAGCCCCTTGAGCATCTCCAACGACTCAATTTAACATACTCTAACCTTTTCTATTTAGCAAAGCTAGAAAAATTGTACACACATTATGCATGTAAATACAGATTAACTAAGATAAAATAAAATAAATTAGAAATAAATTATATATTGAACAAAGGTTTCTCTTGCATGCTATAATTATAATACATCGATTTCAGGATTACAATGAACATAGTTATACACACAAGCTCAATATTAACTCACATACACTTGTAGTAAGCATTGTAAACTTCAAATCTCATAGCTAAAATATTAAGTCATAGTTAGTGAAGACAATGGTGTCAAAGGACTTTGTGTCGTAGTATATGTTATTCATATTTATGATTAGTTTGATGACATGTCTCATTTGATAGAGCCCTTCAAGGGTTTTCCAAGGGCATTAAAAATATGCAAATCTAAGTATATATAATATATATATATATATATATATAAATATAAAAAATATTATATATGTGGGGCCTACAAAAAAGTTCAAAAGAACATAGTCATGTTAGATTTCATTTGATAGAGCTTGTTGACAACTTTCTAACGATACAAAGAGCATGCGAATTTGAATTTGGGAGTACAATATATAATATTATACAGTTAAAATTAACATAATTAAAAATTATAAATTAAGATTATACTCCTTATGTCCTACATTAATAGTTCTATTTGAGAAAAAAATATTACAAATAATAGCTCTACTTTATTAAATTTAATAAGTCAGGTACTTAAAAAAGAGTATTATAAACTTATTTTTCTTTCTTATTTTATAATTAAATAAAAAATATTATTTTTTAAATATAATTATTTATATAAGGCTAGTAATATATTTGACCTTTTTAAGATTAAAACTGATCAAATAGGGATAAAATAGAAATTAATAATATAAAACATAGATCAAACTGTCGGATTTTAAAAGTTCTGCAACATATTAATTTACTTTATATTATAAATATGATAAAATAAGCACCACAAAGCCAAGGGATGTAATGGAAAATTTTCATATATAAAGGATCTCAGTTGGAGTTGTCGGATAACACCGGGGGCAATATTGCAAAATTTCACAGCCCTTCAAACATGCCAATGTTCTCGCCGCCACGCATTCCCGCTTTTGCGCGCGTACAAACAAAAAAGACGACAGAAAAGCCATCGTCAATCCCATTTCCGTAATTCCATCCAAAAAGCATGGCAAATCTGTTATGCCATATGAAGCCTCCCTCCCTGCCTCCCTCCCTCCCTCCCTCCCTCCTTGCGTCATTTGCAGAAGCAGAGAGACGCCACTTGCCGGCGGGCGCCCATTCCGTCTCCCTTTCCGGCCGTTTCCGCCGTGCTCTTTTTGGTGGAACGGAGATGATGTCCGGAACTGAGGCGCCTTGCAGCTGCGTGGTTCTGGAGGGGAAGGATGGGAAGAAGGGGGCAGCGGCGGAGGGGGAGGGGAAGACCAGGCTGTTCCGTTACCGGGTGGAGAAGATTTTCCCGGTGTACGCGATGAGTCGGCCGAATTCTCCGACTTTGTCGTCGGAAGCGGCGGTTTTGGGGCTTGGGTTGTCGGAGGATCCCATTTGGGAGGCCATTAGAGTGGAGGCGAAGTCGGAGGTTTGTCGTTCTCATTTGGTCTATTTCGTTTGGAAATTTGAACTCTTATTCTGAATATTGTTTGTCCTTGCGGCGAAATAGTGGAAAATCATCCATATAGAAATATGAGGCTTCAAGTTTCTTGTCAGTTTTTTTTCTTATCACTTGCAGTAATTTTAGTGAGTTGATTTTTTAGTATATGGGTCGTAGTTTATCTCTTTAATATGAAAGATTTGGCTTGAATTTTGTTACTTTTGAGCTTTAAGTAGTTTATTACTTGCAGTAATCTTAGTACGCTGATTCGTTTGTGTTTTTTCTGGTCGGGTCTTAGTTCATTTAGTCAAATTTCATATCTTTTGCTTAAATTTGTTCATTGCAATTTACTTTGTTGTAAGTTGAACGTGTCTATGTTTCTACTTTGTTTTATACAAGGTAGCATCGGACTTATGATTTGTACGATCTTTCAAATGAGGCCGAAATTTAGTCATCTTAGATTATTGTTAACTTTCTGAATTCCTTTTCTTTTAAATAATGTGTCTACGTGACCATTTTAATTAAATTAGATAAATTATCTGTTCACTTTAAATGTTAACATAGGTTTTGGTTCATTGTTATAACAATTTTTTTTATTGTTTCCACCTTTTTTCCTCTTTAGGCTTATCTTATTTTGGTTTAGCCATTGCCCAGGGAAAATTTTGTGAATTTGTTCTATTTTGCATTCTTAGTCTTTTCATTTTAATTAGTAGACTTCTAGTATCGTTTTGACATTGCCGCATCTTACTGGCGTTTTGAATGATATCTAGTGTGGATTGTTTATACTAATCTCAGTCTTTGTTCATTCTTCTGCTTTCCAATTTGAATGATATCTATATCCCCATTATGTTTCATTTTTTGTGTGCGCAGCTGTTGTTGTCAGCAAAACAATTACTTATCTATTAAAAGCAGAACGTTCAATGATATTATTCAAAGACATTCTTGATGATCATTGACTTATTTATTTTTCTATGACAGTTTAGTGTTCTTTGAATTTCAGTTTCCATTTAGGTTTTTAATTTCTGCTCGTCTAGTTTTTTTTGTATCATTTTCTTTTACAATTCTTAGGTGATATTGCTGCATTTCTTAAACATCTCAAACCGTTTTGGATTTTGGTTAAAAACAATGAAACTTCCAACTTTCGTTTGAATAATTTCCATTTTTGTCCTTTCAATATGGTCTTCATTAAATTCGTTTATACTTGTTATGGTCAGCCTTAGCAAGTGTGAGATGTCTATACAGAAATTGCAAGGATTGGAGTTGTCAGTTATTCTATTAATTTAATTAATTTATTTCTTTATAAAATTTCCGATAAAATTTTGCCCATGTTTGTTATCCATATATAGAATTTGAACAGCTCTGCACCTTTTTTGGTTTGGTTGTATGTTCTTGCGGCTATTAGTTGGTTTATTCAACCATTACAAGGATTTTTAAGGACTACTCAATTTGCCAATTACTGATGATGACAACCTTGGGGTTTTGATTTCTGACTTTTCCAATTTTTTTCATGCATTAATGGTAATATTTCTTTAACTATTCCAGTTATTGCACAAAGGGACTTTGAAATTGAAAAAGTAAATGCTAGAATATTTTATTCTTTGGCTGTAGAAAGAGTTTTGCAAGCTATTCTTTTGATTAATATATTGGAACTATGGCTTTGGTGTTGTTACTTCTGTTTCCATAAGGGAATTAATTACTCGTTATTCTTGTTGATGTTCTTGGCAATGATTCAGGCAGAAAAGGAGCCACTCTTGAGCAGTTTTTTGTATGCTAGTATTCTATCTCACAGTTGCCTGGAGCGGGCATTGGGTTTTGTTCTTGCTAACCGTCTTCAGAACCCAACTCTTTTGGCAGCTCAATTGATGGATATTTTTGATGATGTCATGATGCATGATAGAGGTATCCAACGCTCTATTCGACTAGATCTCCAGGTGATTCATTGCTTCTGATGACCATATTAAGTTATTTTTTTGTATTGTTTGCATATATTAAGTATCTTGTTTATTTTTTGGTTGGTTATAAAAATCAGTCATCTGAAGCATGAAAAAGTTTCATACAGGCATTTAAAGATAGAGATCCAGCTTGCCTGGAATACAGCTGGGCATTGTTGTATCTCAAGGTTTGTATTGGACTTTTGTATTTTATGGTTTTTCTTTCAGATATTGAATTTGGCTAAGTTGAAATCCTGTAGAAGTCTTTTTTTTTTACATATTATCATAAGTTATAATTCCAACTTTTGTTACTGTGAATATCTTGTGTGCTTGTAGGGTTACCATTCTTTACAGTCATATCGTGTTGCTCACGCCCTGTGGAAAAATGGACGCCAGGTTTTAGCATTGGCATTGCAGAGCAGAATAAGTGAGGTTAAATTTCGAAGCTCTTTTGTATTCTTCTTTTATCGGCCATTGCTAGGTATAGCTTTTCAATAATGCCAGTAAAAATATTATTTTCCCTATATTATTTTGTTAAATTGTTGGTATCTACTCCTATGCAGGTTTTTGCTGTGGATATACATCCAGGTGTGCCTTTTTCTCTCTTTATGTTTTTTCTTCTGTGATTTGGATTTTTACATACTCATGCCACCAAAAAATAGGAGCTTTTCATCTTACAGAGAGTGCTGATAAATGAAGGGAAAGGAAAGTAAGGAAACACTATTATTTACCAGTAAGGAAGAATGAGCAGTCCATCTGACTTGATGTGGCTGATTTTCCTGTGCCCACAGAATTTTGGATATATGTTAAGAAAAAGAGGGCAATTAGCAGTGAACATAAGGCAAAAGCACCTCATAAGGAGTCTTATTGTTTAGAGAGGATACCCAGCTCACCCCATGTTGTAGAAGTTCCTAGATAGTGCTGTTGTCCTCATCTAGTGAATGCACTGCCTTGCCTTTTTATCGGGAAAGATGCCAATAGCCTCTGATCAATATTTTGGTTTTGGCCTTCTGGCGACCATATCTATCAGTAGTTGAGAAGTACTGGAATTTCCTTCTCACTTACTGTACGGTTTCAAATGGGAGCAACACATGCTTGATGCTATAATCAGACAATGGTTTTGAAACATTAAAATAGAGAAATAAACGTCCGGCAAGTGTGATGCATGGACCAACCACGGTCAGGTCTACTTTTTCTTGCCTTGCTTGCCACTTCATTCAGTCATATGTTCTATTCTGAGACACTGGCCATTCACACTTTTTCTTTCTAGTTTAATTGGGAGCTGTTTGCTTTCAAGCAGGACAGCTTATTGTGCTGCTTACCTTATATATATGCTGCTCGAAATGTATTTCATCCCAGACTAGACAAAGAGGAAAGTATGCTTCTTACACCACATCTTTGAGACATCTCTTCTCCTATTTTGAAAGCGCAATAACTGACTGTTCACTTGGAACCAATTAATTTGTTGGCTAAAAATTTAAAAACAACAACTAAACTTTAGATCTGCTTTAGGTTGCGGCTTTTGTCATAATGAAGCTGGAAATAGCAGCCTGTTTAGAAGCATCTTGCAAGCAAGCGAAGAGATGCTGCTGCTGAATATCATGGGTCTGCAGTGCCATGATCCTTCTGTTTGGAAAAATTGAGGACACTGATGACTAAATTCATCAATCATTACTCAATCAGAAGGTTTTAGAAAATTAATAAAGTACACCACATATCTTCAAGCTTTACCTTAGACCTGCAATGAGACAGAGATGACTTACTGACATATAGAAAGATTGCTAGTGTGGAGAGTGGGTAGAAGGGAATTTTCCCTCGTATGGAGTTGCAGATTTGAGTAGTGAAGGAAACTAGGTAATGGATAGAGTAAATTAAACTCCATTGAGGTAGAAAAAAACAGAGGTGAATTTGGATTTTTTTGGTATTTTTCTAGTGGGGAAGGAGAGTGCCTTGTGCTTTATAGAAAAAGCAAGCAGAGGTAGTACTTCAATGCTGAAGAGAGCTGGAAAAGATGTGTGCCTTATGAAGACAGGGCAAAGAATAGATGAGCAAAGTTGAACCAATGCTTATGTGGATGCATTCTCCTTATCTTTGTTAGGTGCCTTACCTTTCTTGCTCGTGGTCTATCTTTGCTTTAGCTTATGAGTTAAGAGGACTAAACATCTTGCTTTGCGCATATGCACGAACTCCTTCATTTTGCCTTGTTCCACTGCATCTTTGGTTTGCTAGATTGCTCATTGTTTGGAGCAGACGAATCCTGGGAACGAAAGGAAAATTCATTGAGGATAATTTCTTTGTTGGAAAAATGAAAGGGGAGGAACCACATTACCGATTTTCTTAATCGGTCTGGATTCCAATGCCTGGGGAAACTTGTCAAGATAAATGACATCATCTCTATTGCTGCTTTCTTCTAGCCTTGAAACATTACCCATCCCCCCCTTCTCCCCCTCTTTTCCTTTTTCCTTAATATATTAATTTCTGTTTCTAGCTACCAGGGGGGTCTAGGTCAAAACCACTCTCCTTTGAGGTCAGGTGGCCTCCCTCCACTAGTACCTGATCTTCCCTTTCATTTCTTTGTCTTCCTTCAATTTGGATCCACAAATAGGCAAAGTAGGAGCCCAACTCATAGTTTGCAAGAATGACATCTAGGTTTGGTTTATGGATGGATTTCGTCAATGAAAGTCTCCAAGTCAGTCACTGTCAACAAAATGCGGCGACGCTTTGCTTATGGGGAATGCTTATAAAAAAACTCATGTGCTTGTGCTTGAAGAGAGAAGCGTAGGCGAATACACGTTTCTTACCCTTTTGAGTTCCTGGTGCGTTCCTTGATTGAAGTAACATTTTTGTTACTGTGCCCTACGAAAGAGGACACTATGAAACTGCTTGCACTATTGAGGTACCAAGGTGCGATCAGCCTGGCTAGTAATAGAAATAGTGATTTTACTACTGAAGGAAATAGGCCTTGATTGAAACAGTTTCCCTTTTAGTAATAATGGCTATACTACTGAAGGATGAAGGGCTTGAGTGACACACTTTCCCTTTGGATGAAAAAGCTTTCTATAAGTCATGTTGTGATCCAAATGTTTTAATCGAAGATATTGGAATTGCTGGGCTAGGGTAAGTCACATGAGTGATCTATGTTCTGGGTGACCTAAATGCACAGTTCAGGGAGCACTGGCATATAATATGTGATGCAAGTGAACATTTAGAAAAATGATGTTGCGAAATTCAGTTGTTTGTTCCATTGTCGATCTTATCTATGTTTCTGAAACAGCTGAAGCAGCCCTAAAGGGACTCTTGAATTTTGAGGGACTATTATGAGCTCAAAATATACAAGTGTTGTTTTGTGGAAGAGCTCAAATTTAAATCATTCACTTGCTTCAAGTACTATTGATGTTGGAGTATTGACTTAATTCCTGTGATCTTATGAAGATCCAGAGAAATTGTTAGAATACCATGGAAGAGTTTTGAGACTGAGGTCACGTACCACATTTATATGCCTAGGTGTATTGGCACAAGATATTCCTCTTGGCTCATGCCATGATATATGATTCCTCCACACATCAATTTGCTTTTCATATTGATGAACCAGAAGAGATGTTAACCATGATATATACTATGTCTGTTTTTAGTTGTATGTATTTTCTATAGAAGCAGTTTGTCTTTGGACAATAATGATAAGTTAATGAAGTTTAGTTATTGCTTGTAGCTGCAAAAATTGGTGATGGAATTTTATTGGATCATGCAACTGGGGTAGTGGTTGGGGAAACTGCTGTTGTAGGGGACCGGGTTTCAATAATGCAGGTCAGTATATTTTACCTGTTTTCCATTGTACTGTGACTATTCTCCTTTTTGTTTCTCATATTATTGCCTCATGCCAAACACTTTGAGCATATTGAACCGGATTCTAGCTTTATGGTCTTGATTATTTTATCTATAATTTTGCATCATAGAGTGATCTTTTGATGAATCCAGCTATGCTGGGCAAGGCCTGCCAGACGGGACTGTAGTCCATTCTGCTCTTCTTTTACTGACTTTTGGATCCATTTTTTTATAGCAACTCAATGCACTCTGCCACACACGCTCTCACACTAGGTGCCAAAGGACCATGATTTGACCCTGGGTCCAACCAGTGCACCACATATTGGATTGGCCCTTTTGGGTCTGAATTATTATTCTCCTTTTTTTTTTTGTCTTTTTTCACCCAATCTGTACTTTGATGATTGCCTCACTTGATACCTGTTTAATTAGACGAAATAGGAAAAGGCAACATATATTTGTATGAAACATCTACTTCACACATAATGATTAGTTATGATCACCTTATAAGAGTAATTGAGTTGAGGCACACTTCACTTCTACTTATAGCTGAGATTGCATTTGCTTATGATTACACAAAAGCCAAAGCAGAAGCTGAAGCGAGAAGGCTGCCCAACCAGCTTCTGTTTCGGGCTTCTTTTTGGCTTTTGCTACTGTGGAAGCCCTTATGTAAAAAAATATGCAAATGTAGCTTTGAGAAAGGAGTTCCTGGAAGCTGAAAGACCCAGAAGGGAGTTGGAGAGTGGTTGGCATATGCAACCTAATAAACATAGGTTTCCTAGAATGGTGTCAAACAACTGTTAGTTACGATTTGTCGGCATTTTTGGTGTAAATTTATTCATCCAAAACTATGCAATAGTACATGAGGAGAGCTTAGTTCGGCTTATTAGATGTAAAATAGCTAATATAGCTTGGAACTAAGTGGATAACATTTAGTGTAGGTACTTTCTTGTGACACTACCATCATTAATTAATCGGTCTGCGTGGCAAGTTTCTCTTCTTTAACTTGGTCAATGGGCCAATTATATTGTTTAGTTCTCTTTCAAATACTTATGCAAGTTGACTTCTGTTCTTCAACTTATAACTAATGAAATTATGCAGCTTTATTGTCTTATTAATTACTGGTTATACATTTTTTTCATGCTGGTAGGGTGTGACTTTAGGAGGAACTGGGAAAGAGAATGGAGATCGTCACCCTAAAATTGGTCAAGGTGCGCTTATTGGAGCTTCAGCTAATATTCTTGGTAATATCAGAGTAGGTGAAGGAGCTATGGTTGCTGCTGGGTCCCTTGTGTTGAAGGATATTCCTGCTCACAGGTACATAGTGGTTATGTAGCAGTGATATTAATTATTGGGTTGAAGTTCCTCTCTACATCCATGATCTTCATTTCTGGCTATCTACTCTGTGAATTATGGCTACCGTGACTAGAAGAGTTATATGCTTTTCTCCCCACAATGGTTTTTCAGAACGGTCTTTCGTTGACCAAAATGTCATTTTATATGGTGTCACAATCTTTAAGAGGCTTCTGGCAAAATTTCCATCTCCTAAATGCTGGGACTGGATTCTATTGATGTTTAGTGATATAGAATAAGAGATACTGGTGCATAATTGCTGAAAATTGCACGCTTCAAATTTCATTTAAAGCTTAGAAATGTTTATGCCAAGGATAGGTTTTTCATAGCTCGTTCTTGTATATGCTGGTGTTGATTTTTGGCTCCCCCACTTACTACTGACTATCTATCGGCCCGAAAAAGGAGTTTTTCATGTCCAGACCTTTCAAAACAAAAATTAGAAGCCATAAAATGTTCATTTATGCTTGTGTGAATAAAAAAGCTTATTGTAATGATTAAGGACATTACAAATGAATGAAATGGCTTGATGAAGAGCAGAGCTCAGATTTGTCAACTTCAGAGTTTTGCAAATGTAATTAATGTAGATGTTTGATGGTGGTGCTCTGTTCTTTCATGCGTATTATCTTGAAAAATGTAGAAATGCTCATTGACTTACAATTTGGAAGTACCCAGAAAAGGAAGCACAAACAAGTTGGGCCTTGTGCATATATAAAGTGGTAAATTAAACTGAATCAAACAGGAGGGCCTACTTTGTAAAGTTAGTTGAAAATTAAAGAGACAATAAAGCTTATATATATTTAATAACCTGTAAAGCAGAACTTGTTGATTGTGGGTTATGTGTAGCAAAGAATCTTTTACAACTCAAGAAAAATACATGAGGATTCCTCTAGAAGCTGTAGTTAACCTGTATTTCTGGAATCTTTAACTTGTATTATCAATTTGATTATGAAGAGTCAAATGCTGGTATAGAATCCATGTCGCCCACCCCAGAGAGCTGGGTTAAGGTTGAGGTGATGATGATAGTGACATAAAGTTGGCAATGTTCTTGATTGCTGTGGAATAAGCGAAGAACAAAATTTGTGATTATGGTGAGAATAGTTTTACTTGGCTATCAATAAGGGTTAAAGAAATGGGGAAAAAGGAACCTGCGGCCGCTTGTGGTCAAGACTCAAGATCTATTAGATTTAAGATCTCTTGCGCTTCTACTGTAAAAAAAAAGGAGGCCACCACTGGTGTGCCCATCAGGTGGCCGCACCTGCTCCTCACTACTGGCTTCCTAAGTGGCCAACCGCATGCTGATGTAGTTTTCCTGTCGGACAAATACGACCTTTTACCCACCGAGACTGGGGTAAAGCAAGGTGGAGGCCCCGATGGGCAGAGTGAGGCAGGCAGGCTGGGGTAGAAATCCCACATCCCTTTGTTTTGCAAGGCTTCCCCGATGATTCCTATCTGCAGGAGGCCATGGTGGAGCTGTGTAAGGTCAGGGGCATGAGGGACCAATTAAGGAAAGCAGGAAGAAGATGTGAAGCTAAGGTTGTCTTCTCCAGGCTTGGTGTTCTAGAAGCCAGGCAGGGAAGAGTGATCAGGCAAGAGGGGAAGGTGGCGGCGGGAGACAGGTGGGGAGAAGGCAGAAGCCTTCATTGAGAGTCGAAGGGGGAAAATGTGACAAAGGGTAAAGTGTGAGAGCTGTCCAATCAAATCTGATGGCTCTCACACCCACAATCGGAGGCCGCATAGCCTGAGGTTACTTGCAGGCTACTTGCTTTTTGAAGAAATTTTTAGGTTTCTTCATCTTCTTTTTCTTTTCTATTTTTCCTTATGTATTTAGGGTTTCGGGTGTATTCTGTTTGATCCATTAGAAGTTTTTTAAGATTGACTGGTATAGATATTGCACTTTGTAGTTGTTTTTGTAAGTAGATGACCTTTAGTTGGTTGGATTTATTTCACCTCCTTCTGTAGCCACTGAAAGTGCATGATGACTTTGTCTCACAACATGTTGTCCCACATCATTTGCTTGAGTTGTTGACATAGGCGTTTACCGCATTCACAACTTTTAACAGGCTACAAGCTTATGGTTGTAGAAAAATATGTCAAAGGTGTATGTGGAGCATGGAAAAATTTGGCAATGAATTCTATGTTATTTGGACACATGCAACTTTACTCCCTTTTCTTTTCATAGAAGCGGTGTTATTAATATGTGAAGTTAAATAACTAATCTTCCATCATTAACTAAGTGGTGGCTAGTGATATTATTTTAATTAATAGTAAAAGCGGTAGGTTGCATATAGCTTGATAAAAGTTTTTCTTGGAATTTGAAGCATGGCCGTTGGAGTTCCTGCAAAAGTTGTTGGATACGTGGAAGAGCAAGATCCCTCTCTGACAATGAAGCATGGTTGGTTAAACAAAAAGTTCACTACATTTATAGTCACTTGATCTTATCTTCACTTTATGTTTTTTCCTGTAAATACAGATGCTACTAAAGATTTTTGTGAACTAGTAGCAGTTCGCTCAATGGAAGCAAGATTTAACGGTGAGACACTGCAAGTATTATTTTTGTTTATCGTGACCTTGCTTTTAGCTCTCACTAAGGTGTCCTCTTCCTCTTCCCAACTTTTGTGATAGTGCTCTCCCTTCCGTTTTGATTATTTTAGATTTTTTATCTATTAATATATTCATTTTTTTTTACTTAAAATGTTTTTTGTACAGGCTTTCTGACTTTGGGAAGGAAGTGATTTTTTGAAGCCCACTTACAGTTGGACACTTAATATGGGAGGGAGTAGTAAACATGGGTCTGCTATTTATTAAGGAAGAAACTCTCTTTCGATCTGAAAAAAAGGAAGAATAATTCTGTCATTGGAGTACACATTTCCATCTCTTGCAGAAAAATACTTGATCAAATGGGACCAGCCTCAAAGCCCTGATGTTGTAAAATGTATCAATATGGTAGTAGATACGTTCTAAGAAGTCGCTACATGTATAATGACAAACATGTATAAGTTGGTTGCTCCAGTGTATATGTGATGCAATGATGCCCATTTTAACTTCTTTAACAAGCTGTACAAATTCATGAGGAGATGTGTGTAAAGGGGGAGAGAGACTGAAGAAAGGAAAACGTGGAAGGAGACGCCTAGCATCTCCCTATGGCAGGGGAATTTCTTGCAGCTTACTGCCTCCACCTCTCACTGAAGCTTGTTCCTCTTGTCTTATGCAAATAGATGGGCCAACCAACATAATCATCATGTGGTTTGTAAACCTAAGGTATTTTATTGCACTGTTTACTTGTTATAATAAGTTAGCCTTTATAAATTTTTAGATTTTGCAGTTCCTCATTTCAGTTAATTAATAGGATTAGTGTAATTCAATTTATATAATTTTCAAATTCATGCTTTACGCCCGTGCATGAAGTCCACAGGGGCCTGCACCATCAAAGTGTTCTACATGGGCCCACATGGGCCTGCACCATCAAAGCATTATGTGTCTTCAATTCACACACTAAAGTCCGTTTGGCTACTAATTTGGAGGAACACAAAAGCTGGATTTTTGGGAAATTAATTTTCAGAAAGCCAAATCCCCGTTTGTATACAATATTGGGAAAAATATATTTTTTGCAGGATTTTGCAGAAATCCTATTTGAATAGGAAAAGGGGAAAGCCGATTAAAAGGTTTTATAATTACCTTTAAAGGTTTTATGATCACTCTTTCTTCCTCTGTTTCAGCCCTCTCAATTGATTCAACTTGGATCATCCGCTTAGATATTATATTGCTTGTTAGAAGTGGGTATTATTAAATGGGTTAAGCTTATATTATTTAGATGGACATGATAACGGTTATGTGGGTCAAACTCATATTACTCAAGTGGGTTAAGCCTATTTGGTAGAGAAAGCCTAAACCTACTTCATATTGAATGAGAATAACACATGAGAATTGGTTAAAAGAGTGAATAGTTCCACATCGCCTAGGTGAAGTTGATGATGTTGGTATATAAAGTATTAGTTTGGTCTTTTATGTTAGGCTCTTGGGCTAATCTACTTTTGTGAGGGAGAGAGATGTTGGACAAATGCACTTTGGTGGGCTAACTTACACGCGCGCCTTGCCGCTGTCCGGCAGGCTCGGTTCGCATGCGCGGTCGACTGGGTTAGGTTGGGTCAACATTATAATATTTTTGGGATAAATTCATTTGGTCTGATTTGGGATTTTTCGTCCATTTTATTGTGTTGGTGTTAGCATACTTACTGTGGTTCGCTACATGTACTGTGTTGGAGGTGCTCTTACGATATATGGTTAATTGTCTTATCCTGAGAGGCAAACGCCTGCAAGTCTTAAGCATCTATAAGGGAGGGCGAATTTTGTCTTAAGGTTAGAGCGGATTGCTTGATTCGGTTATAATCATTCCAAGTAAGATTTCTCATCACAAACAAGGCAAATGTACAAAAATAACATTACTTTCTCTCCCGTCATCCAAATTTCTCATCAAATCAACCCTTGATTCATTAAAATTTGGATTAGAGACGCTAGGCCAATTGGCGTGTTTACTACTTGGAATCAATGTCCAACTAATAGCGAAGGAAGGTAAAAGAAAAATATTAGAGTACCTTCACCTTCAAGAATCACAAGTTCATCGCAGCAAAACTCATCTTGTGAATGCAACAACTCAACCGAAGAGACTATTTCGTCAACTTGAGGAGTGAACTGTTTCTAAGTTGAACTTCCATCTTCTGTTTTAAACTCTTAAAACCTTTTTCTCTTCTTGTGGCACTGCACATATTGTTGTACATTTAGAATCAAAATGTAACGGAGAAACTAAAATATATGGGCGAAGAGTAAAAAAAAAAAATGTAATTTCCCTTATACCTATCAGATTCTCTGACCTCTGCACATCTGCATCACTCGTAAGCATTTGGTTTTTGGATCTTTGTATAGCATTACCCGTGTGGATATTGGATTAGTGTCGTGATTTTGCAATAAGTCTTCTATTACCATGTTAATATGCTTAATATCTATCATATGCGTCTACTTGCTGTGAATGCATTGAACAAGCATACTCCCTCCGTCCTAAATTAATAATTCTATTTGGTTTTTTAATTAGTTTATTTTGAAAAACCAAATAGAACTATTAATCTAAAACGGAATGGAGAGGCAAGTAGCTGCTCATCCAACAAATTGGATTGGCAACCATGACAAACGCCAACCAAATTACCTTCACGAGCTATGTGCATGATTAAAATTTCTATGGAAAAGTGACACAGGTGCTTATGGAGATCCATCTTTATTTGCTTGTAATGGGGCCCTTCATGTCCCACACCCATTTTTCGCGGACTAATATGGCTTCTGGCCATCAGAGAAAGGAATTAAACTCCTCAAAGGCACACATATAAGTCACTTCCTTGGCTTCACAATTTTATCACACTTTACACAGTTTCACCTTCCAGTCAAACCAAACATGTTCCAGGGGAAAGTTTGAACTTACCATGTTTAATTAGGTGACTATATCCTGACTTGCCGGTGGCTGTGATAATGGACGTGTAGCTGCAGCGCAAGATGCTTCTAAGAGGCTGGTTGCACTGCTCCTTCTAGTCGGTCTTGGACATTCCCTATTAATAAAAAAATTATTTTACTAAATTAAATATCTTATTAATTATATAATTAACTGGTAGAAGCACATTTAATTCTATGATTATATTTATATGTGCATGGCACATGCCCGACAAGTTTATTGTGTGGTCAAAATCGCGTAGCATATATAATACTCTAATTTTTTTTTCTAAATAATATGCGCCATTGAATCTCAATCCAACTCTATGCAACATCACATATACTCCCCATGTTCCACATTAATAATTTTATTAATTTTTAAAAATAAATAAATTTTAATTCATTTTATAAAAATAAATAGAACCATTAATTTAAGAGAGTATGTCCCTCTCAAAAATACCAAAAACGAGTTCTCTTCCAAATAGCAACATGCGGCTAACTGCGAGCGTCGCTGCAGTCCCAAGCTGAAGTTGGGACTTGGGAGGAGGCATTGATCGCGACGCGCGCGAATAGCATTCGCTCCTCTTCTATTCCTCGCCGCCCACCCAGAATCGTTGCCTTTTTGTCTTGTCTGCGTCTTATCGTTGCGCTTCCGGCCTCGTGGGCGCCTTTTGTCTCCGGTCGTCGGCCCCGGGACCCTTCTTAACTGGATCAATCACTTCCTGATTTGTAGTCCATCCCCATGCCCACCTGCCCAACATTTTTTTCTGACTTTTGAATCCTCTGAAGCCTGTTTTCAGTCGAATTGATTTCATCTCGAAATCGGCAAGTTTGGTCGGATTTCTTGCTGTAGAGTTGATTCTCTGCTGTTTCAGTGATGTGGGTCGGATCAAAATCGTGTTAATTTTGTCTGGAGTTGGTGAATTCGAGCTCATAGAGGTGGGTCAGCAGACACCCAGCTTGTGGTTGCTTGTGTCTCGTTCTTAGCTGGGTTTGTTTCTTTCATATAGTTTCAAAAGTATCAATCATTGCTTTGGCATTTACTGCACTTGATGAGATGAGTAACAGGAATTTAGTATCATATTGCTGAACAAATGAAGCTGGAAATGGAATCGTTTGTAATGGTGT
The DNA here is from genome assembly GCA_035235625.1 of Saururus chinensis. Lineage (NCBI taxonomy): Eukaryota > Viridiplantae > Streptophyta > Magnoliopsida > Piperales > Saururaceae > Saururus > Saururus chinensis. The sequence goes on from CP141150.1 coordinate 11,843,420, forward strand.
GCTTAGCATTTTGTTACCTTAAGAAGAATTGGACATGAAGTAAAAACCTCTGTTTTCGGGGTGTTTGATGGATATCACGTTCAAGTTTCATTGTAGTAGGTCTATAACTGAAGAATTCTTAGTTTAAGGTTCTACTGTTTCTTGAATGAAAATGAAGCTGCCTACTGTCATGATCATCTTCATTCTCCCCTAACACAGCTATTTGACCATTTTTTCTTTTCCTGTAAAAGATCTTCCAGATATCATGTTGGGAATATGTCCGATGCCCGTCACGTTACAAGCCTACAGCGTGCTAATTAGGAATTATCTTTTCTTGTGATAACGAATGTCCTGGTCAGCTTCGGGAAAAAACTGGCTTCAAGATAATTAATGCCTTCATACTGATGGGCATGGCATGAAATAGGCGCATACATCCTATAAAGCACAACTTTTGATATGTGTTGGAAGAATAAGAAATTGTTGTTGATGCAACTTACTTGCATGGTCTATCTTTTTTTGTTGTCATGGAGAAGCAAGGACTGTCCGTGCCATTTTTCTGTTTATGTGATGTTGTGTTCCCTTGGGAAGTCCTCATTTGGGTTTTAAATTCGCTCGTTGTTGAATCCAGTCTCATTTGGAAAAGTTTCTTTTGAAGTCTGTGTATTTTACTTGTTAGCTCAAGTGCTTTGTAACCTAATTATCTTCTATGCATAGGTTTGAAGGATCCGTAACTAAAAGCTGTTGTTGGGAGGAGATATGACGGAACTATGCTACAAACTTACAAAAACCTGCACCAGTCTATGATCATTATCCAATATGAGGGCCACGAGGTTTCTTTTCATTGGAGCCCTAGAAGAATACCATTTGCCTGCTTGGGCAGCTATAATTGCTGGAGCCTGTGTGCTTATTACTCTTTCACTTTCAGTATACCTTCTAACTGAGCATCTTCTAGCCTACAAGAATCCTGAGGTTCTTGTGATACCTCTTCAGTTTTTTTATCTGTCCTTTTCTGTACCTTTCGTTGTTAACATTTGTAATTATGCACGTTTTTGTATTCTTTTGTAGGAGCAAAAATTTCTCATCGGTGTGATTTTAATGGTTCCATGCTACTCCATTGAGTCGGTAAGTTACGGGCAAGTTTAAATGTAAAAAATTCTATGTATCTGCATGCTCAGTTAGACAAGCCAACTATGTCTTTTTTTAGCGGTGTGATTGAGAGAGAAGCAGTGCACTTGGAAGTTGGAACTGTTAATAATGAATTGAATGGTAAAGCAGAACATTTATTGCTGGACCTAGATAATTGGTATAATCAGTTTCAGTTATCATGAAGCTGCTTTCAGTTCTTACAAATCCGATAGCTAAATGGAACTCTTACATTGCCAACTGAGACTCGCTTAACTAAACTGAGATATGTTGTCTATTTTATAAGGTTAAATCAAGTTATTTTTTTCATTAGAAAATTTTAATTGTTTAATTCAATTTTAGATCATTTCTTTGTTTATTTTATTTCATCTTCTGACAAAATAATTGGTTTTTACTGGATAGTTTATGTCATTGCTGAACCCATCAATAAGTGTCTATATCGAGATTATGCGTGATTGCTATGAGTCCTTTGCTATGTATTGCTTCGGAAGATATTTGACAGCTTGTTTAGGTATGATATCTTACTTTTTTCCTTTCAACACAGGTTCTTGCTTTTATTGCACTAAATTGTTTTTTAAAACAGAAGTTTTTCTCAAAAGGTATTGTTGATTGCTAGTATGCCAATTTAAACTGTGAACCTGATGTTACTTGGTTCTACATTGAAAATGGTTATTGATGTTAGAACTTTATTGGAATCTAGGGAACTTAAGAGATGATTTTTAAAAATCAATTAGCATTTGAGTACTTAAGAGATGACTTATATGTGTAGGGAACTTATTGTGGAATTTTAAAAATAAGTCACCTCTGCTTCAGGTTTATGCTGTAACTAATTTACTTTTATACTGTATCAGGCGGGGAAAAGAGAACAATTGAATTTATGAATATGCAAGGTCGGCTGAGTTCCAAAGCTCCCCTATTGGAACACGATAACGAGAAGGGATTTGTCAAGCATCCATTTCCAATGAATTACGTTTTTAAACCTTGGAGGCTTGGTGAATCATTTTATCGTGTTATTATATCTGGAATAGTTCAATATGTAAGGGCATTCAGCTAAGTGGAACAGCCTTTTTGTTTCTTACTAACCAAGATTTTAATTTGTGACTATTGTTTGATCATACTCCATCACCTGACAGATGATAATAAAGTCTTTCACTGCTTTTTTAGCAGTGGTGCTTCAAGCTTTTGGTGTCTATTGTGAAGGCGACTTTAAACTGCAGTGTGGGTAAGGCTTTGTAAGTATTATGTTCCTTGCAATTTGTGAAAGCTGTAGAACACACTGAAGTTCTTTTCCCCCCCTTTTTCTTGCCTCATTTTTTCTGAAACTTTTTATGTCTGGTACTTGCACCATCTTATAGTGTTAAGATTAATTGAGTATATGTTTGATGATTGATGATATCAATTTCATTCTCTTCCAATCTTATGTTCTTTGTGGGAAATGTATGCTTTAAAGTAAAGCTTTGTTCTTGAATGAACTTCCCCTTGTTCTTGGGGAGACAGTTGGGTAGTCGGCATTTGTAATACCTTTATTGTATGTCATGTATTTATGTTTATCATGACCTGTGTGCAGGTACCCCTACATGGCAGTAGTTCTCAACTTCAGTCAGTCTTGGGCATTGTATTGTTTAGTTCAATTTTATACTGCTACACATGAGGAACTGGCTCATATAAAACCATTAGCCAAGTTTCTGTCATTCAAATCAATTGTCTTTTTGACGTGGTGGCAGGGTGTTGGCATTGCCGTTTTATGTGCCGTGGGATTGTTTAAAAGCCCTATAGCTCAAGGCTTGCAGTTCCAATCTAGTGTTCAGGACTTCATCATCTGTATAGAGGTATTTTTTAACAGTTCTGACCATCTTTAACTCAGTGTTTGAATTAAGAAAGCAGTGATGTGGTTAATCAGATCTCATATTCGGTATCCATGTCAAATGTCTCCTGACTAGTTTACATTTTCTCCAGCACAGATGTGTGCTGCTTCTGTTGTGCACATCTATGTCTTTCCTGCCAAGCCGTATGCAATGATGGGTGACCGCATTAGAGGAAGTGTTTCAGTTCTTGGGGATTATGTGTCTGTTGATTGTCCTGTAGACCCTGATGAGGTTAGGGACAGTGAACGGCCCACTAAATTGCGACTACCTCAGCAACATCATGTTGATACCAAGACGGGAACTACCATTAGAGAAAGTGTTCGTGATGTTTTGGTTGGCGGTGGTGGATATGTAAGAATTCATAACTCCATCTTTTCCCGTCTTCTGTCTTATAATAACTTTTGGTTTTTTGTATTTTTTATTATCATAAAATTGTTGTTAGTTTGTGATGAGGGCAAACAGAATGACGATAATTATCTAGATGCCCTTCCTTGGAGAGTACCATCATCTGGAACCTCTCTGAATCTTGCAAACATTACTTAAACCAACAGACTTTTAAATAAACTTCTGGGGTCAATTTCTAGAAAGGGGAGTGGCACTGTAAGCTTTGTGGTATTGGTGCGTAATAGGTTTGGGTCCTGTTCCATTGCGTTTTCTACGAGACTGAAGATCTAAACTGATGATGCGACCGTACTAACTGTTATATATACTTAACTGTTAATGTAACTGCACCTACAGCTTACACTTTGATTGACCTGGAAATTTGCTTCACATGTAGATTGTGGATGACCTCAAGTTCACAGTGACTCAAGCAGTTGAACCCATGGAGAAGGGTTTTACGAGGATCAATAAAGAATTTCACAAGATATCTCAAAACATAAAGCAACGCGAGAAAGGAAAGAGGAGAACCATAGATGATAGTTGTGTTGGTTCATCCTCAACAATGAAGAGAGTGATTCGTGGCATTGATGATCCTCTCTTGAATGGTAGTGTTAGTGATAGTGGAGTCTTGAGGAACAAAAGACATCGCCGTCGGACGTCAGGGTATCAGAGTGCAGAAAGTGGTGGTGAGAGTAGCGATCAGAGTTATGGCGGCTATGTAATCCGTGGGCACAGATGGGTTACGAAAGATTAATTGGTCAAATTTCATTAATATAAGGAGAGATACAGGACTGTGCCCTTAGGTTATAAAATTTTGATACGGGTTGTTCTTCCTGCAGCCAGTTTGCACAAGTCAAAGTTGGTTTCCTTGAGGAGTGTAAATATGTTCTCGCCCCATTGTCCTTGAAGACTATTTTTGGGAAAGGACCATTAAAAAAAATAGTCTTCAATCACTCTTTTTTTTATAGGAATCAGGGTTATTTTTTTTAATGGTATGTAGTTTATTTTTGTGCATCTTCAATTGTGTATGGCCTGTATCCGATAAAAAAAATTGTGTATTGTAACACTCATCACTTCTGCATGCGATCTGTTATCCATTAATGTGTCATTCAGTCATCTAATCATCGTGGGCGATTGATTTTTAGGAACCTCCAAAATATGTATGATCAGGGTGAAAAAAATCTAATTTTTGCTCGAGGACTAACAATAAAAAACTTGACCATTATGCACCTGAGATGCATCTCGGCCACCAGATCTCGTGTCCCACGGTAGTAGGGGCTGGAAAAGCTGTCTACCCATTGGCAGCTGATAAATACTTCTTAACTATTCGGTTATTATATTCAGGTTTTAAAAAACCGGCCGTTGGCTTGGCCCGGGGTTCTTAGATTGCACTGCAAAAATCTAGAAGCATGGTGGAACTGATGGTATTTGTTATAATATTTCACTTGAAAAGTGTTGGACATTCCTATAATTATGTCCACCAATGTTCTATAAAGTCATGGTTTTACAAATGCTTGAAAATCTTGATTTAATGTGATTTATTATGTTGCATAGCTTTCTATAAAAGAAAATAATATGGTTTTAAAATTGGGAGTGACATAAATCCTTATTTAAGAAGGTAACAGTAAACATACGAATGGGAGAACACAGAACAACGGATAGAAGTTGATAAGATGTGAAATATATTATCTTTTGACAGTAAAACGGGTCTGGTCATGTTATGCAGGTAAATACTTGAACTGAGCTTATTTTAAAATAGGTAAAATTTTCATGCATTAACCCTATTTATAATTGGGTCTGGTGCAGGTTAATATTGTGTACTGAAGTACACAACAACATCCCAACATGGGAAAAGAGTGGGAAGAAACGTAGGATTAGGGTTAAAGATAATTTATTTCATAATGTCCATTAGGGCTAAGCCCTTATAATATATAAAGAATACTAATGGGTCTTCTAACAAGAACCCAGACCAATTATTCATAATAACAATAGACATCCTAAATAATAATCAAATGACTAATAACTCTGTAACCATAAAAGAATCAGGCAGGGCCAATCCGAGTTAGTCCCTCAAGTTGGAACATAGTAGTTAAACGAGTTGAATTCGGGTTAGGTATGCTTGAGTCACGTTAACTTTTCCCAACCCTATTGTTGATAGCCTGCTACACTAATAAAGCTTGCATTCACGGCATTGGGCACATGCAGTAGCATGTGATAAAAGCTTGCCTGCGCCAGAGTTACAAGCACCATTAGATGCCATGCCAAATGCGCCTAATTTTTTTTTTTTCTTGCTACATGGAACTTAGGTAATGACCTATTGAAGAATCACCAGACAACATGGAACAGTAGGTAGTGTGACCCATTGAAGAATCACCACGTTGAAAAGGAAAGTTGAGTTGGGGGAATTCAAAGCTCGCCCAACCAATTGAGATAGGTCATTAGTTCCATTGGCCTTAATCAATATAAATACAACTACCATTGTATTAGATTTTATTCTCCCAGATCATTTAAATTTTGCAGGTCCCTCCGTGCAGGATGATCCAGGTTTCAAATCTCTAATGGCACATTAATGAGAACAGATTAGAGTGGAAGATGGTACTACATGCCATTCACAATTAAGCTGCTGTTTGGATACAAAATTTTAAAAAGTGCTGTTTGGATACAACATTTAACCTTATATTTTGAAAAATCCTCTCAAAATTTGGTTTAATGACCAAAACATTTCTGAAAATTAATGATATTTTTCTTATAAAAGGGAACTCAGATGAACTGGGATTTGCATGTTGCTGTTAGCGTTAGAAGGTTTGTACTTTGGACCTTTCTTTAAAAGCTGCTCTATAAAGGAGCTAGTGATGTTATAAGGGAGCTAGTGTTGTCTGCTCAATCAATAAAATTTGAAAATATAATTTGCTGAATGAATCACAGTTCATATTTCTTAAAACTTCAAAGTACGTATTCTAACTAATCAGATATTAAACCTTGCTGTCTATAAATAATTACATTTTATTCAACTTAGCTTGCCTAAAGTAAATAACATATATAAATAAAAAAAAGTTACTATGAACTTGAGCTTATTGCACACATTAACAGAAGCGGGTAGGCAATTCAAACCTATTTGTCTTATAATAATGTGAGCCGTTGAATTGAAATCTGATGGCACCTGATATCCCAACACCCGGGCTCCCTCGAACAAAAAAGCTCTTATTATATCCCCTTCAATGTCTCAAGTGTAGGTATATAGGGGCAAACCCTACGGTATATCGGCAAATACATGTACCCCATTGTTTTTGATTCAAGATCAAGCGAGAATACATTAATAGCATCATTCTCACACCAATGCGTCCAACAGTACGTTTTGGTCGCCCACCACATCTTTCTACCATAAACATAGATGAGATCAAGCAAGTCCATGGACAAGATGGGCGGCGAAACTATCACTTCCTTCCTCCATCTGTTAGTCCTGTAATCCTCAAGAACCCATGTCCAAATGTCCTGCTCCACATACATCCCAAATGAAAAACACCCATCCCACTCTGCAAAAATCATGTCACGAATAAATGTTACCCCTTCAGAAGGCACGGCATTTTTAATTACTTGCTCAGTCTCTATATCAAGAGAGAGTATTGCTTCACAACTCCAACTGTCATTTCTAGCCACTAAAGCGTGAGCCCCATTATCAGATAGGAAGGCACCACAGCAGCTAACATTTGCATCATCTCCCCAGAATGGGGCGTGCACCGTCCTCCATGATGAACCTTCCCCAATTGTGAGTACGTCCCAGGACGGTCCATTTGTTGTGCCCACCATTTTGAGCTCTCCAGTGGAAGGTAAAGAGTACAGCTTCAATTTGTGCAACTTATGAGGTGGTGTGGGTAGTTGCAGGAACTGGCGGGTGGCTGGGTTGGAGATGGCATAGCTCCTGTTGGACGTTCTAACACATACCAAGCCACCTGTTGAGCTGAGTATCTCTTCTGACGCACAGAAACTTAGTGAGTGTATCACGGTGCGAGAGGCCCTGCTCTTGTGCAGCTCTATGAAATAGGGGTCGGAAATGAGATCAGACCAGTTCTTACAAACGGACTTGAACCTGAGCAGGTCCTTCACTGGCAGCCTGCTCAGGATGTCTATTTGAAGGTTGTCAGGAAGATCTCCAGGGTGCTGGTCTCCTTTCTGGGGCATCACGTTACTCATTGTCTGCCTCCTTCTTTGATCGAACTTGTCTTCAACCTTATAGATATGCAAAACAGTCAAAAGGAAACTATAGAAAAATAATTCAGAATCTTAATTTTAGTAACCATCATCCAGTACATAACTTTGTTAAGCAATTGAAATTCTATAATTTATGTACATACATTACTTTTGCCTGGTGGGTAGTAGTATGAAATACTACTCTTTTTTTCCCCTAGTCGCTATGAATGTTCTATACCTTCATAGTGAAACATGCTTGGTTCTGGAAACGATAACTGAATTGTAAAAAAGCTCGTGCATGCAGCAAGCCATACAGGGTCTTAGTTAATCATAATATTGGTCAGAAGCATCAGATGCATAGTTATTCAAAAAAACATGTGATCACCTTGATTCTAATCAATCAGCAATGCAGAGTCTACTTAATCCAATATTATTCACAAGTATCAGAGGCATAAATATTAATGAAAGAAAAATCTCAAGAAACGAATCTACCAAAACTATGCAATAAAACTCTCGAATGAAACCCCCCACCAAATAAAAAAGAATAAGTTTTCCTAAATTTTAAAACAAAAAAAAACAGCAAAAACAGATTTCCATGGAGCACAAGAGTTGAATGAAAGTACGATCAAAGGGTTCTTACGGGGTGAATAACTCACCTGGAAGTTCTCCTGAAGGCGCTTCAATGATGTTGAGCAGTTAATTCTTAGGAAAAAACCAAGTTCGAGTAGGAATAAGAACCTGACTGTTTTACGGCCTACCCAAAATAAATCCTCTTAATTTTTTATTTAAACAATCGAAAATACTTTTGAGTTTCTCTGCTTTCTTCCGCAACCGTGAAAACTTCGGACTTTGCTCTCTTGTTTGCCAGGCCACGCCGTTGAATCTCCGGCGACCGCCCGCGATAGAATTGTAAGCAGCGTTTTTTTTTTAACCCAAACCGGGTTCGGACTCAGATCCTCCCCTATCCAACCACGTTTTTTCTCCTCGTTGGAGAGGGAAGCCTCCTAACTCTTTCCTGTTTATACCCTAGAGTTCTCCATTTCGGCCTACTTATTCACTTCTCCTTTATCTATTTTTATGATTCAAGTGCCCTGAATAATAATGTCTCTTTTCTCCACAAGCACGAGGTATTTTAATATGATCTGTGGAAGAATAAAAGGAGGTTACTTTATACTCGAAGTAAAATCTATAGGATAGAATAGGTGTCTAGGACACTTGTAGCAAGCCATGAGAGTTTATAAACCCTATGAGCATCTTAATACATAAAAAAAAACTCTAGGGGAAGTTTAGAGTGAGAGATACCCTATTTTTATAAAAAGTAATTATATATTATATACTTTGGAATTGCTTTGTGTTACATTATGTCTAATAGTATAAATTCTCTTAATGAACATTTTAAAATACTCACCACCCTTTAGACCTTGAAGGACTTGGTGAAGATTATGTGCTAGTAGAAGGGCCTACTATGGCGTTTTCGAGATGATTTAAAAGAATTCAACTGTATCTAAATCTCAAGTAAAAACTCTTATTATATTTCTCTTTGTGTGTTTATATACAAATAATAATTTCTATGAAACTAAATTTTGTATCATGCTTATGGTTGATAGTTTTTGTAATATTCAGGAATTTTCTAAATTCCCGAAGTTGAACATGTGGAAATTAGGGTATTGAACCCCTTGACCTTCTCGTGGGAATAAATTTATCATTAGTTAGAAGTGATGTCTGAATCTTATATGGATGGAAAGTAGACATAAAGATCTTCAAAACGCCACTAAGAATGCGTGAATTAGAGTTCGGATGAGGGAGATACGACCGTTCAAAGTTGAATTTAGCGCACATGACACATTTACCCGAATTGGACACGTAAATTTGCCATTTAAGTCACTTTAGGGGCCCGATCAATTAGTGTTACGAAATTATGTTTTAAAAGTACAATTAAGTTGCTAAGAGGGGATTAGTGGGCCCAAACCTCTTCGGGGATTAGGAACCCTAATCCCCTTATTATAAAATGGGTTGATTAGGGCTAAAGGAGGGGGAAATCTTTGGACCAGACCGTCGTTCGAATGTTCCGGTGACACTCCAACGAGGCGTTGGCGGCGGTGGATCGACGACAACTTGGCCTAGAGGTAAGACTTCGAATTGAGATTGGTGGAGAATTTGTTAACTATTTTGATTGAAATTTATATTGACTTCTGTATATACTGTTCACATAATATGTGAATAGTAATCTGATTTTTTTGGTCGCCAGAATAGTGGTCGGACAGGAACCGCGTAGCGGCCCTAGCTTTGATTGTGGAAGCCCTAGCTCCGGCAGCCTTAGCGGAGGCGGATTTGCCTGCCGCTGTGTAGGCCACTAGCCATTAAAAAAAAAGAGAACATGAGGCGACGCGGCGCAGCCGGTGGCCGGAGGATAGACCAGGGCTGCCGAAATCTCTGAACGATGGCGATCCGGTCAAGCCTAGCCCATCGGCTGGTTGTGGCGGCCTGCCGTCGCGACGCCACCACCGATTTAAAAAAAAAGCGGCTGATTGACCCCCCGCTAGCCACTGAGAGGCTGCGATCCGGTGGAGCCCAAACCACTGCCCCACCATTGGAGGCTAGGGGTGGCGCCGCCAGAGGCATATTCGCCTTTGGCCGGATGTGGGGAAGACGACCCGCGTTGCGGGTTGTCGACCTGACCCGAACCGGTCTGTCTTGAAAAAAAAAGAAAGAAATAAAGGAAGGGTCGAATTGGGATTGTTTCAGTGGCATAAAAAGGTCAAAAAATTTATAAAAAAATACTATTGCACCTTGAGAGGCGTGGGAGTATTCTGGCTGAGTTTCAGCTTAGGGGAAAATCCCAGAGACTGTACAATGACTATTTTACCTCTTATTGTTAAATTGTTGTGTGAGAACCACTTACCCGAATTCGGGGCTCCGGTTCAGGGGCCTATGATTTGATTTAAAAATTGGTAAAATTCTTAGTGAGATGTTAATGGGCAAATTAAATATAGGCATAACCACTTAGTGAGGAAAAATCCTAGTGAGTGGTTAATTGACCCTTTTTCCCTTAGGGTTTATAGTAAACCATTAGTCAAAACCTGGGTCGGTTCAAGGGGTTCACGACCTCGTCACATGCCAGGAAAATTACACAGAGTCCATGAAGTCAAGTAGTATCCTTGATTTCAATTTTGGACCTATTGGATGTTAATAAGGCCTTAAATCAATACCCTTTGAGTGAACAGCTAACATTCGTGTGAATGGAAATGTGAGTGAGTTGGAGAGTGGAGCCTTCTGAAAGATTAATGGTTTAAAATAAACAGAAGGGTAGTGAGATGACTAAATGACCCAAGGGAGAGTACCATACCCTAGGTGGTAGAATTACCCTAATACCCTTAAGGGCAATATGTTCCGTTTATGTCGAAACTAATAACCTAACTACTAAGTGTTAGGGTACGCTATAGTGATGTTGAATGTGTGACTAGTAAGTGACATGAAGACTTTGTCAGGTCATAGTGTCATGGAAAACAAGGGGAATGACCCTAATTCTCAAGGTTTAGGGCAACAAATAACACGTGTCTGCAACCGAGTACATCGATCAACTAGAATATTAAATACGTAACTCGTGCGATATGTTAGAGTTAATTACAGTCTCAGGCTTAAATTCTCTGAGCCCTGGCCCTGCAAATGAGTGCAACAGGCCTCCGTTTATTATCTATGCACCTGTGTGATTGTATAGTATATATGTTATTTATTATGATGCTTGCATTTATTATTGATGTATTGATTTATATGAGTAACTTAAGATTAATAAAGTTTAATCAAGAGACATGCATTTTCGTTGGATTAGGGGGAGAACATCTAATAAAGATAATGACTAAAATACCCTCATTAGGGTGGGGAGACGTCCATGGAGTGAATGGGACCCTGACATAGAATTTTACCTTGGTTAATGAACCGAGGGTGGTTACGAGATGTTCTCTGAGTCATAGCTCTGTGGATGAGCTATTTATTGGGCCGATTCACAAGGTGAAGAGGACCCAAATGGTTGAGCAAATACTTGACTGGATAGAAATAATCTAGTCTAAGTTCAAATATTTGGGGGAGTCAATGGTCATAAAGACTTGAGGCTTCTATGGATACATTAGTAATGTCTTATAAGACATTTTCTCCGAGAGTTGGGATGGTGAAGATTGTGATATGATTCTTCATCGCCATGACGGTTTGGGTATTGACTAGAGGGTCTTTACCGCGGGTCTCCCGTAAGTCTACCTAAGACCATTTAGTACGTACGAAAAGCGGAGTTGGGATGGCTTGTGCTTCTCGCAAATCTGTATCTATGAGCACAGTTGGGATCCTCTTCTCCAAATTTGTGGCAGGCTATTGAGAGCCTTGGGGATTTGGGTCAAGTTGTTATTAATTAGTCTACTCTAAGGTTGAAGTACTATGTTTGGAGATTTCTCGAGATGCGAGTTATCTCTAAGTTACAGATTTGATAGTATTAATTATCGAACAAGGGATGTGAGATAATTAATAACATTGTTTGATATTGTTTGTTAATTAGACAAGTGGAACGATTAAAGAACTTACTAAAATGTAGGTTGGTTAAAAATACCTAAGCATTGCATGTGGAATGTTATATTTCTTAGGATAGAGTAGTTTCTAGGTAGAAGTATGTCCAGATCCGATCTTGTTGGAAACATTGAAGATGTTGCATGATGAGTACGTTGACAACTAACATCTAGTGATGTTGGTCCGATTCGAAAAATATTAATAAAATCTTTTGTACTTTGGAAGCTCTTTTCCTGAAGGCGGAGAGATTCTATTGTTGTTGTTATGGTTGTTTCATTAGGTTGGATGCAGATTCTCAGGTGACGACAAGTGAGACCAAAACAGGAGAGCACAAGATGAAGTTTATCCGTTTCTGCAACTCTGGTACGTAAATGTACCTTTAGTTTGAGAGTCAACTTGTTATTTATTTTCAGATGGATGACGAACTTGTACTTAGATGGATGCGTTGTTGTTAAAATTTTGAGACGTGTAAATATCATATGATTTGATATCTGTATTTGTGAACCCCAGTTATCATGACCTGGATATTTAATCGAATGATTTGTTTTGTATTCAAGAAAAAAAAAATTCTTGCCACTTACCAATCGTGTTATTTAAAAATACTTTTAAAAATTCGGGTTGTGACAGTTTCAATTGCAAACTCAGGTGAACTCTAATATTATTTAAAAATCCTAGGGCACGACACCAGTGGGGAGTAGTCCCTCAAGTTGGAACATAGTAGTTAAATTAGTTGAATCTGAGTCCAGTATGCTTGAGTCATATGGTTAACTTTTCCCAATTCTACTGTTAATAGCCTGCTACACTCTAATAAAGCTTGCATTCATGACGTTGGCCACATGCATTAATACAACAAGGTCAGTCGTATGTGATACAAGCTTGCCTGTGCCAGAGTTACAAGCACCATTAGATGCCATGCCAAATGCGCCAAATGTATTTAACCAAACTCTCAAACCTTTTTTTTAGCATTTTGCTAAAATGACAGCATCAAGATGATTTCCACTTCAATCAACCCTTTAGTACATTCTATTATCAATGTGTTTTTTTTTCTTGCTACATAGAACTGTAGGTAGCGACCTATTGAAGAATCACCACACTACATGAAACAATAGGTAGTGTGACCCATTGAAGAATCACCACGTTGAAAAGGAAAGTTGGGTTGGGGGAATTCAAAAGCTCGCCCAACCAATTGTGATAGGTCATTAGTTCCATTGGCTTTAACCAATATAAATACAACTACCATTGTATTAGATTTTATTCTCCTAGATCATTTAAATTTTGCAGGTCCCTCATGCAAGATCAGGATGATCCAGGTTTCAAATCTCTAATGGCACATTAATGAGCAACAGATCAGAGTGACATATGGTACTACATGCCATTCACAATTAAGCTGTTGTTTGGATACAAAATTTTAAAAAGGGCTGTTTGAAGGTTTTGGAAAATCCTCTCAAAATTTGGTTTAATAACACAATTTTTTTTGAAAATTAATGATAGTTTTCTTATATAAGGGTACTGTTAGCCCCTTAACTTGACAGATGCTGAAAGGGGGCAACTACCCCCTTACTTGGCCGCAGACAACCAAGTTTGCTAGGCGACGGACAACCTAGGCAGCCCCTTGGGTATGGACGGAATGTGGGATAGCGCGGGAGGTATTCCGGACGAGCTACTCGCCTTGCGGAGCAGGTTGAGTAGGAGTCCTTGCGCGAGTGGGACTCTTTTAGCAAAGTTGGGCGCTACTTGAACTTAAGGGAGGACTCCTAAGGCGGACGGGATTCACCGATCCTGGTTCGCTGCTAGGGATGCCATTCGGGTCGACCCGACCCTAATGGGTCGGGTTTGGATATCCGTAATGGTAAAACGAATTGGGTTCGGGTTTAAATATTGACCCGAACCCTTCTGGTCGGGTCGGATTCAGGTTTTGCCTGATCCGACCTGGTATCCACTAAGATTATTCACTCGAGACGATTCAACCAGTCTGCTGCCTCCAGAGGTCGTCTGACGGCCGTTGTTGGGACATCTTCTCCATTTTGCCGGTCCACAGCCTCTAGATCTCATCGATCGTAATCTCCATTTCTCCGGTCCGCCGCCTCCAGAGTTCATCGAGACACCGCCTCCATTTTTTTGGTGCCTCTTCTCCATTTCACCGATGCCTCTTCTGCATGTCACAAGCATCTCCTCTCCGGCGCCTGTGTTCCAAAATCTCAGTGAGTTCTACTTCTCCATTCTTTGATTTATAGTTGCATTTCAGCTGATTTGCTCAAGATATCATGCTAGTTTGGCAAAAAAAAATTTGGTGGATTTGAAGTGCTACAACTGTGTTTCGGTTAAAGGAGGTTTTTTTTTAGGATTTTTCGACACTCAACTATTTTGTGGTTTTCGTTGTTTTTGTGTTGTTGTTTTGGATGATCATGAATCATTGGAATCGTTTGGAGTGTGGATACAGTTCAGTTCAATGTTTTTTTAAAATATAATTAAATAGAGACTTGTGTATAAAATTGCATTATCTTCGTAAGATGTTGGTTTAATAGTAAACATCAAATTAGGAGGTAGACGGGTTCAAATTAGTGCTTGCCCCTTCTATCAAGTTGCACTAGCATGAAATTATTGTTTGATGAATTGTTGGAGAATGAGCATTTTATTAGGCTAACTTTGATGAATTGTTTTCTTTCGATATATCTGAAAGTTAGTCTTTAGATGACATATTAACACAAATGCTATCAATTTTGATGAGATATGGACTGGTGGATTTTGTTTGCCTTCAATAGTGTGCTCATGAAGTGTATTTAAGTGGTTTTTTTTTTATTACTCTTTAAGTTTATGCATTGGTAATAGTTGCTAGTGGCTGTGTTTTTAACTTTTATTCCTTGGTTATGTGGAATAAGCTTGATTTCTGCAGAATGATTTGCTTTGATGCAACTTGAACTGTTTATATTATCCTGATTAAGTGGCTAACAAATATTATTTCTTGCAAGTTTGAGAGATGGAGAATCAACCTTTTGATGAAACTCCAATTCAAGTTGATACAGTTCCAACTGAAAATCCACCTCTACCTCCGCCTCCAAGTGAAAATGAAGCCTCAGGTCAACCGACTAATGCAAATGTAGATGAACATTCCAATTCTAAAGCTTCTACTGCAAAAACCCATCGTAGGCTGATGTTTGCAGTATGGAAAGACTTTAAAAAAATAAAAAAGAATGGAAAGGATTTTGCTAAATGTGATCATTATGCTACAGAGCTTGTGTCAGCCGGTGGGCATGGAACTACACACTTGGCAAACCATCTCAAAAGGTGTATGAAGAGAAAGAACTCAGACATACGACAACATCTTATAGCAAGCAAAGAGGTTGGTGAGGATGGGACAGTGAAGTTTGAGAACTTCACTTTTAGTCAAGAAGTTTTTAGAGAGAAATTAGCTCGAATGATAGCTTTGCATGTACCCTATCTCAATGGTAGAACATCCCGGCTTTAGAGAATTTTCTATGAGCCTTCAACCATTGTTTAAAAATGTGGGGCATACAACAATGAAAAATGAAATCTTAAAGGGCTATAACCGGTTAAGGGAAAATGTTTACATAACATTGGAAAAGACTGAAAGCCGGATAGCTGTGACTACAGACATGTAGACATCAAATCAAAAGAAGAGATATATGTCATTGACAGCTCATTTCATTGATGACAAGTGGACTCTCCAGAAGAGACTCTTACGGTATTTAGCTTTATTTGTTTTATTTGCTTTAATTTTTTATATATCTTGCCTTTTATTCAAAGTTAAGATTTTTTGTTTATATATTATTTATCTTTCTAATGCTAGTGTGTAATTAATATAGGTTTGTTTATGTGCTTTCTCCACATAATAAAGAAACTTTGAGCAATGCTTTGATGGATTCTTTTTTTGAGTGGAACATTAATCGTAATTTTATACTACATTTTATGAAAAACATTTATCTCCTCCTTTTATAAATCATTCAAAACATTCTTTGCCCCTTTGATACAATCAATGGAAATAAATGATTCTTAAATCATAAAAGGAAAATCGTTGGAATAATAAAATTAGAGGCATGGGGTTAATGCTTTCACAAATATTTGTTGTGATAACATACCATAAATAAACATCTAAATATCTACCATGTTAATATAATCACATGATCTACAATTACATACTTGCCTGTTGTACATGTCAAAGCTAATGAAATGTAAATGACATACTCTCGAGCCTAAGAAAACCTAAAAAAAGAAATATATTGAATTTGGAAGAAGACTTGGGCTACTCTTATGACTTTCTATTACCTCTAAGTCTTCCCTCGAACACCTGCACCACAAATGATGTTGAGTATACAAGCATACTAAGTGAAATTGCAACTAAATGAAATACGGAGTTCAAAACAACATATTGAGAAATGTTCGTTAGTAAATCCAAGAAGAAATATATAAAATCATAGTCACACATACCTTTTATTAACAAGTATTCAATTTTCCAAGAGTAATCAATTTCAAGGTTCTCTAAACACGATGAGTTCATCTAGAAGCTCCACTCTACTAAAAATTGAGCCATCATAATCTAATCTCATTTCTTTTGAAACTTTCTTCACCTCATCCACATCATGAAGTAAAGGCTTACTAGGCTCATGAACCCTAGTGTCGAGATTCACACTTTTGTGATCATCAAAACCTCCTATATTGCACTATGTGAGACTAGTCATCTAATTTATTCAAAGTTTACTCCTGGGCTAGGGAAGCAGTTCTACATAATTCCTATCCTTAAAGAGATGAAAGACATTGGTTCTATTTTATACAAAACCTTTTTGTCTATATAGCTAAAGACTCACTTGAGGAGCTAAGACACTATGGAATCTCTGACCTCATGTGCCAAATGCACAAGTTTCATAAACCTATCCATCACATCACATGGTCTCATATACATGCATAATGGTTCACTAACCCTTACATAATATTGCATAATTGACACTTCAATCTCATCATCAAATACTTTAATCACATACACACACAAACTTTATCCTAGCATATTCGATATACTTAGCATCCTTTGTCGTGTAAGTGATTTGTGCTACATGTGGGAGGCACTTGGTAATTCATGAATTCTGAAGGACATATGAAGTTGGTCAACTAGCTGATTAGTTTCTTGTTTTTATCTTTATTTAGTAAATTTAAATGTATGAATGTGAGAGTGCCAATTTATTATGACTGTGTAGATTAATTGTGTAATAACATAAGTGCCCAACACTAGGGTCTCGTGATACTTTAATTCTAATATAAATATCAGTGATATTTGTTATAATATCTTCACTTGAGAAGTGTTGGGCATACCTATAATCACGTCCACCAATGTTTTATAAAGTCACGGTTTTACAAATGCTTGAAAATCTTGATTTAACACGATTTATTCTGTTGTATAATTTTCTATAAAATAAAATAATATTATTTTTAAATTGGGAGTGTGATATAAATCCTTATTTAAGAAGGTAACAATAAACATATCAATGGGAGAACACATAACAAAGGATAGGAGAAGTTGGTAAGATGTGAAATATATATTTTTTTAATAGTAAAATGGGTCGGGTCATGTTATGTGGGTAAATACTTGAACTAAGCTTATATTAAAATAGGTAAAATTTTCATTGGTTAACCCTATTTATAATTGGTTCGGGTGCGAGTTAATATTATGTACTCGAGTACACAACAACATCCCATCATGGGAAAGGGAGTATGGAAGAAACATAGGATTAGGGTTAAGATAATTTATTTCATGTCCATTAAGGTTAAGCCCTTATAATATATAAAGAATATTAATGGGTCTTCTAACAAGAACCCTAACGACTAATTATTCATTTAAAAGTAAACATGCTAAATAAGAATCAAATGACTAATAACTCTGTAACCTTAAAAGAATTAGGCAAGACCAATTTGTAATGAAAGTGAATTTTTGGTACAATTTTACACTTCTAATAAACTTAATTATTAAGTTTTTAATAATTTTAAATTAATTAGAGGTGTTTATTCTATGGGCTTTCTTAAGGACATTGTAGAGCTCTAAAAAATGAGCTTAACGAGCCTTGAACTGCGCAAATTGGGTATCGGGGTCAAAAGTTATTGCCATGGGAAGTGTGATACATGAGTTAGACCCACTTAAAAAATGCTGGATAACTTGCCCATGTGGGTCTAGTTTTGTAGGACCCGTTGATACAAGTTCAATGATTCCATGAATGCACGAATTAGAGTTCAGGAGAGGAAGTTATGCGCGTTTAAAGATTTTAATTATTTATGAAATAAAA
Organism: Saururus chinensis; assembly: GCA_035235625.1. Classification (NCBI taxonomy): domain Eukaryota; kingdom Viridiplantae; phylum Streptophyta; class Magnoliopsida; order Piperales; family Saururaceae; genus Saururus; species Saururus chinensis. Next base: position 11,861,814 of record CP141150.1, read on the forward strand.
TAAAATAAATAATTTATTAGATCAGCATTAGCAGGAGATGTGTGTCACCGCATGAATATTTTAGCCTAATGAGACCCTAACAAAGGGTAGGAAGTGTTGTTGGCTCCTAACGAAGAACATGAATATTTAAAAAGGCTACGCACATTAGGGTAGAAAGAGTTATACGAAGACTCTCTACTCTCATGATTCAGGCGCCCTATGAGCAATGGTGTCTCTTCTCACCACAAGTACAAAGTATTTTGATATGATCCGTGGAGGAGTAAGAGGAAACTGTTTTGTACCTATAGTAAAGACCATAGGATGGAGTAGGTGTGTAAGACACTTTTAGCAAACCATGATAGCTTATAAACCCTATGAGCATCTTAAATATGTAGAAAGAAACTCTAAGAGAAGTTTTGAGTGCGAGAGACACAACCTGTTTTTATGACAAGTAGTACATATATTATATACTTTGAAATTGCTTTGTGTTACATTATGCCTAGTAGTATCAATTCTCTTAGTGGGTATTTTAAAATACTCACCACCCCTTGGACCTTGCAGGACTTGGTGAAGCTTTGTATGCTGGTAGAAGGGCTTAATAAGGAAGTTTTTGAAATGATTTAAAAGATTTTAACCGCATATAAATCTCAAGTAAGAACTCTTATTATTTTTCTCTTTCTATGTTTATACAAGGATAATAATTTCTAGGAAACTAAATTTTATACCATACTTATATATGGTGAATAGTTCAAGTCGCAAATTCGGGTAAACTCTAAAATTATTTATTAAAATTTTAATATATATTTAAAAATCGTAAGGCACAACACCGATAGGGTGCAGTCCCTCAAGTTGGAACATAGTAGTTAAATGAGTTGAATAGCCTGCTACACTGAATAAAGTTTGCATTCATTGCATTGGCCACATGCATCAATGCAACAGGGTCAGTCGTATGTGATACAAGCTTGCCTGCGCCAGAGTTACAAGCACCATTAGATGCCCAATTATATTTAACCGAACTCTCAAACCTGTTTTTTAGCATTTCGCTAAAATGACAGCATCAATGATGATTTCCATTTCCATCAACCCTTTAGTAGAATTATATTATCAATGTGTTTTTTTTTCCTGCTACTTGGAACTGTAGGTAGTGACCTATTGAAGAATCACCATACCACATGGAACAGTAGGTAGTGCGACCCATTGAAGAATCACCACGTTGAAAAGGAAAGTTGGGTTGGAGGAATTCAAAAGCTCGCCCAACCAATTGTGATAGGTCATTAGTTCCATTGGCTTTAATCATTTAAATTTTGCAGGTCCCCCCGTGTAGGATGTCCAGGTTTCAAATCTCTAATGGCACATTAATGAGCAACAGATCAGAATGACAGGTGGTACTACATGGCATTCACAATTATGATGCTGTTTGGATACAAAAATTTTAAAATGGCTGTTTGGATACAACATTTAACCTTAGATTTTGGAAGGTTTTGGAAAATCCTCTCAAAATTTGGTTAAATAACCAAAAAGTTTCTGAAAATTAATGATAGTTTTCTTATAAAAGGGTACTCAGATGAACTGGGATTTGCATGTTGCTGTTAGCGTTAGAAGGTTTGTACTTTGGAGCTTTCTTTAAAAGCTGCTCTATAAGGGAGCTAGTGATGTAAGTCAATTGAAATTTGAGAGAGACTCTATGAGGAAGTGTCCTCTCAAACAATAAAATTTGAAAATATAATTTACGGAATGAATCACAGTGCATATTTCTTAAAACTTCAAAGTACGTACTCTAACTAATCAGAATTAAAACTGGCTACCTATAAATAATTACAGTTTATTCTACTCAGCTTGCCTAAAGTAAATAACATATATAAAGAAGAAAAAAAGTTTACCAAGAACTTGGGCTCGTTGAGCACATTACCAGAAGCCAGAAGCGGGTAGGCAATTCAAACCTATTTGTCTAATAATAATGTGCGCTGTTGAATCGAAATCTCATGGCCGCCAATACCTGGGCTCATTCACCAATCTTTTACTAAAGGGGCTCGAACAAAACAACATCCCCTTCAATGTCTCGAGTGTAGGTATATAGGGAAAAACATTACGGTATATCGGCATATCCAAATACTCCGTTCTTTTTGATTCAAGATCATGCGAGAACACTTCAATAGGCTCATTCATACACCAATGAGTCCACCAGTTCATTTTGGTCATCCACCACATCTTTCTACCATAAACGTAGAAGAGATCGATGAAGTCCATGAAGGGGGGCGAAACCACCACTTCCTTCCTCCATCTGTTAGTCCTATAATCTTCAAGAACCCATGTCCTAATCTCCTGCCCCACAACCATCCCAGATGAAAAACAACCATCCCACTCTGCAAAAATCATGTCACTAATAACTGTTACCCCTTCAGAAGGTAAGGCATTTTTAATTACTTGCTCAGTCTGTATATCAAGAGTGAATATTGCTTCACAACTCCCATTGTCATTTCTAGCCACTAAAGCGTGAGCCCCATTATCAGATAGGAAGGCACCACAGCAGCTAACATTTGCATCATCTCCCCAGAATGGGGTGTGCACCGTCCTCCATGATGAACCTTCCCCAATTGTGAGTACGTCCCAGGACGGTCCATTTGTTGTGCCCACCATTTTGAGCTCTCCAGTGGAAGGTAAAGAGTACAGCTTCAATTTGTGCAACTTATGGGGTGGTGTGGGTAGTTGCAGGAACTGGCGGGTGGCTGGGTTGGAGATGGCATAGCTCCTGTTGGACGTTCTAACACATACCAAGCCACCTGTTGAGCTGAGTATCTCTTCTGTAGCACAGAAACTTAGTGAGTCTATCATGGTGCGAGGGGCCCTGCTCTTGTGCAGCTCTATGAAGTAGGGATCGGAAATGAGATCAGACCAGCTCTTACAAACGGACTTGAACCTGAGCAGGTCCTTCACAGACAGCCTGCTCAGGATGTCTATTTGAATGTTGTCAGGAAGATCTCCAGGGTGCTGGTCTCCTTTCTGGGGCATCAAGTTGCTCATTGTCTGCCTCCTTCTTTGATCGAACTTGTCTTCAACCTTACAAATATGCAAAACAGTCAAAAGGAAACTATAGAAAAATAATTCAGATTCTTAATTTTAGTAACCATCATCCAGTACATAACTTTGTTAAGCAATTGAAATTCTCTAATTTATGTATATACACTACTTTTGCCTGGTGGGTAGTGGAATGAAATACAACTCTTTTTTTTCCCTAGTCGCTATGAATGTTCTATACCTTCATAGCGAAACATGATTGGTTCTGAAAACGAGAACTGAATTGTAAAAAAGCTCATGCATGCAGCAGGAAGCAAACAAGTCATACAGGGTCTTAGTTAATCATATTATTGGTCAGAGGCATCAGATGTGTAGTAATTCAAAAAACATGTGATCACCTTGATTCTAATCAATCAGTAATACAGAGTCTACTTAATCCAATATTGTTCAGAAGTATGAGAGGCATAAATATTAATGAAAGCAAAAGCACAAGAAACGAATCTACCAAAACTAGTCAATACAACTCTCGAATCAAACATACCCCGCCCCCCCCTTCAAATAAAAAAAAACACAGTTTTCCTAAATTTAAAAACAAAAAAAGACAGAAAAAAAAAGCCGAGCACAAGAGTTGAATGAAAGTACGATCAAAGGGTTCTTACGGGGTGAATAACTCACCTGGAAGTTCTCCCTGAAGGCGCTTCAATGATGTTGAGCAGTTAATTCTTAGGAAAAAAAGAAAGAACCAAGTTCGAGTAGGAATAAGAACTTGACTGTTTTACGGCCGACTCAAAATATACCCTATTAATCCAGCAATTACTTTCGTTTTTTAGATTACTGCACTGCAGTAACGATTGCATTAATCTTCTTAAATTTTTATTTAACCAATCAAAAATACCTTAGAGTCTCTGCTTTCTTCCCTTTTCATCGTATTTGCGCGATCGCGACTGCGGCACGACCTTCCGCAACCGTGAAAGCCTCGGACTTTCCTCTCTTGTTTGCCAGGCCTCGCCGTGGAATCCCCCGCGACCGCCCGCGATAGGATTTTTAAAACCCAAACCGGGTTCGGACTCAGACCCGGAACCTAGTACGTTTCTTCTCTGATGGAAGCAATTTTTTTTTATGCTCTACGCTTAGTGCGAACCGAGTATTTCTTTTTCCAATTGCGCACATGGTAGCGTATGTTAGTGCAGGTAATACTTGCACTAACGCGTGCTACTATATACGCTGTCGATCTTGGAAATAAATGCCTCACATATATTTCTTATGCTCGGCTCATGTTTTTCACATAACATAAAAAAACTCTTCCGGAGAGGAGAGGGAAGGGGATTGGGTAGAGATGCTACTCGGGTTGATTTTTTTTTTATAAACCCGACCTAACTCAGCAGGTCGGGTTTTTCTCAATCCGAACCTACTTGACCTGGTATATACCTAAATCATCACCTGGTATATGCCTAAATCATCAAATCACCTTCAAATCCATGCCACAATCAAATTTTTGTTTTTTCTCAAAATGTTAATTCCCTAACTATTGGATGCTAGTTGTCATATTTATACTCTTAACAAAATAATACACAAAATTTCTCCATACATCATTATCTCTAACCATATGTGGGATGAAGGGTGTTATTTTGTAACATTTTGGGTCAAATATATGTTGTAATTTACTTATATTTGACTAGTATGAATTTGGTGTTTTCTTCATAAATTGTACTCCACCCTTTCAAGACTTGGAGTCAAATTACTCTCAACGCTTCCAAAGTTGAATCCGAGTTAAGGCATTATATTTAAATTATATTATACCATATCTTAACAAGGCAACCTAATATTTACTCTTAATGTCCCATAATAAATGTTTTATTTAATCTATTTAATTTTATTTTAAATTTTTTTAACACTATTGAGTTATCAATTTGAAATTCTTTTAAAACAGTCCGTTTGGCTGTGGAGATTTGGTGGGGACCATATGTTTTGGCGTATAGTGTGTCCCCATGGGCCCACGGTGATACGACCATGTCACGCTCATCGTGTGACCCTCTGCCAGTAGCCAAAGCTTCGGCGTCGACATGGCCGCAACACCGAATCACGTGACTACGACTCATGCATTGTGACCTAATATTTCCTCTGGCTCACCCCTTGCCCTAATTCCGATTTTGGGTTTGCTTGATTAATTTCGGGCGATGGCGTATAAGGTATAATCTTTCTCTCTGTTTCTATAGATCATTCGTTTATGTGGTTTTTTTATTTGGATCTTGAGGAGCTTGGTAGAAATGTATTTCCTTGTCAACGTCGATTGGATTTTAATTGATTTATATCGTGTTTATAGGTTATAGGTAGTTCTTATTTGAATCTAAACTGCTTGATTTGGTGTTTGTAGGTTGTAGGCAATTCCTGTATATTCAACTTTATTTTTGTTTTGGGTTTTTCTTTGTGTGGAAGAGAAAAACACGTCCTTTTGGAGGTAGGATGCTCTTCGCTGGTGAGAATCCGGTGAGGGAGAGGAGAGACGGTGGAAAGAGGGGGTTGGGGGAGGGGAAGGGAGAGGGTGTACTGTGTCTTCAAGCCGCCATCCAGAAGCAAGTAAGGGATTTCCGGTGAGGAGAGGAATGGAGGTGCTGTGGAAGGCATCCGATGAGGGAGAGGAGGGATGATGGAAGGGGAATGGCTGCGGGTTTAGACAAGGGCATTTTAGGAATTAACTGAAATTTTTTAATGAACGTGTCAATACTAGAGTGAGCGCCATCTTGTGAGTCGTTGAATAGAAAATTGAGTGCGAGACACTAGTTCGCATTGAAAATTGAGTGCGAGATACTAGTTTGGTGGGGACCGTCGCGGCATGGACTGGCGCCAGCGCCTATTTTTTTCTCTTTATATTTTTTTATTTTGCTTCCCAGGCGCTTGGACACACTGGCCGGTCCTTCCGGCGATCGGGTTTTTGGTCGACAAAGATCAGTTGACCATTCGGTTAAAGGAGGGGACGGACGGCCGACCACCAAGAAAAATTAAACCTGTTGCAGACTCACTGTTTCTCACGGGAGTAGTCGCTGCGAGATGAGATCACTGTTCATCGTAATTATGATGAACAATAACTGCATAAAGTAGTAATTGCAGATTACACTAATAACACAATTTTCATTTTGATTTACTAAATAAAATACGATATGTTTAATTTTGAATAGTCGTATCTCCCTTATCCAAACTTCGATTCGCCCGTTCTTAGTGGCATTTTGAAGCTATTTCTATCTACTTTCTAACTACATAGGTTTTAACCATAAATTCTATCTAAGTAGGAAGTTATTCTACTAAGAAGGTTAAAGGGTTAAACACCTTATTTTCCGCGTATTTAATTTTTGAAAGATAGGAAAATTTGGGATATTACACTAGGTGTCATGAGTTAGACTTCCATTATGTAGTGAAGTTGATCTATGTAGATACTAGAGCTACCTTATATTGTACAAGTGCAATGTTAGGGTGAAACCCTAGATCTATGGTATGAGTGTAATGTCCTTGATTTATAATGACTTTTTTCGCTATTTTTGGATCATTTTCGGCGGAAAAATGTGACGCTTTAACGTATTTATCTTTGCATATTTGACCATAGTATTTATACCTGTAAAGTTGGGTGTGGGGCTTAGTCGAGACCATTGGGCTTCGACGCGTCATATATATTTTTTTGCGCAAATTTTGGATACACGACAAATAAATAGGAGGTTGGCACATAATGGGGACATAGAGGGGAAGAAAAAGTCTGGCATGGGCAGTGGCTGAAAACCACGACGCATTCCAGAACGTCTGGAACATCCAGAACTTCCCAGAGAAAATCCGAGAACCATTCTGAACCCTCTATTGTGCCTCCTCTGTCATCGGATTCCACTACTTCTTGCTAGAATCCACTCTGCCTTGCTGACATGTGTCCGTTGGTACCGGTGAGGACCGCCGCCATGCCCTCCTTGCTCCTCCTCAAGATACCAATGTTTTTCTTGGGTTTTCATCATGTTTGATTGGTCTTGGGCCATTGAAGAACTTTTTGCTGTCGGTTGCCACCGCTCTCCACTGGACTTAGCAATGTCCAGCTACCAGGACCCCAGAGGTGCTGGCAAGAGCCTTTGCCACCCTCTCCTCGCTCCTCCAGTAGGTGTTTGTCTTTTCCTCGATTTTCTCATGATTTTCTTTCATTTTTAGCCTCTAGAGCTCTCTTGGCTACCGGTCGGCCCTTGGACTACCTATGTCCAACCAAACTTAGCTTGGCGACGGCTGGGCCGCTGCCCTAGTGCAACTTTGTCCCCCTTTTCGAGCATGAGCCTAACGCTCAACCCTATTTTTCCCCTCTATTTTACTGTTGAACTAGCTGGACTACTCTATTTGTCTAGAGCTCTGTCCTGGACTGGGGACGAGGGCAGGACACTCTTGCCTAGCCCTGTCGGCCTTTCCCCTTGGTTCTATTTTTCACCTGGTTAGAACCATTGAGCCCATCTCTGTGCTTTCTGTTACTGCCACTGACTGGATGGCCTCGGGCCAGCCACCTATGGCTAAGTCTTGGGTATGCGATGACAGGGGCCATCAGTTCTTGACCGCTCTTTGCTCTCCGCTCGTCTGCCTGTTGATCCCCCTTTTGTCCATTTTCTGTCGGATGGCCTCCGACCATATTTGGTTCAGTTTGTTTTGGCCCAACAATAATGGGGACCATCTCCATAGGCTATGGTATGACAATGGCCTCGCTGCCCCAGCCCTGCCCTAAATATGCCCCTCTCCCCCATTAAGTGGCATTTTTTGCAGCGTGTGCATGTGGCCATGCGTGTGTTTCAGGGTTTAAGCACCATCTTTGCGCTGCCTGACCGCCTGATGGCTTCGCCACTGATTGATTTGGTTACCAAAGCCTTGCACCTCTCCTTTGCCCCCAAGCATTGCCCCACGCCCTCCGCCCTTTTGTGGGCTCTCGTAGATGAGAAATCAATGTGTTGGGTGTTGTCCGCAGATGATTTTGACATTTTGTTACTGGTCGAGCACTTATTTGCCATGAGTCGACTTCCATTTAGTCTACCCTTTGATTTTGGTCACACCTACCACTCGTTGGCACGAACTTGCTCCCAGCCGCTCTTAATGTGCCATCGTGGATCTTGGATTTTGCCTCATAGACTTTGGTCACCCCCATCTTGCCGTAATTACTTCCAGCTCTTCCAAAATCCTCGGCTGCCAACTCTGCCGCCACTGTTGTGTGCTCGCCATCAAATGTCATTAGGTAGGGGATCTTTGAACTCATAATTTCATGATAATATGTTTTGATTGTGTAGCAGCATGCTAGGATTATATGTTTTAATGCTTTGGGTTTTATGTGATTATCCAATTGCAAGATGTAAAAGTTAAAGACGATAAATGATGGTATGTTTAAAATGCATATGGCAAGCATGTGGGAAAGACTACAAGCGAATGTTTCTGAGCATGACTGTAAGAGTATATTCTGAGTAAGACTGTAAGAGTATGTTCGAAGTAAGACTGTAAGAGCATGCTCCGAGTAAGACTATAAGAGTTTGCTTCTGAGCAAGACTATAAGCATATGTTTCTGAGCAAGATTGTAAGTGCATGTTTTTAAGCAAGTTTGTAAGAATAAGAATTTAAGTAAGCTGGTATGAGCAAGATTGTAAGAGTGTTTTGAGTAAGATTGTATGTGTAAGGATTGTATAAGGTAACTGTAAGAGTTGTGCAATGATATATGTTTGTGCATGATTGTCATATTATGCGACATTTTGTGATTTATATGCCTTATGCTTCATAGTTGAGTTCATGAACGTGTCTATATAAGGAATTATAGAGTTTCAATATTTGGAACTCCCATACTGAGTATTTTTGTACTGAGTTTGAAATACTCATTTTCTCTATTTTTTAGCTTCGATGTTTGGGAGGCTTTTGCAGGTTTGTGACGAAGAGTTCCTAGAGATGACGTTTGTTTCCATGGGAGGATCAAATTTCATGTTCTCATGTATACCCTCTAACTCACTGCGAGTCTTTATTTTTATTACGATCTGATGTGTTGAGTGAGATGAGAATTAAAGTGTTTATATTTTCTACATTTGTAATTTAGATTAGACTGTGAACTGTTTATGAGACTTGTACTCAAGGATGCCTAGGAGAGATTTGTATTTAAAGTCTATGATCATGACAATTTCTTCTATACGTTTATTTTTGAGTAGCACATGAGAACATTTGGTTTGGTTGTACGATGTTTGATTAAATAGAAAATATTTGTATGAAAAAAATTGATTTGTGATGTTTTAAATTATAAATTGCTTTCATAGGTTTTGTATTTTGTCATTTTTTTTATTTATAGTAGTTATGTTGCAAAACAAATTTGTTAATTTTTTTAAAACATTGTTGAAAAACCTTGGACATTACAATGAGACATGGAGATTTTGGCGTTGATCTCTTGTCATTTGTTCTTTAGTAGCAGACAAGCACTTAATCTTGTCTACATAGTACTCAGCGACATTTGCGTGTTTAGTTTGATTGAGCATGACAAGGTTAGGTTAATCGAGTATGGTAGGTCATGATGCCAACTATGATTGCCTTGTAAAGTTTAACTCTAAAGTTTTATTTAATGATGAGAATTAAAAAATATTAATAAACCTAAAAAAATTATAAAATAATTTGGGTAATAGCTCACATGACAAACAACTTAATACTCCTCTCTCTTAATTAAAAAATAATGTGTGACACATGTTGGTTGAATAACAAAATACAGTTATAAATATATGGATTCATGTGCCCCAAAAGTTTTAAAAAAGATGGGGATCCAACTTAGAGTGCAAGCCTGTAAATTGCTTATGTAGTTTTCCGCTTAGATTAGGTAGTCAACTTAGCAAATCGTTGAGATTTTGTAATCAGAACAATGGGTTCTATTGACACATAACCAGTAGAAATGATAATTTAATTCAACAAAGTTCAATTGGGGTTAATATTATATTAAAATAATAATTAAATTAAAATGCGTTCAATACAACACGTGAAGGGGGAACTTATTGCATCTTATTCCCAAGTTTCCCTCACACCTCTCCTTTATTGGCATTGTGACGCCTCACCTCACACCTATCCTTTATTGACATTGCGACAACTCATTGTTGGTCAAAAGAGACGACTCTCTGGTTTATAGGGAGTTGCAAACATACACAGATCGAACTTTTTCCATGTTGTGGCCCCGAAAACCTCAGTCATGTCCAGGTTATCATGGTGGATTCCATTGGGCAGCTTCCAGTCAAAATTGTAGAGTAGTTGAGCTATTGGTAACTCAATGTTGGCCACTCCAAATAAAATTCCAGGGCACATTCTCTTTCCAGCGCCAAAAGGAATGAACTCGAAGTGTGAACCCCTGAAATCAACCCCCGAATTGATGAACCTCTCAGGCCTGAAACTCTCGGCATCATACCACACATGTGGATCCCTTCCTATGGCCCATGCATTCACAATGATCTTGGATTTTTTGAGTATCTGATATCCGTTTACCTCGCATGTTTCCCTACATTGCCTTGGAATAAGCAATGGGAAAGGAGGGTGCAGCCTTGAAGTCTCCTTAATTACGAACTTCAAGTAGCTCAGTTCCTGGAGATCTTCCTCTTTAATCTTTGACTTTCCATGGAAAGTTTTTCTTACTTCAGCTTGGGCCTTCTGCATCACACTAGGATTCCTCATTAGCTCAGCCATTAGCCATTCCATGACAGTTGATGAAGTTTCACTTCCTGCAAGGAACATGTCCTAAACAAGAGTAGTTCAATTTTAAATCTAAGAAAGAAGTCCATAATGGACATTTGGACTAAAAGAAAAGATAAGACAAGAGAGTTTTAACTGGAATAAGTGGGGAGCAAACTTACCAAAATTATTGCTTTCATAGTGTCAGTGGTCATTGGAAACTCAAGATCTCCCTCCTTTTGAAGCTTTAGAAGGACATCAACAAAACTCTCCACATGACTATCTGAGTGCATTTCAACCACCTTGTCTTGCTCATATTCTTCAATAATTTCATCTAATATCATGTCCAGCTTCTCGTGCACCCTATCGACCTTGGAACGGTACCCTGGTACCACAGGAAGTAATTTCAATGAAGGGAAGTGATCGGACAAATAAAAACCTGCTATCAACTGGGACACTTCTTTCACTGCCTGCAAAAATGTTTCTTTGTGCCTGTACTTTTTTCCAAACGCTGCCCTGGCTGTTACATCATTTGTGAATGAAAAAAATTTCTGCGACAAATTGACAAGAGACCCACTATTCTCTGAAATGGATTGAACTAAGCTAGACACCTCCACCTCCCTGATTAGATGGAAGGATTGCACTTGCTTTAAACCTAGTAACTCATTCATACAAATTCTCTTAGCTTGCCTCCAATGGGCCCCGAAATGGGAAAAGACTATGTCCTTGTTGCCATAGGTGACGACAGTAGCTGCGAAAACTGGAGCCCTATCTGCAAAGTTGGCATCATTGGTCCTCATGATCTCCTTGGCAACTTCAGCCGAGGAGATCACCACTGCCGGGACCTCTCCCAACTTCAGATGCATGATGGGGCCATGCGTTCTGGCCAAGTCCCTGAGGGCTCGATGTGGAAAAGCTGAAAGCAGATGGTGTACGCTGCCTATGATTGGCAGCTTCCATGGCCCTGGAGGGAGCTTGGGAGATGATTTCTGGGTAGTGAATTTCAGAGACGTCCAAATGAATAGAAATGACAAAAGCACAAGGACAAAAAAACAGAGATTTATCTCCATGGCTATCATTGAAGTAACCAAAATATCGTTTTAGAAGTGTTTGACAACAATCTGATCAGATGTTAATGCCTATTTATAGAGAAGTAGTATCTTTCTGAGGGTGTACGCATTTGGCAAACTTGGTTTGAATTTAAATGTGATTATTAAAGTATGATATTATAAATCACATGATAAGTGAAAGTTGTACATTGAAAATTAAGTCTTCGGGAACTGTGTAATTTTAACGGTGAAATTTGTATTTGAATTTTAGTTAGGTGAGATTTAGAAAAAATAAGGTTGACAGTGTGATTTCTATTAACCTTATATTTTAATTATAAAATGAATCACATGATTTGAGATAAAACCAAATCCCAACCTGAGAGACACGTTGTCAAATACAGAATTTTGGCAAAATCATACCCATTTATAAATAACATGGCCAAATCCTCATTGCCAACCACACACTGAAAGATGTTGTTGTACATATAAAGATGAGATCGGGACAATACTATTAGAAATTACTCCTCGGTTGGTATAGTAATTGCTTACTACTGAAGTAATCTATATCTTACGTAACAATCAATATCTACAACTGAACTAATATAAGATATTTACTTAGACATATAATTAAATAAAGTCTATGAGGCAAATATTGAAGAGCATGGTTAGATTTAAGAATGATTCAATAGCATGTCATTATAAATCACATGAAAAGTGAGATTTGTATTTTAAAAATTAGTCTTCAAGAACTATGTGATTGGAGTTGGTTCAATTCACTCTAGCGTGTTGATGCTATATCTTATTAATTATTTCAATTAGTGGCTAGGCTTTTTAACTATGTCAATTAGTGGCTAGGCTTTTTAATTAAGTTAGATGAAGCCTTAATAAATTCTAGAAATTTTATGATTATGGGATTTGATTAATTTTTCCAATGAGTGAGATTAATGTTAATTATTTCTAGCTCTTTAATTAACAAGATTAATTTAGATATGGATTTAGTCATGCCTTTTTCATGATTTGTATTGGTTCTTATTAATTTTTTTCTTTGTTTTGTCTTGCATAATATTAAAATTGGGCATTTATTGTGATTTGCACATGTACATACAATTAATGACGGACTTTTAAACCATTGAACTGAGGTAGAACTAGTTAGTTTAAGAATTTACATAAGCGCTTACTGATGATATTTTTTTTATAACAAAGATTGTTTTTTAGATTATTATGAGATGACTTTGAAAAATAATCAATGATCATAATTATTTATTTTTATGATTTAATGAGTGTCAATTCCTATGTCTTAGTATTTTGGTTATTTGATACTTTTTTTATTTTAAATTTCTTTCTTAGTCTTAACTAAATCTTTGGAACTTTACTTTTGGCGGTTTAGTTTCTTTTCAAGTATTATTTGCTTTTGTCAGTTATTGTAGTTAAGCTAATAACTTTATATTTGTTAACTATGTTAGGTTTAATTAATTTAGATTTGATTTAGTTTCCCAAATTTGAAGTCGTTATGGGATGGACCTTGTTTTGCCAATTTTACTATGATATTGTTTGTGCACATGCGAGTCATTTAAAATACTCTAAGCATGTACAAAACTATCAAATGCATTTAATAGTGGGACTTCATGACTCTAGTAATCTAGTATTAATTGCAGCATGTTGTTCCTCCAAATCATCCTACTCCTTAATGATTCCATTTCTATGATTCACCAATAGCCATAGAATCAACTCCCAAGGGTGACTCAAGCTAGCTCCTACCATGTTCAGACAACTTGAACTTTGGAGAACAAAAAAAAAATACAGCTTCTCCTCAAGCTTCAACTTATCTGGATTAAAGCTTAAAACAATAAAAATGTCAATAACTTGATTTCCTACCATTATAAGTTCTTCCTATCGAAATCAAAACTTACAAGCTCCATTAATGTCGGCAACTGTTAAACTCCTTACCACAGTGCAACTTATTGTGAGGAGTTGAATGAGGATCAAAAGACCCAAGGTTTCCACTTTGATTGTTGCGATTTGAAGCTCCAATTTCATCATTTTTTAAACTGTTCTCTTTTAAAAAATATATTTATTTGACAAAGATGAGTTGGTTGTGTTTGTGATGTAAATTCATTATGAATTTAAATTTGGCAAAGAAGTGTTAAACATGAATTTGAAGGACGATTGAGGATGGAGAACATGGCAATGAGCTTAATCCTCATTGGGCTCTGATATTGTAAATATAAGAAAAGTCAACTCATTTAATTTAATTAGCATATGGATAATATGTATACACAGTCTCAACGCTAATAATAAAATATATAATTAACTAAGTATAAACACACATATAATGTCATTGTCAAAATATACATAGTGGAATACTATAATATTATATATTGATATTTTTTATTTTCCATCAAGTGAGGATATAAGCTAAAAATTTAATTTTTTTTTATAGAATGACGCTACAGGTTTATTAAAATAGAACAATATTTTATATTTCTTGATTTTCACCATTTTAATTGATTTAAAACACAAATATGAATATTAGACGTCAACTGTATAAGGACTAACTATATAAAAGACGTTAAGTAAAGAAGTAGGTAAGACTAATTACATTTAAAGAAGGCGAAGAGATTAAGCAAGATAATTAGAGCATGATGTAGACAGTACATATGTACTATCTTTATTTATGTATAAAATAAAAATAAAAATTATTTTACATTAATATAAATAAATTTCTATTTCACATAAACAAAAACTTTACAACTTTTAACTATTTAAAATAAAAGGTCTAAAGTTTGTATAAAATACTTTACAACTTTTAGTTATAATTTAGAGTTTACATTAATTTTTTTGTTAATTTAGTTCAATTAGTAACTTACGTACGTCGATTTTTAAATTTATTTAGCCTTAAGGTACTAAGGAACACTACTTTAAGTATAATTCTTTTTTTTATTTTAATATCGTATACTACTATCATTAATTTATATTAGCCAATTCGTTTATTTCTATATTTTCTTTATCCTCTTTGTTAAAGAACAAATCTTATTTTATCCCCAATGTCACTTTATTAAAACAAAAATAAATCTTCTTTATTAACTGAGCTCATTTAATTTAATTAACATAAGTAGTATATGTATACAAATTCTCAGCCCTAATACAAAAATATACAATTAATTAAGTATATAAAAAATTTACATATAGTGTCATTGTCGAAATATACAAAGTAAAATATTATACTCTAATAGTTTACATTAACAATTTTTCTCCTACACTAGGTGGGGATATATACGAAAAATAAAAAAAAAATAAATAAAATAGCGTCAAAAGGTTATCACAATAGACAAATATTTTATATTTTTTTTATTTACACCCAAATTGATTTAAAACTTAAAGAAGATGATTAGAAATAACCTATATTATGAAAATTTAGATAAAAGACATTAATTAAAGAAGTAGGTGAGACTAATTTTATTAAACTCTATAATCTCTAACTATATTGCCCATTAATCATCAAAGAATCAAAAATAAATTTGTAAATTCGAAGCATTTACTATATTAACATAATTCAAGTATATGATTGTTGTTTTACTTATTTACATAAATCTTTAGGTATAATCACCACATTGTAATTAAATAAACTAACAAGATTTAAAATTTCTTAATTTTTTACATCAACCTTACTTTTAAAAAAGAACTTGAGAACTTTTATGTGAACAACATGAAGAGACTAAGGAAGACCATCACGACATGAGGGTGAATTAAAATTTTTATGATCTTTATTTTTCTTTATCAAAACGAAACGATTATAAATTTTTCGGAATCCAAACCTTTCATTGTGAAGCATAACTGCAAGCCAGAAAACTACTTAATAAAGTGTAAAGAGTAAAAGAAAGAAGATGAAATAAACATAAAGAAGTGTAAAAAAACAATAAGCTAAATGAGATACGTTTACTCTCTTTATTTTATGTTCTATTAGATAAAATAAAGATGTAGCTAAATAGAATTAAGACAATCAACCACAAAGTAGACAAAGTAAAGCTTAGAGGGGGCAAGTGAGAAAGTCCACTTAATACTATATAGAATTTACTAACAAATGCAATAGATTAATATCGTTTTAGCTTTAGTTTTGTTCTACTCTTATCTTAAGTCTAGTTTAGTTCAACGTCTTGTTGGTTTTAAATAAGGGTTCGAATAACCAAAAAAATTTAAAAGTAAATTTAAAAATAATCTTAATTTAAAAATAAGTAAAAAAAAGTATAATTTATCCTTTAACTTTTAATAATTTTTACACTATTCATATGACTAATTTTTGGGGTAAAAAAATATATAGTTTTTTATTTCTCTAGTAGAGATAAGTAAATATTATATGAAAATTTGCGATGTGTGTGATTTTATTAGATTTAATTTTTAATGGTATGTTTTTATACTAAATATATGAAATTTTATATAATTAGTGGAAGTTGTATAAAATAATTCTATTTTAATCTTTGATTTCTTATTCATGGTTATATAGATTTATTATGCATTATCTTTTTATACATATAAGTGTAGGTGATTAATATATATATATATATATATATATATATATATATATATATATATATATATATATATATATATATATATATATATATATATATATATATATATATATATATATATATATATATATATATATATATATATATACTATGTGTGTGTGTGTGTGTGAAAAATTTTATATGAGCCCGGGCTCATATATGCCTACGTGAGCCCGGGCTCTATGGGTTGTCGGATTTATATCCAGCGGCCCATAATACTCATGGGTTTAAATGCCCATGAGTATTATGGGCAGTCGGATGTAAATCCGACAGCCCATAGAGCCCGGGCTTATGTAGACGTATATGAGCCCGGGCTTATATAAACGGGTTACATCATTTGTGAATGAAAAAACCTTCTGCCACTAATTGAAAAGAGACCAATTATTCTCTGAAATGGATTGAACAAGGCTAGACACCTTTTCCTCCCTGATTGGTGGAAGGATTGCATTTGCTTTAAATATTTGCGGAGGCTGTTGTATTATAAAGTTTTTTGCTTCTCATCCTTATATGAATTGTGGACAATCTTGAATTTTTCGGTATGTCCTTAATTTAAACAATCATAGCTTAATATATTCTTTTAATAAGTACTTCTTACAAGAATTTCTTATTATCGCGTGCTTTGAGCTTAGAGTCCACCATGATTATTTTAGGGGTGGACTCTAAGCTCAAAACACGTGATAATAAGAAATTTCAGTAAGGAAGTACTTGTTAAAAAATGGATGAAGCTAAAATTGTTTAAATTTGAGACATATCAAAAAATTCGGTTTGAGAAGATTGTCTACGATTCTTATACGGATGAGACACAAAAAACTTTGTGATACAGTAGCCTCCGTAAATATCAGCTAAATCTTCTCTATATCATTATTTAATCATCTCACTAACTCTAAATCAGATGGGAGTTGTAAAGCATTAATAATAAAACAAAAATAGAAAAATAATAATTATAAATAGCTTAAACTGTATAAGTAAAGAAGAAACTCAACTTACCTACCCTTATTCGTATAACTGCCTCCTTCTCTGTAAATCGAATAAATTGAAGATCACCACTTTGTGATTTTAGGTATTTATTTTGGCAGCCAATAGCTGGTAAGAAAGCCTTTGTGATTACAGGGATAAGATTTTATGGCCAGACAGGTGACAATGACATGGTTTGTGCTATTGTTTATATTATTTGTTCTTTAGAATTTGATTTCTTTTTTCCGGTGAAAGAGACTTGTTAAGAGTGAAGCTCATTCTCGTTCAACTATTTTCTAACGATTAGGGCTCACTGTTTAAATGTTTTTTTTTTACAAATTGCAGGTTTGGAGGTCAAAATGAAAAGTCTCCTCTCAGATATATGTATCGAGAGTTCATGCTGAAGTGAAGGTAAAAGCATCTAAATGTGTATCTATGAATAAGGTTTATCTAAATGTGTAGAGTAGTTTTTTACTGCTGCTTTTGTTTTCATTTCTTTATGTGATGACTACTTTTGCCTATGGTTTACGTGTGTGCCAATTTCTTACGTCACTGGCCCTTCATCAGCCGGTTGCGTATTTAGTTGCTTGAACCTCCATACTTTAATATGAGTGCGAGGCCCATGTCTAACAGGGTGCCAGATGTTACTGACCTTCCAATCGTTGCAGGGTGGCTGGTAACATTTTAATTTTTTAAAATTTTGTCACTGATTTTATTTTTTATGGAAATGGATTAGTGAGTCTAGTTTGAATATCTTTGTGTTTTCATATTATAGAAGAAGATGATTGCAGATTCGTTTAAAGAAACACTAGTTGATGTTTGTTCTATGTACCTTTTGTTTGACAATTGTATGATGGACTTAAATTGAATATCTCTGTTTACTTGATTTTTGATGAAAATGAATTTCTGCAGCCTAAAATGCTGGTCCTTGATATTGCAAAGCTTATTAGTGCTCAAACAGGTGCTTGCTTCTTTCTTCTGTGAACGAAATATTTAATGGTTGTGACCTGATAATTTATGTATGAGAATTTTTTGGGCGACTTTTTGGTAACTTATGGTTGGCATGATGATATATGTTTATAAGACTGGCTATCCTTAGAGGAGAACCAAGGATAGAAATTTTGGAAGCTGCTTTAAATGGTATGTTTAAATTCATTGGTTTGTTCTATGGAAATTTTTATTTAACTTGGTGTGTTGGAATTCTAACAAAATTTAAATAGTATGTTTCATTTATTGTTTTATGGAAAAGTTTATTTATCTTAGTGTGTTGGAAGTATAACAAAATTTATTGTTGCAGAGCTGGCTAATTCATATGTTGAGGGTCACATTGGGTCTTTTAAATTTCAGACTAGAGAAGTTTGTCACCCGATTGAAGAAGGCCAAGGGAGGAGAAGAATACAAGATTCTCATTTACAAATGAGAATCACCTACTCAGCTTCGGATTGAAGTTTGTGATCAAGATGATATACATGATTATACTATTGGGTTTGTTAAACAAAATCAATGTTTTCGATTTATATTTCTTGGAATATTTTTGGGAACATTCTACAAAATTTTGTATAGGGACGGTTCCATAAATGTAAGTGATTTTTTAGGGGTGGACGGAGGCATAATATATGGTTATCTATGCAGAATGTGGGAAGTTTGCATCTTGCTTTAGTAGCTATTGATGTTGATGAAAAGGTAACATCATTTGCTTTTCTTTTCTTGTCCAGTTTCATTTGATACATTATTAAGCTTTTCTCTAAAAGATAAGAATCTACCTCTAAGGACAAAAGTTAAAGACAATGATGAAACTTAAAGAGGAGTTATAATACCTCTAAAGAGCAGAAGGGAGCCCATTGAAATGTAGTGTTTAATCCAATTCTTTGTTTGTCTTTTCTTCTTTTATAATTTATACAAATTCTTTGTATTGCCACCACATTATTAAGAAAAAACCATTTAAATCATACTGTTGGGGCAGTGCATGAAAAGATGATGTATATTTCTAAGTCTTTCATTGCAACTATGGGAAATTTCCATTTTGTAATCTGTGACCAGTCAATTTAATATTTTATATTTCTTGATTTTCACCATTTTAATCGATTCAAAACACAAATATAAATATTAGACATCAACTATACAAGGACTAACTAGATAAAAGACGTTAAGTAAAAAAGTAGGTGAGACTAATTACATGTAAAGAAGGCCAAGAGATTAAGCAAGACAATCAAAGTGTGATGTAGAAAGTACATATGTATTATTTCCATTCATTTATAAAATAAAAATTAAAATTATTTCACATTAATATAAATAAATTTCTATCTCACATAAACAAAAACTTTACAACTTTTAGCTATTTAAAATAAAAAGTCTAAAGTTTGTATAAAATACTTTACAACTTTTAGTTAGAATTTAGAGTTTACATTAGTTTTTTTGTTAATTTAGTTGAATTAGTAACTTACGCACGTGGATGTTTTTATTTATTTTTGCCTTAAGGTACTAAGGAACACTACTTGAAGTATAGTTCATTTTTTTATTTTAATACCGTATACTACTATCATTAATTTATATTAACCAACTCGCTTATTTCCATATTTTCTTTATCCACTTTGTTAAAAAACAAATCTTATTTCATCCCCAACGTCACTTTATTAAAATAAAAATAAATCTTCTTTATTAACTGAGCTCATTTAATTTAATTAACATAAGTAGTATATGTATACAAATTCTCAGCCCTAATACAAAAATATACAATTAATTAAGTATATAAAAAAATTATATATAGTGTCATTGTCGAAATATACAAAGTAAAATATTATACTCTAATAGTATACATTAACAATTTTTCTCCTACACTAGGTGGGGATATATATAAAAAATATAAAAAATATAAAAAAAATAATGTGAGAAGGTTTTCACAATAGACAAATATTTTATATTTTTTTATTTACACCCAAATTGATTTAAAACATAAAGAAGATTATTAGAAATAACCTATACACTGAAAATTTAGATAAAAGACATTAAATAAAGAAGTAGGTGAGACCACTTTTATTAAACTTTGTAATCTCTAACTATAACGCCCATTGATCATTAAAGAACAAAAAATAAATTTGTAAATTTGAAGCATTTACTAAATTAACATAATTCAAGTATATGATTGTTGTTTTACTTATTTATATAAATCTTTAGGTATAATCACCACATTGTAATTAAATGAACTAATAAGATTTAAAATTTCTTAATTTTTTACATTAACCTTACCATTAAAAGAGAACTTAAGAACTTGCATGTGAACAACATGAAGAGACTAAGGAAGACCATCGCCACATGAGGAAGAATTGAAATTTTTATAATCTTTATTTTTATCAATCAAAACGAAACTATTACAAAATTTTCGAAATCGAAACCCTTATATGTGAAGCACAACTGCAACCTAAAAAACTGCTTAATAAAGTATAAAGAGTGAAAGAAAGAAGACAAAATAAGAATAAAGAAGTGTAAAGAAAGAATAAGCTAAATGAAATGCGTTTACTCTCTTTATTTTATGTTCTTTTAGATAAAATAAAGAACTAGCTAAATGGAATTAAGACAATCAACCACGAAGCAGATAAAGTGAAGCTTGTAGGGGTAAGTAAGAGAGTCCACTTAATACTATATGGAATTTACTAATTAACAAATGGTATAGATTAATGTTGTCTTGGCTTTAGTTTTGTTCTACTCTTATCTTAAGTCTGGTTTAGTTAAACATCTTGTTGGTTTTAAATAAGGGTTATAATAACCAAAAAAATTTAAAAGTAATTTAAAAATTATCTTACTTCAAAAATTAGTAAAAAAAGTCTAAATTATCCCTCAACTTTTAATCATTTTTACACTATTCATATGACTGATTTTCGGGGTAAACAAATATAAAGTTTTTTATTTCTCTAGTAGAGATAAGTAAATATTTTATAAAATTGGCGATGTGTGTAAATATTTTATAAAATTGGCGATGTGTGTGATTTTATTGGATTTAATTTTTAAAGGCATGTTTTTATACTAAATATATGAAATTCCATATAATTAGTGGAAGTTGCATGAAATAATTATATTTTAATCTTTAATTTCTTATTCATGGTTATATAGAATTATTATGCATGATCTTTTTATACATATAAGTGTAGGTGATTAATGTTATATATATATATATATATATATATATATATATATATAAATTATAGGAAAAAGTTTACATGAGCCCAGGCTCATATTCACCTACGTGAGCCCGGGTTCTATGGGCCGTCGAATTTACATTTTGCAGCTCATAATACTCATGGGTTTTACGGGCCGCCGGATGTAAATCCGCCGGCACATAGAGCTCGGGCTCACGTAAGCATATATGAGCCCAGGCTCATATAAACGGGACTCTATATATAAAATATGTATGTATATGAGTAGACATGGATTTCATTAAATACATAATTTTTTAGTTTATGATTATGTGATGAGTTTAGAAGCATGCTTAGGCATATAGTTATATTTATTAGCTTTTTAATGCTATTTTGCATGTATTACATAAATAATTTGTATATGGTTATTTCCTACTTATTGTTATAATTATTCTATGACATATTCCTCATAATATTTTGGTTTGGGTGCATGTTTAAGGATGTAATTATTTTAGTAAATGTTAGTATTATTTCTATGTATTATTAAATTATATATAAGGCTATTTGCTATATCTTATTATAAATTTTGCTCAATGATATGTGCATATAGAGTAATTGTTATAATAATGTTGTATATGTTCTTTAATATTAAACAACTATAGTTATAGATGATGTGTGTGTTTAAAATATGCATGTTTGTACTTGTATTTTAATATATGATATGATTTAAAATTAATACATGCATCATTTTTAGGTGTAATGAGTTAGACCTCCACCATGTAGTGCAATTGGTCTATTTAGATACTAGAACCACCTTACATTGCATAAGTGCAAAGTCAAGGTGAAAGCTTAGGTTTCCATAGTATGAGACATGGAGATTTTGACGTGGATCTCTTATCATTGGTTCCTTAGTAGCTGGCAAGCACTGGGTGTTGCCTACAAAGTACTCAGGGACACTTGCGTGTTTGGTTCAATTGAGCATGGCAAGGCTAGGTTAACCGAGTAGGTTAGGTCTTGATGCCAACCTTGGTCGCCTAATAAAGGTAAACTCTAAAGTTTTGTTTAGCGTTGAGAATTAATAGTCATTACTAAACCTAATAAGATTATGGAACAATTCAGGTAATAGCTCACATGACAAACAACTTGATACTCTGTTATCTCTTAATTAAAAAATAGTGTTTTACACATGTTGGTTGAATGGCCAAATACAATTATAAATGTATTGATTTTAGTGCCCCAAAAGTTTTCAAAAGGAAGGGGGTCCAACTTAGAGTACAAGACTCCAAATCCTTATGTGGTTTTCTACTAAGATTATGTAATCGACACAGGAAAGCATTGTGGTTGTATAGTCATCAAAACGGGTTCTATTGACACATAATTAGTGGAAATGATAATTTAATTTAATGAGGTTTAATTAGGGTTAATATTATATTAAAATAATAATTAAATTAAACTGAGTTCAATAATAGTTATTATTACATGAAAATGATATTAAGTTATATCATGGGGTATTGATGTCTATTGTTACACTTTTTATTTGAAATTACTAGGGTTATGATAATTCCCTAATTCGCATGATGTTAGCACATAGGTCAATGGAATTTTTTTTCTTTGACTTCTCTCTATGACCACAATATGTGACTATAGAACACGTAGGGGGAACTTGTTGCCCAAGTTTCCCTCGCACCTCTCCTTCATTGGCATTGTGACGTCTTACCTCACACCTACATTTGTGACAACTCATTGTTCGTCGCAATAGACGATTCTTACGTTTATAGGGTGCTGCAAACATACACAGATTGAACTTTCTCCATGTCTAGGGTGTGCTTCCAGTCAAAATAGTAAAGTAGTTGAGGCTGTTGAGCTATTGGAAACTCAATGTTGGCCAGTCCAAATAAAATTCCTGGGCACATTCTCTTCCCAGTGCCAAAAGGAATGAACTCGAAGTCTGAACCCCTGAAATCAACCCCCGAATTCTCGGGCCTAAAATTTGGCAGTAGTTTAGAATCTTGATTGACTAACCCCATGTAAATGTTTTATTTTGATGCAGAAAAATGGCGAGGATAAGAATTTCACTTCTAACATGGCGATGGTCTTCCTTGGTCTCGTGGTGTTGTTGGCGTACAATTTCTGCCACCTAGTTATCTACCTCCTATCCTTCATCTATCTTTTTATGGTAAGGTTTCGAAAATCAAGAAATTGTAATTCGTGTAAGTTCATTTAATCACAATGTAGTGATCATCCATTTTTCTTCTTTGTAGATCAACGGGTTTTATCGTTGGAGACTACCGAGGACACTAGATTTACAACGAAGGGGGTAGTTATATGAGACAAGGATAAGTTGAGTTCTTTCTATATCTATATAGTTTGAGCTGTTTATTTATTATTATTTTTCTGTTATTGATTTATTATTCTTACTTTGTAGCTCTTATTTAATTTAGAGTTGGTTAAAAGATTGAATAATGTTATATAGAAGATTTGGTAAATATGCGCCTAATGAGCATGTAAAATTCTGTACGCAGGGGAATTAGAAAATTCACAGTTGGAGGTTAATGCTCACACTGGGTAGTGCCTCTCACCACTTCCTATAATTATAGATCAATTTTTCTCTACCTTGGTACTAATTTACATCGAAAGATCATCTTCCACACCTGTACCTTGAAGTTGATAGACTGCGCTAGGTTGCCATGGCCATGCGACGACAGCCAAGAGCCTGGCTCCGGCCAGTCTCCTGCTGGCTGGCCAAAGATGGCCTCCGCCTAAAGGTAATATGCTGCTTGTTACAGACTTACAGTCGCTCTTTTAACCGTCATTGCCTTTTGCTCAGCTATAAATACCAGATTTGACTCAATGCCTACCCTTCTGGCCTTGTAGTTAGCACTAGCACAAATAGCTGCCTTGTTATCAACATCCGGAGATACTAATCACCTTTTAATAAATACAAATACACATTAACCGTTCCCATCATTCATATAATGAGGTGGAGGCCAACTAGGTTAAGCATTTGTTTCAGTTTCAGACTAATAACTATAGATGATCTGCCCTGTGGAAGATGAAAACAAGGGTTTAGCAACTGAAAATAGTAGCACTGTTTGGCTAAGTCATTTGAAGAGAGAGAATTAGAGTTCTAGAAAGAGAAGCTCCGCCTTCTCTCTAGAACCAAAAACAGGGGTGAGATTGGTCTATTGGGAGGAGAACGAGAGCTGGCGGTAGTCGAGCCACTCTTCTGTTGCATTAAATTATTCCGTAGATTGTTCCCTTAATTTGAGATTTTTTCAAATTACAACCTCTGCCAGATGCCATTCTTTCCTAAAAGTTCTGTGATATTTCATCTAGCTTATAATCATTTTACCATGATTTTATTTTTGACCGTATAACTGGTGCAATTTATATCTTTTCCCTCTATAGTACATAATATCATTTTACTCATTTTGGTTTAACTCCATTGAAGTAAATCCTGGCTCTTCCATTACTAATTTCTGGCATTAGGTTCTTATTCACCCTATATTTGAAGAAAGATTAAATAATAGATTCTTTATGCTCCACAAAGTAAGAGAGTTGATATATCATCAGCTGGTGTTATTTAAGGTTTGCACCAGTATTCTTGAATGACTAATAATTTGCCAAAAAGCATAATAACATTGTGATTGTTGAACTTATTTGGAGTTTGAAAAATAAAAGATTCATAACCCATTCGTTTTGCATATAGATTTAGCACGTGAAGAGACAAAGCTGAAGGAATGAAGCACGCTGCCTCACATTTGATTAGAATGATGACAGCACCGTGAGTATTGGCTTACATAAAATGTTTTCAGTTTTCCTTTTTTGTTTGTTTAATGGATGGAAATTTTAATGGAGATGGAGATAGCCATACCAGATGACCCTCTTTTTCTGTTCAGCAAATAATTGAGTTAATAGTAAAATGAAAACAGTTTTTGATTCCTTTGCAGTCGATTTTTTCCAGTCCCATTTGTCATTTTATTTGAAGAAAAATTTTAAGTTACGAACATGAATAAGTAATCAGCTTGCAACATAGGTTAAAAAATAGAAAAAAATAAGAACATTGAAAAGTAAAGATTGCTTTTAGGCTAAACAAAAGAAAACAAGATTAAAAAATCAAGCGCAGAAAACATAAGAA
Organism: Saururus chinensis; assembly: GCA_035235625.1. Lineage (NCBI taxonomy): Eukaryota > Viridiplantae > Streptophyta > Magnoliopsida > Piperales > Saururaceae > Saururus > Saururus chinensis. The sequence continues at coordinate 11,887,321 of CP141150.1, forward strand.
ACTCAGCTGAGAATTACATATCTTGAAACGTGGATCATATGTACTTTTTCCACATAAAACAAATCCTATCTGATACATTCCCTGATTTTTCCCACAAAAATTGAGCAAGAAAAAATGATCAAAGCATGGGAAAAACAAGGGACTCAAGAAAGAATTACATATCTTTTCTTTCTGTAAATTCTGCAATTATCAAACTTTTCATCAATTGAAACAGAATTATATCTTCACTTTCCGTAATTCACTACATTCATGAATTTTTCACCAAACAATCCCTAAAATGGACAAGAAGTTTTTTTCTTAACAGTATTTTTTTAAAATCCTTTTATGGAAGCATTTCAATGATGATTTCCACCGTTCCTCTTGTACAACAAATATTAATAGATTCTATTGATCTATAGATACATGCAACAGTTATTGCATAAGACTTGGCTCACACTGCTCATCCAAAATTTGCAGGTTCCTCAAGGTCAACCGTGCAAGATGATCAAGGACTCAAATGACTGAATGGCACTGGGCCATAGATCATAGGGGAAATCTCATGCACAATTGATGAGTGTTGCATGTACATCCATGAATATTGATTACGTACCATTAAAAATTAATTCTCAACCCACTAGTCCAACTAATTTCCTTTTTCCTTTACCAAAAATCAAGTCTTCGAGGCGAATGCTCAAGAACATATTTACATTCCGCAAGATAAGCAACTTCAACTTGTGCAAAATATCTGCAAGGAAAGCATTTTTTATGAAAATTTGATTCCGCAAGGTCCTGTATCTCTGTTTATGTGAATCAACTTTGACCAATTAATCTTTAGTAAGCCATCTGCGCCTACACATCAAACGAATTCAAATTGTGCATTCCAGTTGTTATATGACTTCATAAGAAACCAACACAATACATATTTATGCATGTTGGCCCCTCTTCTTTCAAGTGCATAGAATTTTTGCACGCACTTTTAACTATTCTGTGAATTCTCCTCAGTTTATGATTTCTGCATATTACAACCTTAGCAAGATGCCTTTGTTTTCTAAAAGATTTCTTTATAGCTTTGATATGGTGGTAATTTCCCCCATATACTAATCAAATAGTAAATATTTTCAGCTTAGAAAAGTAGTTTGTAGTTCTCGTCGTCAATCATAAACTGTTGGGAAGAGTCTACTTGCTTACTTCATCTAAATCTTCATAATAGTAAATATTTTCCAGGAACAAGTCATTATTGTAGATCTTTGGCAGGACACAAATTAGCTTTTTCTTTTCGCATGTCACAGGCAGTATTTGTAGCACCCGAGATCTTTTATACATTTTCCTTAAAATTTACGAAAAGTTTTGCAATATAGCTGCTATAAATCGAAGAAAAATAATGAATACGAAACCTGATAAAACAGTTCAATAATTTAAAACATCACATACATAGTTTTTCCATACAAATTTTTACTCATTCGATTAACCATCGTATGGCCAAAACAAAGATCCTCAGGCGCTATTCGAAAATAACCGTACGAATAAATTGATATGATCATAGACTTTAAATACAAATCCCTCCTAAGTATCCCTGAGTGCAAGTCCCATAACAGTCCACAGTCTAATCCAAACTAAAGTCCAGAATACATAAACATCTTAATGTTCGTCTCACCCAATACATCAGATCGTGGCACAAATAAACTCGTAGTGAGTCAAGCATATACCTGAGTCAACGAGAATCAATCCACCGCTGAAATGAGCATCCATCTCCAGGAGCTCTCTATCACAAATTTACAATGGCCTCCCGAACAACGGGGCTAAAAAAGTAGGGTAATGAATATTTTCATACTCAGTAGAAAAATACCCAGTAGGGGAGTTTTAAACAGTGAGCTCAATAAATCCATACATAGATACGTTCATGCAATTCAAACATGAAGCAAACAGGCATATCATAACAATGCTCATACGTATACAATCAATGCCAAATGCACCATCATGCCAAAAACATATCAAATGCACCATCGTGCCAAAATCATACCAAATGCACCATCGTGCCAAAGTCATACCATCAAATTAAACTTACACAAATACCCTTATCCAGGGTCTTACAAACTTACTCGTACCATCGTACGCATACTCATACAACTTACACATATTTGTATGACCTTACTCGTACAATCATATATTTACTCGTACGACCTTACTCGTACATCTTATACTTACTTGTATGACCTTACTCGCACATCTTACACTTATTGTCTTACTCAGAAACTTACGCTTATAGTCTTGCTCAGGATCATAATCTTACAGTCGTGCTCATAGTCTTACTCTTACAATCGTACTCATACTCTTACAGTCGTGCTCATATTCTCACAGACGTACACATACTATCGACCGTTGAAGCTCATTACAACTAATAAGCTCTAGCGTCGAGATGGAAAAGAATGTCACGGGGGCATCACCTTAACCTCCGGGGAGTGACTAGACGTCATGGACTTTTCCGAAGGTAAGGCACACCAGTGCTCATGGGGCACAGGATCAAACAGGTAAGAGTAGGTCCATGATACTACTTACCTGAGTGCGCAAATATAAACACCCACACATAAGGGGTCATACAGTTACCCACCATAATAGGTCTTATAGTACCATAGAATTGCCCACCATAATGGGTTTTATAGTGCCAATGCCACTCTTAGGCAGAATCATACAGTGCCCCTTGGGCGGAATCATACAATGCCACTTGGGCAAAAGCATACAGTGCCACTCTTGGGTGGAAATCATACAACGCTCTCAATAGAGCATCAAACGTCTGGGCTTAAGACAACACACAAACCAAATCGAAAGCAAACATCGCTCTCAACAGAGCATCAAATGTCTGGGCTTATACAGCACACAAACCAAATCGAAAGCGAACATTGCTCTCAACAGAGCATCAAACGTCTAGGTTTATACAGCACACATACTAAATCGAAAACATACATCGCTCTCAACAGAGCAATAAACGTCTGGTGCTCTATACAGCACACAGACAACATCCCGCAGGATAAACACCATGACAAGACATGATAAATGCTCAACCGACTCATTATCGGCTAGCTCAAACACGGAACTTAATCTACCGAACCCTCAGGTCTCAAACTCACAACGTTATCATTAGCTTTCTTATAATTCAAGTTTGAATTAAGTAAATTATGCGGTACAATTATGCCACACAAGCACTCAAACATACCGTGCTCCACTGATCAAACCGAAGTTGAGCCTGATCCGAAACCCTAGTTCGTTAGGGCAGCAGACTTCCTTTATCCATCCATATCACAACAAAACTCACCGTACACCAAAATCTTACAGTCTTACATACTCCGCCATCCCCTTATGGTCAAATCATCTTACACTGGCATCATCAAATGAAGCTCCTTAGAGCCAAACCCAGTTGTCACCCTTTTACTTATACCTCACATATTGAACTTACTTTTCACATCATAATATGTACGTTATGCTTGTATAATTATGCACACTCTTACTATCTGACAATCCCCCAATCATATGTTCTGATCCAAATCAAACAATCTGATCCAATCCTTGCTCGTCAAACTCATATCCGTTGTCTTTCATCATACGCTTACACATCCACATCCACATCTATATCCATATCCAAATCTAGACGAAACCTCTATCACCTCTTACTGTCCATTGCCCATACTTTTGCCCACATACACATACACAGATCCATAGCATAGGCAATTAGCCATCATACATACGTATGTCTATCACACATACATACAACATATATGTATTTTCATACATAGCTTACTATCATACTCGCTAGCCATCACTAGCACACATACATACACATACGTTTAACATACACGCTAGCCATCACTAGCACATACATACGCATCCATACATACTTCAAACATACACGCTAGCCATCACTAGCACATACACATTCCATACATACTTCAAATATGCTTACAACCCATATGCACGTCATAGCATTTCAGCATGGCAGAATTTATCTTTTTACATCATGCAAACAGATCTGATTCAACATCCATAGCATTCAATCATATAGTCATAGCATGTTGCTACTCATTCAAAGCATGCTATCATGAAATTATGAGTTCAAAGCTCCCCTACCTCGTAATCATGACGTTCGATGGCGAACACATGACGGTGGCAGCGTCGACGACGGAGTTGGCGGCCAAAAGCATCGCCTAATTGAGAGAGTTGTCATCCCGAGGATTTTAGGAAGTGCCGGAAGCAATCACGGCCAAATCGGGTGACACAGGTCAATGCAGCAAAATCCGCGATCCACGGCGGCACACTAGGGGCGGCTGGGAGAAAGGTCGTGCCAACATAAGTGGCGGTGAAACCAAATGTTGATGGTGTACTCACTGAAGGTTGGCCGGCGGAAGAGAAGTACTTGGCCGGCCGCAAGACATCGAAATCGGCCGTGGATAACACCCAACGGCAGCGATTTTGCATCACAAGGGCCCACATAAGGGCGGAGGGCATGGGGCGATGCTCAAGGACAGAAGAGAGGTGGTGGAGGCTCTAGTGGCAAACTCAAATAGTGACGGAGCCATCCGCCGGTCAGGCGGCACAAATATGACACCTAAACCCAAAAATGCACGCGTGGCCACATGCACACGTGGCCAAAAAGTGTCACTCCAGGGAAAAATTAAAAGATTCAGTGTTAAACTTATTTGGAGTTTGAAAAATAAAAGATTCATAACCCATTCGTTTTGCATATAGATTTAGCACATGAAGAGACAAAGCTGAAGGAATGAAGCACGCTGCCTCACATTTGATTAGAATGATGACAGCACCGTGAGTATTGGCTTATATAAAATGTTTTCAGTTTTCCTTTTTTGTTTGTTTAATGGATGGAAATTTTAATGGAGATGAAGATAGCCATACCAGACGACCCTCTTTTTCTGTTCAGCAAATAATTGAGTTAATAGTAAAATGAAAACAGTTTTTGATTCCTTTGCAGTTGATTTTTTCCAGTCCCATTTGTCATTTTATTTGAAGAAAAATTTTAAGTTATGAACATGAATAAGTAATCAGCTTGCAACATAGGTTAAAAAATAAAAAAAATAAGAACATTGAAAAATTAAGATTGCTTCTGGCTAAACAAAAGAAAACAAGAAAAAAAAGCGCAGAAAACATAAGAAACTCAGCTGAGAATTACATATCTTGAAACGTGGATCATATGTACTTTTTCCACATAAAACAAATCCTATCTGATACATTCCCTGATTTTTCCCACAAAAATTGAGCAAAAAAAAAATGATCAAAGCATGGGAAAAATAAGGGACTCAAGAAAGAATTACATATCTTTTATTTCTGTAAATTCTGCAATTATCAAACTTTTCATCAATTGAAACAGAATTATATCTTCACTTTCCGTAATTCACTACATTCATGAATTTTTCACCAACAATCCCTAAAATGGACAAGAAGTTTTTTTCTTAACAGTATATTTTTTTAATCTTTCTATGGAAGCATTTCAATGATGATTTCCACCGTTCCTCTTGTACAACAAATATTAATAGATTCTATTGATCTATAGATACATGCAACAGTTATTGCATAAGACTTGGCTCACACTGCTCATCCAAAATTTGCAGGTTCCTCAAGGTCAACCGTGCAAGAAGATCAAGGACTCAAATGACTGAATGACACTGGGCCATAGATCATAGGGGAAATCCCATGCACAATTGATGAGTGTTGCATGTACATCCATGATTACGTACCATTAAAAATTAATTCTCAACCCACTAGTCCAACTAATTTCCTTTTTCCTTTACCAAAAATCAAGTATTCGAGGAGAATGCTCAAGAACATATTTACATTCCGCAAGATAAGCAACTTCAACTTGTGCAAAATATCTGCAAGGAAAGCATTTTTTTATGAAAATTTGATTCCGCGAGGTCCTGTATCTCTGTTCATGTGAATCAACTTTGACCAATTAATCTTTAGTAAGCCATCTGCGCCTACACATCAAACGAATTCAAATTGTGCATTCCAGTTGTTATATGACTTCATAAGAAACCAACACAATACATATTTATGCATGTTGGCCCCTCTTCTTTCAAGTGCATAGAATTTTTGCACGCACTTTTAACTATTCTGTGAATTCTCCTCAGTTTGTGATTTATGCATATTACAACCTTAGCAAGATGCCTTTCTTTTCTAAAAGATTTCTTTATAGCCTTGATATGGTGGTAATTTCCTCCATATACTAATCAAATAGTAAATATTTTCCGCTGAGAAAAGTAGTTTGTAGTTCTCGTCGTCAATCATAAACTGCTGGGAAAAGTCTACTTGCTTACTTCATCTAAATCTTCATAATAGTAAATATTTTCCAAGAACAAGTCATTATTGCATATCTTCCGCAGGACACAAATTAGCTTTTGCTTTTCGCATGTCATAGGCAGTATTATCAAGCGTCACTAATATTAAGAAAAGCGTCACTAAATGCATCGAAAAAAATCCTATCGTAACTGTAAATTTTTGATGTATATGAAAAATCGTCGCTAATAATATTGCTATTAACAACTTTTTTTTGTGTCGCGACTATTATTTTTTATTGCGACGGTTTATAAAATATCATTACTATTGAAAAAAAATTTAAAATAAAAAAAATACTTATTGGCGGCGCTTTTAAAAGCGACGCAATTTTTTTTAAAAATATTAAAAACACTTTGATTTAAATATAAAAACCCGTGTAGCTAATAACAAAAGAAAAATAAGAGTGTTGATAATAAAAATAAAAAGAATACTGCATTGTGCTAAGGCAATAATAGGTGGGGTGTTGGGGAGGGGGGAGGCAGGCCGGAAACTAGCTGGGGCTAGATGAAGGGGAAGCTAGGGCGGGAGGACAGAGAAGAAAGAGGGGGCTAGGGGAATCAGTATGGTCCGGGGGAAGGAAAGGTGGAGCCCTTCTAGCTTTGGTTCGAAAATAGGGGCGACGCTTAAACATAAACGTAGTAAATAGTAAATAAATAAAATTTATTTTATTTTTATTTTTAAAATAAATAATATTATTTGTGAAGCATAGAGCTACACATAGCAAGTACCTTGTTTTATTTAATATTTATTAATATAATATATAATATATAATAAAAAATCCTAAAAATTTTAAATTAAATTCTTTTGCTTTTTTCCTTCTCCTCCCACCAAAGACTGTTGACCCTCCCGCTCGCCATAATTTGTTCTGTGTTGAATTTCTTATTTTTGCATTTATGCTATCTCTATATTCTCTGTCTCTATCCCTCTCTCTCACTTCTCTCTCTATTTGTTCTCTCTTCTCTTTCTCTATGTCTGTCTTTGTCTCTCCCTCTCTTCTCTCTCTTATGCCTCTCTTCCCACTACAACAAAAATAACTATTAGTAATGCATTTATGCATCGCTAATGCATATTAGCAACTTATAAAAAACATTGTCATAAGAATCGAAAAAAGTTTAGACGCTATTGCCTATTAGCCATGCTTAACACAAAGCGTCGCTAATAATGTCACATTAGCGATGCATAAAACAACGTCGCTAATAGTAAATTATTAGTCACGAATAATTCTAAGCATAGCTAATGATCAGTTATTAGCAACGTTATCTTGTACATTGCTAATATAAAAAAATATTTTAAAAAAATTAAAAATAACTTATTAGCGACGCATAATTAGTTGTGTAGCTAATAAGTCTTTATTAATGATGCTTTTTTATGTGTCGCTTAATATAATAAAGTTTTTTTAAAAAATTACTTATTCAAAGTGCAGCTAATAATAAAAATATATTAAAAAATTTTATTTATTAACGATGCTTTTTAAAGCGTTGCTACTGGAAGTGAGATAGTCCACTATAGAGCACATGAAGCGAAGCTTGTAGGGGCAAGTGAGAGTCCACTCCATCGCAGATGGAATTTACTAAGAAATGCAACATATTAATGTCGTTTTGGCTTTAGTTTTGTTCTCCTTTTGTCTTACGTTTGGTTCGGTTCAACGTCAACTTGGTTCTGAATAGGGGTTGTAATAACAAAAAAATTTCAAACATATTTTTAAAAATTATCTTACTTCAAAAATTGGTAAAAAAAGTCCAAATTATCCCTCAATTTCAATCAGTTTTACACTTTTCATATGAGTGATTTTTGGGGTAAAAAAATATATTTTTCTTATTTCTCTAGTAGAGATAAGTAAATATTTTGTGAAAATTTTAATCTTTAAAGGCATGTTCTTTTACTAAAAATATGACATTCCTATAATTAGTGGAAGTTGCATGAATAATTCTATTTTAATATTGAATTTCTTATTCTCGGTGATATAGAATTATTATGCATGATTGCTTTTATACATATATGTGTAGGTGATTAATGTTGATCTATATATGTGTATATAAGTATGTACGTATGTGAGTAGACATAGATTTCATGAAATACATAATTTTTTTGTAGATGATTAAGTGATGAGTTTAGAAGCATTCTTAGACATATAGTTATATTTATTAGCTTTTTAATGCTATTTTGCATGTATTGCATAAATAATTTTTATACGGTTATCTCCTTCTTATTGTTATATGTATTATTCTATGACGTATTCCTGATAATATTTTGATTTTAGGTGCATGTTTAAGGATGTAATTATTTTAGTAAACGTTTATATTATTTCTATGTATTATTAAATTTTATGTATAAGGCTATTTCCTATATGTTATTATAAAATTTGCTCTATGATATGTGCGTATAGAGTATTCATTATAATATTGGTGGATATATTCTTCAATATTAAACAACTATAGGTGTAGAAGTTGTGTGTGTTTGACATATGCATGCTTGTACCTATATTTTACTATATGATATGATTTAGATTTAATACATGCATCATTTCTAGGTGTCATGAGTTAGACCTCCACTATGTAGTGAAGTTGGTCTATGTAGATACTAGAGCTACCTTATATTGCACAAGTGCAATGTTAGGGTGAAACCCTAGGTATCTATGGTATGAGTGTAATGTCCCTAATTTTTAATGATTATTTTTGCTATTTTTGGATCATTTTTAGCTGAAAAATGTGACGCTTCGGTGTATTTATCTTTACATATTTGACCCCGATATTTATACCCGTAGAGTTGGGTGTGGGGCTTAGTCGCGGCCATTGGGCTTCGATGCATCACATATATTTTTGGCGCAAATTTTGGATACACGACAAATAAATAGGAGGTTGGTGCATAATGGGGACATAGAGGGAAAGAAAAAGTCTGGTATGGGTCGTGGCTGAAAACCACGACGCATTCCAGAATGTCTGGAACATCCAAAAGTTCCCAGAGAAAATCTGAGAGCCATTTTGAACCCTCTATTTTGCCTCCTTTGTCACCAGATTCCACTACTTCTTGCCAGAATCCACTTTGTCTTGCCGACATAAGTTCGTTGGTACTGGCGAGGACCGCCGCCATGCCCTCCTTGCTCTTCCTCAAGATACCAATGTTTTTCTTGGGTTTTCATCATGTTTGATTGGTCTTGGGCCATCGAAGAACTTTTTGCCTCCGGTTGCCACCGCTCTCCACTGGACTTATCAATGTCCAGGTACTAGGACCCCAAAGGTGCCTGTCTTTTCCTCTCCTCGCTCTTCCAATAGGTGCCTGTCTTTTCCTCGGTTTTCTCATGATTTTCTTTCATTTTTGGCCTCTAGAGCTTTGGTCGGCCCTTGGACTACCTATGTCAAACTAGACTTAGCTTGGTGACGGATGGACCGCTGTCCTAGTGCAGCTTGGTCCCCCTTTTCCAGCACGAGCCTAACGCTCAACCTTACCCCACCTTCTGCCTAGATACAAACCCTTTTTTTTTCTCTATTTTACTGCTGAACTAGCCGGACTACTCTATTTGTCTAGAGCTCTGTCTTGAACCGGGGACGAGGGCAGGACACTCCTGCCTAGCCCTGTTGGCCTTTCCCCTAGCTAGCTCAGCCTCACCAGTACGTCTGCCACCCCCTTGGTTCTATTTTTCACCTAGTTAGAACCATTGAGCCCATCTTTGTGCTTTCTGCCGCTGCCACTGACTAGATAGCCTCGGGCCTGCCACCTTTGGCTAAGTCTTGGGTATGCGATGACAGGGGCCATCAGTTCTTGACCGCTCTTTGGTCTTCCGCTCATCTACCTGTTGACCCCCCTTTTGTCCATTTTCTATCGGATGGCCTCCGACCATATTTGGTTCAGTCTGTCTTGGCCCAACAACAATGGGGCCCATCTCCATAGGCTATGGTATGGCAATGGCCCCGCTGCCCCAGCCCCGCCCTAAATATGCCACTCTCCCTCATTAAGTGGCCTTTTTTACAGCGTGTGCATGTGGCCACACGTGTGTTTTAGGGTTTAAGCACCGTCTTTGCGGTGCCTGACCGTCTGACGGCTCCACCACTAATTGATTTAGTCACCAAAGCCCTGCACCTCTCCTATGTCCCCAAGCATCGTCCCACGCTCTCTGCCCTTTTGTGGGCCCTCGTAGATGAGAAATCAATGCCGTTGGGTGTTGTCCACAAACGATTTCAACATTTTGTTACTGGTCGAGCACTTCTTAGCCACCAGTCGACTTCCATTTAGTCTACCCTTTGTTTCTGGTCACACCTACCACTTGTTAGCATGAACTTGCTCCTAGCCGCCCTTAATGTGCCATCGCGGATCTCGGATTTTGCCTCATAGACTTTGGTCACCCCCATCTTGCCGTAATTACTTCAGGCTCTTCCTAAATCCTCGGCCACCAACTCCACTGCCACCGTTGTGTGCTCGTCATCAAACGTCATTGGGTAGGGGATCTTTGAACTCATAATTTCATGATAATATGTTTTGATTGTGTAGCAGCATGCTAGGATTATGTGCTTTAATGCTTTGGGTATTATGTGATTATCCAATTGCAAGACGTAAGAGTGAAAGACGATAAATGATGGTATGTTTAAAATGCATATGGCAAGCATGTGAGCAAGACTATAAGCGAATGTTTCTGAGTAAGACTATAAAAGTATGTTCCGAGTAAGATTGTAAGAGTATGTTCAAAGTAAGATTGTAAGAGTATGCTTTGAGTAAGACTATAAGAGTTTGCTTCTGAGCAAGACTATAAACATATGTTTCTGAGCAAGACTGTAAGTGTATGTTTCTAAGCAAACCTGTAAGAATAAGAATTTAAGTAAGCTGGTATGAGCAAGACTGTAAGAATGTTTTGAGTAAGATTGTATGTGTAAGGATTGTATAAGGTGACATTAAGAGATGTGAGACGATATATGTTTGTGCATGATTGTCATATTATGCGACTGTTGTGATTTATATGCTTTATGCTCCATAGTTCATGAGTTCATGAACGCATCTATGTCTGGAATTATAAAGTTTCAATATTTGGAACTCCCATACCGATTATTTTCCTATTGAGCTTGAAATACTCATTTCCCTATTTTTTTAGCTTCGATGTTTGAGGGGCTTTTGCAGGTTTGTGATGGAGAGCTCCTAGAAATGATGCTTGTTTCCATAGGAGGACCAACTTTCATGCTCTCCTGTATACCCTCTAACTCACTGCGAGTCTTTATTTTTTTACTACGATCTGATGTGTTGAGTGAGATGAGAATTAAAATATTTATATTTTCTACACTTGTAATTTGGATTTGACTGTGGACTGTTTATGGGACTTGGACTCAGGGATGTCTAGGAGAGATTTGTATTTAAAGTCCATGATCATGACAATTTCTTTCATACGTTTATTTTTGAGTAGCACATGAGAACACTTGGTTTGGTTGTACGATGTTTGATTAAATAGAAAATATTTGTATGAAAAAAATTGGTGTGTGATGTTTTAAATTATAAATTGCTTTCATAGGTTTCATATTTTGTCATTTTCCCCGATTTATAGTCATTATGTTGCAAATTTTTTTTATGAATTTTTAAAATTTATTTTTCAAAAACCTTAGGCATTACAATGAGACATGGAGATTTTGGCGTTGATCTCTTGTCGTTCGTTCGTTAGTAGCGGACAAGCACTGGATCTTGCCTACATAGTGCTCAGCGACATTTGCGTGTTTAGTTTGATTGAGCATGACAAGGCTAGGTTAATCGAGTATGGTAGGTCATGATGCCAACTATGGTTGCCTAGTAAAGTTTAACTCTAAAGTTTTATTTAACGATGAGAATTAAGAAATATTAATAAACCTAAAAAAATTATAAAATAATTTGGGTAATAGCTCACATGATAAACAACTTGATACTCCTCTCTCTTAATTAAAAAATAATGTTTGACACATGTTGGTTGAATGACAAAATATAGTTATGAATGTATGGATTTATGTGCCCCAAAAGTTTTAAAAAAGATAGGGTCCAACTTAGAGTGCAAGACTCTAAATCGCTTATGTAGTTTTCCACTTAGATTAGGTAGTCAACTTAGCAAATCATTGTGATTATGTAGTCAGAACAATGGGTTCTATTGACACATAACCAGTAGAAATGATAATTTAATTCAACAAAATTCAATTGGGGTTAATATTATATTAAAATAATAATTATATTAAAATGCGTTCAATACAACACGTGAAGGGGGAACTTGTTGCATCTTATTCCCAAGTTTCCCTCACACCTCTCCTTTATTGGCATAAACACCTCTCCTTTATTGGCATTGTGACGTCTCACCTCACATCTCTCCTTTATTGACATTGCGACAACTCATTGTTGGTCAAAAGAGACGACTCTCACGTTTATAGGGAGTTGCAAACATACACAGATTGACCTTTTTCCATGTTGTGGCCCCGAAAACCTCAGTCATGTCCAGGTTATCATGGTGGATTCCATTGGGCAGCTTCCAGTCAAAATTGTAGAGTAGTTGAGCTATTGGTAACTCAATGTTGGCCACTCCAAATAAAATTCCAGGGCACATTCTCTTTCCAGCGCCAAAAGGAATGAACTCGAAGTGTGAACCCTTGAAATCAACCCCCGAATTGATGAACCTCTCAGGCCTGAAACTCTCGGCATCATACCACACACGTGGTTCCCTTCCTATGGCCCATGCATTCACAATGATCTTGGTTTTTTTGGGTATCTGATACCCGTTTACCTCCCATGTCTCCCTACATTGCCTTGGAATAAGCAGAGGGAAAGGTGGGTGCAGCCTTAAAGTCTCCTTGATTATTAACTTCAAGTAGCTCAGTTCCTGGAGATCTTCTTCTTTAATCTTTGACTTTCCACGGAAAGCTTGTCTTACTTCAGCTTGGGCCTTCTGCATCACACTAGGGTTCCTCATTAGCTCAGCCATTAGCCATTCCATGACAGTTGATGAAGTTTCACTTCCTGCAATGAACATGTCCTAAACGAGAGTAGTTCAATTTTAAATCTAAGAAAGAAGTCCATAATGGACATTTGGACTAAAAGAAAAGATAAGACAAGAGAGTTTTAACTGGAATAAGTGGGGAGCAAACTTACCAAAATCATTGCTTTCATAGTTTCAGTTGTCATTGGAAACTCAAGATCTCCCTCCTTTTGAAGCTTTAAAAGGACATCAACAAAACTCTCCACATGACCATCTGAGTGCATTTCGACCACGTTGTCTTGCTTATGTTCTTCAATAATTTCATCAAATATCCTGTCCAGCTTCTCGTGCACCCTATCGACCTTGGAACGGTACCCTGATACCACAGGAAGTAATTTGAATGAAGGAAAGTGTTCGGACAAATGAAAACCTCCGAACAACAGGAGCACTTCTTTCATTGCCTGCAAAAATGTTTCTTTGTGCTTGTACTTTTTCCCAAATGCTGCCCTGGCTATTACATCATTTGTGAATGAAAAAAACTTCTGCGACAAATTGACAAGAGTACCACTATTCTCTGAAATGGATTGAACCAAGCTAGACACCTCCACCTCCCTGATTAGATGGAATGATTGCACTTGCTTTAAACCAAGTAACTCATTCACACAAATTCTCTTAACTTGCCTCCAATTGGCCCCGTAATGGGAAAAGGCTATGTCCTTGCTGCCATAGGTGAGGACAGTAGCTGCGAGAAGTTCAGGCCGATCCGCAAAGTTGGCATCATTGGTCCTCATGATCTCCTTGGCAATTTCAGCGGAGGAGATCACCACTGCCGGGACCTCCCCCAGCTTCAGATGCATGATGGGGCCATGCGTTCTGGCCAAGCCCCGGAGGGCTCGATGTGGAAAAGCTGAAAGCAGATGGTGTACGCTGCCTATGATTGGCAGCTTCCATGGCCCTGGCGGGAGCTTGGGAGATGATTTCTGGGTAGTGAATTTCAGAGACGTCCAAATGAATAGAAATGACAAAAGCACAAGGACAAAAAAACAGAGATTTATCTCCATGGCTATCATTGAAGTAACCAAACTATCGTTTTAGAAGTGTTTGACAACAATCTCATCAGATGTTAATGCCTATTTATAGAGAAGTAGTATCTTTCTCATGGTGTACGCATTTGAAAAACTTGGTTTGAATTTAAATGTGATTATTAAATTATGATATTATAAATCACATGATAAGTGAAAGTCGTACATTGAAAATTAAGTATTTGGGAACTGTGTAATTTTAAAGGTGAAATTTGTATTTGAATTTTAGTTAGGTGAGATTTAGAAAAAATAAGGTTGACAGTGTGATTTCTATTAACCTTATATTTTAGTTATAAAATGAATCACATGATTTGAGATAAAACCAAATCCCAACCTGAGACACGTTGCCAAATACGGAATTTTGGCAAAATCATGCCCATTTATAAATAACATGGCCAAATCCCCGTTGCTAACCACACACTGAAAGATGTTGTTGTACATATGAAGATGAGATCGGAACAATACTATTAGAAATTACTCCTCGGTTGGTATAGTAATTGCTCACTACTGAAGTAATCTATATCTTACGTAACAATCAACATCTACAATTGAACTAATATAAGATATTTACTTAGGCATATAATTAAATAAAGTCTATGAGGTGAAGAGCATGGTTAGATTTAAGAATGACTCAATAGCATGTCATTATAAATCACATGAAAAGTGAGATTTGTATTTTTAAAAATTAGTCTTCAAGAGGTTCAATTCACTCTAGCGTCTTGATGCTATAGCTTATTAATTATTTTAATTAGTGGCTAGGCTTTTTAATTAAGTTAGATGAAGCCTTAATAAATTCTAGAAATTTTATGATTATGGGATTTGATTAATTTTTCCAATGAGTGAGATTAATGTTAATTATTTCTAGCTCTTTAATTAAGAAGATTAATTTAGATATGGATTTAGTCATGCCTTTTTCATGATTTGTATTGGTTCTTATTAATTTTTTTCTTTGTTTTGTCTTGCATAATATTAAAATTGGGCATTTATTGTGATTTGCACATGTACATATAATTAATGACTGACTTTTAATCCATTGAAGTGAGGTAGAACTAGTTAGTTTAAAAATTTACATAAGCGCTTACTGATGATATTTTTTTTATAACAAAGATTGTTTTCTAGATTATTATGAGATGACTTTGAAAAATAATCAATGATCATAATTATTTTTTTTTATGATTTAATGAGTGTCAATTCCTATGCCTTAGTGTTTTGGTTATTTGATACTTTTGTTATTTTATATTTCTTTCTTAGTCTTAACTAAATCTTTGGAACTTTACTTTTGGTGGTTTAGTTTCTTTTCAAGTATTATTTGCTTTTGTTAGTTATTGTAGTTAAGCTAATAACTTTATATTTGTTAACTTGTTAGGTTTAATTAATTTAGATTTGATTAGTTTCCCAAATTTGAAGTCGTTATGGGATGGACCTTGTTTTGCCAATTATACTATGATATTGTTTGTGCACATGCGAGTCATTTAAAATACTCTAAGCATGTACAAAACTATCAAATGCATTTAATAGTGGGACTTCATGACTCTATTAATCTAGTATGAATTGCAGCATGTCGTTCCTCCAAATCATCCTACTCCTTAATGATTCCATTTCTATGATTCACCAATAGCCATAGAATCAACTCCCAACGGTGACTCAAGCTAGCTCCTACCATTTTCCGACAACTTGAACTTTGGAGAACAAAAAAAAAATACAGCTTCTCCTCAAGCTTTAACTTATCTGGATTAAAGCTTAAAACAATAAAAATGTCAATGACTTGATTTTCTACCATTATAAGTTCTTCCTATCGAAATAAAAACTTACAAGCTCCATTAATATCAGCAACCTTTAAACTCCTTACCACAGTGCAACTTATACTTCCACCTCACTTAGATATATTTTTTTTAAAGTATCTTATTGTGAGGAGTTGAATGAGGATCAAAAGACCCAAGGTTTCCACTTTGATTGTTGCGATTTGAAGCTCCAATTTCATCATTTTTTAAACTGTTCTATTTTAAAAAAAATATTTATTTGACAAAGATGAGTTGGGTAGTGTTTGTGATGTAAATTCATTATGAATTTAAATTTGGCAAAGAAGTGTTAAGCATGAATTTGAAGGACGATTGAGGATGGAGAACATGGCAATGAGCTTAATCCTCAATGGGCTCTGATATTGTAAATATAAGAAAAGTCAACTCATTTAATTTGATTAGCATATGGATAATATGCATACACAGTCTCAACGCTAATAATAAAATATATAATTAACTAAGTATAAACACACATATAATTTCATTGTCGAAATATACGTAGTGGAATACTATAATATTATATATTGATATTTTTTATTTTCCATCAAGTGCGGATATAAGCTAAAATTTTAATTTTTTTTATAGAATGACGCTACAGGTTTATTAAAATAGAACAATATTTTATATTTCTTGATTTTCACCATTTTAATCGATTTAAAACACAAATATGAATATTAGACATCAACTGTACAAGGACTAACTAGATAAAAGACGTTAAGTAAAGAAGTAGGTGAGACTAAGTACAAATAAAAATAAATCTTCTTTATTAACTGAGCTCATTTAATTTAATTAACATAAATAGTATATGTATACAAAGTCTCAGCCTTAATACAAAAATATAAAATTAATCAAGTATATAAAAAAATTACATATAGTGTCATTGTTGAAATATAGAAAGTAAAATATTATACTCTAATAGTTTACATTAACAATTTTTCTCCTACACTAGGTGGGGATATATACGAAAAATAAAAAAAATATAAATAAAATAGCGTCAAAAGGTTATCACAATAGACAAATATTTTATATTTTTTTATTTACACCCAAATTGATTTAAAACTTAAAGAAGATTATTAGAAATAACCTTTATTATGAAAATTTAGATAAAAGACATTAAATAAAGAAGTAGGTGAGACAAATTTTATTAAACTCTATAATCTCTAACTATAACGCCCATTGATCATCAAAGAATAAAAAATAAATTTGTAAATTAGAAGCATTTACTAGATTAACATAATTTAAGTATATGATTGTTGTTTTACTTATTTACATAAATCTTTAGGTATAATAACCACATTGTAATTAAATAAACTAAACAAGATTTAAAATTTCTTGATTTTTTACATCAAACTTACTATTAAAAGAAAACTTAAGAACTTTTATGTGAACAACATGAAGAGACTAAGGAAGACCATCACCACATGATGATGAATTAAATTTTTTATAATCTTTATTTTTCTCTATCAAAACGAAACGATTACAAATTTTTCGGAATCCAAACCTTTCATTGTGAAGCACAACTGCAACCCAAAAAACTACTTAATAAAGTGTAAAGAGTGAAAGAAAGAAGATGAAATAAGAATAAAGAAGTGTAAAAAAAGAATAAGCTAAATGAGATACATTTACTCTCTTTATATTATGTTCATTTAGATAAAAAAAGAACTAGCTAAATAGAATTAAGACAATCAACCACAAAGTAGACAAAGTGAAGCTTGGAGGGGGCAAGTGAGAAAGTCCACTTAATAATATATGGAATTTACTAACAAATGCAATATATTAATGTCGTTTTAGCTTTTGTTTTGTTCTACTCTTATCTTAAGTCTAGTTTAGTTCAACGTCTTGTTAGTTTTAAATAAGGGTTCAAATAACCAAAAAAATTTAAATGTAATTTTAAAAATTATCTTACTTCAAAAATAAGTTAAAAAAAGTATAAATTATCCTTCAACTTTTAATCATTTTTACACTATTCATATGACTGATTTTCGGGGTAAAAAAATATATAGTTTTTTTATTGCTCTAGTAGATATAAGTAAATATTACATGAAAATTTGCGATGTGTGTGATTTTATTAGATTTAATTTTTAAAGGTATGTTTTTATACTAAATATATGAAATTTCATATAATTAGTGGAAGTTGCATGAAATAATTCTATTTTAATCTTTAATTTCTTATTCATGGTTATATAGAATTATTATGCATGATCTTTTTATACATATAAGTGTAGGTGATTAATGTATATATATATATATATATATATATACCGGGCTCATATAAACGGGGCTCATATATGAGTGCAAGGCCCATGTCTAACAGGGTGCTAGATGACCTTCCAATCGTTGCAGGGTGGCTGGTAACATTTTATGTTTTAAAATTTTTGTCACTGAATTTATTTTTTATGGAAATGGATTAGTGAGTCTAGTTTGAATTTCTTTGTGTTTTCATATTATAGGAGAAGATGATTGCAGATTCGTTTAAAGAAACACTAGTTGATGTTTGTTCTATGTACCTTTTGTTTGACAATTGTATAATGGACTTAAATCAAATATCTCTGTTTACTTGATTTTTGATGAAAATGAATTTCTACAGCCTAAATGGTCCTTGATATTGCAAAGCTTATTAGTGCTTAGACAGGTGGTTGCTTCTTTTCTATGAATGAAATATTTAATGGTTGTGACCTGATAATTTATGTATGAGAATTTTTTGGGCGACTTTTTGGTAACTTATGGTTGGCATGATGATATATGTTTATAAGACTGGCTATCCTTAGAGGAGAACCAAGGATAGAAATTTTGGAAGCTACTTTAAATGGTATGTTTCAATTCATTGGTTTGTTCTATGGAAATTTTTATTTAACTTGGTGTGTTGGAATTCTAACAAAATTTAAATGGTATGTTTCATTTATTGTTTTATGGAAAAGTTTATTTATCTTAGTGTGTTGGAAGTCTAACAAAATTTATTGTTGCAGAGCTGGCTAATTCATATGTTAAGGGTACTTTTAAATTTCAGACCAAAACCTAGAGAAGTTTGTCACCCGATTGAAGAAGGCCAAGGGAGGAGAAGAATACAAGATTCCCATTTACAAATGGGAATCACCACTTCGGATTGAAGTTCGTGATCAAGATGATATACATGATTATACTATTGGGTTTGTTAAAGAAATCAATGTTTTCAATTTATATTTCTTGGAATATTTTTGGGAACATTTTACAAAATTTTGTCTATTTGCAGGGACGGTTCCATAAATGTAAGTGATTTTTTAGGGGTGGACGGAGGCATAATATATGGTTGTCTATGCAGAATATGGGAAGTTTGCATCTTGCTTTAATAGCTATTGATGTTGATGAAAA
This sequence comes from Saururus chinensis, assembly GCA_035235625.1. Classification (NCBI taxonomy): domain Eukaryota; kingdom Viridiplantae; phylum Streptophyta; class Magnoliopsida; order Piperales; family Saururaceae; genus Saururus; species Saururus chinensis. The sequence goes on from CP141150.1 coordinate 11,906,775, forward strand.
GGTAACATCATTTGCTTTTCTTTTCTTGTGCTTTTCTTTTCTTGTCCAGTTTCATTCGTTATATTATTAAGCTTTTGTGGATTAGTGAGTTACTACAGGACGATGAACAAGAGGAGGAAACCCCCAAAGCAACCAAAGTTTCACCACTTAAAAAAGGTTTTGAGCAGCAGCCACTCTAGGATTCCTTTTTAAATACCCTTACAAAGGCAGTCAGAGTGGCAAACTATGGCACTCATTTCACTCTATCCCTGCTAACTCTTCTCTAAAAGATAAGAATTTACCTCTAAGAACAGAAGTTAAAGACAATGATGAATCTTCAAGAGGAGTTATAGTACCTCTAAAGAGCAGAAGGGAGCCCATTGAAATGTAGTGTTTAATCCAATTCTTTGTATTGCCACCACATTATTTATAAAAAACCATTTGAATTATATACTGTCGGGGCATAGGGGCAGTGCATGAAAAGATGATGTATATTTCTAGGTCTTTCATTTCAACTTTGGGAAATTTCCATTTTGTAATCTGTGACCAGTCCATTCAATATTTTATATATCTTGATTTTCACCATTTTAATCGATTCAAAACACAAATATAAATATTAGACATCAACTGTACAAGGACTAACTAGATAAAAGACGTTAAGTAAAGAAGTAGGTGAGACTAATTACATGTAAAGAAGGCTAAGAGATTAAGTAAGACAATCAAAGCGTGATGTAGAAAGTACATATATATTATCTCCATTCATGTATAAAATAAAAATTAAATTATTTCACATTAATATAAATAAATTTCTATCTTACATAAACAAAAACTTTACAACTTTTAGCTATTTAAAATAAAAAGTCTAAAGTTTGTATAAAATACTTTACAACTTTTAGTTAGAATTTAGAGTTTACATTAATTTTTTTGTTAATTTAGTTGAATTAGTAACTTACGCACGTGGATGTTTTTATTTATTTTAGCCTTAAGGTACTAAGGAACACTACTTTAAGTATAGTTCCTTTTTTTATTTTAATACCGTATACTACTATCATTAATTTATATTAACCAACTTACTTATTTCCATATTTTCTTTATCCTCTTTGTTAAAAAACAAATCTTATTTCATCCCCAACGTCACTTTATTAAAATAAAAATAAATCTTCTTTATTAACTGAGCTCATTTAATTTAATTAACATAAGTAGTATATGTATACCAATTATCAGCCTTAATACAAAAATATAAAATTAATTAAGTATATAAAAAAATTACATATAGTGTCATTGTCGAAATATAGAAAGTAAAATATTATACTCTAATAGTATACATTAACAATTTTTCTCTTACACTAGGTGGGGATATATATAAAAAATAAAAAAATATAACGTTTGAAAGTTATCACAATAGACAAATATTTTATATTTTTTTATTTACACCCAAATTGATTTAAAACATAAAGAAGATTATTAGAAATAACCTATACCATGAAATTTTAGATAAAAGACATTAAATAAAGAAGTAGGTGAGACAACTTTTATTAAACTTTGTAATCTCTAACTATAATGCCCATTGATCATTAAAGAACAAAAAATAAATTTGTAAATTCGAAGTATTTACTAGATTAACATAAGAAGATAAGACAAGAGAGTTTTAACTGGGATAAGTAGGGAGCAAACTAACCAAAATTATTACTTTCATAGTGTCAGTTGTCGTTGGAAACTCAAGATCTCCCTCCTTTTGAAGCTTTAGAAGGACATCAACAAAAGTCTCCACATTACTAGTTGAGTGCATTTCAACCACCTTGTCTTGCTCATGTTCTTCAATAATTTCATCACATATCCTGTCCAGCTTCTCGTGCATCATATCGACCTTGGTAGGGAACCCTGTTGCCACAGGAAGTAATTTGAATGAAGGGGAGCGATCAGACAAATAAAAACCTCCTACCAACACGAACGTTTCTTTCACTGCCTGCAAAAATGTTTCTTTGTGCCTACACTTTTTGCCAAACGCTGCCCTGGCTGTTACATCATTTGTGAATGAAAAAAACTTCTGCAACTAATTGACAAGAGACCAACTATTCTCTGAAATGGATTGAACAAGGCTAGACACCTTTTCCTCCCTGATTGGTGGAAGGATTGCACTTGCTTTAAATCTAGTAACTCATTCATACAAATTCTCTTAACTTGCCTCCAATAGGCCCCGAAACAGCAGAAGGTCATGTCCTTGCTGCCATAGGTGATGGCAGTAGTTGCGAGAACTTCAGGCCGATCAGCAAAGTTGGCATCATTGGTCCTCATGATCTCCTTGCAACTTCAGCCGAGGAGATCAACAATGCCGGGACCTCACCCAGCTTCAGATGAATGATGGGGCCATGCGTTCTGGCCAAGTCCCTGAGGGCTCAATGAGGAAAACTTGATAACAGATGGTGTACACTGCCTATGATTGGCAGCTTCCATGGCCCTGGCGGCAGCTTGGGAGAAGATTTCTGGGCTGTGAACGTCAGAGACGTCCAAATGAATAGATATGACAAAAGGACAAGGAAAATGAAACAGAGATTTATCTCCATGGCTATCATGGAAGTAACCAAATTATCGTTTTAGAAGTGTTTGACAACAATTTGATCAGATGTTAATACTAATTTATAGAGAAGTAGTATCTTTTAGATGGTGCATTTGGTAACCTTGATTTGAATATAAATGTGATTATTAAAGTATGTTTATAAATCATATGATAAGTGAGATTTGTATTTTGAAACTTAAGTATTTGAGAACTGTGTGTTTTTAAGAGTGAAATTTGTATTTTAATCTTAGTTAGGTGGGATTTACAAAAAATATGGTTGACCTTGTGATTTTATTAACACCCTTTTTTAGTTATAAAATAAATCGTGTGATTTAAGATAAAATTTAATACCACCCCCAAAACACTTAGCCAAATAGGGAATTTGGGCTAAATCATGCCTATTTATAAATCACATGGCCCAATCTCTATTGCCAACCACACATTGAAAAATGTTGTTGTACATACCAAGATGAGATGTGAAACAATACAATTAAGAGAAAATCTTGGGTTGGTATAGTAATTGGTCACTACTGAAGTAATCTATATCTTATATAACAATTAACATCTATAGCTCAACTAGCATAAGATATTTGCTTAGACATATAATTAAATAAAGTCTATGAGGCTTGTTACTCCTGAGGTTATTTGCTAAACACTACAACAAAACTGGGTATTAGCAACGCTTATATTTGCGTCGCAACTATGCGTCGCTACAAAGTGCTAATAATGACATATACCAAAATGTCGCAAAAAATACAACTATTAGCGATGCATACTATTAAGCGTCGCTAATAATAGTCTATTAGCGACGCTTAACTCCAAACGTCGCTAATACGTAATATTTTAGCGACGTGTTAATTTATGCATTGCTAATACTTACGTTATTAGCGACGCTTTTCTAAGCGTCACTAAAAGATATATATTTAATTTTTTTCTAAATAAATTTTAACACTATTAACGACGTATACATACAAACGTCGCTACAAGTTTCAACAATAGCGACGTTTAAAACTGAGCGTCGCTAATAATTCTCAATTCTTAAAAAAAATAAAAAATATGAACTAATAGCGACGCATGAAACAAAGCGTCGCTATTACCCTTGGTAGTAGCGACACATAGTCCTTTGCGTCGCTACTACCTATTTTTTACTAAAATTTTATTTTAATTTTTTTAAAATTTTATTATTTTTTTTATTTTTAAAAATAAAAAATAATTAAAATTTAAAATTTGAGGAGAGATAGTGTGTGGGAAGAGAGAGAGGGGAGGGAAGAGAGAGGGGAGAGAGAGGAGAGGGAAGAGAGAGAGAGAGGAAGAGGAGAGGAGAGGAAAGGAAAGAGAGAGAGAGAGGAGAGGAGAGGAGAGGAGAGGAGAGGAAAGAGAGAGAGAGGAGAGGGAGAGAGAGAGGAGAGGGAAGAGAGAGGGGATAGGGGAGGAAAGAGAGGGAGGATGAGAGGAATTTTATTTTGATTTTTTAAAATTTTTTATTAATTTTTTATTTTTTAAAATAAAAAAAATAATTAAAATAAAATACTAATAGCGACGTATAGAAATATACGTCGCTATTAGTACAAGTATTAGCGATGTATAGTGCGATACATCGTTAATACATATACTAATAGCGACGTATAATCCTATACATCGCTATTAATATTTTATTTTAATTATTTTTTTATTTTTTAAAAATAATTTTAAAAAAATAAAAATCTTAAAAAATTTTGAAATTAGAGGAGAGAGAGGGGGAGGGAAGAGAGAGAGAGGGAGGAGAGAGGGGAGAGAGGGAGAAGGGAGAGGGGGAGGGAGGAGAGAGAGGGAGGAGAGAGGAGATAGGGGGGAGAGAGGGAGGGGAGAGAGAGAGGAGAGGGAGGGAGGGTACGTAAGAGAGGAGAGGGAGAGAGAGAGAAGGACAGAGGGGAGAGAATGAGGAGAGGAGAGGGAGAGAGAGAGGAGAGGGAAGAGAGAGGGGATAGGGGAGGAAAGAGAGGGAGGATGAGAGGAATTTTATTTTGATTTTTTTAAAAAAATTTATTAATTTTTTTATTTTTTAAAATAAAAAAAATAATTAAAATAAAATACTAATAGCGACGTATTATCCTATACGTCGCTATTAATATTTTATTTTAATTATTTTTTTATTTTTAAAAAATAATTTTTAAAAAATAAAAATCTTAAAAAATTTTGAAATTAGAGGAGAGAGAGGGGGAGGGAAGAGAGAGAGGGAGAAGGGAGAGGGGGGAGGGAGGAGAGAGAGAGGGAGAAGGGAGGAGAGAGAGGGAGGAGAGAGAGGGAGAAGGGAGGAGAGAGAGGGAGAAGGGAGGAGAGAGAGGGAGGAGAGAAAGAGGGAGGAGAGAGAGGGGGAGAGATAGGGAGGAGAGGGAGAGGAGAGAGGAGATAGGGGGAGAGAGAGGGAGGAGAGGGAGAGGAGAGAGGAGATAGGGGGAGAGAGAGGGAGGAGAGGGAGAGGAGATAGGGGGAGAGAGAGGGAGGAGAGGGAGAGGAGATAGGGGGAGAGAGAGGGAGGAGAGAGGGGGAGAGAGGGAGGGGAGAGAGAGGAGAGAGAGAGGAGAGGGAGGGAGGGTACGTAAGAGAGGAGAGGGAGAGAGAGAGAGAGAGAAGGACAGAGGGGAGAGAGAGGAGAGGAGAGGGAGAGAGAGAGAAGGACAGAGGGGGAGAGAGGAGAGGAGAGGGAAGAGAGAGGGGATAGGGGAGGAAAGAGAGGGAGGATGAGAGGAATTTTATTTTGATTTTTTAAATTTTTTAAATAAAAAAATAATTAAAATAAAATACTAATCGTGACGTATAGAAATATACATCGCTATTAGTACAAGTATTAGCGACATATAGTGTGATACGTCTCTAATACATATACTAATAGCGACGTATAATCCTATACGTCGCTATTAGTATTTTATTCTAATTATTTTTTTATTTTTTAAAAATAATTTTAAAAAAATAAAAATCTTAAAAAATTTTGAAATTAGAGGAGAGAGAGGGGGGAGGGAAGAGAGAGAGAGGGAGAAGGGAGGAGAGAGAGGGAGGAGAGAAAGAGGGGGAGAGATAGGGAGGAGAGGGAGAGGAGAGGGAGGAGAGAGAGGAGATAGGGGGAGAGAGAGAGGAGAGAGGGGGGGAGAGGGGGGAGAGAGAGAGGAGAGGGATGGGAGAGTGAAGGTTTAGAAAAAGGGTAGAGAGAGAGTAGAGAGAGAAGGAGGTGAGGAAAATATTTATTTTTTACTTTGTATATGTTTTATTTAAAAATTCATAAAATAATAATTTATAGTGACGCTATAAAGCGTCGCTAATACATATGCATTAGCTGAAACGTCTTAAATGCATTGTATTAGCGGCGGTCTTGGAGAAGCGTCGCTAATACTTACGTAATTGGGACACTTATATGTAAGCGTCGCTAATACATGATGTATTAGCGACGTAAGTGTCTAAACGTCGCTAATATATGATGTATTAGCGACGCTTAGATGCTTACGTCGCTAATACATCATGTATTAGCGATGCTTACGTCGCTAAACAAAAACCCGGGCTGAGCCCGGGGCGCGAAATTTCGCGCGGGGTGGGAAATTTTGTGCTCGGGAAATTTTCCACCCATGTCTTTATATTCCACCTCAGGCAGTCCTCTTTCCTCCATGTCTCCTCCTCCGCTTCCAGCTTCAGCCATCCCCTCCCCGCCCGTCTTTGGGTCCTTCAGCCACCCCCTCCCGGACCTGCCCAATGCTCCTTCCCGTCATCCAGCCCTCGTTGCACCCCGCACCACACCCGCCAATAGCGTGGATAGAGAAGGCGGCATCTTTGTGTCCTTCAGCCAGCTCCTCTCAGCCCCGCCCAGCACTCCTCGTCGTTTGACCCTGTGCCGCAACGCACCCTGCACCCTATGCACTACGACGAGAACGACCGGGAGGCCACGACCCTGGACTTCGTGTCGGTGATGAAGAGCTTGGAGGATGAGATCGCGCTACCCCCGGCCCATCCTCCATCCGATCTCGTGGAGATAGCGCCCACCTCGGGCGATTTGCAGCTAGGTTTGGGTACCTCCTTGAAGCCTCGGATGATGAGCTCGGAGCTGCGAATTCGGTGGCCACCGTCCCGCCCCATGTCCGCTATCCTGCCCTGTGCTTGTGGTCCCGCCCCGTGCCCGCCGTCCTGGCCTGCACCCATCGTCTCGGCCCGCACCCGCTGTCCCGCCCGCACCCGTCGTCCCCGTCTGCACCCGCCGTCCCCGCCCGCACCCGCCGTCCTGGCCTGCATCCGTCGTCTCGACCTGCACCCGTCGTCCCCGCCCGCACCCGTCGTCCCGTCCCGTCGGTGAGCGATGCCATGACCCCCCCACCCGGCGCGGGTGCAGTGACCCGTGCCCCGCGTGGGTCACCGTGGGTCAAGTACACCATTCCATTCCGAACCGGGTACTAACCGGTTTTTTATTTTTTTTGTATTTAAATATTTTAGCGACACTCTATCAAAGCGTCGCTAATAGTGATTTTTATTTTTTTTAATTATTTTAGCGACGTAATTTTCATACGTCGCTAATTGTGATAAATTTTTTTATTTAAAAATAAATTTTTTTAAAAATTTTTGTTATTACTTTTTTAAATAATTATATTCATTAGCGACGTTTACAAATGTCGGTAATACTATTTTTTTTTAAATGAAAAAAATATATTTTAACAAAAAAAAATTAAAATAATATTTTTTATTACCGACGTTTGTAAACGTCGCTAATACTATATTATTAGTGACGCTTGTTATTAAGCGTCACTAATAATATATTAATAGCAACGTTTGATATACGTCGTTAATACTACTTTTAGCGACGCTTTTTGGTATGCGTCGCTAATATACAATAGCGACCCCTATTTTATTGACGCATTTAGTGACATTTTATATGCGTCGCTAATAATCATTAGCGACTTTTATAGTATTATTAGCGACGCTTAAAAGCGTCGCTAATAGTTAGTTTTCTTGTAGTGAGGTAAAAAATGTTTAGCTCAACTGTCATGTTACGAAAGGATATTTTCATCACCTCATTTTTATAATTTATTAGAGCATTCAATGTGGCTAAGAAATGGTAACCCAAAATGACAAGAATATGACCAGGGATATTATGAACAGACTGAGTATCAAGGACTACAAATTCTAATAAAAATAAAATGTGTCAACCTTAATCAGAACATCTTCAACAACACCTCGAGGATTTTTTATGGATCTATCAGCTAAGTGAAGTGTCAATGATTTGGGTTTCAACTCTCCCAAACCCAATTGTACATACACAAAATATGACAATAAATTCACACTAGCCCCTAAATTTAATGAAGCCCGCTAAATGTGATGATCCCCTATCTTGCATGAAATTGTGGGACAACTAGGGTCCTTATATTTAACAAGGATTTGCATTGAACGATAGAGTCGACTTGCTTTGTCATGAATGCTTTTTTAGGAACATTTGTTTTCCTCTTAACTATGACTATTTGCATTGAATGATAGAGCTTACTTGCTTTGTCATGAATATTTTTTTAGGAACATTTGTTTTCCTCTTAACTATGACTAAGTCTTTTAAAAATTTGGCATAAGAGGGCACTTATTGGATAGCATCAAGAGATAAGATGTTTATCTACACTTGCTTAAACACCTCTAAAATATATCCAAACTGTGCATTTTTTTTAGGATTGATTAGTCTTTTAGGAAATTAGCTTTTGGCACAAAACTTTTAACTAGGGAGTTAATAGGTGGGGAGACATTGGGTTCCTATTTCTCACTCTCTGACTCATTATTCTCAATTCCCTCTTCTTTAGGCATTTTCACATGATTGTCATCATGTCTCCTAGATCTAAGAGTGGTAATTGACTGGACATGCCCTTGGTCATGTGATGAACTTGAAGCATTATTAACAACATATTGACTTTTAGGGCTAGGTATAGGCTAACTGAGAAACTTACTTTTCTCTATCTCCCCTACATGAGTTGCTAATTTACTGATTTGAGTTTCTAGTTTGGCTATGGCTTGAGTCTTTATTTGACTAGAAATTTTCAATTCTAATATGGTCTGGTTAGTAGACTACATAAATATTTTGGGAGATGCTTCAAGTGATGAATGCTAACATGGTAGTGCAACAACTTGAGGAGCTAATTAAGGAAAAAAGGTAAAGTATGGATTGGGCTGCCTAAATTGAGTAGACATTTATTGCATTGGTAGCTCTACTCCATTTATGGGAGGCTGGTTTTGCCTCCAAGAGTAATTTGGATGATTTCACTAATTTGGATTGCATGTCTCAGAGAAGGGACTGCCAAACAGTTTCCCATGATTGTTTAGTGCATTAGCTTGATCAGCTAAGCACTTAGAATAACATAACATAGAAGGTTACATTTGAGCAATGTACATTGAACTTTTCATGTAAGTATCCTCTCTATCAAGACCATGGAAGGTGACAAGAAGTTTAATGACTAGAGCTTTCAACTCAAAGTGTGTGGCAGTAGTATAGGGAAACACTATGCACATGGGAGGATTGATGGAGATTGGTAAAAACAACTCCCTAAAGGGTTTGGCTTCTGCATTGTTATCTCCTATTGTGAATGGAAGATCAATTTCAATTTCATAACTCTCTCAGTGATTCAAATAAACTCAAACTAACCGGTGTGTTTAATCACATAGCCACGTGGTCATACACGACTAATCCCCTCTCTAATGCCCCCTTGTTTTCACCCCTTTCTCTATCTAGTTTTTTTTTAACCCTAAGTTAAAACAAGTAGAAGGATAAACTTAGTTTAGATTTAATTTGTTTTCATTTACAAGTCCTTGGCAACGGCTCCAAAAACTTGTTATTAAGTTTTAATTATTTACTTGCAAGCACACGAATGAAAGGTAGAAAAGCGGCAAAACGAGGTCAATCTCACATAGACTTGAAATCGAAAAGCCAAATTTTAATCTAATTCAGTCTAAGACTAATTTAGTTAATGAATTATCAAGTAATCACCTACTTTTAAAAAATCTAAAATAAGTAAGAGTGAAAAAGCAAAGTAAATAAATGAAGTAAAATTGCCGAAACTATAAAAAATAAGTAATAGAATTCAAAGTTAAATCTAATAACTAATAAGCATATAAGCTCTAAGTATCAATTTAAACTAAGAGAGCAATATCGAATAATTCGAATATTCAATTAACCAAACTACTAAAGCATGAGAATCCACACAAATTAATTTGTAAAGAGTCATGTTCATGATTGTTGATTCAATTTTCATGCTATCTCATAATACATTAGAATTAAATCCCATGTATTATAGAAAATATCATCATTAAGCATACTTTCAAGAGTAAAAATTATGTTCTCCTTTGTTAAATAGGATTAAGACAAAGTCTATAATTGTATCCATAAGATACAAATCATAATTAATACCCAACCTTAATTCAAGAGTTAAAAATCAAGCAACTTATTAATAGAAACCATTTCAAATCGTAAGAAGAACATGATTAATCTTATATCTAAGATAGATTTTATCAATTGCAAATAGGCAGAACAATCAAACATTAAAGAATATGTAAAAGAAATTTAATCAACTCTCATGATCATTAATCCATACAAATTAACAAGGTTTCATCCTAGCCTTAGATGAAAAACTTAGCTACTCAATAACCTAAGAACTAAAATCATAATCTCCATTAAAATAAATGGAAAGAAACTCACAAGTTTAAAAAAATTCAAGAAAAATTAAAAAATTTCAAACTGCTACGTACCAATGAATAGTAATTACGGGTTAATGTTCACATGGGCAACATCTCACCTCTGCTACAGTACTTGCGAGAATAGTTTTGTTTCTTGTTAATTTTTGTTGTTCCAGCTTTTGGGCTTCAATTCTTTCACTTTCAAACTATTTTCTAGATGATTTTGGAGGATAGGATTAAGTGGTTTCGTCTCTAGTTCGTTTTATTCTTCTCCTCTCAAAACTGAAATTTCTTTGCTATGTTCTTATAATTTTGGACAACACTAATTATACCATCTTTAAGCTATTAATTCCGTCCCTAAATTGGTATTTTTTCTTATTCTTCTTTCTTTTTCGTTCCTCTTCATTTCTCCTCAATCATTTCCATCTATTCTCCTCATTCCTTTATTTGAATTTTCTTACTTATTCTTCTGTGCAGTTTTTTTCATGCTATGTTTCTTTGCAAATTTTTGTTGTCATTGTTTATGGACGTTGCTTGTTTGAGTCTCCTCTCCTTATTGCATTGGCTACTTTCGTTTTATTGGCTCTAGCTTGAGTTTCCTTTCCTTGACCTTCTTATTGGTATTCTTTCCTTTTCTTGGATCATCTTTACTTACCTTCCATAGTCTCACACCGAAAAGCTTTTGTTATGCCAATTTTAGCTTTGAAAGCTTCATCTTAGTTACCAAGCTCTTTTTCCAACAACGTGAATTAGTACACCTCAATTCTCAATTTTTAAGAAAATTTAAATTCAACAATATCCTAAACACTAAAACAAGACACTAATGACTAACTCTGCAATTGTAATTCTCTCTTCTATAGCATCACTTTCACTATCAGCTAATATGGGAAAGTTCATTTTCCCTAATAAAAGCCCTACAATAAAAAAACTTGCCCAAAATTTGTTTAAGAAGAAGAAGTTCATGTCCTTGTGAATGATTCTGCCCATCATTTAAATGCCTTGAGAAGAGTGTCTTTCCTACAAAATATAAAAAGTCATAATTTAGACATGTAGTATATAAATAAAATCTCGACTTAATTTGAATGCAGGCCTAAACTACTAATATCTCCCGAATTAATTAATATTTAAATCAAACTATTAATCTCTATCTTAACATAGATAAAACCCTAATTAACCCTAAATTAGCCTAATCTTATACTATTAATTAAGGTAAAAAGGTGTATAAAATGTATAAAAATAACATGTATCACTATTGTTAAAACATTTTGACATAGTTGTTAAAATAATTTAATTATGTATTGTTTATTGGGTTGTTTTTGATAAAAGCATAAAAAAAATATTAAATAACATCTTGGGCACAAAGCCTTTGCCCTTCATCTCCTCCAGCAGCTCCTTCCCCTCCTCCAGCTTCACCACCTTCACATATGCCTCAAACATTGCCGTGGTATACATGCCCGCATAGGGTCTCATCTCGGTGCCCATCATCTTTAGAAAATACTTCTTAGCATCCCCCAATTTTTCATCCCAAAATAGGCCCTTATTCAGATTGGCATAGGTGTACATATTGGGCTTCCCCTCCTCCACCTTCTCCCCCTTTACATACACCTCAAATACTGTTGTCAAAACATACACAATTGTAAAAATGTTTTGACACATATATTAAAACTATTCAACACCTTTGTCAAAATGTTTTGATATTGTTGTTTCTTGGGTCATTTTGAAGAATCAAAATCAAAACATTTAGACTGAGAGCTTATGTCTCATAGATTAAACCTTGTGATCAATTTTTTTAGTAAAAAACTTTTTAACAGAAAAATAAAAAAAATTAACCCTATTGTTCAAACATTTTGATAAAAATATCAAAATAAAAAGAATTTACACGACGAATTTATGTCCCAAAAGTTTAAATCTTGTGGTCAATTTAAAAAAAAATAACTTTGACTAGAAGCATAAAATTTTTTGACCCTACTGTTCAAACGATTTGAAAAAAGTTTAAAATTTTTTAACACATCATTCAAAACTTTTATACACTAAGACCAAAATAATTATGTTTCCCCAAATCCTCCTACCCTTCATCTCTTCTAGCATCTCCTTCATCTCTTCTAGCATCTCCTTCCCCTCTTCTACCTTCTCCTCCTTCACATATGCCTCAAACACCACCATATATGCCCCTGCATTGTGCCGCATCTAGGCGCCCATCATCTCCATAAAATATGCATCTTACTAAAGGGAATGTATGCGAGGGGAACTTTGATGGGTTGGTAGATTTTTTTCTCGGCTTTTCTCCATTACTGGAGTCAAAGTCGAAGAAGTTGAAGGAGACGGGCCATTTGTGTTGAAGCTGAATCACCTTCCACTAAGTACTGAAAATGTCATTAGGGTAAGAGATCAAACGGATGAAGATGTGTGAGTGACTGCAAAAATGTCAAAAAATGCACCAAACTAAGAAGTGAGAATTCTTGCGAAAAAAATTTTAAAATAAGAATTCTTAACACAATAACTTAAACTTTGGTAAAACCTTCCCTCGTTACATCATGCCACCTTAAAGGATGATTGCAACGATCAATACATATTTCTTATTTAAAAGGGAATTTGTGGTCTTTTTTTGGTAACTAAAGGCAATTAGTAATCCAATCTATTCATGTTGGTACTTGCCAACCCAGGCATAATCATTTGTGCTAGGGAAAAGGTTGGCATGAGCTTCGGTTCACGTGCATCAATATGAACTCGAGTATCATAGACTACAGAATTGAGATCTAACGAAAAATAGTGCATCATGGGTCGTGGGTTCATAACAACATGATTATTTGTGTTAGTACCTAACTCCATGGCATAAAGGATACGATAATGGGGAAGCATATTTGGTAATTAGAGCTGAACAATTAGAGGATCTCCAATGGGGGTCTTCAAAAATAGTCATTATGGTTCTTTAAATGGTATTTTTATTTACTTATGTGACAAAATGAAGACCATTCTCCAATGCAGATTCTAAATAAAATAAGAGAGGTCAAAACCTTGAGACATGATGACTTACATATTAAAGGCTTTAAATTAGTTCGGCAGGCACTCCCACCCAGCACGGTGGGAGTGACCATCCAGCGTCAGGCGCGTAAGTAAGCCAGACGCAGCCAGATGCATTTTACTTACGCGTCTGATGCTGATTGGTCACTCCCACCGGTTGTGGGGAGAGTGCCTACCCAGCCGATCTCAATCAACAACATTTGAAGTCTCAATCAACATGGTTAAATGGGTCCGAGTTAGAGTCTGGATGGACTCCAATTAATTTTTGTCCAAGGCGGACGACGAGACTGACTTTGTACACAAGTAACTCCTCTGTCGGATCAAACAAAATATGGCCGTTGGAAAGCCGCACCTCTCCCTCGATCTAGCTTCAGTTCATTCCACTTCTTACCCAAGAAAACAAAGAAATCAGCCTCACAAGATTCTTCTCTGACTCTCTCAATTTCTTCATAAAAAGCTCGTTTTCTAGCATCACGTTGCATTTTCGAATTTGCTGGTGCTCAATTCTCTCCACTTCTTTTTTTCTTGTACGAGAGGAAGCTTCTTTTGGTTTCTTTCTTCGCCGAGGCCATGATTCGCCGGCCACCTCTAGCCCATTCTCTGCGTCCCAGAGCCAACAATATGCTCTGCACCAGCGCCTCAGTCCAGACTGCTGTCTGTAAGTATTGCTAATTCGAGCATGGTGGTCTTCTCTTTGATATTCCTGTTTCGTTTGTCCATTTGCAGATTCGAAATTGAGCTGGGTCATTTTTCTCTTTGAAATTCAGCCCACCTGGAGAAAACCCAACTGGGAAAACCCTCGTGGGCTCTGGACGAATCAGGGGTTCGATCCGACGTCAAGCCGATGCTGGGAGATTTTAGGCCGGTGGCCAAGATGGTGGAACACAAATTCGAGAGGACCAATCTGACTAAATCGATGTTTCCTCCGCCATTTGAGCGAGGAAGACTGTATGAGGAGTACTCCGCAAGACGAAATGAGAGGCTTGAAAGGAAGAAGAGGGAGAAAGAAAAAGGGAAAGAGACTGTTCATACCTCTGTTCAAGATAACAGTTACTTCACTGTTGAATTTGGGAAGAGGAAGAGCGTGGATAAGACAGAGAGTGTGCGGAAATCGCTGCCGGAAAACTTCTCGTTTTGCCGACAGGAGGGCTTGAGATCGTCTGCGAGGTTGGGAAAGGAGAACAGGCAGGGGGGGAAGACAGGGAGTGTGAGGGAATTTCTGCCTGCGAACTTCTCAGTTTGCCGGGAGGAGGGCTTGAGATCCCCGGTGAGGTTGAGCAAGGAGAACATTCAGGGGCGGAAGACAGAAAGTGTGAGGAAATCGTTGCCAAACTTCTCGGTTTGCCGGGTAAAGGGCTTGAGATCGTCGGTGAGGTTGAGCGAGGAGAAGGTGGTGGAGCGGAGCCAGAAAACTTCTTTAGGCGGGACAACTTATTGTGTCTTTCATTTCACTGTTTAACGTTTTGTTATTATGAATTAATACGTTCTTGGATGGTACTAACATAATCTGTGTTAAGACTAACCTTGTTTTTTAGGTTTTGCTCATGAGAACATGATGAAGTCGAAGAGAATTCATGATGAAGTTGCATTTTTTTAAGGGCCATAACATGATGAAGTTGAAGAAAATGCCAACTCAATTTGCTTGGAAGTACTGAATTCGTATGTTTTTCTTATTACTTGATCTTAAATTGTTTATCTTGCTGTCTTATGTTGTTTGAACAACAGAGGCTGGACTAGTTTAATCACGGGAAGAGTCAGGGGAAAATTGTTGCTACAGTAAAATACATATGATTTTGTGTAAGTAGCTTCCAATATTTAGTTATGCTTAAATCATGGAAATTTTTTTATCATACTTGTATTCAACTATATATAGAAAGTTAAGATATGTAATTCTTTCTGAGGTTCTTATTTTAGCCATTCATTAATCATGTCTCCTTTCTTCCCATTTTTTTTGTATCATGAAGCCGAATTTCCTTGCAATGTTCTTATTTATTCAATATTTTGACCTATGTTGCAATCAGCTGTCTGAATTCAGTATGTGTGAATTTTTATTGCTCTGTATTTATTTGTATAACTTGCTGTCTTATTTTGTTGGAGAAACAGGTGGTTGTCTAATTTAATTGTAGGAAGAATCGGGGGAATACGTCAGAAAGTTTCAGAGTTGCTACAGTAAATTACATATATATATTCTGTGCAAGAGGCCTTCATTATGTGGCAGAATTGAATCGCCTGGCCACCCCAGTTTCGCGTGCATAGTCTGATGGCGGTCTGACAGCCCAATTCCTGTATGAGTTTCTTATATTTGCTATGCTTTGATTATTCTTTCTCTTTCTTTTAGCATAAAGCCAATTTTACGTCTTCAATGTTCTTATTCTTGTCACGCCTCCAGCACTTGTCAGTCCTTTGTAACATGTCTATGACACGAAGGATTATAATTGCACACTCTCCGGCAACTAGTGATGCCACCGAGTCGGGTTTAGGCTGGGTTTTGATAAATCCGACTCCGATACCATTTAAAATATTAAAACTGAACCCTATACCAAACCTTTTACGGGTTAAAAAACTTATACTAAACCCGACCCTAATGGTAAATTCAAAACCTGAACCCGACCCGACCCAACCCGAATAATAAAAAAAAACTCAATTAAATACACTTCATGAGCCCACTATTGAAGGCAAATAAAATCCCCCAGTTCATATCTCATCAAAATTGATAGCATTTGTGTTAATATGTCATCTAAACACTAACTTTCAGATATATCAAAAGAAAATAATTTATCAAAGTTAGCCTAATAAAATGCTCATTCTCCAACAATTCATCAAACAATAATTTGATGCTAGTGCAACTTGATAGAAGGGGCAAGCACTGATTCGAACCCGTCTACCTCCTAATTTGATGCTTACTATTAAACCAACATCTTACGACGAAGATAATGCAATTTTATACACAAGTCTCTATTTAATTATATTTTTTTAAAAATATTGAACTGAATTGTATGTCTGTATCCACTCCAAACGATTCCAATGATTCATGATCATCCAAAACAACAGCACAAAAACAACAAAAACCACAAAATAGTTGAGTGTCGAAAAATCCTAAAAAAAAATTCTCCTTTAACCGAAACACAGTTATAGCACTTCAAATTCACCTAAATTTTTTTTGGCCATACTAGCATGATATCTTGAGCAAATCAGCCAAAATGCAACTGTAAATCAAAGAATGGAGAAGTAGAACTCACTGAAATTTTGGAACACAGACTCTGGAGAGGAGATGCCGGTGACATGCAGAAGAGGCATCGGTGAAATGGAGAAGAGGCACCAAAAAAATGGAGGCGGTGTCTAGATGAACTCTGGAGGCGGCGAATCGGAGAAATGGAGAAGACGTCCCAACAATGGCCGTCGGACGACCTATGGAGGCAGCAGACTGGTCGAATCGTCGCCGGTGAAGTGAAAATGGGCGGGGAAAATTTTAGGGCACAACGGCGACTAGGCCATTCACGAATGGCATCGCGGAATGGGGGAAAAATTGGGGCATGGGCCGCACGGTGGTGGACGATCGACTGGGAAAATTTTGGCAGGAAAAATAGGGAGATTGGCCGATGAGATTGCCGGATCGGGGGGAATTTTGGGCGGCGGAGACTGAAGTAGAAGTTCGAAATGGGAGAAAGAATTTAGGGCAGGGGAAGTTGAGACTCGAGTGAATATTAGTGGATACCGGGTCAGGTCTGGTCGGGTTAGGCAAAACCCGAATCTGACTTGACCCGACTCGAAGGGTTGGGTTAATATTTAAACCCGAACCCGATTCATTTAACCATTAAGGATATCCAAACCCGACCCATTATGATCGATTTGGGTCAGGTTTACCAAAAACCCGAACCAAGTGGCATCCCTACCGGCAACGTGTCAAGCGGTTGCTATGGCCTCCTGGTATAGTACCAAGAATTGCTTCCACACCCGTAACCTTATTGATAATAGAAGAACCAACATGAAGCATGTGTGGAGTTATGGAAGACTGTCTACGAAGAAGGCCAAACTGATCGATCAATTGGAGTGATTGATGGATAGGACAGAATGATCGATTGGCACTAAAAAAGAGGTAACGTTGAAATGTAGGTTTGTTGGAGTATAGTACAAAAATTGCTTCCACACCCGTAACCTTGCTGATAACAGTGGAACCAATATGAAGCATGTGTGGAATTATGGAAAACTGTCTATAACGAAGTGATCATCAATCAGAGGCCAAACTGATTTAACTGATTGATCGATTGGAGTGATTGATGGGTAGGACAGAATGAACTAAAAGAGGTTATGTTGAAATGTAAGCGGAGACGACAAAAAGAGCAAGTGATCCGCGGACTACAATGATCGAGTGACACATGTTCTAGTTACATTGAATATGAGGCTGAGGTGTTGGGTGATCGATCGATGATATAAAGTAATTGATTGCCTCATGTTCTACACTAGGCGAAGAATGATCAATTGCCAGTTCATAATGATTGATTAATTGTATAACTAAATATAAAAATTATCCAATTTGGATTCTTTCTAGTTGGCTACTTTAGGATTTTATTTTCCAAATAATAAGTACGAGCCATGTCCATTGTGGGCATAGATTGTTCCTTTGAACCCTTGGGGGTTGTTGGCTATAAATACAAAAATTATCCAATGTAATCTTCTACTTATATTGTTCTTCTATTGAATAGTTAAAATTATGTCATCCCTGCGGATGTATGCAACTATTGCCAAACCATGTAAAATCTGGTGTGTTCCCTCTTGATTGTCTTTCTCGCGCATCATTGTTCCACACAAGAATCTATTCGACTACATGGATTATAAGCTAGATCCTTCTAGCAAGCGTTAAAATCACAATAATTGGTATCAGAGCTTTAGGATTGGGTGAACGTGGCTTATTTATATAGAAAAGATTTTTCGAAGAGGTGACAGAAATTTGAGAAGATTGCTTCATCTTAGACAAGCCAAAGGCACCAAAGGAGGCTGCAACAACGGTCGTCGTCACTGGCCAGTGTCATAGGAGGAAGAGCCAGCCACTAGCAGGGTTAGCACTGCCATATCCTTAGCAGCAACCATACCGTCAGGAACCCGGTGCACCGCACGAGGAAGAGCCACTCTTGCCAATATGCCCATGCCGTCAACACCAATCAACGCTGAGAAGGGGCTTAGTTCTTGTCCCGTAACTTTTATTGTTCATGCAATAGCAAATGACAAGAAGTTCAAGATTGAAAAGTTCATAGGCCAAAACTATAGATTTTGGCATTTGTAGATCGAAGATTATCTTTATAAAAAAGAGTTGCATCTTCCAATTTTTGACAAGAGGCCTGAGGATATGGGCGCAGATGCTTGGGCATTGCTTGATTGGAAGGCATTGGGGGTTGTTCTCTTGTCTATTTCTTCATCTGTTGCTTTGAACATCTTGAAGGCAAAGATTACAAAGACATGTTTCAATTTATTTAAATGGATGTATGTGAATCCATCTTCTACGAACAAGGTACATCTTGTGACTTGTTTCTATGATATGAAGCTGGCTAATGATGATAGTGTTTCAACACATGAATTCCTTCTATATTTTGCTAAATCAATTAGAGGTTGTTGAAGTTACATTAACATTGTTGAAATTTCTACATGCTGATTGAGAATAATTTAAAGTTGCTCATAGTTCTCATTCAACGTGTAAATTTATATTGAGTGATGTGTGTGGATTATTGTTGGCTTAGGAAACCTAGAGCAAAGGCTCCTCCACCTCATCTAGGTTGGCCTTGGCTCTTTACACCATAGGCTACCAAGGCAAAGATAGCCCAAAGGTAAAAAAAAAGTTTCAAAGGAGATTTTCTAAGTCCAAGGGGAGGAAGAATGTTGGACAATGTTGGAACTGTGGCCAAACTGGTCATGTTACATGTGACTATAAATGTAACACCCCGACCTGGGAATTGACCCGGATCGGGGGGTTCGGAAAACAAAATTGGGGTTATAAATTTTCGTAAAAACCAAAACTAGAACAAGCAGGAGTGGCGGACTCTGTGCGAGAGTTGTAACGTTCCTCTATGTACTACGGAGCTTTAATACTCTATTGCGCGTAGGCAAGAAAAACCTAATTTTATAACTAATTTAGATTGGGCCAACGTTGGCTTACCCATTGGTTGCCTATGTATGTATTAGATAACATTTAAGATATTATTCTAATATGATAACATCTACACATAGTTTTGCCTAACAGCTAATACATGTATCAGACATTACAAAATTATATACGCTAAAATATGTATATCCTTATATCCAAATAAATCATTTAGAGTCAGATCAAAATCTTATAAATCATCAGAGCCGATCATAAACAAATCAATGAAATCATACATCTCACAGAGGTGAGCAAAACACTAGTAGAACCACACATCCCACACTATCACAAAACTGAGTAGAACACATAAAAGATCAAATTGGATCATATTAGATCACATCATATTATATGAGATTTAATTTGACCATAACATATCATATCAGATTAGATCAAAGCAAATCAGATCAAAATAGAGCATTTCATAGCAGATTAGATCAAAATAGAGCATATTAGAGCAAATCGAATAAGAACATATTAGAATCCATCGGATCATAGCAAATCATATATCTTAATTAGTATATTAATATTACTATTTAATATGTGCATGCATATAAGCCATATTAAATCAGAAAGTCAGTAATGCAACCAATGCACTGATAAAACTTTTTTTTACCTCAATAGTATAACTCATCATCTTGCATGCATGAAGTTTCTCATTATTGCTTTCACTTAAATCAATATTGTCGGACAAAATTATCTCTTCTTGAAGATTTGACTACATCTAATAGGGCTTTCATATAAAAAAGTAATGTATTATATACACATTTTAGAATCAATCCAGAAATTTTATGAATTAAATCATTTGATAGATTACACTATCAAATCTGATAACATAATCTGATTATTATTTTAAAATCAGATATAATTTTAAAATTAGAACATAATAGACAGATGAGAGTCGTGATACTAAATGGCATTCCCCCAACACTCATGGGGCAACGGAAGGATCAAAATGATAGGAGCTTTCCGTTGATGCTCAACATCTAAATGCACATGCCATATATTGATTATTTTTTTCAGTGGGTATCCAGACAGAGAGTGCACTTATAATCCCAAGTTTTACCCCAAAACTACTCAGAGAGTACACAAAATCAAAACATAATGCAAAGCATGTAAATTATTTCACAAGTACGATATTTTTTTCAAAAGATGTGGCTAATAAGCATAACCAAGCAAAAATAGTAATATTTCTTTTTATGAGCAAAGCATGAATTTAGAATTTAAAACCCCCTACACTATAGATGAGTTAAAATCTATGAAAAGGATTATAATTTTTTTCATGAAATCATTTGTTAGAAATTAATCATTTAATTTGATTAAAAAACATATACAAAAATTATCGATTCATCCGAGTTACGAGAAAACTAGAGCCGTGATACTGAATGACATTCCCCCTAACATTAATGGGGCAGTGAGAGGCTCAGAAGGATATGAGTTTTTCCATGATGCTCCACACATATATGCCCATGCCAAATACCAATTATTTTTTTAGGTGTGTAACAAGAGAGTGCAAGCACCCGCGTATCATTGTACACATCAGATCAAAATTTCTTTGTGAGAAATAGATGTCAATCATAAACTTTTCACAGTCATTCGGAATTTAAGCATCCGACAAAAATCATCCAATAGAAAATAGACTTTCTTAGAGTCTTTCATAAATGAAATCAGCTTTCAAGGAAATAGACTTTTTGCATTTAAGTTAAGACGTACATGCCATATTCAAATCACATTTAGAACAAACATTTCAAACACAATCAGACTTGAAATTGAAATTCATCTCAATACACTAGCAAAATCAATCTTGGAGCTATCCACTAACTCCTCATGTCTAATACCACGAGTATTTGATGACTTCTCCATAGTAATTCTACTGTCCATCAAGACAACTCTACTAATTTCAAATCACTTTTTCAAAACACAAAGGATTTGAACTTAATTTTCATGTCAAATCCACCAGTAGACTCAACCTTAGAATAGTCCACTAATACTGCATGTCCCATACCACGTGTATTTAGTGGTTTCTCTTAGGAAATGCCACTGTCTTTGAAAATAATTGAATTTAATTTCAACATACCAACAAAACTAACCTGAGAGTGATCCACTAATACCACATGTCCTATACCACGAGCGTTTAGTGGTTCTTCCTAGGTAGTTCTACTATTTTTCCAAAAATGAACTTTCAAATTGCAGACATTTCAAAATTGAATCTTTTGTCAATATATCGGCAGAATTTATCATAGAGATTTCTACCAACAACTCATGTCTCATACCATGGGTGTTTACTAGTTTTGCCTTGGCAACTCTACCGCCTTTCAAAAGATATTCATTTTATAAACAAATGAATTTTTTCAAAACAAACAATTTAAAATCGAATTTTATTTTCAACACACCGGCAAAACTAACTCTAGAGCTATCCACTAATACTTCATGTCCCATACTGCATGTATTTAGTGGTTTCTCTTAGGTGGTTCCACCATCTTTTAAAAAAGATATCTTGAAATTTTCAAAATGTAGGTATTTCGAGTTGAATTTTTATTTCAATATATCGACAGAACTAACTCTAGAGTTTTCCACTAACACTCACGTCTCATACTGCGAGTGTTTTGTGGTTACTCTTAGGTAGTTCCACTATCTTTTAAAACAAATTCAACAAATTCATTTCTTAATCAAATATATTTTTTGAAAAGACAATTCGAAGTTGAATTTTATTTCAATACCCAGTAGAATTAACTGTAGAGTCTTCTATTAGCACCTCGTGTCCCATACTACGGGCATTTGGTGGTTACTCCTTGGTAATTCTACTGTCGTTTAAAATAAATTTAATAGACTATTTGAAATCAAAGTCACTAAAATTATTTAAAAACTCATGTAACTGATTCAGAATGGATATTTTTGATTGATTCAAATTCAAAATCGGAATTCGTAAAATCAGAGTTCAAACCAAATCCGATACCACACATGCAAAATAGAATTTCAAATCAAATTAGATATAACTTATTTAGAATATAATTTTCAAATAACTTCTCATTAAAAATTAGAATTCGTAAAATTGGAGTTCGTATTAAATCCAATGTCATACATACGTAATAGAAAGTTCAAATTCGGAATTCGTATTAAATATATTGTAACACTTGTAAAACAAAATGCAGAAATCTTAAATTTGACATAACACAGCCAGAACAAGATTCGAGATTAATTTCGATTTAAAATCAAAATTCAAATCAAATCACTATATATATTTAAAATATTTTCCTCTCTTAGACAAATAAAAGCTCAAATACCATTTGTAACACTCCCACCTGGACTGGGGAGGTTCGGAAAACAAAATCAAGGTTATAAATTTTCATAAAAACCAAAACCAGAACAACCAGGAGCGACAAACTCTATGTGAAAGAGTCGTAGCGTTCCTCTACGTACTACGAGCTTTAGAGCTTCATTGCACGTAGGTCAAAACAAACCTAATTTTAGAATTCATTTGGATCGGGCCAACATTGTCTTACCGTTGGTTGCCTACGTATGTATTGGATAACATTTACAGTATTATTCCAATACGATCAGATCCAAATGTAATGCTACCTAATGGCTAACACATGCATCTGAAATTATAAAATTATATACGTTAAAATACGTATATCCTTATATCCGAATAAATCATTCGAGTCTCACAAAAATCTCATAAATCATTGGAGTTGCACAGAAGCAAATAAATCAACAGAAACATACTTTTCACAAAAGTGAGCAAAACACTAATAGAACCAGACATCCCACTCTATTATAGAGTGGAGTAGAACGCATATATAATAGAGTAAGTTAGATCATATTAGATTCCATCAGATTTCATCCAACCATAACAGATTATATTAGAGCAGATCGAATCAGAATATATCAGAATCCATCAGATCATAGCGAATCATATATCTTAATTAGTATATTAATACTCCCTATGTCCTATATTAATAGCTCCAATAGAAAAAAAATATTGTTTTATATTAATTGCTCCATTTAACTCAATTTAAACCTTAAAAGCTCTATGATGCTTTTCACTTTAGAAAAATTTTATCTACTGCTTTTGGCTTCGTTCTATATTAATAGCCGCACCAACCTTGATGAGCTCCACCTCCAGTACAACCTCATCAGCATCCTCTTCTGGTCCACCATCCTCGTCTTGGGTCTGAGACAAAGAACTAAAGTGCAAGAGGAAGATTAAAAAGTACATGATACGATTCCAACAAGAAATGGGAGGGGTGAAAGAATCAAAGATCGACCGGACCTATGCGGGAGTGCCCATGAGTTCTGGGGTCTCAAAAATATCTAAATAAGAAGGAGTGTCTGAATTTACAGAGGATCGAAGGAGAGATTCTGGCGATGAAGCAGCAACGGAGGCTAGCTTGAAGAGGAACAGATCACGAGGGTCATTTCCTCATAGAGGAAAGGGTCAACGCCATCGGTCTTCCAACAGCCAGACATCGGAAAGTGGTCATTTCCTCGCCCGCTTCTTTCGTCTGAGAAGAGAAGCTCTTCCAAGACTTCCGAGGTCAGGGGTTTGGGACTGAACGAGCTTTTAGGTCGAAAGGAAGAACAAGGAGCAGGTATGTGTCATATGTATGCTCTGCTTTGCTCGCTCTACTGGATAAACGACAGTCTGATAGTGTGCTCTCTATGTATGATGCGAATGCTTGGGGAGCTTTATAATGGTTATACTTACGTGAGACTTATCATATATTAAAAATCATAAAAATGAGAAATGAAGCTATTAATATATGACGGAGAGAGTATTACTAATTAAGACGTGCATGCATATAAGTCATATTAAATCAGAAAGTCAGAAACACTTAGTCCCCTAGAGAATGAAATTTTTATAAAGAATGTTTCCGCTCATAAATTTTGTACAAGTTTCTTCCCTTACGTAATGTAAATACTCACTCTGTCTTAAATTAATAGCTCAATTTGACAAAAAGTTTGTTCCATATTAATAACTATATTTTGTTTAATTTGCGTGAATAGGTACTTAAAAAAGAGTATCACAATTTTATTTTTCCTTCTTTTAGATGTAGGTTTCACCATTCAATAAAAATTATAATTTTTTAAATGGATCTATTAATATAAGATAAAGGGAATATGTTCTTGTATATTCTTTTCGGAGACTCGATTTTTAGTGAAGGAAATAGGAAATTAGTTGGTTGAGGGTTAATTTTAAATGGTATGTAAAATTTTTGTGGATGTATTCACCTTCAAGGACTATGGCATGAAACACTTCTCAATTCTGCATGTAATTTCCTCTGTGATCATATCTTGCACAGTTGATCTTGAGAGTCCCACAAAATTTGGATGAGCATGGGTGAGCCAAATCTAATACAATAGTTGTTGCATGTATATGTTGATCAATGAGTCCTATTATTATGAGTTGGGCTCGCACAAATTAGAGTGCCTGAACATCCAAAGATGAACATTATTCGGGGGTAGGTGGGTTTGAATCACTTACGTGTCACTTCTATTTACACTTGATGTTGCGATTCCTAGGTTCACGCTAGCTAGTGCACATGAGCTGGAGCTTATGTTAACTTTGTACTTCTAATAGAATCTATTAATATATATTAATATAATAAGACAAATTTTGAAACTACAGAACGGTGGATGGAAATGAAAATCATCATTGAAATGCTGCCACAAAATGATTAAACTTTTAGGGGCCGTTTGGTAAAGAATTTATGGACGTAATGAATTGGCATTGAGAATGTCTTGAGAGCGCATGCATTGCTCCGCGGCCTTTACACCACCAATGAGAATCCATACTTCATTGGTAATATTTGTTGAGGAATTTCTTCAATGAAGTTCAGTTCTTATCTTTTTGGGCTCTAAAAATTTTTGCCATCCAAACACCTTAATTCATCTTGAAATCCATGTTGCCATACTTTCGTTCTCGCATGAATTTCCATGAGGCCAAGCTCGTGTGAATCGAAATGAGCCCGGACATTGCGAGCCATTGGATCTTGATCTCATGGAATAGAGAGGTCATCATTTGAAGTGTGTCTATATTTATGCATCTAGGTGTCTGTATTCTCTCTCCTCCATGTTTGTGCTTTAAGAAAAATGGACATGTAAGATGGAAAAAGTTTTTCATGTTATACTTTAACAATGAGCTTAGTGTAGAGAACACATGGGAGCCCTTGATATTTGAGATCGACGATATACATGCTAATACACTTTAATATTAATATCATTTACGCTAATATACGCTAACATATGCGTCATCGATCTCATAGATTAAAGATTCCTATACATTTTTTATATTGGGGTATCCAAATTTAGAGAAAAAAATGTCACCTATAAATTCCCCCTCTCCTATATTAATAGTTACATTTTAAAAATAGTAATTTTTATTGAATTGTGAAACCTACATCTAAGAGAAGGAAAAATAAGTTTATAATACTCTTTTTTAATTACCTAAATATCTAAATTGTACAAAATGAAGCTCTTAATATAAAGTAAATTTATTTACCAAATTGAACTATTAATTATTTAATTTAGGACAAGAAAATATTTAATAACGCAGCGGGTGGTAGCATACAATGTTATTTCGGCAAGTATGCTAGGCAGGGTGGCAAATCCGGTAATTAGAGCTAAGCATAAGGACTAACATCAATGATCCTAACGGTCACCTAGACAAGCAAACCTGCTCCCTCAAAGCCAGTCAATCTGAGCCATCGGATCAAAATATGACCGTTGCATAGACGCTACTCTCTCTCCTCAATTCATTCAAACCCCACCGTCCTCACAAAACAGAGAAATCAGCCTCTGTTGTTCTCGAATCTCTTCATCGTCAACTCCCTTCCCCTCGTCAGATCGAAATCGTCTCAATTTTCGAACTCGTTGGCTCTCAATTCTCTCCCCTTGTTCTTTTCTTCTTCAAGAAGAGGTTGTTTTTGGATTTCCCCCCCTTCAAATCCATGTATCAGACGCATTCCCCTTCGAATCGCCGGCCACCGCTTGCCCATTCTCCAAACCGGCCGAGAGCCCGGAAGATGCTCTGCACCAGCGCCTCTGTCCAAACTCCTCTTCGTAAGTGTTCTTTCTTTTTTCCCAGTTTGTACTCTCATCGTCTGTGAAGTAATTTGCCAGTTTTAGCCTGAAAACTGAACTGGGTCGGATTTGTTTTTGAATCTCAGCTTGCCTGGAGAAAGAGCAACTGGAAAAACCCTCATCGGCTCTTGATGAATTACGGGTTCGATCGGATCTAAAGACGATGCTGGGCAAGTTTCCAGCGCTGGCCAAAACTCCTCTGTGTAAGTATTGTTAATTTGGTGGGTCTTTTCTTTGATATTCCCTATCTGTTTTTTCGCATTTTCAGACTGAAAAATAAACTGGGTCGATTTTTCTTTTATTGTATTCAGCTCACCTGGAGAAAACTCCACTGGCAAAACCTTCATGGGCTCTGGACGAATCACGGGTTCGATCTGACCTCAAGCCGATGTTGGGTGAGTATCGGGCGCTGGCCAAGATGGTGGAAGACGAATTCGGGAAGTCGAATTTGACTAAATCTCTCTTTACTACTATCTCGACTCCTCAATTTGAGAGAGGAAGACTGTATGAGGAGTACTCGGCAAGAAGAAATGAGAGGCTGAGAAGGAAGAAGAGGGAGAGGGAAACGGGGGAAGAAATCGTTCATAGCTCTGTCCAAGATGACAGCTGCTTCACTGTTGAATTTGGGACGAGGAAGAATGTAAAGAAGACACAGAGTGTGAGGAAATCCGTGCCTGCCAACTTCTCGGTTTGTCGGCGGGAGGGCTTGAGATCATCGGTGAGGCTGAGCAAGGAGAACATGAAGCCCCCGGTTCCGACAAATGTTGGTAGATCTGCCACTGATGGAGAGAGGAAGAGAATGCCGACTCGTTCTAGTGGGAAGTTTTGAATTCTCGTGTATGTGGTTTTTACTGTTCTTTCATTGTATATTTTGCTCTCTTATTGAGGTACGGAGGGCAGCCATGGTTGGAAAATTCAGCAGAATCTGTCAGAGAGAATGGTTTATTGAGTTGTTGCTATAAAATATACATATGATTCTGATTCAAATTGAGGAAGTTTTTTATGATTGGATCATTTACGGAAAGTGAAGATATGGTTCTGCTTCAATTGAGGAAATGTTTGATGTTTCTTGCTGGAGTTTCATGTTTTTGTCATGCATCAATATTTTTCTCTGTGCTTTTTTTTGGGGGGTTGTGGGGGAATGTATCAAGAAATATGGTGGTTTTATAAGTTGCAGCTAGAGAGTATGTGTATTTGTGGGGAAAAGGCAAAGATATGTAATTCTTAGTTGAGTTTCTTATGTTTTCCATGCTTTGATCATTTTTCCTTGCTTTCTTTTCTCATAAAATCAATTTTTATTAGTCAATGTTCTTATTCTTTCCATTTTTTGACCTATGTTGCAAGCTGATATCTTCTTAAGTCCATGAAACAGGGATTCTTGTTCAAGTAAAATGACAAAGGAATAAAAAATTGTTTTCATTTTTACTATAGACTCAATTGTTTGCTGAACAGAAAAAGAGGGGGTCGTCTAGTATGGCTAGGGGTGTTAACGAGCTAAGTATCATTAAGCTTTAGAGTGGTCAAACTTGAGCTTGAAACTTTAATTTTGAGCTCGAATTTGAGTTAAGTTTGATCTGAGTCGAGTGACTATGTTTTATGATCATTACTTAGTTTTATAATTGGTGGCCTTATAAGTATTTAGAGAAAAATCATTAAAACGAATATGGTTAGTAAATGGTCCAATGTTTTAGATTAGAAAATTAAATAAATTAGTCTTTGTTAATTTTAATTTTTTTAATTTAAACTATTAATAAAAAAATCAAATGAAGTCTTTGATTTTGATTTTGATTTTTTAATTTGTTATTATGCACATGAGACATTATACCTCTAACAAAAAACTTCATGTGAGTTTAAGTTTTTATTAAACTTTAAGTCAAGTCGAGCCGAGCCGAGCCAAGCTTAGCTTGACCAACTTTGAGTTCGAGCTCAAAAGGTCAAGTTGAGTCGAACTTTCAAGCTTACTTTCACACTCTTAAGTATGACCATCTCCATCAAAATTTACATTGTTTAAACAAATAAAAAAGAAAAACTGAAAACATTTCTATGTAGGCCGACAGTGGGGGTGTTGTCATCATTCTAATCAAATGTGAGGGGCGTGCTTCAGTCCTTGAGATATGAACCAGATTCGAGGACCATGTTAACATATAATCACACTCTATAGAAGAGTATAACATTCTAATCTTAAGTATAATTATACTATACAAGATTAAAATGATACTTCTTTTTTTTTCAATTTTGATTCTTATGGCAATAGATAACACCCCAAAATTGTTGCTTGTCGTAGCTAAATGTGCTCAACTGATTATCTATATTGACACTAGGATTCTCAATATCGTTGCATCATCTAACTTTCTTTCTTAGCAACCTTACATTCCTTTCCTCAAGATCAATTGATGCATTAGCAAGGACAAACTTTAAAAATCCATGTTAAAATCTTTGCCCTTTAAGTTTTCCACCTAGCTGATAAAATACACAATCTGAAGCCTTATCCCAAAAGTGTTCTTCAGGTAAAATTCCTAAATTGTTTTGCAGTGGTAAAGTGCAGGGAAATCAACACAAATATTAAACTCAAAACTTCAAAGAAAAATGCAAATGTCATTAAGCATGCCAACTTATATTTAAATTTAATAGCAAAAAAAGCACACATGTTAAAATCGGGAAAAAAAGGTAAAGAAAACTTGATGCATCAGAGAGATCTCCAAGATGAGTCACCATCCTCCAGTGGAGTGCTAGTCCCTGTCTGTTTTATTATCAATTGCACAAAAAAAGTTGCCCAATTACAAACTATTTTTTACCAACACAATCAATTAAAGGCCAGATTATAGAATGCCTCGTATGAAGTTCTTTTCATTGGAAAAAAACAGAGAATTAAAATATGGGCTTTAATGTGGTTGGATGGGTATGGAGCGACCAACTTGGCAAAGGTATCAATCCGTTAATAAACTGGTTCGAGTTTATCCTTTGGTCTAGGATGCCAGCTAGGTTCTATATGTAACTGATCATGTGGGAAAAACATCCTCAGTCAGCGACAATCAAAGCATCCTCAAAGTTGTAAACACTAGATTGAAGCTGGTGATGAAGATGGAGAGCAACGCATTGAGACACACCAGAAACATGGTCCAGTCGGCGAAGAAGAGAAGATGAGCTCTGATTTGGCCGAAATCGGAAACAATAGAGAAAAATCAGCATAGAAACTCTAAAAATAATCTGGTTAGAAGAGATGAAAAGACAGGCCAAATTTAGCCGAGATTGAAAAAATGGAGGAAGGTTGGAGTCTAGGAAGCAAATATACTCTAAAACAAGTGTCATATCTTTATTGTACTTGTGTCCATATCAAATATGAGCGCTTGCATGTTTTATTTTAGGCAAAAACCATCGATTGCGGACGGTGGTGATCAATCGTCTCTGCCCCAAACTAGTACAACACCTATTCTAGAATAGTATCCAATCGAGCACTAACATGATGGACTCAAAATGATCTGTGGCACCTGGTCCGATTTATTACAAAATCTACTAGAAATACATGTAATTCATACTCAAAGCCAATCTATCGCTTGTTCATCATTAATCGATAGTTGATGAAAATATTAGAAATTTATGTAATTTTTTCACTCATCTTTTTCCTACACTTAGATATGATAATCCTTATTAATCCTAAGTGCATGTGACATGCTTATGTGTCTTCGTATTCTACCTCATCTTCAACATGTGCTCTTGAGTGATAGATATTACTCGAATACATATAAAAGAATATTTTCTCACATAACATAAGTTTTATTTGTATATAAATCTTGGGCTTATTATAATAAAGATCAAATCATCTTGGTTTTCTGATTTCCTGCCTATATTTAACTACAATTCCAAGTTTGAGATTGAAGGAGGCCATGTGGCGCCCTAATTCGGCTATCGAAAACTGATAACTTATACATTACTCACAACATAAGGTTTCCCTACTAATGAAGTACTTGAATGTAAGGTTGGAAAAATCCAACTCGACCCGTTTATGTGACCCAAACCCGACTCGTCTAACCCTATACCTAACCCGACCTGAATACAAATAAAGTTTAAAAATTTTACCTATTTTAAAAGTAGGGTTGGGTCGGGCTTTACCCACATAACCCGACCTTGACTCTATTATTTAATAATATAATGACGTAAAATAGAGAGATTAGAAAAAAATTTCTTATAATTATATTTTTTATATTTTAAATTTATTTAATAATTAATTATTAAAAAATTGAAATTTCCATAGTTTTGGATGTGTATCTAACCATGTTGCAATACTCTCTCTTTTAACTCTTACTTTCTTGAATAATATTACGATATATTTAAAAATTCTTTATATTTGGCTAATGTAAAAATAATATATAAAATATTAAGATAAGAAAAAAAATAATTAATAAAAAATAAGGTTACTTGTATACTCGACCCGAGATAACCAAATTAAAGTTGAATTTAAATTTTGAACGTGGCTATTTGGACCCCAATTTTTTCCATCTGTCCCCCAACTAAAGTAAAAAATTCTATTTTCTTTTTTACTTCGTTCCCCCCATTTCCCATCCATTTTCTACCAACAGGTAAACCCATCTTCTTCTTCTTCTCCGACGATACTAATTACGACAAACACCGTGATGCTGGCCACGGCCACACTGGCCAACACTGATTACATCGGCTAGATCTGGCCAGTGAGGCCACAGCTAGATTTGGCCAGAGAGGCCGCGGCCAGTTCTGGACTACCGCAACCATAGCCGGTGGCCACAGCTACAGCCAGCGGCCGCAGTCTAGTGTCAACATCAGCATCGACGATTAATTTTATATGAGAGGGAAGTAGGGAGAAAAGGGGGAAGTGGGGTAAAGATGGGGATGAGATAAATTTTAATAAAAGATGGTGAGGTTTAAGAGAAATGGGAGACATGGGAAAAAATTAGGGTCTAAATAGCCACGTTCTTAAAGTTTTAACCCTATTAATAAATAGGGTTAAGTGATGACTCGACCTTATTTATATACATATTAATGTATCAAAAACTGACCTGATTTGATCCGACCAGACCCAATTCCCAACGGTACTTAAATATCAGAGTTCTTTCTTGTGCCATTTAACTTCAACCGTAATTGAGATCAGGTGCAGCAAGCGAATAGTTTATTCATTTGAACTCTCCAATGTCGATCGTACGAATCTCCTGGACCATGTGCGAGAGGCCGAAATGTATTATTGTTAGAACCTTATCTCCCTGAATTCTAATGAAACCATACAAGGTTCTGGTGGTTGAGCCGTTTCAAGTCTTGAATCAATGGAGAGGAGGGTTGGGATTGTTGGGGCCGGGGTCAGTGGCCTCCTATCTTGCAAGTACATTCTGGAGAAGGGCTTCCGTCCGGTGGTCTTTGAGGCCCAGGACGGGGCCGGCGGGGTCTGGTCCCAGACCATGGAGTCTACCACTCTGCAATCTTTCAGGGACTACTATCAGATATCAGACTTCCCATGGCCTCCCACCGTGCAAGAAATGTTCCCCAGCGGCAACCAAGTAAAGGAGTACCTTGAGTCCTATGCCCATCACTTTGATCTTTTTAGACACATCAAATTCAATTCCAGAGTTGTTGGTATAGACTATGTGGGGGTGTGTGAAGATGAGTTGCAATCATGGGACCTCTGGGGGGGCACTGGTGAAGCATTCAGCTCAAAGGGTAAATGGCTTATTACAGTGGAAGATGTTAAGGACCAATCACAGGAGGTAATTAGTGTGTAACCTATTCATTATTTTTCCTTTTTTTAAGTGTAGTTATGAACACTTTTGCACTTAGATTAGTGACTACCAGAAACTGTTATACCTTTTTATTTAATTGAACTTGTAAAAATTGGGAATGTGAGATAATGTTTTGTATCAGCAGATCTTGAATACTAATTTTATGTGTGGAAAAATGTAGGTTTATCAAGTGGAGTTTGTGATTCTTTGTGCGGGGCGTTTTAGTGGAGTTCCAAACATGCCTGAATTTCCAGCTGGTAGCGGGCCAGAAGTGTTCAATGGTCAAGTCATGCATTCAATGGATTATGCAGCCCTGGACGATTCTAGTGCAGCCAAATTGATCAAAGGGAAGAGAGTGACTGTTGTTGGGTCCCAAAAATCAGCAGTGGATATTGCAGCTGAATGTGCAGATGCAAATGGTAAGCAATTTGAAATAAGTTGATATACTGGAACAGCCTCGCTACTACAAAGCTGGTATGCAAGTTGGATTGCAATGTTCAACAAATAATGAAAGACGGCCATATCTTCTTTATTGTATGCAGGGGTAGAGCATCCATGCACTGTGGTATGCAGGACGAATCATTGGCATCTTCCACATTATTTTCCATGGGGTGTTTCTGTGGGCTACCTTTACTTGTCTCGCTTTTCAGAGCTCCTGGTTCATAAACCCGGAGAAGGGCTACTGCTTGGTCTAATTGCCACCATCTTAATGCCTTTGGTAACCTCTCTGTCTGCGTCTATTTGTGTATCTGTACCTATGTGCATGAATTGAAAAGTGATTTGAGAGGTGTGTTTTTCTAGTTATATGGAATTGGAGGTTAAATACTCTACAAAAGTTCACAGGTTATGTATTATAAACTGCTGAGAAAGAATTTCTAAGTACATTTTAATTGTTAGTCCTTGACATTTATATCAAGTGAAGAGGGTCAGTTTACTGAATGCTGTATCCGGTTCTTATAGTTAGAGAGTCCTGTCCTTTAAGATCTAAGCAGCAGGATCATGAATTTTCAGTTGTCAACCAAATTAGTATTGCAAGCCTGAGACCCACAAAGTAAATGGAAATGGTCACGCTTGTGATCTCACTCTGCAACTTAATTTATAGAACAACCTTCAAATTAGACACTCATCATGCAATTTTTCTTTCCAATGACCTCTCTCACAGAGATGGGGAAGATCCAAATTTGTTGAAAGCTACTTGAAGTGGAAATTTCCATTGAAGAAATTCGGGCTGATACCGAAACATAGCTTCCATCAGGAGATCTCCGCTTGCACAATAGCATTTCTTCCGGACAAGTTCTTTGACAAAGTGGAGGAAGGCAGTATCATTTTCCAGAAATCTAGAGCACTAAGCTTCTGCAGAAATGGTTTAATTATAGATGACGAAGTTTCACCCGTAAAATCGGACTTGGTGATCTTTGCCACTGGATACAAGGGTGATCAGAAGCTCAAGGACATCTTCAACTCTCCTTCCTTCAAAAAAAATCTACTGGAATCACCTAATTCTGCACTTCCTCTTTATAGGTTAGTCATCAACTCATTTTGGTTATCTTGTGGTTCAACTAAGACAACTTTTTCTTTGACCTTCCTTTTTCAAATGATTTTTTTATTTATCTGGGTCATAAATATTAGAAGAGTCACAGGCCAGCTGCATCGGGCGCATCACATGCCATCAAATCACAATCTGGCTGCACCTGTTACTTAAGTTGCTGGTGGGTTTAAATCACCTGCCCCTATTACATACGCACTATCAAATCACACAATGTAAACAGTGCATATGCCCCATATGCGCCTAACACATCTTAGCTTTTTCCATATTATTAGGGCTTCCAATGGTCAGATTTTGGTCTAAATAAGACTTCTTCCATGACCATAGCCACATCTCATGTTTTAATCCATAATCATTTGTTACCCAAATGGTATGCCTTGTTTCTTAAGGAAAATGATATTATTATTGCACTTTTTCTATACTAAAACCCTACTCTAGCCTCTGATTAAATTTAGAAAAATTAATCTCCCTATTGTCATGTGACTCAACATTCTCTATTCAATTAAATGTTAGAGTAGAGTTTTGATGTAAAAAAAATAGAGCAGGAATATCAACTTCCATTTTATAACTGTCTAGTTAATTGTTTTCCCCCATTGATTGATATTACTAGGTTTGTTTCCTTTGCTAATAATTGATCATCTTGGTTTTGCTTAACTAAGGACTTTAAAACTGTGATTGATTGGTAAATAGAAATTTTCCAATAAAGTCTCTAGGTGTTTGTGCCTCAATTTTATGCACAATTTAGACCTCCCTTGCAATAAAAACAAAAAAACAAAATCATTTGGAAAGAGGCTATTAAAAAAAGGCTATATATGATAACAAAAAAGCAAAAACCAAGAGGGGGAGTTACAACAAAGCTGTTGAATGGTCTATATGTCCCTAATGCTTAATTTGCAAACTTGGCACATTGATGGCTGGGAAATCAAGAGGGATTTGTGGTTGAGGGGTGGATTAATGTTTGCAGTTAAGTAGTTTAAAAAATGGAGTTACAACAAAGTTGTTTAATGGTCTTTATGTCCCTATTACTTAATTTGCAAACTTGGCACCTCGATGGCTGAGAAATCAAGAGGGATTTGTGGTTTAGGGGTGGATTAATGTTTGCAGTTGAGTAGTTTAAAAAATAGGATATTTAGGAAAAAGTTTATATGAGTCAGGGCTTACACACGTATGCTTAAGTCTAGACATCATGAGCTGTCGGATCTAGATTCGATGGCATAAGGGAGCATAAAACTAATATGCCCTTTTAATTATGTGTGTCATCGAATCAAAATCCGATGATACGTGATGTCTGGGCTCATGCAGTCACGCATGAGCCCGGGTTCACGCAATCATGCATAAGCCCAGGCTCATATATATATATATATATATATAAAGTAAAACATTATATTCCATAGATAAGTGAGCCGTACGAATAATGGTAGGAGATTGAGGTGTACCAATCAACCCTCAGTTGGGAATTAGGTGGTCAAGGTTCGTGCGGCTCATCTAGCTCAATGATTTAGCAGTTCATTGTATCTATATATAGTGGTTTAAAAGAGACCAAAAAAATTTAGTATTTACAATCATACCAAACGGTTAACACTTTGGATAAAATTACCTGCTTCCTTATCCAATAGACAATTTTAATTAACCTATTTAGTGTTTCATTGGTTATGGTTTGGACACTAGAATGGTTAAATGGTTATAGTTGGCAACCACATATTAGAAGTGAAGTTTCAAATGAGCATTATTATTATGGAAAAATTTGGCCAGCAGTGTCGCTTTCAATGCTGACTAGTAAGCTAGAGCCGCTTGGACGTGAGATCATGGCCAGGAGCTACTCCTGCCATGATTTGACGGCCAAGGGCTCCCTCTCACTAGCCTGTGCCGAGAGCTATAGCACTGGCCAGACATCCTCTATTTTTATTTCTCATTATGATGGGAATGGATACGTTGAACTTCAGGGAGTGTATTCATCCTAAAATTCCTCAACTGGCAATAATTGGATACTCTGAGAGCCTATCGAATTTGTTCACATCAGAGATGAGATGCAGGTGGCTTGCACATTTCCTTGCTGGTGGATTTCAGTTACCTCGTATAAGGGAGATGGAAGAGGATGTCTCAAGGTGGGAAAAGTACTATAAGACGTACTCAGGCAACTACTACAATAGATCATGTTTGGGTGTTTTACATGTATGGTACAATGATCAGCTCTGCAAAGACATGGGGTGCAACCCCAAAAGAAAGGATGGGTTTTTTTCCGAATGGTTCTCTCCTTATCTGGCCATGGATTATGCTAAGCTCTAACATGTTCTGAACAATCTCTTTATTTGCTTAATTGCTCATTAGTTGTGATTAGTCGTAGTAACTTGAACTGTTTATTCATGATTTGGTGGCTACTTATAGCTTTTTGCTTATTGCATTCACTATATGTAAGGGCCTGACTCTAATTGATTGTCTTAGTAAAGAGATTACCTCAACTTATCCATATTTACAGCAGTGTAGGGTAGTGTAGACAGAGGAGGGTGGCTTTCCACAAGAGAAAAGCCAATGCCAAGGATACAAAATACTGATCCGCCAGGCTGCTGATCCAGCCTCAGTTGTGCTGATCCAGCCTTGTTGTTGGCCGCCCTACCACCTACCTCACATCCCCATCTTCCTTCTTCTGGCCATTACTTTATGCCAACGCCATTCACATCAAGAAGTATCAGAGCATCGAGTCTTTGCTGTGAATGGTTAATGTACCAGCGATTCACTCATCAGAATGAATGTGTAGCCTTTCCTTGCACATCATTGCAAAGGTTTGGTCTCCTGATTTGGCTAGGGACATGCTTGTCTACGCACTAAACAAAGTCACTAAAAAATTTTACCAAAAAAATGTCACCAAAGGCAATCCTGGTAGTATGCCCACTTGACAAGATCACCAAGGAGACAATTTGTTAATTATGTAGAAGCCACAAGATTTACATGGTTCATCGTCACTACATCCACAGGGTCTTTGTAAAGCAATTCTTCTATCAATAATTGGGGGGTAATACTTACCTTATAGAAATTACACAATCAATTATCAATACCTTTTTATAAATAATAGAAATATCTCACTTTAAAGTAAAAAAATAAAGAAAAAAATGAGAAAATAGTTACCACCACAAACCACTTAGATTTGTCTTTGCCAATATAAACAACTTGGGTTTGAAAAAACTGCTTTATTTCTTTCTTCTCCTTCCTTCCAAAGTCTCTTTCTCAAAGTTCTCTAATTTCTTTTAATTCTTTCCCAAAAGAAAACTCATTTCTTTTAATTAAGAAAGGTCACTTCATTTAGTCTATTCGACTGGACCACAACATGAGGAGGGAAAGGCCCAACATTGCAAACCCAAAGAAAATGCAACAAATCCACGCAACTAAGTTTCTTCCTTCATGGATATGCACCAATTTTAAGTACAAGGCAAACAATCAAGGCTAATGCCATCAAGTACTAGTGGTCTTTCCCTAGCCCCCTCCCTACTCCACTAACAAAATGGAATCAAGACTCTATAGTAAGCATACTTTAGGAAGCATGGGATCAGGCGCATGATATTGATGCTAATCAGAAGGAGAAACGGGTAGCAGGACTTCATTTTGATCCTAATGAGGCATGGCTAGCAATGATTTCACCTACCCTGTTTGTCACTGACAATGAGGCCAGAGTGAGTTACACATGGGAGCCGTTCTACGAGATCAATGGCGTATATGTTAAGTATATATTAGTGTAAATATTATTTACATTAACGTGTGCTACCGTGTGCTCCATTGATCTAAAATATAGACATCTCTCATGCATAACTTATACAGGCTCAATATTATATGGTAGAATTAGAATTAAACTATCATCTAACCTAGCTTGATTGGCAGAGCGAGATTGGTCCACCTCAGCACTATGAACAGCCAATTGTATCATCCCTTCCAAAGCTTTAGAGCCCTCGTTAATAGTTGTTACCTCATTAATGATTGAAGGACAAGAAAATGAGTCTGGTTGTCAAACTTCTTTCACAGGGCAAATATTAGATTTGTGATCAAAGGACAAACATTTAAAACATGACGTGGGTTTCCATTCGTAATCCACAGGCTGCCGGAAGAAAGTGTTGTTATCTCTTTTGACGTTGACTATGTTGGGGAATTTGATACCTGAACCAATTTCAATCCGGATCCTTGCAAATGCCGAACACGTTTGATTAGCTGTCTGAATATCAGAATGGAGCGATTTACCCTATTAATGAGACCCAAACTATCCATACCCCAATACTACAAAGACAGGCCGGAGAAACAAATCCATATATGAATAGTCTTTAGGATTTCTTGCACAGGCTTGAATCTTGGAATCCATTTGCATATAGTCAAAGCCCTCCCACTGACCACATAGTAGAAAGAATTCTATAGCAATCTTGTTCATCGCCAAAATTGGAGGAAGAAACCATCAGGCATGGATTACATCTGCATTGTACCTGAAGGACTCCAAAGTTTTCGTAAAATTGATTTGAGCCACAGGAAGTATGGTCTTCATCCAAGTAATAACCCACAAGAGTGCGAGGCCATTTACTAGCTTTTCTCTCTAGAACATGGGAGGGGAGTTTTATTGAGAACTTTCCGGAAATATGAGAGCAAAGAGGAGGACAATTGGGAAGAAGACAATAAGATGCTCTAGTTTAAACTTGAAGAAGAAGCTGTCATTTAATATTTTAGCTTCAACATGCCAACTACTGCCTGATGCATGGGGGGACGTCTTTGGTGCGGAACAAATTCTCTGTCTGTGTGCAGCAAAATTTCTTCTATGCAGTAGAAGAGGAGACTGCCGCTAGGGCTACAAGTGGGCAGGGTAGAGCCAGGCCAATGCAAGGCCTTGGCCCTATTCCTAAACTTGATATCCGACCCTGAACCTAGGTGGGCATTCAAAATGTCAGCCCTAACCTAGCCCTAAGCGGGCTGTGGCCGGGCTTTAGGCTTTTCATGTTTTTTTTATTTTTAATTTTTTTTGTGAGTAAGAATACAAATGCAACATTCAAAACACGCTTTCACTAAAAAATAAAATTATTTTTTGTTAGATAATTTTTACTAAAAACTTATAATCATGCTTAAAAGAGAAAAAAATGTCATCTTATAGGAGAAAGATAGATAAAACAAATAGATAAGAAATTAAATCAATACAATACAATATATGATTCAATGAGCTTAAATGACCTCAACACAAGTTGTTCTTCTTCTCTAGTCCACAACTTACATCAAAAAATATAATATAGGATTCTATGAGCTTAAATGACCAGCCTTGACACTCTGTACTTCAACAAGCTTTGGGAATAAATATTCCCAAAGAACCGACCACGGTAATTAAATTAGAAATGTAAAATCCAAAGGCAAAAAAAATTACTTTATTTACCTCTATTTAGTGCATGAGAACAATGTGCTCTAAGCTGTTAATAGGTGTGTCTCTAGTGCACAAGACATATTATGTTGTATAGAATAAGATATATCATTTATGGCTTAGATGTTTGTTGGTATAACAATGGTAAAAAACATCATTTACCAAAAAGTATATTAAAACAAAATATTGGAAAGAATATATTTGCAAATTAACTAAAGAGATACAAGGGTCAAATAGAGGTAAATACATCCATGCACTGGTCAAGAATATTGGTTTCGTGGAATGGGTTGTGGGCCAAGCCAGGTTTTTTTACCTATGGGCTTGATCTGGCCCTAAATGACTTAGGCCTAAATTGTTTTGGCCTGACCCTTAATCGAGCTAAAAAATTTAAAACCCTAACCTTATATTTTTCGGGCTAGGTAGGATTGAGCCGACAAGCCAACCCAATAAACTTGCAAGCCTAACTACCGCTGGTGCTTGTTACTATGAGAAAAAGGCCTTATGTGTGATGGTGTGTGTAGCAGAGTTGTGCAATGCCAGCAAAGTGGTGCAATGCCCATGGTACAAAACAAAAGTCTTGGTGTCTTCTGGTTCAGTGAGAGGAGGAAGACCACCCAAAGTTTTCACATTGAACTTCTCTCGTGCTTATTGCTTCTTGCTTGTCTGATGGGTGAGGAGGAAGACTGCCAATAGCTAAGGAGGCTTTAGGGTGCCGCCAAACCCTAGATCACCCTCATAGCCCTCTCTTCGCCTGGGAAGAGATATGCTACTTCCACCGAGGTCACCTGTAACCATGAAAGATAGTATCGATACAGATGATAGTATCGAAAAATATAGATATGGGTACGCATCGATGATACACTTGGTACGTGCCAAAACAATCACAAACTCTTTGATACACATAAAAAAATATTATAAC
Organism: Saururus chinensis; assembly: GCA_035235625.1. Classification (NCBI taxonomy): domain Eukaryota; kingdom Viridiplantae; phylum Streptophyta; class Magnoliopsida; order Piperales; family Saururaceae; genus Saururus; species Saururus chinensis. Next base: position 11,946,784 of record CP141150.1, read on the forward strand.
TAATAATATATCATTATAATACTTCGTTTAAAACATAATTAAACCATGGAAGGCCCTATTAATTGATACAAGTGTTCTAAACTTAGTTCATTTTAGAACCATGTACTATTACTTCCTTGTCATGTGCAAATTATTATTCCCTTTGTCCCATATTAAATTCTACAATATTAGTTTATTTTGAAACCAAATAAGATATTTAATATGAGTTGCATAAATATTATGGAGACATTTATACGTTAGATGTTTAACTAAGTGCATAAATTGTAGAACACTATATTTAAAAAAAATAATTATGTAAACTGTATAGACCACTTGTATTTATCTTATATAATTTTTTAAAAATATTTTTAATATAATAAGAACATTGTCATCTTTAAAATTTGAAGAGGTTCAATTTGAATAGTGTTTTTGTTTTTAAGAAAAAAAAATTATTATTTTTAAATATTTTTAAAAATAAAAAAATATTAGTGTATTGATACATATCAGCCGTATCAATACGATACGGCCAATGCATATCAAAAATTCATGTGGGGGGCGTATCCCCCCCCCCCCCCCTATCATATCGGTATCGATCGATACAACTCATACAAGTACGTACTAATTGATACGCCCCCGTATCATATCAATATCAACCGATACAAGTACATATCAACTAATACGCCCCCGTATCATATCGATATCGACCGATACAAGTACGTAATCGGCTAATACGCCCCTGTATCGATCGATACGACTTTTCATGCATGTAACCTATTGTTGGTCTAGTCTCTCTATTCCCAAATCCTTATGCATGTGCAATACTACGGAAACCTGGGTTACAATAGCCCCTCTTCCTCAAGATAATCATCATGTAAAGAAACCCTTCTTCCCACTCTCACTCAAAGAAGAAAGAAAACCCTTAGGAAAAAGATTGTGAGGAATGACCAAGAATGGTCGACATATACACCAACGTTGTTTCCGTTACAAAGTTTTATCAAACCAAAATTGCTTCCAGTACAATAACCAACTAAGTGGGCTCAGTCCAAGACGGGTTGATGAGCATATTCATGAATAATCAAGGTGTAAATAGGAATAGAGTATTTAATTGGAATAAATGTTAAAAGGAATAAATTATATTAATTAATTAATAAGTTATTAAATTAATTAATAATGATAAAATAATAAGGAAAAAGTTTATGAGACCGGGCTCTATGGGCCATCAGATTTATATCTAACGGCCGATAATATTAAAGGGTTTAAATGCCCTGAGTATTATGGGTCATCGGATGTAAATTCGATTGCCCATAGAGTCCGGGTTCACACAAGCATGCGTGAGCCCGAGCTCATATAAACAAGACTCAAATAATAAATCAAGGAATAAATATTAAAATAAATATTCCTATTAATGATAAAATTAATATTGTTAGATGAGTAGCAATAGAATATTTAATAGAAATAAATATTGATAGAAAATACACTAACTAATAAGTTAATATACTAGTAAATTAATAAATATTAACAAGAATTAATTTTAATAGAAATAGAGTCCCATTTAGGTGCACGAGCCCAACTTGCGAACCATCAGATTTATATATATATATATATATATATATATATATATATATATATATATATATATATATATATATATATATATATATATATATATATATATATATATATATATATATATATATATATATATATATATATATATATATATATATGACGACTCATGTTACTCGGGGGGCATTTAAACTTTGAGTAACACGAGTTGTTGGATCTAGTCGAGTTGCCTAGATGCCAAGAATGTTGGCTGTCATAATTAAAATGACAAACCCCAAAAACAAGTCCAAGCAAGAGCTAATTACAGATGAGAAGCATTCTGATCTTCAAAGAGGAGTACCTTGCAAATATGCTGACTACAAATTTAACATTATGGCACGCGGCAAGAATGATTAATCTAAACTTTAGTTACTGATGCGATAAATAAAAGGCGTCAGCTGTAAACCTTACCTTAAATATAGCAAAGCATTGAACCAGGTCATTTTTCTTTCTTCATTCAGGGCTACTAGTATTCTGTCGAGCCTTCTCAATCAATGGTTTCAGCTGCTCCTTTTCAGCTAAAATCTTAAGGAAGTTATACAAAAATGGCATGTAGTTATGCTTCCTTCTCATGTTCTCTGTTCTCCACTTTTTGACCTTCTCCTCTTCAATTACCATCTTCTCACTTACAACCTCTATCCCAGAATTCACCTCCGAAAGAGATTTATTCAGTGAATTGATAGCATCACCTGCCCCCTCAGCTTGAGCTGCTGATAACTGCTGCAATATAAGTTCCCTTTTCCTCTGAAGCTCATTAAGTTCAGCTGTATACATCTCTTTTCTGTTCTTTATGATTGCCATCAGGTTGAATCTTATATCACTTCTAGAATACCTTTCTATTCTCTCCTGAATGACAGGCTGTACCATACGCAACCAATCCAAGTCATCATATCCACCCGAACACTGCCCAACGGCTATTGGACCCTCCTTCAATCCATCAAGTTCATATAGGACCCCATCAACAGGTAAATAGCTGATAAAGTGATACACATCATCATCCCTTGTTGCAACTTTTTGCTCATCAGACTCTGATCTGGCAAAGCTGTTATGTGCAGTACGGATAGCTTCACTGTTGTTAATGGCAAGACCCTTCAGCTCAGGGGGGAAATTTTTGGTAATTCCTTCGACATGGAAAGTTCAGGGCCTATTGCTACTTCAGGACAGTTCAAAATAATAGATAAAATTGCTTGAGTCGCACAAGCATTATTTATAACCTGCATTCGAATAAATATGAGCAACTTTCTATTATCTATGAGCAAACTTTGTCAAGCAAACAACTTCACAATCGGAAAATATGATGACCTGACTTGCAAAGAAGAGATCAGGGTTTGGATCCTTAATTACAGGGCGGTCATCTTTCTCCCTGGGATGCCATTTATAAAGGAAAATAAGACCATAAACAGGCCTGCAATAGAAGTTAAGATATATTATGAAACCAGCAAATCTTATGTGTTACAAGTATGGACTAATAGAGATTTAAAATAGTTGACTACCGAAGATTGCTCAGCAATTCTAAGTCGAAAGAGAACAGTTCTTCCACCTGATCACAAATAGTTATTATATCAACTTCAAAACCTGACAAATTAGAATGTATCATCAGAAAGAGGCAATACATTGCATTATTTTCCTTGAGAAGGGTCAAAATTATACCATTAGGCATATTAGAGTATAATGGCTGGCTCTTTAGGTTAGTCCTTGGTGTTATATGCTTTATTATAGAGGGCACCTTAGTCCTTATTGTAACTCTTTTGATTGGTCCGCTTTCACATGAATGATGGGATTTCTAATCTTTTGTATTAATTAGGCTGGTATACTCATTTTAATTGCTTCAGGTCGCTCTCTCTTGTATTATCTTCTTTGTTTTGTTTATCAATAGAAATTTCCTTCTTCTTCTCCAAAAATCCTAATTTTTGGAGAAAGGATTATATTGTGATGTTTTCTGACATCTACAGCTTGCTGATAAGACAAAAGTTAATATGTCAGAATAAGGAAAAGTGCAGTTATATTGCAGGTAGCAATTATTACGTACACATCATGCCTTATACAATCAAACTACAAAGACATGCATAATTACCTGAATGCCTTTTACATGCATCTGTTGTATTAGCTCAGTAAAAACACCTGCCCAAAAACGCCTGAGTCACAACTAAAAAATCCTATGTTTGGTTATTAAAAAGCTCATAAGGAAACCACATCAGCTAGTGAAAACAAGGGAATGTACTGCCCCTACTAAAGTATGAGGAGAAAGGATCAAAGTAACCATCACAAACTGTTACCATAGCTACGGGTCTTTACATGACAGTTATACAGATACATATTTCTTTGCCTTTGTAATTTCAAAATATAAGATCAAAAGCTTTAAAAATGCTATATGGGACAATTCTGCCGAGATAATTTATCATAAACAGAAATCCCAAGGAAAGGAAAAAAAACATATTACAAAAAAGAAAAAACAATTATACATTATTTTTCTCATCAACTTTTAATAAATAAAGGATTATCTATTAAGATTAAATATTTGACATCACCCCTTTGGTCATTATCAAATTAAAGGCATGAAAAGTTGCCAGTGTGGAAATACTACCCAGCATCTTCCCATGAGGTCTGAATTAAAGTCAACTTAGACCACAACACCGAAAACAGACAAGCATTATGTTCACTGCTCATCACGTTAATCGCTTAAGATTTTAACTAATTCAAATGACTCTTTAGACCTTGTACCTTTACTTTCTTTGAAAGTACCATAAACTTATCATATAGTCAGTTATTATTGTTAACTTCAATCAAGGTTCAAAGGAGGAAGAGTCAAATACATTTACATTTAAATCACTGAAACAAGTTTTTTTTTGGCAATACATCACTGAAAAAATTTGATTATCATAAAACTCTATCCCTTCATTAATTTCTATTCAGAAACATAACATACCAGGATGAGACTCAATAGTGCACCAAGACATGCTCACAAACCTCCCAAGCTGCAGAATAGAAACCCGACATGCCAAGTTTGTTATGAAAAACTGATAAAGAGAGAAAATCATATATCATATGTACAAAGTTTCAATATATTCTCCTTGATTCCAGTAATAGTCAGTACAGAAGTATTTATAGTGACTTCACCCCAGCAGTGTATGTACAAATACAACAGTACAAATGCCTATCAAAGGAAAATTACACCTTATGCCACCATATAAAGAGAAGAAAATTTAGTCTAAAAAAAGGTTAATTTGGAACATAAAAAATATAAATAAAAGAAACAAACACTATGCACAAAGTATTAAAAATCACATCATGACCCATAAACCAAATTGCTCATAAAACCACATCATGACCCATCTGCCTCCTCTCTTTAACTATCTAAAGGTCATTGCCAGTAACTACAACTAACACAAACAAACACTAAGTATTTGATAAAGCTGTTATACAAATATACGAGTCTTAGCAACACATTTAACAAAATCATAATCCCTAATTCCTTTCATGACGGAATCCACTCCTAACATCTACATGCTAATATGAAGCAGTGGTGAAATTTGAAACTTTTTTGTTTGACAGAAAGAATGGAACTACTGAAAGGTTTCATCTTAGGAGCACGGCTTACATGATGTTCGCAGCAGAGAGATTGGACAAAAGGGAGCAGCAAAGAAAGCCACAAATGTGATCAAAAGATGAAAAGAAAGGCGACCTCGCTCGAGTGGTTGCTGCAACGGAATAGAGGAGCGACCGTGAGTCCAGCGTAATGAACGCCTTAAGGCCGTCCGTTTAGAGATCGACGGAACACAGGCCTTAGCGCCGTCGATCTTAAAAATAAACGGTCCGAAAGAACATCGATTTTTTTTCATGGGGCAGAGGGCACGAGGACCAATAAAAGTAATCCAACCGTTTTACAAGCCGGGCGAGTTTGTAAATGGAGAAAATTAATATGATCCTCGGCCTACCCACGCGTGAAAGCAGGCATAATGTGCACCATCGGATTTTCATCTAATGGTATCCAAAATATGTATATGCAACCTAAAGTTTCATACGTGATACGCCGCATCATGCCATTACAACTGTATTCTAAGAAAATAGCCCCCACACCATAGAAGGCAGTATCGATATAGATGACAGTATCGATGACTATATGTAACACCCCAACCTAGAAAACCCGACCTGGACCGGGGCTTATTCGGAAAATAAAAATTAGAGTAAATAAAAGTAAATAGAAAATTAAAACCAAGACCGACCAGGAGCGATGGATTTTGAGTGCGAGAGTCATAACGTTCTTTCCCACACTATGTAGCTTTAACGTCCTATTGTGCGTATATTTTATAACTATTTTTGATCGGGTCAATGTTATTGTATCGTTGGTTGCCTACGTATGTATTGGATACCATATTTAACGTTATTCTAATACGATCAGATCCGAACGTATTTTTGCCTAACGGTTAATACATGCATCAGACATCACAAAATTATATATGATAAAATACGTATACTTTATATCCGAAGAGTCAAACGAAAATTTCATAAATCATCGAAGTCAACAAAAGGCAATAAATCAACAGAGTCATACATCTCACTCTATCACAAAGCGGATCCAAACAAAATATATTTACACGTCTACCTCTATCATTGAGCCGAGACTGAACACACACCACACATCTCGCTTTACCCCAGAGCGAGACTGAACACAAACAAGTCATATAAACACATATTATCACTACACATATTAAAAACACACGGACCATAACATAGCATACATCATAATTAGCACATGCAATTTTATAATTAAAAACGGGAGGTAAGAAACACTTACTCCCCTTATGTCCCACGAGGTAGCGGCAGTCGGGGTTGCTTGCTCCTTCTAGGTGTCTTCCCCTTCAGATCTAGAGATAGCAGATGGAGCCTTCTCTAGCTTCATCGTGTTTCTCGCCTTGCACCGGAAGACGACTGACAAAGCTTTCTCATAACTCGGGACTCTTTACACTTTCCGTGCTCGCAAGCAGTGAACAGAACCTCCCCTACCTAGAGACATTTTTTTTCCTAACGCATCCATGGACGACGGACAAAGCTTCCCCTTACCCGGAGACACTTTTTCCTCTACGCGTCCGTAGAAGACGGATAAAACTTCCCCTTACTCGGAAACACTTTTCTCTCTACGCGTCCATAGAAGATAGATAGAGCTTCCCCTTACCTGGAGACACTTTTCCCTCTACGCTTCCGTGGATGATGGACATAATTTCCTCTTATCCCAGATTGTTTATCCTTTATAGAGTCGCTAAATCAAAAAATGGATACTTCCATTTTATAGAACACCATCGAATTAGCTAAGAACACATTTTCAACGGAAGAAAACAGACTCTGACTCCAGAAACTCCTCTAAAAGTTTGAACGGAAATGAGTATTTATAGGAGAATTCATGTGAGCATACGAAGAAAAAGGAAAGACGCTCGTAGACACATGTGGCACGTTCCAATTGGACTGTGCGATGTGGCGGTTCGCTCCGACGCGCACTGAACTTCGTGATCTGACGCATGGACGACCGCGATCACTCCACGCAATGTGGCGCGGCTCTGATTGCTGATGTCATCATTCATATATTTTTTATTATTTTAATCCAAATACAATTCTAACTTCAATGGTACCGATGGACTTGTATCAATGAGCCCTTTGAAACTAGGTTATTCCACACTTCTTAAGTGGGTCCCGCCCATATGGCACGCTTCCCAATGTCGTAACTTTCACTCTCAGCATCTATTTTTTGCGTTCGTTGGTTCATTACGCTTGTTACTTCAAGCTCTATTCATATATGGGGATTACATTCCTTGAAACCCCTTAATAGTTAACTTAAAATTATGTAATTACCCCTAACCTATCGGTTTAAGCGTAATCGAAACATGGGGTGTCACACTATGGATATGGGTACGCACCGGTAATATGTTTGGTACATGCCAAAATAATCGTAAACCCTTTGATACACGTAAAAAATATTATAACTAATAATATATTATTAGAATATTTCATTCAAAGCATAATAAGACCATAGAATGCCATATTAACTCATATGAGTGCTCCAAAATTAATTCATTTTAGAACCATGCTCCATAATATATCATTAAAAAATATGGTACAAAGGGAATATTACTTCCTCCGTCCTGTACAAATTATTATTCCCTTTGTACCATATTATGTTATATGAAATTAATTTATTTTGAAACTAAATAAGATATTTAATATGAATCACATAAATATTATGAAGAAATTTATATGTTAGATGTTTAAGTAAATACATAATTATAGAAAATTATATTTAAAAAAATTATGTAAATTGTATGGACCCACCTGTATTGATCTTATATAATTTTTTACAAAATATTTTTAATATAATAAGAACATTGTCATCTTTAAACTTTGAAGAGGTTGAAATTGAATGGTATTTTTGTTTTTAAGAAAAAAAATTAAAATAATTTTTTTTTGAAATTTAGAAAATAAATAATTAAGTATCGATATGTATCGGGTGTATTGATACGATATAGCCGATACGTATCATGGATTCATGTGGGGGGGCGTATTGCCCCCAGTATCGTATCGGTATCGACCGATATACCCCCGTATTGGTCGATATGGCTTTCCATGCCTCACACAATCAACAACTCTAATGACAATGTGGCTTGACCATTTATTAAACTTAATGTCAATTATCATAATTTAAGAAGCATTTTTTATGCTTCACTATAATAATGAGCCTAGCGCAAAGAATGCACAAGAACCGTTTATCTATTAAATTAAACCCGTTAATGGTACTTGTGCTAATATACGTTAATATGTATGCCATCAACCTCAAATATTAAGGGCTCACATGTATTGCTTGTCACTACCTAGATTTTTAAAAGTATTTTTAAATAGCACGAACGATAAGTTGCGATAATTTTTTTTTTCTAAAATACAAAACAAGCCCTTCGATTAAATATTTTGGTCATGATAACTGAGGTTGACAAATACGGATATTAAATCATATGATATTATTTAACATCTGAAAATTTATAAAGAATAGCTCATCCATCTAAGTACAAGTCCATCATCCGTCTGAAAATAAACAACTAAGTTGACTCTCATGCTAGTGAAACACTTACGTACCAGAGTTGCAGAAACACAGAAACTTATCTTGTGCTCGCCTGTCTTGGTCTCACTTGTCGTCGCCTGAGAATTTGCTGCCAACCTAACGAAACAACCACAACAACAATGGAATCTCTCTGCCTTCAGGAGAAGAGCTTCCAAAGGACAAAAAAAATTGGTAATGTTTTTCGGATCAGGCCAACATCACCCAATGTTAGTTGCCTATGTACTCATCAGACCAACATTTCCAATGTTTCCAACAAGATCGGATCCATACGTAGTTCTACCTAGAAACTACTCTATCTTAAGAAGCATAGCATCACACATGCAATGCTTAGGTATTTTCAATCAACCTACATTTTAGTAAGTCATTTAACTGTTCTACTTGTCTAATTAATAAGCAATATCAAACAATCTTATTAATTATTTCACAACCCTTGTTCAATAATTAATACCATCAAATCTGTATTCACTAAGAGATAACTCGCCCCTCGAGAAATCTCCAGACAAAGGACTCCAACCTAGGAGTAGACTGCTTAACAGCAGCTTGACCCAAATCCTCAGGGCTCTCAAAAGCCTACTACGAATATGGAGAAGAGAATCACAAATGTGCTCATGGACACAGATTGGCAAGAAACCCAAGTCTTCCATGATGCTCATGTAACTCCGCTTTTCGTACGCACTATATGGTCCTGGGAAGACCTGCGGGAGACCCACTGTAAAGACCCTCTAGTTAATACCCAAATCATCATGGCGATTAAGAAGCATATCACAATCTCTACCATCCCAACTCTTGGAGAAAATGTCTTATAAAACATTACTAATGTATCTATAGAAGCCTTAGGTCTTTATGACCATTGACTCCCCCAAACATCTGAAACTTATATTAGATTATTTCCATCCAGCTAAGTATCTGCTCAACCATTTGGGTCCTCTTCACCTTGTGAATCGGCCCAATAAATAGCTCATCCACTGAGCTATGACTCAGAGAACATCCTATAACCACCCTCGTTTAATTAACAAAGGTAAAATTCTATGTCAGGGCCCCGTTCACTCCATGAACTGGTCTCAACCCTAAATAGGGTATTTTAGTCATTATCTTGATTAGGTGTTCTCCCCCCAATCCAACGACAACCAAAATCTCTTGATTAGTCTTTTTAACCTTAAGTTACTAATATAACTTAACACAACAATAATAAATGCAAGCATCGAAATAATCAACATATATAATATGTAGTCACCGAAGTGCATAAATAATAAACGAAGGTATGTTGCACTCATTTGCAGGGCTATGGATTAGCGAATTCAGGCCCGATAATGTAGATAACTCTAACGTGTCACACGAGTTATGTATTTAATACTTTAGTTGATTGATGTACATGGTTGCAGACACGTGTAATACACTGCCTTACACCGTAAAAATTAGGGTTTTTTCCCTTATTTCCCATGACCCTATGACCTGACAAGGTCTTCTTGTTACTTACTGGTCACACCCCTTCCTTTTTTAAGCCATTTATAGGGTACCCTAACTCTTAAATAACTAGGTTATCTGTTTCAACAGAAATAGAAAATATTGCCCATAAGGGCATTAGGGTAATTTTACCACCTACCCTCCCTTGGGTCATTCTGGTCATTTTATTGCTCCTCTATTTATATAAGTCATTGACCTCTCACAAGGCTCCACTCTCAAACTAATTCACGCTTCCATTCACACAAATGTGGGTGGGTCAACTTAAAGGGGTATTTTTATCATTTGGTTTAAGGCCTTATTGATATCCACTGGGTCCAAAATTGAATTTAAGAGTACTACTAGAATTCATAGACTCTGTGTAATTTTCTTGGCGTGTTACAGGGTCATGAACCCCTTAAACCGACCCAGGTTGACTTAACGATTTACGATAAACCTTAAGGGAAAAAGGCCCAATTAACCACTCACTGGGATTTTCTCTCACTATGAAGTTTGGCCTAGATTTAGTTTACCTATTAACTATTAAACTCTCACTGAGAATTTTCTCAATTTTTAAGATCACTCATAGACCACTGAACCAGAGCCTCGAACTCGGGTAAGTTAATATTTTAGGACAATTTAACTATCAGGGGTAAAAGGGTTATTTTACAGTCTCTGGGATTTTCCCCCTAGCTGAAACTTGGTCAAAATACTCCCACATCTCTCAAGGTGTAATATTAATTTTCTAAGACTTTTTTGACATTTTTATCCTCATGAACCGGACCCGGTTCAACCCTTCTTCTATTTTTTTTAACTCGGGCCGAACGGATTGGGTCACCCGGCCCGGCCCAGACTGACCCGATGCAAAAACCCGACGACCCATAGCGGGTCGTCCCCTTCGTAGATGGCCAGAGGCTGATTGGCCTCTGGCAGCGCCGCCCCAGGCCGCCACTGTGCGGCGAGGGCTAGGCAAAATCGGATCGCCGACTGGCGGCGATTCCTACCAGACCAGCCCCGTCACCACCCGGTGGCCGGCCAGAACACAAAGGGGCTTTCTTTTTTTTCTTTGTTTTTCTTTGATCGACTGATCGGTGTGGCGGCCAGCCTCCACGGCCGGGGAAATGCCCTAGACTGGCCGAATCACCGGGATCTGGTGATTCTGGGGGCCCAGGTTCAGCAGCCTGCCCCTGGCCACCTCTGTACTAACGATAGCCGGAATTCTCTACTCCTTTTTATTTTTTTAACGACCTGGTACCCTGCATAGTAGCAGTCGAATCCGCCGCCGTCAAGGCCAGGCCACCACTATTCTGGCGACCGGAAAATCAATTATTGTTCGCAAAATTACGTGAACAGTAATTGCAAAGATCAATATAAATTTCATTAAAATTAATTAACAACTTCTCCATCAGCCAATTTGAAATCTTACCTCTAAGATCGAGTTATCGTTGATCGATCCACCGCCGTGAACGCTTCACCGAGGTCTCGCCGAAAAATTCCATCATTGCTTCTTCCCCCTTCCCTTTACTGTCAAAAGCTCCTCCTAAGAGCCCTAATTATGTGTTTTTATAGGCATGAGATTAGGGCTCTTAATCCCTAAGGAATTGGGCCAAAATCTCCTCAATTCAGCAACCAAATTGGACCCCAAAAACACAATTTCGAAATACTAATTGATCAGGCCTGTATAGTGACTTAAACAGACAATTCGTGCATCTAATTTGGGTAAACAGGCCCTACACGATATGTTCAACTTCGAACGATCGTATCTCTCTCATCCGAACTCCGATTCGCGCGTTCTTGGTGGCGTTTCGAAGCTCTTTCTGTTAAATTGTCATCCATATAGGTTTCAAAGATAATTCAAAGTATTTAATAAGTTATTCCAACGAGAAGGTCAAGGTGTCCAACGCCCTAATTTCCTGTGATCAACTTCAAGAATTTAGAAAATTCTCTGATGTTACATTGCTTACATTGGGCTCATTGTGAGAGGGGAGAATAAAAAATTCTTTTATAATTCAATGGGGAGTATTTTTAATACTCCCCGCTGACAGTAAACTGAGTATAAGGAATGCATGAAAACCCTTGATCTTTGAGATCAACAGTGCACATGCTAGTGTACATGGCATCAATGATATTGACACTATCATGTGCTAGTATGTGTGTTGTCACTCTCATGGATGAAGGGCTCCCATGCGTTCTTGATTTTGGCCACATTATCACTAAAGAGCATAGCTTCCAATTCAATGGTGCTTATATTTACGAGTGTGCGGGTGGGTTAAAAACTCATTTGTTGTTTGTATTACATGTTACACAATTGAGTCTTCTTGTACGAGGAAGAGTTTTTCATGCTCCCCTTTGACAATGAACTTGGCATAAGCTATGCATGGGAGTCATTCATCAACAAGATCAATGACGCATACGTTAGTGCACTTTATCATCAATGATACTCACACTACATGCTCTGGCATGTGCGTCGTCGATCTTAAATATCAATGGCTCTCAGGCATAGCTTATGTTGGGCTCATTATTAGAGGGGAGCATGAAAAAATCTTCCCTTGTAGGACGACCACAAGAGAATAGAAGATAGGGACCATACGTTGGGGGTTCAATAAGAGGACTTAGGTTTGGAGCCTTATGGGGGATTATCAGATAGTAAGAGTGCAACATAATTATACAAGCATAATGTACATATTATGAAGTGGAAAGTAAGAATAATAAGTGGGGTATAAGTAAGAGGATAATAACCGAGGTTGGCTCTAAGGAGCTTAGTTTGATGACATTTGAGTAAGATGTTTTGGCCATATGGAAGATGGCGGAGATTGTAAGAATATGTTCATGGTGAGTTGTGATTATGAGTTTGATAAGTTAAGTGAAGTCTACTGCCCTAACAAACTAGGGTTTCAAAAAGGGTTCAGCTTCAGATTGATCAGTGGAAGATTGAAGAACTTTATTGCATAATTGTACCTAGATAAATTACTTAATTTAAACTTGAATTATACGAAAAGCTAATATCATAGTGTTGTGAGTTTGAGACCTGAGGGTCTTGATATATTAAGTTCTGTGTTTGAGCTAATTGATAATGAGTCAACTGAGCATTTTTCATGTCTTGTCATGATGTTTATCTTGCAGGATGTTGTTTGTGTGCAGTATCTAAGTCTAGACGTTTGATGCTCTATTGTGAACATTATATATTTTTGCCCTTAGTTGGCACTATATGATTATTCTCAAGAGTGGCAATGCATGGCCCCTAAAGTATGAGCATTTGCACTCTCATGTAAGTAGTATCATGGAACTGCTCTTACCTATTTGATCTTGTGCCCCATGAGCATAGGTGTGTCGGACATTCGAAAAGTCTATGGCCTATAGTCACTCCCTGAAGGTTAAGGTGATGCCAAGTGGCATTCTTTTCCATTTCAATGCTAAAGTTTATTAATTGTAATGAGCTTTAGTGGTCGATAGTATGTGTACGATTGTATGAATATGTATGTTTATGAGCAAATTTGTAAGATTTTGAGGAAGACTCTAAGTGTAAGATTTTGAATAAGACTGTAAAAGCATGTTCTGAGTAAGATTGTAAGAGTAAGTTTTTGAGTAAGACTGTAAGCGTATGTTTTTTAGCAAGACTGTAAGCATATGTTTCTGAGCAAGACTATAAGAGTAAAAATTTGAGTAAGATAGTACGAGTAAGACTGTAAAAATGTTTTGAGTAAGACTATAAGTTAAAGATTATATAAGTAAGACTGTAAGTGTAAGAAAGGTAAGATTGTATATGTATGTGTATATACAAAATTGTTATATTATGCGACTTTGTTATGATTTTTGTGCTTTATGCTTCATGTTTGAGTTGCATTAATGCATCTATGTATGGCCATACAGATTCACTATTTAGAACTCCCCTATGAAAATATTCATTTTCCTATTGAGTATGAAAGTATTCATTTTCCCTATTTTTTCAAACCTAATGTTCAGGAGGCTTTTGCAAGTTTGTGACAAAGAGTTGAAGATAGGCACTTGTTTCCATGGGTGGAGCGTTTTTCCATTGGCTCAAGTATACCCTTAACTCACTACGTACAAGTCTTTATTATTTGTGCCACAATTTAATATATTAGGTGAGATGAAAATTGAGATGTTTATACTTTCTGGACTTGTAATTTAGAGTAGACTATGGACTGTTTATGGGACATGTACTCAGGGATACCTCGAAGAAATTTATATTTAAAGCCTATGATCATAGTAATTTGTTTTGTACAAATTTTTTTGAGTAATGTCTGAGGATGTTTCGTTTGGTCATGTGATGTGTGATTGGAAATTTATATGGGAAAAATAAATGTGAGATATTTTAAATTATAAAACTGCTTTCACGGGTTTTGTATTTGTCATTTTTCTTGATTTACAGCAGTTATATTGCAAAAATGTAAAATTTTAAGAAAATATGTTGAAATTTTTTGGGCGTTACACTTACCCATTCAAACAAAAAACTATTGAAAATTTTGACATGTGTAGTTACTACTATGCCAATTAGCTTGTTATCATATGTGCTAAAAAAACCTACAAAAAGTTGACTAACACTAAATCAACTAGATTCAAACCCATCAAATGAACCCTTGAGTAGATTCAATTACACGCTTAACCAAAAACCCCAATTAACCCGCTTAGCCAGAATGCACGCACATTCCCCTTGTATATATAGTTTTGTTAAAAAAATTATAAGAAATTATATTATTAAGTCAAGTTCCAAGAGTGATGATAGATGTTTGCATACTAATCCAAATACAAATGTAGTAGGAATTGTGAATCCAAATCTCATGGACAAATATTAGGCCATATATAGGTTAATCCTACATAAAAGTCTTAATTGATTAGGATTTTATCTTATAAATTCTTTTCTTCTTTCCTCTCTTAGTCTTGTAATAAACTTCACTTAAGGTAATCTCTTCTCCACATACATAAAATTATAAGGTCAATACTAACTAAGATACACTCAATAGGCAATTGCAAATTCAAAATCTCATATGTTAAATATTAGGTCATAGGCTGGAAAAGACATTAGTGTCGAAGAACTTTGCATGCTATTCATTTTATGACCCTTTTTATGGTAAATCTTATTTGATAGAATTTGTTAAGAGTTTTTCAATGGTGTAAAAATTTTGTTAATCCAAACATGTGTAGTATAGGCAAAAATATAAAAAAATATTATCCAAAAGTGTGTTACATGTGTGGGACCCAAACATGTCATTTTGATCTTATTTGATTGAGTTTATCGAGAACTTTTAAACGCTATTAAGAATGCTTGAATCTGAGTTCAGGAGTGAAATATATAACCTTACAAAGTTAAAATTAACAAACTTGAAAAACAAGGCCAATGTTGTATTACATACTAACTAGTATTAGGTTGACATGTGGTAGTCGTCTAAAAGAATCTAAGTATATAATATTTATTAAAATATCTTAAAATTATACATGAATTTAAACTTGTATTTCAAAGGTACAAAGATACAAAATAAGGGTAAAATAGAAATTAAAGGTAAAAGATATGGGTTATAATAGCCCGAACTTAAAAATTATATTGTTATTCAATTTGCTTTATATAGTAGTATGATTACAATACACACGACTCTTTTTACTTCTTTCCCTTGCACAAATTTTGGATGTGAGTTCACCTCTTCCATGTTCCATCAAACATTTACCTCTTCTATTTCAAGGCTCCTTTTCCTCCCACACACCACTGAACCACAATTTAATAAATCATTTAATGAAGTAATGCTACAACCACTTGCAGCCGGTGACACTCACATAGATGGATTGAACCCTATGTGGGTCAATTATAAGGCCAATTTTAGTGTACCATGTTAAGCTCTATGTACCTTGCTAAGACCTTATGTACTATGGTCATGAACTTTGTCATGGAGCCGGAAAAAAAATTTCATTCTTTATTTTATAAAAAAAATGAGTACTACATACAGTCCTAACATATATTCCATTCCTCTAATAATAGCATGTGGAATTCTAGCATTTGCCTTCTTCCTCTCTCCATTCGTCTAATTACCACCTTCACTATAATAAAAAAAATTACCACCTCCACCAGCATGCTGAACCATGTGGTCCATGTCCAAGAACCAATGCTTGCATGAATTGTCATTAATACACTAAATATATAATTGCTCCGGATCTTTCTTTAATCGACTGCAGGGCATAATTAATTAAAGAATGGTTGCTCCTTATTCGTGCAGTTGAATGGAACATCCCAAGGTGTCATCCAATGTGCATGGCTTAATGGCTACCAACATAGTATCAAATTAGGTCACCGGATTATGTATACGGCTATTCTTTGCATGTCACTCAACGTGCATGTCTACCAACACATCTGATTAGGTCACCGATTGTGTATTAGCTCTTTACTTGAAGGTAATGCTATAAATTGAACTCATCAACCACAATAGTCATCCTGACCCAATGACTACTTGTTGGAAGGGCTGATGGCTAAACATTCTATGTTGTAGATGTGCTCGGTAATACTCATCTATTTTTTATTTTAGTTTATATTATGTTGGACAACATCTATGCAGTGTAGTTTCAATGGTTTTAAGAGCTTTGATGGGTAGGCCGTAGGCATCATGAAATTATATTGCTTTATTTAGTTTTTCATTTTAGCAGTCAAGCATATTTTGATAGATTTCGGTAGATCCAATTTCTAAAGTTTCGATGGGTTCAATGTTGTGTCATTTTTGCCTTTTGATCATATGCTATTAATGTGGGACGAAGTCTTTCTACATATGTGAAACAACCCATATTTTTTAAAAGCTTAAGGTATTAGATAACGGGTTATTATAATCCTTATATTATAACTTAATTCAACAGTCCATATTTACGCATGCAAGCATGCATCCATTAAAGTCTTGCACAAGGATATTAAAGAGGAGAGAGAAGAAAAATAAACTAAGACTTTGGGGAAAATGTGCCCAAGAACACAAATGAGGTAAAATGTGTTTTGCAACATAAAATGGGGGAAAATTGCTCCCCACGAGATTCATACCAAAGACTTTGGCTCCGAGACAATGTGAAATGACCAATGTTTTCTAATAACTTAAATTGTTAGGTAATTGGTTATTTTAATTCTTATTCTATAATTAACTCAACAGAAAAGCATGGACATTGTTGAGTGTACTTGTGTTGCTTTTCATAATTGGTTATGACAGTTTAAGCATGTTTTGATAGGAACTATAGATTATTTTTCAATAATTTTGACGGGTTTCACGCTCTAATGGACTGTTTTATGCAATTGTCATTTTGGGTAAATGTATGATTCTCATTACTATGCACCTGGTGATCGAACTTGCTCAAATGATGGGTAGGTGGGTTTGAATCACCAGCAGCTGCTCCTAATTTGCGCACACCGTTGGATCACCATCTAACACCATGTGATATTATATATATATATATATATATATATATATATATATATATATATATATATATATATATATATATATATATATATATATATATATATATAAAATAGTTCATTAGCTTATGGTAAATTAAAAGTCACATTGTTTCAAGCTCTGTGGGATGTAGGCATGATTCCATGGATTTCAATCAATTTTTACAACCCTCCCGCGGCCGCTTAACTTAATTTAGTTATAAAAACCTTTAAAGCAACTTAGAAAATTAAACTGTGACTCGGCCACCATTCCATGTCGGTGGTATGCAAATGGAGTATACAATTGTTTAATCTTTCACAAAATTGACGGATTTAGACAACATAATCATTTATTAATAGAACTTGCTTTGGTCACTTCCTTCAAATGAAAATGCGAACACTAAGTTGATTTGCATTTCGGTAGTCTTATAACCTATGCTAATGGTGTGAAGATGTCAAGTACAAAGTACTATTGAGATCTGAATTGTTGCATGCTGCGATCCTACCCGATATTTAAGAAAAAACCAACAGGAAGGGTTCAAAGCTGTTCCATGCCTTGCAACTTCAGTGAGTTGCATGTTTTGGCTGTTTTATGGGCTTTCTATTCTCCACCTCTACAGTATCCTGGTGGTCACCATTAAGGGAATTGACCTTGTGTTGCCAGAAATATAGCTTGTAAAGCAAGACCAATTCCATTAGTGATGATTACGAGTATGCTGTGTTGGTGGACAATGGGAAGCCCATAGAACAGCCAAATCAGGCAGCTCATTACAGTTGCACGGTATGGATCAGCTTTGGACTGCTCCTGTCTCTTTTCTTGTTGATCGACTGTCAAGTCTGCAAGCAATTCAGATTTAATATATGCTCAACATCTGCATATTATTAACAGAGATTATAAGATATTCTACAACATAAAAATTTATAAGATGATCTTTTGAAAGGTGGCATTTGATAGTGGAAACCCTTGTTATGGAAGAGTAGGCATGCAAATATGTTACCTCACAAGGGATGCTGGACTTGGTTTCCATGGTAGAAAAGGGTGGCCAAACTTGACCTCTGCCATCCCTACTGTTAACCCATCATGCACAATGTATGGCTTTGTGACATGAAATGAATCCTTCATACCCTACATTTCCTTCCTTCACCCCCGCCTCTTTTTTCAGGGATGAAGGGCTAGCTTTTGCAGCATCATATAGATTTTAGGCTTGACTCTCATATACATGGAGCCGTTCATTCTTAGAACTCCTCCTATAATCTATATTCTTCGTTTCTCTTAATTTAGATGGATTTGCATGCGTGCTCTGAATGCAGCCCTCCGGCACCAAACGCAATTCCAGACATCTCTATCTTTAAACACCATATCCCACCTCTTCAGTCTTCTTCTCCCTCCCCTCTCATGCTATATGGTATATAAGGAAAGGACCATAGCTGAATTACTTTTCGTTTTAATCTTTTATTGGTTTCCTTTTTATTTCTGATATTAATTACTTCATCCTTACATTAGGTAAATTGATTCTTAGCTATTTGTAATTTCAACTTACTCATTAATTTGTCTTTCCCAGCAAAAGTGATTTCGTTTAGAAGGTACCTCCTTCCTGCGGAAGTATCTTCTCACTTAATACCTTAAAGGTAACCTCACGCAGGCTTTCGTGAAGTTGATTTGTATAGGTCATTTTTGTACAACCAGCTTTGAAAAGCAGGTACGGGATTAAGAGGTTGTTTGGATAAAGATTCATGAATAAGATTTATTTAAGATTAAGGGGAAATCTTATAAATTAGGTTTAGTTGCAAAAATTCTTAAATGTATCAGATTTGTAATGAATCGTTGGATTTATCAAGATTTGTGATTAATTTTTACTTTCTTAAGAAATCTCTTTGTCAGGAGATTTCATGACTAATCAAAGGCGGTAATCTATTTTTTTTAATTTTTTCCAATTATACCCTTCAAGTTTCGTATGATTTCTCTAAAGCTCCGCCTAATAATCTTCATCCAAACAGCCCCTAAGGAAGATGAGTAGCAAATCATAGGGTAAGCGCCATGTGAATTTTGTGTCAATTTTGATAAGTGGTTCCCGCTCCTTAAGGTCAATCAAAATCTCAATTAAAAACCAATGGCTCAAAATTAATGAGGTTTAGTTCGAGCAGCTATTCGCGGACCCCTTTTTCAACATCTTTAACAACAAAAAAAACTAGAATTTGAGAACAAGGGGCATGGGAGGAGTTGAGGGTACCACCAGACCAGATCACCACAATCCCTATTTCTCATGGTGTGCACACTGCACTAGTGTAAAATGCTACCCTTACATTCCTCTCTTCCCACCTTCCTTCCCCTCCATATCATATTTATGGCATGCTACAACCCTGAATCTCATGAAAATAGGGGGAGTGATATATATTTTCTTAAAATTATCAAGTGGAAAGGATCTACCGCGTGGTTAGTGGATCGTTCCACTCATACATTTTTCTTTTCAGAGAATACTATCCACTCCGCTTCCCCATGCTCATCAAGAAACCGGGCCTCGTTTTTGTGGAGGCACTTGAATAGGCGTTGGTGATGGCAGTTGCACGTGAAAGCTTCCTGCATAGCTATGTTGAATAGGTGATTTCTGAATTTTTTGTTCAACAAATTGTTATGTTTCAACAAGTATAAAATATTACTCCTAAAACATAAATCAGAATTCCAAATAATGAACTCTGTCCATTAAAACATCATTAAGCATTTAACAAAATCATATCATAGCAAATATAACTACATAAAAGTTTAAAAAAATGTCAATCACTACTCGAAGATGGATATTTTATGTAATGCACTCGAAAATGTAGAGAGATATAGTCCTAATTAAAGATAAATTAGAAAGACCTCATCACTAACCACCATTAAGCTTTTTAATGGACTCTGGTCATGATTTGGGCCTTCACTGATTTATGTTTGAGGACAATCTCTTTATATTATTCGGTGCATGACATATAGAATATCTTGCCTTCTGCTTCCTATCAATGAGTAAGTATTTTCCCACATTAATGTGGCTATAACTTATAAGTGCTAAATTTTGCTTTCATGTAGTTATGTTTGTTGTGATGGGATTTTGTTTAATACTTATCAATGTTTTAATAGACTTTGTTCATTATTTTGGTTTATATTTTATTATTAAGGACTAGTTCTTTATATTTGTTGAACTGTAAATTATATACACAATAATATGTTGAATTCTAAACTATTACATTGATATATCCTAGATGTAAATATCAAGTGGCAAGGTATTTACCCTAAAGAGACACTACAAGAAAAAAAATTATTAACGACGCCTAATAGCATTGTTAATAGTCATAAAAGCAAACTATTAGCGATGCTTAATAGCATTGCTAATAGTCATAAAAGTGTCTCTAATAACTATTAGTGATACTTAAAAAGCCTCGCTAACAATGTTGAAAAAAGTACCATCGGTACTGCTTATTAACGACAAATATGAAAAAGGGTCGCTATTAGTAATGCTTTTTTAAGTGTCACTAATATAAAAAAATCAAAAAAAAATATTGGCAAAGTCTTTTCAACATCACTAAAAGTCTTTTTAGTGACGTTTTAGAAAAAATGTCTTTAATAAAATAAAAATATTTTTCAAAAATAAGCTTCGCTAATAATATAGTATTAGCAGCAATTTAAAAAGCATGGCTAATATAGATTTAAAAAAATTATTAGTGATTCTTTGTTTGAGTAGCTAATAAATAAAAAATAAAAAAATTATAATCCTTATTAGCAATGCTTTTAAAAATGTTGCTAATGAAAAAAGTGAAACCAGGAGGGGTGCCAGACTCCTTCGGCAAGGGCACGGGAGTAGGGGAGAGGCGGGAGTAAGGGGAAGGGGAGGAGGGGGTAGGGGGAGGAGAGAGGTGGGGAAACAGAGGGGGTGGTGCCATAATGTTGCTCGGGGGGACGAGGGAAGCCGGGGGAAGGGACACCAAAAGCCAGAGCTGGATTTGGCACACCTCTACCTCCGACATCAGAATGAGCAGGGTGGAGTGAGGGGAACTGAGGAAGGGGGGAGTGGCAGGGAAGGGGGGAGACTGAAATGGAAGAGGGCTGGGTCACGCACTGGTGGGCGGAGAGTTGGAGGCTAGACGGGCAGTTGACGATGGCGAAGAAGGGTGGTCGGAGGAGGAGGAGGGCGACTAATGACAACAGAGGAAAGGGAGAGCGGAATGGAGGAATGCCGGGGGAGGGAGGGGTGTTATAAATACGCATGGCGATTTGTGACACTTTGTCATAAGCATTGCAAAAGGGTCAATATTTGCAACACTTCTCTCTCCTCTCTCTTCTCTTTCTCCTCCCTCCCTCTCTCTCCTCTCTCTCCCCCTCTTTTCTGTCTCCCTCATCTATTTGTTCTCTATCT
Source organism: Saururus chinensis (assembly GCA_035235625.1). Lineage (NCBI taxonomy): Eukaryota > Viridiplantae > Streptophyta > Magnoliopsida > Piperales > Saururaceae > Saururus > Saururus chinensis. The sequence continues at coordinate 11,968,712 of CP141150.1, forward strand.
CTCTCCTTCTTTTCTCTAAGTCCCCCTCTTCTATTTGTTCTCTCCCTCTCCTCTCTCTCTGCTATCTCTTTGCTCTCTCCTCTCTCTCTTCTCTCTCTCCTTGTCCCTCTCTCTTCTCTCTCTAGGCTCACTATCTTCTCTCTCTCACCTCTCTCTCACGCGTGTGCTCTAGCTTTGAGGAGAAGGGAGAAAGCAGAGGAATTTAATTTGTAATTTTTATTTTTTATTATATATTAAAAAATAACATAAATAAATTATATTTGCAACACATAGGAATATGCATCGCTAATACTTTTTATTTTATTTTATTTTTTATTTGTAAAATATAATATATAATAAAAAATCTAAATTAAAATCCCTTGCGCTCTCTCCTCTCTTCCTCCTCTTGTCGGAGTCCGGCGACCCTCCTACTTGTCCTATTTTGGTATGTTTCGAATTACTTATATTTGTGTCTACTTTGTCTCTCTCTTCTCTTTCTCTTTCTCACTCTCCCTCTTTATCACTCTCTCTCCCTCCCTCTCTCTTCTCTTCTCTCTCTCTTATGCGTGTCAACATGATCCCCCGCTATAAGGAGGAAATGGGAGAACGAGAAGGAATTTAATTTAAAATTTTGAGATTTTTTATTATATATTATAAATAATATAAATAAAATATATTTGTGACACATAGGAATAAGCGTCACAAATGCTCAAGATATTTGCGACGCATATGACTTTACGTCTTGATTACCTTTTATTATTAAAAAATAATACATAATAAAAAATCCAAAAAAATCTAAATTAAAATTTTCTCCTCTCTCCCCTCTCTTCCTCCTCCTCTTGTAGGAGGCTGGCGCTCTCCTGCTTGCCTTTTTTTGGACGGTCAAATTTCTTATATTTGCATCTTTTTGTCTTTGTCTTCTCTTTCTCTCTCCCTCTTTATCTGCTCTCTCCTCTTCTCTCATTTGCATCAGCGTGAGCCCTGGCTCTAAGGAGGAGAGGAGAGAAAGCAAATGAATTTAATTTAAGTTTGTTGGGATTTTTGTTATATATTATATTATAAAAATATAAATTAAATAAAATATATTTGCGACATATAGGAATATTCATTACAAATACTCAAGGTATTTGCGACACATAGTCAATATCTTTTATTTTATTTTATTTTTAGTATATTTAAAATATAATATATAATAAAAAATCCCAAAGAAATTAAATTAATTCCCCTTCTTTCTCCCCTCTCCTCCTCTCGTTGGAGACCAGTAACCCTCCCACCTTGCCCTATTTTGGTTCGTGTCGAATTTCTTATATTCGCGTCTACTCTCTCTTTTGTTTTTCTCTCTCTTTCTCTCTTCTCACTCTCTCACTTCTCTTTTTTTCACTTCTTTCTCTCTCTTTGCTCTCTCTTCTTCTCTTTCTCTCACTTTGTCTCTCTCCCTCCCTCCCTCACTTTCTCTGTCCCTGTCTCTCTCTCTTCCCTCTCTCACACACGTGTCAGCGTGAGCGCCAGTTCTAAGGAGGAGGGGAGAAAGTTGGGGAATTTAATTTAATTTTTTTTATATTTATTTATCATATATTATATATTAAAATAATAAATATATTATAAAATATAGGTATAATTCCTGTTGAGACCGAGCGATTATCTATATTTACCAATAGGTCCACAGTAAAATTATGTTGTACACAATGGTATAATTTCATTATTATCCGCTTTTGACAATAGTAAAATATGGAGGACAGTTGGGTCTTAAAGGGAGACTCAGTCATATAGCTTCTCACTTATTATGGCTTGGGACTTTTATGGCAAATATCGGTGTGCAAACTCATTTCTTCTATATTTTTATAAAGAGGGAATTACTATATGATTGGCCAGCAGTGATGGGAGGTCTTTGGGCTGACTTATTCGTCATGGTTGGCTTCACAAGGGAATTCGTTGCAAGTGGACAATAGTAAAATTATATTGTTGTACACAATATAATTTTATTGTGGACCTATTATTAAATTAATTGAGATGTTTGTCCTTATTGGGAAGTCCCCCTAAAAGATAATGTAATTGTGATGCTTGATAATAAGCGTAAAAAATAATATATATATATTTTTTACTATTTGGAAGAAATAGTAGTACTATTTTCAACGCTTTTAACAAAGCTTCGCAAATAGTACTATTTTTTTAAAAAAAAACTACTACTATTTGCGATGTTTTTTTAAAAGCAATGTGATGCTTTTAAAAAAGCGTCACAAATAGTAATTTTTTTTTAATTGTTTTTATTTGTGACGCTTATTATCAAGCGCATCAAATAGTGCTACTATTTAAAAGCGTCACAAATAGTTATTTTTATTATGACATTTGTTGAAGCATCGTAAAAAGTAATTTTTAGTGACACTTTTTATTACGTCGCTAATAGTATTTTTTGTTGTAATAAGATGTACCTTATAAACAAAATCATTTATTTTGAAACACAAAGGGATAAGGCAGTTGAACTATAATGTGGAGAATCACTTCCCTCGTTATAGGAATGAAATAATAAATAATGGAATGCAATAAAAACAACTAAGAAAGAGAAAAACTACCAAGTATTCAAATGATGTTTCCTCTGGCTTCTATAGAAACTGTATTGGGGGAGAGGGAATGGAGCAAGAGAGTGATGATGAGATCTGGTATATGTATAGATAGAGGTTTGGAGTACTGTCTAATGTGGTGTCAAAGAGCTATCTAACTTATGTATAGTGATATACACCTAACGAATCTATCCAACAAAACCCTCCAATTGGGTTTTAGTTGGACATAACAAGTGTGCCTCACATAAGGTTTACTTGGGTCCACTGACATTAAAACTTCATTAAAGGATATTGTCAGATAGATTCGTTGGGTGATTATCTCGAAATGCAAATTAGACATAAAAATATATTTCAACACGATATGAGTATCTAGATAATTGAAGTTTTAATCCAAACTTATCTTTGAAGTAAACTTTTCTATTGCTAGGAAGGAAGTTCACTGCATCCAATGAGGATTATTTTGATTAAGATACTATGCTAGTCAATAGCTTAAATTTATGAACTAAAAATAGCACTAAGACAAGTAATATACCAGAATCAAAAGGATTTATTTTAATGTCATAGAGCTTGTAAAACATTTATTGAACATCTTATTCTTTGATCTAATCTTCTATCCTTGGCCCCGAGTTGCAGCATGATCTCTTAGGTCAACAAGGCCAATGTAATCCTTCACCAAGGAACCATAGTATAAGTGTGCACCAATTTTGATGCCACCAGTGACAGTAGAAAGACTGGAGTCCATGTAACTGGCTAAAGGTTTTCCCTCCAAATCCACACTTAAGACCCCGGTTGTACTTTGAAAATTTGAAGGAAATGCCCCATATTTAGATAGAATGACTGCAACCTTTCTTAGAAGCGGATACTTCATCAACATATATGTGAATAATGTCAACTTCTGCAGCAAAAACTCAAAACCAACTATTAGATATGAAAAAATAAACCAAATTCAAAGTTCTATATTACATGTATGAATCAAAACTTATATGTTGATTGAACAAATAATACTCTATCTACTTCTTTTATAGGTTTTAATCAATTATATGAATATTTTAACAAAATTAAGTTAGACATGATTAGAATGGGATGATTACTGATGGCAATCCAATCCAAAAATGACCATCTCCATCATAGCGAATGTTATCAGGGAATCCCTCCAAATTGTTGATGAAATTGTCCATAGTTCCCTTATTCTCCCCTTGAATATAGTATTTTCTACATCTCCTCCTGCATTTTCACGTAAGAATTTTGTTTGTGATTGTAGCAAAGTATAGTAAGGTTAAAAGATATGCCAATGAATGTTGTAATGTGAGAAATGAAGTTCACATAAATAAATCAAATTTTGCAAAATGTTCGATCCTTAGTTTCAAGAATTTGGCAAATAGGCTATTTTTAAAGAGTAATTGCAGAAAATTTGGCTCCTTCATACTTATTTTCCCCATATGCTTATACATGAATGAAATACTTTCAACTTCTATATGTGTTAGGCCTATGCTTTCAATTTTCTAATTTTTTATTTATATGAGACCATTTGGGCCTGATATTTTGGCAGCTCACTTTTTTCCTTTTACATATTTCAATTTTTTTTGTCATTCTTTCATAAGTGCAATTTTTTTTTCTACATTTGTCATAGGTGCAAGTAGTACAAGTAATGTTTGCTCTGTTTTTTGTGTGTCTTAAAGTTTGAGGAAGATATTCATAGCATGTTTGAAATTAGTGTTAAAGATATTTTATAACAAAAAATAACTCTCAGTCCCACATTAATAATTTTGATTCATTTTGAAAAACCAAATGAGACTATTAACGTGGGACAAAGGGGTTATATGTATGCTCACTTTTCGAAACATTTAATTGCATGGGCGCCACAATAAAGGCATATTACTAGCATGTTGACGGAAGCATTTTTTTTTGCTCCCCACTAACAATGAGCTTAGCGTAAGCTACGTATGGGAGCCCTTAATGTTTAAGATCAATAGCATACACACTAGCACATGTTAGTAATAGTATAATTGACGCTAGTGTGTGCACGATTAATCTCATAGATGAAGGGCTCTCATGCGTAACTTACGCTTGACTCATTGTTAGTGAAAAATAGAAAAAATGTTTCCATCTTAATATGGTTTGCACATGAGGCCCATGCAGTGATCAAAGGCTAAATACAAAAGTTCATTATATTGATATCATAATCTTAAATTTAGGAATTGGAGAACACTTACACTGGAGACTCGCAAAAGACTAGGAAGTCTTGACCCGGTGAGAGGGCAACCCCATTAGCGAAGTAGAGATCCCGGACCAGCACGGTCGTCTGGTTGAGAGCCGGGTCAAAGCTCATCAGCCGGCCATGGGGCCTGCCCTCAAATGCGTCAATATTGTAATCATGGAGCGTATACTTGTATGATGCGTCTGTGAAGTAGATCATACCGTCACGGGCTACATCCACACCGTCCGTTATGCCAAATCTCACTCCCTCTGCCTCGCTGGCTAGCAACTCCACCGTCCCTTCTTTAGTTACCCTAATCAACCCCTACAATAACAACAATATTGTTATCACCAAATTTATGTTTACCGCAACCAATCATCTTCCTCTTCTTAATTTTTTATATATTTTTGTAATTTTATGAATAGTATTTACGTAATTACATAATATCAAAAAAAAATGTTCAATGAATAATTTATTTTTATTAAAAAAATATTTAAAATGTATTAAATTTCAAGATCGACAGCGCATAACATAAAAAAAAAAAACTTCCCTTGCTCAGGGCGGGTAATGTTGAAGCAGTAAAAGTGAAAAACAACGGGGCGAGTGGGGTGACATTCGAAGCCTATATTGAAACTCTCCTATTCGCAGTGGCAAAGCTGTAAATATTAACAGATAATAAAATAACCGGCAAGGTACGAAGCACGAACCTTATGGACATCTGCCACCACCAGCTGCCCGTCCGGCGAGAAGGCCAGCCCCACAGGCCGGCCGCCCACGTACGCCCAGTTCTCCACCACCGGGTCGGATCCGTTTATGCTGACCCGCTTAATCCAGCCGTCGGAGCAGCCCGTGTACAGGCGCCCTTCCTCGGGGTGGTAGGCCAGGTCCTCGGGTTCGAGCAGCAGCCCCTCCCCAAGCTTCTGGGACACCGAGGCCAGGCGGTCGTTGCGCGCCGGGAACTTCAGGGTGGCCCATCGGTCGTAGCCCGGTAACGGGGTCGGGTCGAACTCCTCAGCCCAGTAGATGGCGATTGCGATGGCCACCGGAGCCACCAGGAAAAGGAAGAGCCCGGCCCGCGAAACCCGATCACCGTCCGCCATCTTTTCTTCTGTACTTCTCTGGGCCGGTGTTGGAAGAGGGCGGACTTAAAGATGACGAAGATGGATGGGCGACGGTAAGGTGTGTGAACTTAAAATGCGAAGCTTACGTTGTTCGATCCACAAGATAACCCACGGGATGGTCAGCCCACAAATCCCAAACGTGTATTGGAATTGCGGGCCCCATTAATGAATGGCTTAAATTCCTCCCGTGGATTATCCCGTGATAAACGAACGTATCTATCTTGACGTATTCTTTTTAAAATACGTACGACTGGTAAGAGGTCTTGGGCCTCTTTTGCCAAACGTGAAAGCTTTATATGTTAAATAAAGTACGCCATCCTCCTGGTGTTTTTTTAACCCACCTTCTCACTTGACTCTTGCACGGTCCGTCCGGATATGCTGTGAATCACTTATATCAATTTTACTATATGAACATGTGAAAACGCACGAAAATGTCAAACTTATAGGAGAAAACATGAATTCTTGTTATTTACGTGGTTAGTGCATTAAGGGGTTATTTGTGTATTGAATTTATGTAAGATTCTATTAGTTTCACCCTGATTTTAGCTCAAATGATCAAAATTATGTTTATATACATGTAGAAGGTAGGCGGAATTAAAAATTATGCCAGGAAGTTAATTTTAAGTCATTTGGAGCTTAAATCGATTGGACTCACTAAATCACTTCCTGATGTAATTATATGGATTTCGGCTCTTTGCCCCCATCTTGAAAATTTCAAATTGCGTTATTTTTTAACTCTTATTTCTCATATCGATTCAAGCTTCAAGAAACATGTCATAATAGGTGGGGCATATTTTAAAAGTTTAAAAATATCTACTACGTAGGATCTTGTTTGATAGAACTTGAATTTAGGAACGTAATAGTACCAAAAGCATGTATATTCGAGTTCGGGAGAGAGAATTATATTAGTTTAAAGTTTTAAAATTGAGTTTGATGTGACATCCGAATTCATTCTAAATTTTTTTATTACCAACCCTAATCCACATTCGGCAGTGAATTTTTAGAATTAATTTCAAAAAATTCTACTTCTATTTCGAAAAAGTCCCACTCAAACAACCCCTAAGAATTATTACACATTATTGGGGCTGAAACTAGGTCGGACTATAGCGGGCCAAAGTGGGCCCTGGCCTAGCCCTAATTTAATTATGAGGCTAAGCCATGTGCTTTACTTTTTTTTATATATATAATTTTTTAAAGATGCAAGGCATTAGTGGTTCTGTATTTTAGATTAGTGCATTTCAATTGCTCGATTTCAAAATGCAGACCAAAATCCTACAATTTAGACACTTGATTTCAAATTACATGCCAGAATCATGAGTTTTTAGAATGCACGATAGAATACACAACATAATATAAAACATTTAATTTTCTTCTAAACACAGGATATAACATATTAATCCCTCAAATATTCGTTGGATAAGTAAAACAAATGATCAATCTATGATAAAATAGTAAAAATAAAAGTTAATATATAGTACATTGATAAACATGATTTATAACACATAGTTAGAAAACTAAAACTAAAAATACCAATCTACAAAATATAATTTAAATATAACATCAAAGTCATACACTCATTGTTAAGTGGATCACATCACTCCACAATGGCCAGCTATTTCATATTGCCCAGAATTTGTAGCTGCCCAAATCATTATCTAGATCATAATCTTCTTCTACATAATCTGGAACATTATGTGACAGTTTGAGTTGAGTTTTGAGGAAACACAGCTGATTGGTGGGACGTAAAAAAATGAGCCCCATTCAACAGTGCGGTTCACATAATAAAGTACTTTCATCCCTTATGAACCTTAACGTCGTTGTAGCATTCACAGAACATGTTCCATCCACCTCTTTCCATCATCTTCCCCTTCTTTGGTACTTTTAACAACTCGGGCAATTGCTACAATGGCAGACTAGCAATCAATTTCTGGTCTAGTGGCAAAGACTCCAGTGCCTAATTCTATTTCTCCAGCCACCACTAGGGAGGATACAACCATTGAAGATGCCTCTTTTACAAGTCCATCCTTCATGAATTTCTGACTACAGTGAACAACTTCTCGTGATCTCCTCAACTAGCTATGTCAGCGAGTTACAATTCTAATGTCTTTTAACTACTGGCTGGCTATCGATTACAACTTCAAATTTTGACTATTGTTGAAATAGGGATACATAAATGTAAGTAAGAAGGATGAAAATCTCTCCCTCAACTTCGGTTGCGATTAGATCCACGAGCATGAACGACTAACCTAGCAACTAACTATTCTCGCAAAGTCTGATTCCCTCTATCTCAGTTTCTCTCTCTCTCTCTCTCTCTCTCTCTCTCTCTCTCTCTCTCTCTCTCTTCTTTGTTTCTAATTTTGCTTGCAATACCAACTGCTTTGGCCGCAACCTCCAATAATCGAGGCTTAGAAAGCTCGTATTTTTTATTTTAATTATCGACTCAGAGACATACAACCTCCTTTCCTAGGCCTGATACACAATGGGTTTTGTCTGACTGGGAAAAACCCCATCATTTCTGACCAAAATGATCTGAGCTTCCATGAAAAAGGGAAGTACCTCGTGGAGGAGAGAAATTGCCAAAGGATGTTGTAGCCCTGGTCGAGAAGGCGCTGGAACAAGATGCTGCTCGAGAACTGGTTGTGATGGAGGAAGAGGGAGGACAAAGCCAAGCACTGTGATGTGAGTCGCCCAGGATAGGAGGTGAGATAAAAGAAGGGAACTTGTGCGAGCGAGAGGAGGGGATCATATCTGCGTGCACAAGAGAGGAATTGATCTGCTAGAGAGGGTTAGATCACCAAGAATGCGAGGACGAAGATAACCTTATATGTAGAAGGGGTTGTAGAGGAGAATATGATGGAGGAGAGACCCCTGGCCCGATGCGTGTATTTTCAAATCGCATGAGTTGGGGCGGGAATTGAAAACGCACGAGTGAAGCTATTTCACGTTATAAGTTGGGGTTTAAAATGTACGAGTTTGAAAATCTTTTTGTATTGACTAACGGGGTAATCTGAAATGCACATATGAAATCTTAAACGACTAACACTTCATTCTGAAATGCGCACTTCAAATTCCAAATGACTAACATCATATTTTGAAATCGACGAATTGTAATATGAAGTACAGAACCACTAACGCCCTGGAAATAAAAACAGATAACTTTTAAGTGGGGTTTCACTAGTTGACACCATATGGTATCTAATCCCGTGATAAACGAACGTATCTATCTTGACAGATTCTTTTTAAAATAAGTACGACTGACAACAGGTCTTGGGCCTTTTTGCCAAACGTGAAACTTTATATGTTAAAAAAATTACGCCATCTTCCTGGTATGTTCTTTATCGTCACCTTCTCACTTGACTCTTCCACGGTCCGTCCAGATATGCTGTGAATCACACATATCATGCGTTGCTTATTTTTGTTACTTAGCTCATACATAGAATTTATAATAATGTACATTTTTGTACAACTCGAAGAAAATGTGCATTGATTTTGCAAAAATCACATGGTTCAAAAGCAAAACAAAAAAGCATATATGGTTCAGTATAAATTATTCACCACAAACCACTGCCTATCAGAGCACATTTAAAATTAATTAATGTTGATCATTTGACTTTGTTATAATAAAACTATAACTCAGAGATGTAACTGCTGTAGATAGGTTGTCGTCAAGGGATTTTAATAGTAGGAAAAAAGGGAGAAAAGATGGATTAGGGATAAAGAAAGCTAAATTAAAATAGATAATTATACTTTTTCATTAATTTTTTGAATAACAAATTAGGGCATAACTCCTACATATTTATGAATAATTAAGAACTAGTATACTAATAGAACTTATAATCATAATGAGCCTCTAATATTAGCCTAAGCCCAATAAGAATAAACTCATCATTATTTTAAAATAATATAATTAATAATTAAATTTTAATTATAATATAATTTAAAGGCAAGACCTGACTCCTAGGGTGGGTCATAACTTTCCACATTGCTTTCGCTCTACCTCATCCTCGAGGTGGTCTTCCGCTCTTGCGAGAAAGAGGAAGTAATAATGTGTGAAGCACAACTTGTAATGACCCACAATTTCTAAAGATTTAAAATTTTGAACTTTTGGACCCATAAGCTAGTTTTGGGCCCGGTAGCCATTTTTCATAAATTCTAACAATTTTGAGCTTCATTCGTCCAAAATAGTTTTAAGATATTTGATAGGGCTATGAGAGACAAACGTATTGAGCCCAAAAAATGTGTACATCGGATGTCGGGATCGTAGGCTATGGCCTCGAGATGTATCTTTAAATTTATGGGATAACATATCTTTGTGTGGTCTTGTTTTAAATGACTCGTTGATACGAGCCTAACAGTACTAAGAATATGCAAATCGGTATTCAGGGTAAAGAGTTGAAACCATTTGAAAAAAGAAATTTGGATTACAAATAAGGACAAAAGAAAGGATAAAATAAAATAAATTGGTGTCAGCTACTACACCAGAATTGGCACCAATCAACGCATGGCTAGGTCATGCTAGCCATGTTGTGTCATTTAGTCACATGGATGCAAAGCATAGAGCACCCATCTGGCACATCTGCCCCTCTATAAAAAGGGGATAGACCTCCTTTGATCTAGACACCTTTCCATCATTGTTTCCTTTCTTTTCTATCTTGTTTCCCCCATCTTCTTACCTTCTACTCTCTATTTTAGAGCCGTTTCTAACCCGATTTAAGTCGTTCAAAAGGCAAACTTAGTTAAATCAATTGTACTTTACGTCGTTAGATGGTTCATTTCTTGAGATAATCTTTATAGCAAATAAAATGTCTCAAGGCAAAGGGAGGTTCTGTCTACTTCCTTTGGGCTACAAAGAGATAAAAGTCTCGGAGTAAGAGGAGGCTCTATTCACCGCCTTCGGGTTGCAAAGAAAGAAACGTATTGGAATAATGAGATGTTTTGTCTACCGCCTCTGGGCCACAAAGAGAGAAATGTTCAGGGTTAAGAAGAGCTTTTGTGTGCCACCTTTATGCCAAAAGATAAAAATATTTCAGGGTAAGAGGAGGATCCGCCTATTGCCTTTAGGCCTCAAAATAAGTGCATCCTTAAGGAAGGGGAAGCTCCGACCACCACTACCTCCGAAAATCTCAAGGGGGTAAGCATTTATAGCTTTATAATTTTAATGTATGCTTATTTAAATAAATAGATATTTTACTTAAATAATTGACTTATATGATTTTGAAATTATGCACATATGCATGTTCTAAATGTTTGAAGAAGATATTGAATTACTTACGATTGTTTGACGAATTCTTAATCGGTTTTGGGTGTTTGATTTTTCGGACTTTTGGATTTCGAATTATTTGATTGACATTTTGAATGATTAGATTTGAAGGGTAGTTATTTGGCAATTATGAGTATTATGTGTTGGTGAACAATGGGAAGCCCATAGAACAGTCAAATCAGCCAGCTCATTATAGTTGTACGGTATGGATCAGCTTTGGACTGCTCTTGTCTCTTTCTTGAATATATTTTATGGATCGACGATAAAGTTTGCAAGCAATTTAGATTTAAAATTTGCTCAATATCTGCATTTTATTAATAGGGATTATAAGATAATCTACAATATCAAAAGTTTATAAGATGATCTTTTGAAAATATGTTACCTCAAGGGAGGCTAGACTTGGTTTCCATGGTAGAAAAGAGTGGCCAAACTAGACCTCTACCGTCCTATGATTAGGATCGATCATGGAGATGAAGGCATGGAAGCACCCGATTTTCGATCTTCTTTTTGGCGTTAGGTTTGGCTCTAATATACATGGAGCCATTCATTCGTAGAACTCCTATAATCTGTATTGTATGTGTTTCTCTTGATTTAGATGGATTTGTAGTCATGCTCTGGCATTATATTTCCTACCACTAGCATCTCAATGGACATCCCAAACACATAACAAAACTTGTATGTCCCTTTACATGCTCTTCCCATATCATATCAGTAATCTAGTTTTATACTTTTCCAGATTTTTAGTTTTCCAATTTTCTAGCTAAATAGAAAATTAAACTAGCATAAACTACATAATCTCTGAGAAATAACAATATGCAAATAACATTTTTCATTATCCAAAATAACTTGAATCTATTGGGAGGAAGGGAAACAAACTACTCTTGTGTATTAGAAGTAGGAATATGTGAGATATCGAAGAAAGGAAACAGGGAAGAGGAAGTAGCTTGGAAGATGAAACCACTAGGGGAGAAAAACTTGTCCGGGAAGAAGAAGCCATTGAAGAAGATGAAACCACCAAGAGGAAGTCACGGGGGAGGAGAAGACGTTTTTTCTTGGAGCAACTTGAGTTTTTTTCCGGTCGCCTTGTCATATGATGAAGGAGAGGGTAATACTATAAATTTTAGTCACATGTTTGTAACCTCCCCAGTGAGTAAGTCTATTTGAGTAAATATAAGATAGTTTGTTACATTTTGGTTGTTTGACCAAAGCAAGAGTCTACTTTGGTCATTCCCTCCTGAATTTTTTGTTTGACAAATTGTTATACAATTTATGTTTCAACAAGTTTAAAAATTAAGACCTATAACATAAATCAGAAAACCCAAATAATGAACTCATTCATTAAAATACCATTAAGCATTTACCAAAATCATATCATAGAAAACAGAACTACATAAAACAAAAAATATAAATAAAAAAATCACTCACCACCCAGAATATGGATATTTTATGTAATGTACTTGAAAATGTGAAGAGAAATAGTCCTAATTAAACATAAATTAGAAAGACCTCACCATCAATTCACCATTAAGATTACTAATGGACTCCGTTCATCATTTGGGTATGTTTTAGGACTATCTCTTTAAATTTTTGGGTGCATAATGTTGATTATCTTGCTTCCTGCTTCTTATCAATGAGTAATGATTATCCCACCTTAATGTGCTTCTAAATTATAAGTGATTTTTTTTGCTTTCATGTGGTTATGATTTTTTATGGGATTTTGTTTAATGCTTATCGGTGTTTTAATAGACTTGTTTATAATTTGGGTTTCTATTTTATTATTCAAGACTATTTCTTTGTATTTGTGGAACCATAAATTATTTCTACAATGATTTGTTGAATTATAAACTATTAATTGGTAGATCCTAGATGCAAATATCAAGTGGTGAGATACTTACCCAAGAGAGTGGTACCTCGTAAACAAAATTATCACATTTATTTTGAAACACAAATAGATAAGCAGGTTGAACTACAAAGTGGAGAATCGCTTCCCTCATTATAAGAATGATATAATAAATGATGGAACATACAAGAGAAACTAAGAAAGAGAAAAATTACCGATGATTTGAACAATTTTCCCTCCAGTTTCTCTAGAAACTATATTGGAGGAGAGGGTATGGCGCAGGAGAGTGAGAGTGAGATATGATATCTATATAAATTGAGATTTGGAATTCTGTCTAATGTGGTGTTGGAGGGCTATCTAAATGACGGATAGTAATATAAACCCAACAAATTTGTCCAACAAAACCCTCCAACTAGGTTTTAATTTGGTTAGGCATAAGAAGTGTGCCTCACATTAGGTTCACTTGGGCTTACTTGTTTTGTTCAATTACAACCGAGTTGGAGGATACAATGACTCATCAGGTGATTATCTAGATACTAAGAAATTTTAATCCAAAATATTCTTTAGAAAATTTTTGAATTGCTAGGAAGTCCACTGCATCCAATTAGGAATATTTTGATTAAGACAACTATGCTAGTCAATAGCTTAAATTTATCAACTGTATAAGTAGCACTCAATACAAGTGATATACCACAACCCAAAGGATTGATTCTAATGTCATAGAGCTTATAGAACATCTAATTCTGTGATCTAATCTTCTATCCTGGGCCCCGAGTTGCAGCATGATCTCTAAGGTCAACAAGGCCAATGTAATCCTTCACCAAGGAACCATAGTATAGGTGTGCACCAATTTTGATGCCACCAGTGACATAAGAAAGACTAGAGTCCATATAAATGGCTAAAGGTTCACCCTCCAAGTCCACACTTAAGACCCCACTTGCACTTTGAATATCTAAAAGAAATGCCCCATATTTGGGTAGAATGGCTGCAACCTTTCTTATAAGCGGATACTTCATCAACAAATATGAGAATAATGTCCTCTTCTGCAGCAAAAACTCAAAACCAACTATTAGATATGTACAAATAAACAAAATTCAAAGTTCTATAGTACATGTATGAATCAAAACTTATATGTTGATTGATCAAATAATATATTTACTTTTTTATATGTTTTAATTAATGATATGGATATTTAACAAAATTAAGTTAGACATGATTAGAATTAGACGATTACCATTGAGAACCCAATCCAAAAATGACCATCTCCATCATAGCGGATGTTATCAGGGAATCCCTCCAAATTGTCGATGAAGTTGTCCATAGTTCCCTTATTCTCTCCTTGAATATAGTATTTTCTACACCTCCTCCTGCATTTTCATTTTCAGGGAAAAGCTTTTGTTTGTGATTGTAGCAGATTATAGTAAGATTAAAAGATATGACAATGAATGTTGTAATGCGAGAAATGAAGTTCACATACATAAATCAAATTTTGCAAAATGTTTGATCCTTAGCTTCAAGAATTTGGCAAATAGGCTATTTTTAAAGTGTACGTGAATAAAATTTGGTTCCTACATACTTATTTTCCCTATGCTTATACATGAATTAAATACTTTCAACTCCTATATGTGTTACGCCTATGCTTTCAATTTTTTAATTTTCCATTTATATGAGATCATTTGGACCTGATATTTTTTCATCTCACTTTTTTTACTTTTACATATTTCAATCTTTTTTGTCATTCTTTCATAAGTTCAGTTTGTTTGACATTTGTCATAGTGCAAGTAGTACATGAAATTTTTGCTTTGTTTTTTATATGTCTAATGTTTGAGGAAAAATATTCATAACAGGTTTGCAATTACTGTAAAAGGTATTTTAAAACAAAAACTACTCTCTCCGTCCCACATTAATAATGTTTATTCATTTTAAAAAGCCAAATGAGGCTATCAATATAGCACAGAGAAAGCATGTACTCTCGCACTTTAGAACACCCGGCACCATAATGAAGGCATATAACCTGCATGTTCACATGGTCTACAAATGAGGTACATGCATTATAGCACATTTACGATCGAGTAGTCCTGGGCACGAGCATACTTAGCATCATTTTTTTAAAGCATGTTGTCCATCCTATCATGATCACAGGCTCCTCTATTCCTATAACTATTTGATCCATTATATTTGATTTTATGATCTTAAATCTAGGACTTAAAGAGCACTTACAATACGGACTCACAGAAGACTAGGAAGTCCTGACCCGGCGAGAGGGCAACCCCATTAGCAAAGTAGATATCCTGGACTAGCACGGTGGTCCGGTTGAGTGCCGGGTTGAAGCTCATGAGCCGGCCGTGGGGCTGGCCCTCATATACATCAAGAATGAAATCATGCAGCTTGTACTTGTACGATGCATCTGTGAAGTAGATTATATTATCACGGGCTACATCCACACCATCCGTTAAGCCAAATGCTATTCCATCTGCCTCGCTAGCCAGCATCTCCACCGTCCCTTCTTTAGTTACTCTAATCAACCCCTGCACCCACAACAATATCGTTAATTGCAAATTTTTTGTTGGCCTGTGGGCATTACTACCCACGCGATCGAAATTGCCCAACCCAAGCATGCATATACATGGAGTGCACTAGGCAGTGGCGGACTCAGGATTTTTGGTGGATGGGGTCATGATTTAACAAAGTTTTAAATTTTTTTTATTAAAATAATAAAGTTAATAATTAAGATATACTTAAGTAAAACATAAAGTTGAGATAAAAAATTTAAGTAATTATAAAAATTGTTAACAAAATATAATAAACATTTAATATAAGTGTACATACCCATTCGACATCTTTGTAAACTTTATTTGCAATAATTTTTGATATTTAAGAATCATGCATCTCAATCCCAAGAAATTAAACGCTTTCTGTTTAAAAAAGACAAATAGTAATAGGAGATTAATTTTATTTTAAAACCTAACTAGTATAAACCTCATTAATACAAAGAAAAACAAGAATACACAATTAAAAATAAATAATAAATAAATATAATAATAAAGACAATATTACCATTCAGATGGCAATTGCCCTCGTCGAGTCTTCATATTTTGGAAACGTTCGATGATCTTCTTATTATCAATTTTTTTAAAAATGTCATTCTCAATATATGTAATCAAGCAATCACTCATCAACTCATCTCCCATTCGATTACGAAGCTTATTCTTCACAAAGTGTTGCTAAAAACTATTATTTGTAACGTATAAAAAAGCGTCGTAAATAGTAGTACTATTTGTTACACTTTTTAAAAAAATACACATAAATTTTTTTTTGCGAGGCTTTTTCAAAAGTGTCACAAATAAAATAAATTTTTTTTAAAAAAAATTAGAACTATTTGTGACACTTTTTTAATAGTCTTGGTTTTTTTAAAAAACCTTAATTTATTTGCGATGCTTTTAAAAAAGTGTCACATATAATTTTATTTTTTATTTTTTGATTTTATATTTATTATTTGAATATATAATATATTTTAAATAATTATTAAAAAATTCAAATTTAAAAGCTTTATAAATATATATTATATTATATTTATTATTTATTATTTTAATATATAATAGATAATAGATAAATTAAAAAATTAAATTAAATTCCTCTACTTTCTCCCCACTCCTCAGAGTTAGGGCTCATGCTTATGCGCGTGAGAGAGAGAGACAAGAGACAAAGAGAAGAGATAGATAAATGAGAGAGAGATAGAGAGAAGAGAGAGAGAGTGAGAGTAGATAGTGTAACATTTTATTTTTCGAGTACGTCTAATTGAATAATTTTTAAATAAATTTTGGAGGGTTTCAAAGGTTGAAACTTTCGTATATTAGTTGAGCTCGAAGAAACGAGTGTAACAAAGCGAAGAATGTGCGAAACAGAGATCAAGGGTAAAACTTAGACCTCAGAAAGCGTACAATATAGGCGGAACTCACTTAATAAGAGTGAGATAAAGTGATTTAAGTGGTCTAATTTCATTGGGCTCGTCGATACAAGCTCGACAGTACCAAGAACGTACAAATCCAAGTTCGGGGTTGAAAGATATGCGTGTTTAAAGATAAATGTTAAAAAAAAGGAAAATTGCGTTGCGCACTACGAACATGCTCGCGTTACATGTGGCCACGATGCGCATAACATGCGAACTCGATGCGCACATTACACGTGGGTGTCGCTCATTTTGGCAGGTGCTGCAGCCGAAATAGCGGCACCGCCAGAAATGGCAGCACGACACTGCTGTTTCAGCTTGCCAAACCCTATATAAGGAGTTTCGGGGCTATTATTTAGATCCAAACTTGGTTTTCTATGTTTTTAGTCATTCTGAGTCCAATATAGTCTGTCCAAAAGGCGTTCTTAACTAAAATGAGCGTGCTCTGCGTTCCATTCTTTAATTTGGTCACTCTAGAGGGGAGAAATGGTTTCGAGAAGGAGAAGGCCTTGTCCATCACCAACGAGCACAAAAAATGAGAATCGTTTCCAGGTAAGGGGAGATTCCGTCTGTTGCTTATGGGTATAGAGAGCGAGAAATGTCTCCGGGTAAGGGGATGTTCTTTCTTTTACAAACGGGTATGAAAAGTGAGAAACATCTCTGAGTAAGGGGTTGTTCTAACCGTCGCCTATGGGCACGGAAAGTGGGAAGTATCTCCAAGTAAGGGGATGTTCTGTTCGTCACCTACAGGCATAAAAAGTGTGAAGTGTCTCTAAGTAGGGGGAGGTTCTGTTTGTCACCTTCAGGCATAAAAGAGTGAGGAGAGCCCTAGAAAAAGGGAGTGTCTGTCTATCGCCTTCGAGTAAAATAAAAGAAATGTGTTGGAATTAAAGGAGGCTCCGTCTGCCATCTTTGAACCTGAAGGGAAGGACGCCCTGAAGGAAGGAGCAACTCCCAAAGCAGTTATTCTCAGGATATTAGGGGAGTAAGTGTTTCTAACCTTTCAATTTAATATGATTATCTAAATGCATGCACTAACTAAGATATATGTTATGTGCTGATCCGATCAGATCTCATGCAATTTATTTCGCTCTATGATAGAGCGAGATGTGTGATTGCATTAGTGTTATGCTTTGCTCTGTGATAGAGTGAGATGTGTGATTGTGTTAGAATTCTACTCTGCTCTTTGATAGAGTGAGACGTGTGATGTCGTTGAGTTATTAGCTTCCGTTTGACTCGATGATTTCTGAGATTTTTGTATAGTTCCGATTAGATATTCGGATATATGTATCTTAACATATATAATTTTGTGATGCCTAATGTATTTAATAATCGTTAAGTAGAACTATGCTCAGATCTGATCGTATTAGAATAATATTGTAAATGTTATCCAATACGTACATAGACAACCAACGGCAAAGCAATGTTGGCCCGATCCAAATTAATTATAATCATAAGTCTTATTCTGACCTACACGCTATGAGCTTTGAAACTTCATTGTGTGTATATTCTAGTCTACATACTGGGAAGGTTTGAAGCTCCTTAGTACGCAGATAAACGTTATACCTCTCGCACATATATGATGTTTCCTTCTTTAAGGAAGAAAATTTTTATTTGAGATTTTCTGGACCCCGGCTAGGGTCGGGGCAATACGGATAGAGAGAGTAAGAGGAGAGAGACAATGAGAGAGAGAAGAGAGAGAGTGAATATAGAGAGAGAAAAAAGAGAGAGAAGAGAGAGAGAAGAGAAAGACAAGAGGAGAGACAGAGTGAAGAGAGAGGTGAGAGAGACGAGAGTGAGGAGTGAGAGGAGAGAGAGTGAAAGGAGAGAGAAGAGATAGAGAGTGTGAGATAAAAGAGAGAGAGAGAGAGATGAGAGAGACATAGAATAGACGCGAATATAAAAAATTTGGCATGTACAAATATAGGGAGAGTAGGAGGGTCGCAGGACTTTGGCAGGAAAAGTAGAGGGGAGAGAGCATTAGAATTTAATTTGTATTTTTTAGATTTTTTATTATATATTATATTTTAAAAATTATAAAAATAAAATAAAATAAAAGTAGTAGCGATACATAAGAATATGCATTAGTAATATACTATAATAAAATAAATTAAAAGAAATAAAATTCAATTCCCTACCCTCTCACCTCTCCTCCTAAGAGTCAGGGTGCACGCTAACGCATGCGAGAGAAAGAGGAGAGAGAACGAGAGAGATAATAAAGGAAAGAGGAGAGAGAGGCAGGTGGGTTGCCAGACTCTAGGAGGAGGAGGAGAGGGGAGAAAGCATGTGAATTCAATTTTATTTTTTAAATTTTTTTATTATGCATTATATTTTAAAATCATAAAAATAAAATATAGAATAAAAGGTATTAGTGACGCGTAAGAATATGCACCGCTAATACCCTAAGTATTAGTAATGCAAATCATCAGTGTATTAGTGACACATAATATAATATTTTTTTATGTGTTGCTTATAAATTTTATTTTATATCATTTATTAAAATATAATATATAATAAAAAAATTCTTAAAAAATTAAAATTCAATTTGTCCACTCTCTCCCCTCTCTTCCTTAGAGTCAGGACTACATACTGTCACGCATGAGAGAGAGTGGATGAGATAGAGAGAGTGAAAGGAAGAGAGGAGAGAGTGAGAGGAGAGAAGAGAAAAGAGAGAGGGTAGAGGGAGAGGTGAGAGAAAAGAGAGAGGATTATTTTATTAAATATTATAGTTTAAAAACTAAAAAAATAAAGTAAAATGTATTAGGGACGCATAGTCATATGCGTCGCTAATACGGTAGGTATTAGCGATGCATATAACTATGCATCCCAAAGTAGGGTATTAGCGATGTTTATTACTATGCGTCACTAATACCTTCAAGTTTATTTATTTTTATTATTTTAAAATATAATATATAATAAAATAATCTAAAAAAATTAAATTTCCTACATTCTCACCTCTCCTCCTTAGAGCCAACGCTCACGCTAACACCCATGAGAGAGAGAGAGAGGAGGAGAGAGAGCGGGATGGTCGCCGCACTCCGACAAGAAGAGTAGAGTAAAGAGAGCAATGAGAATTAAATTTTAATTTTTTTATAATTTTTTATTATGTATTATACTTTAAAATTATAAAAATAAAATAAAAGGCATTAGCAACACAGAGGAATATTCGTTGCTAATACACTAAGAATTAATGATGCAAACTCATATGCATCACTAATACCTAGTGTATTAGCAACACATACTCCTATGCATTGGTGATAAATTTTATTTTATTTTTTTAAAATATAATATATAATAAAAATTTCTAAAAAATTTAAATTAAATTTCTCCACTCTCTACCCTCGCATCCTTAGAGTCGGGACTCATGTTGCTATGAGTAAGAGAGAGTGGAGGACAGAGAGAGACAGAGAGAGAGAGGGAAAGAGAAGAGAGAGGAGATAGAGAGTGAAAGGGGAGAGAGGATATATAGAGAGAGTGAGTGAGAGGAGATACAGAGGAGGTGAAGAAAGAGAGAGGAGAGAGTAGAGGGAGAGAAAAAAGAGAGGAGATAGAGAGATAGTGAAAGAAGAGAGAAGGTGAAGAGAAGAGGGTGGAGAGAGAGAAGAGAAAGGTTAGAGAGAGATTGAGAGGGAGAGAGTGAAGAGAAGAGAAGAGAGAGAAGGGAGAGGGAGAAGATAGAGAAGAGAGGGAGGGAGGGAAAGAGAGAAGAGAGGAGAGGAGAGCTAGAGGAAAGAGAGAAGAGAAGAGAGAGAGGAAAGAGAGAAGGGAGAAGAAAAAGAGTATTTTAGAAAAATATTTTTAGCCTATTTACGACACAATAAGCATTGCAAATAGTAGCAATAGTGGTGATGCTAAATTAGAATCGTCGCAATTGTTAACAATAGTATTTGTGACACTCAATAAATAGTATTAATAGTTGCGACACTTTTTTAGAAACATCGCGACTATTATAACTATTTGTGATGCTCTCAAGTGAGTGTTGCAAATAGGATAATCTTTTTAAATATTTATTTTTTTCTCTCTTCTCTCTTCTCCCTCTCTCTCTCCTCTCTCCTCTATCATTTTTATTATTAGCGACAATTAGATTTAAATGTAGTTAATGTTACCTTAATAGCAACGTTTATATATAAATGTCGCTAAAACAGTAAGAATAGCAACATTTTATTGTAAAACTCCACTAATACAATTATTTGCGACAATGTCGCTGGCAAAATTTTACCGCAGCTACGCTTAAATCCCCCCTCCCCACTCCTTCCACCCCGGCCCCACAGTCGGTTGCCATTGCCATCTTGTGGTCGCCACCGTCCTCCGTGCCCACTACTTCCCCCTCTTTGCTCCCCGCCTTTCTCGCCTCCTCTAGTCCCCTCTCTCCTTCCAGTCAGAAGAGGGTCTCCAGGAGCTAAATTCTGGCTCCCTGTCCCCTTCCCCCTCCTTACTCCCCGCTCCATCCCTTTGCCCCCCCCCTCTCCCGCCATTCCTCTAATTGCAGATGATTTTTTTTTCAATTTTTTTATAAGTGAGGCTATTTAGCATAACCTTAAAATATTTTTAAATTTTCTTACATTATTTTTTTATTTTCTAAAGTTATTAGCAATAGTCTTTATAAGTGTCGCTAATAGCATTACAATATTTTTTTAAAAAAATTTTCTTAAGTTATTAGTGATGCCCATAAAGAGCGTTGCTAATAGAGCTAGTATATATTTTTTAATTTTCTTGTTAAATTATATTTTTTTAATTTTTTATGTGTTGCGAATAAGCATTTACGACGGGACTTTTTTCGATGCAATTAGAGAAATTTTTTAAGCATAGCGATATTTTTTAAGCATTGCTAATAGTCATTTTTCTTGTAGTGAAAGGAAGATCTTCATCTTTCCCTCTCTCATCCCTGGTATGCCTTAGGTGGCATACATAGAAGAAGAAGGTAACTTGTTGGTGGCTTGTGCACCCTAAGATGAGAATTTACTTGAGGAGATCTCTTCCATTATACTATGGTTTGTGGTGATCTTATTTAACTAGTCTCTAAAGAGGTAATTACCATCCCCTCTTATATAATTGAATTGTGATTGGAAAAGGTCGTACTTTTTCCTTGTGGGTGCTTGGACCATGTCCTTGGAGCTTAGCCCGTAAAAATCACTATATATTTTTCCATGTTATGATTTTATTATTAATTATTAATTAATTTAAATATAAATTTATTACTTATGTGTGCCCTTGATTCAATGAAATCATTTTTTGAGGGATTAGAAATTTAGAATGGAATAGCTCGACCTCACCCCAAGGCTTCCGCAGGAGCTGGGATTGGAAAGTTTTTCATCTGCGGATGGCATTTTTGTAATTTTATAATACCGGAGCTATCCAATTAATTAGTCGAGCAAGCCAGACCCCCGGTGGAGTGACTGGGTCAACTCTAAGAAGCTCGCCCACTCTCAATGGCAAAGCTGTAAATATAAATACACAAGAAAAAGATCTGGCGAGGTTTGAAGTGCGAACCTTATAGGCTTCTGCCACCACCAGCTGCCCGTCCGGCGAGAAGGCCAGCCCCAAAGGCCGGCCGCCCACGTAAGCCCAGTTCTCCACTACCGGGTCGGATCCGTTTATGCTGACCCGCTTAATCCAGCCATCGGAGCAGCCCGTGTACAGGCGCCCTTCCTCTGGGTGGTAGGCCAGGTCCTCGGGGCCTGGCAGCAGCCCCTCCCCCAGCTTCTGGGACACCGAGGCCAGGCGGTCGTTGCTCGCCGGGAACTTCAGGGTGGCCCAGCTGTCGTAGCCCGGCAACGGGGCCGGGTCGAACTCATCGGCCAGGAAGATGGCGATTGCGATGGCCACCAGAGCCACCAGGAAAAGGGAGATCCCGGCCCGCGAGACCCAACCATCGTCCGCCATCTTTTCTTCTGTGCTTGTCTGGGCCGGGTGTTGGAAGAAGGCGAAGCTGGATGGACGACAATGAACGCCTAATGCCCAGCCTACGTCGGTCTGTCTAGATGATAACAGACGGGTCGGTCAGCCCACAAATCCTGAGCAAACGTGTATTCAAACTGTGGGCCCCGTTAATAAATATTATGTAGTGAAGGCTGTATCTGTAATAAATACAGACACGGGCTAAATTGAACATGAATTTTTTTATATATATAAAAAAATATTATAATTAATAATATATTATTAAAATATAATAAGTTAAAAGGTTGTATCGGCTGATATAAGTATTCAAAAATTAATTTATATTAGAATTATATATTATTACTCTATTCATCTCATAAAAATTATTACTTTTTCTTTTTTATATATTAAAAATTTTAAAATTAATTTATTTTAATATTAAATAAGATGTTTAATATGAGTTACAATTAGATGTTTAATTAAATTTATACTTATAGAGCATTATATTTAGAAAAAATAATAATATAAATTATATGAACTTACTTGTATTGTTCTCATATAAATTTGTTTTTAAAAATTTAATATAGAATATTGTCATCTTTAAACCTTCGAAGAATTTAGGTTTGAATATATTTTTATTTTAAGAAAAAAAATTTTAAAATTAATTTTTTTATAAAAAAATAAATTAAATAAGTATTGATAATTATCGGGCATATTAAAATAGTACGACCGGTATGTGTTGATTTTTGTTTGGGAGGTGTATTGCCCCTGTACCTATACCAATCTCAACAGATATGGGTGTATATCAACCCATATGCACCTGTATCGGCAGATACATCCTTCCATGTCGAGAGTTATCCCATGAAAAACCAACACATGTATATTATCATAATAAAAAATGCAACGTAAATGCCTACGTTCTTAGAAAATAATAAAATTAACAAACATTTTTGTGGGATTTTTAAAAGAACATTGTTATTTCTACTCCAATAAAATCTCAGTACACCCCAAAGAAAAAGTACGCGTATTGAGACTTTATTGGTGGCAATAGCAACATTATACAAAATGTGAGGCACTTATACCAAATTGGCTACAAAATTCCTCCCATGGATTATCCCGTGATAAACGAACGTATGTATATTGATCTATTTTATTAAAAATACATACGACTGGTAAGAGGTCGCAGGCCTCTTTCACCAAACGTGAAAGCTTTGTTTGTTGAATAAAGTATGCCATCTTCCCGGTGTTTTTCTATCGCCACCTTCTCACTTGACTCTTCCAATGGACTTTTGTTGTGATTTACGTGGTTAGTACATTAAGAATTACTAATCAAAGTGTAACACAACATTGTTGGGGCTGAAACCAGGTCTAAGCGGGTCCTGACCTAGCCGTAATTTAGGTGGGCTTTTAAAAGTTTGGCCCTCAACCAATAAGTAAGAAGGCTTAAGGCTGAAACATGTATATTAAATTTTTTTATATATAATTTTTTAAAGATAGTTTTTTGTAATAAAAAATAGATTGCTTTAAGTGGGGTTTTACTAGAAGGCTCAGGATGAAATATGTGTTTTAATTTTTTTTATATATAATTTTTTAAAGATAAATTTTTGTAATAAAAAATGATTGTTTTAAGTGGGGTTTTACTAGTTGACACCGTATGGTATCTAATCATAAACATTTGGCATTTGGGTGGGATCCTTGGCAACCAAATATTATAACTTTTTCACGTTAAAAATCTTTAAAAGATATATCCCCACCCTTTATTTTTCTTTTATAAACTTAAAATTACTTGTTTTTATACATGGCATGGGCCTTCACGCTTTTAATTTAGGAGAGAGAGAGAGTATAACTTTGTCAAGCTAAAAATCTTTTTAACTTCTTTAAAGTATATAATCCTTATATTTTTATATCTTATAAACTTAAAAATAATTATTTTTATACTTAGGGTGTAATGGGCCTTCGAGCTTTTTGCCCCCAAGTCATGGCCCAACCCTATTTTAGGCTGAAAAGTTTAGGTCCTTACTTGCATTTTTATGGGTTGGTGCACTGCATGTACTGAGATTTGGCACTTAGCTCAATATAGAATTTATAATAATGTAGATATTTTTACATCTTGAAGAAAATCTATATTAATTTTTCGAAAATCACTTGAACATTAAGTTCGGCTGATACCCTAACATCACAATACATAAAAAAAGATACCCCAACATCAAAATTATGTTTGTATTAACTACTCCATAAACTATTGCCAGAACATAATAACTACAATTTCACGACAAAATAGAGTTGGGACTAACAAATTTTTTGTTAGACTTACAACAATGTATTGGTACACCTGCTGTAGGCATGTACAATAGGGGAAAAAAGAAGAATAATAATAAAATAACATCATACACTATGACAAGCTAAATTCTCACTTTCTCATCCTTAACTACTTACATTGCTAAGCTTCTTGTATATCTCTCCATAATTTCTGCACACTGAGTCCTGGAAAGGTCACTATCTCTAGCATACATATACGGAAAGAGCATATTTCCACCAATTCATTGTAGTCTTATTCATATAGTGCTAGAGCCATATAAACTCTTGGTGTTCCTAAAGACCATCCTTACAAATTAACCAAAAAATATAATAAGAAAATGAATAAGCCAACAATTAAGAAACTTGAGATTATTCCGATTTTACAATGAAGAAGCAAATTACAAAGTACTCTCATCAAATTTTTGTTGTTGTATTACCCTTGCTAATCTACAATCCCCGATTTTAACCTCCCCATGGAAGGGTTACTATTTTTTTATAATCACAAATAAAGATCACTACTTCATATGGTTATAATCACAAATAAAATTCATTTTAGTAACAAAATTCCTTGTCGACAAATGGTTAAATGGGCTCCCATTTTTGCTATTACTTGATGGAAAATGGAAAAGCAACATCTATGGATTATAAAGAGCATTGAAAGGCGAAATTTTTTAGTGTGCGACGCACACTATGCTGGCTGTGTATTTCACCATTTACAAAATGACTCATCAGTATTTATAACTGTTTGCTGCCCTGATGTCCCACAATTATGCTAATGAGTCATGCGTTGAATGGTGAAATACATGGCCACCGGGGTGTGCGACGTACACTCAATAATTTCCCCATTGAAAGAAAGAAAATGAAAAGGAGCGCTCACAACTGTAAAGCTTATTTCATTTTTCGAGTCCTTGTTAGAAAGAGTGCATACAATGCTACACGTCTTGAACCTTTTGTTCAATGTAGTATCATAGATCTTCCCCTTCACCAAACCCTTTGGACTTATTCATGAGCCAATAGTACTTCCTTTCACCCAAAAGACAATTCTAAATCAGCTTTGTCTTCTTCTTCCTCTTCATCAAAATCGTCTAACTCCGTAATAACTTAGTAGTTTTTTATTATCATTAGAATCCTCAAAGATTTACACATAAGAAAAGTGGGAATCTTTGGGCGTGATAAACCAAATAAAGTATTGTCAACTGAGGAGTTCATTAGAAATAACTATTTCACAAGTTAAATAAATGATTTAATTTCGTATGGGTATTGGGGGGGAGGTGTGTGGTTTCGGTAGGGTTGGTATGTAAAAACATAAGTGTTCTTATGTTATATATTAGCTTATTAATTTATGTGAACATGTAATGATCGTAAATTTTCAATATGATTATATGCTTTTAATAAAGTTGTTTTATAAGTTTTTAATAATTTTGAATTATTTACAAGTAGATATTTAGTGGGTTTTCTTATAGGTATGTTAGAGCTCAAAGAAATGAGTGTAATGAGCCTTGAACTGTGCAATTCGGACACCGGGGTCAAAAGTTATAGCTTTGGGAAGTGTGCCACATGCGTGAAACTCACTTAAAAAGTGCGAGATAACCTACCCATGTGTCTAGTTTTTTAGGGCTCATCGATACGAGCCCAACGATACTAAAAACACGTGAATTAAAGTCTAGAAGAGAAAGTTATGCACATTTAAAGTTTTTATTTTTTTAAAAATAAATAAATAAGATTTATTACATCATGTTGATGTCAACCGCGACATGCGGGATGCGTGTCACGTACGCTGGATGGGCCTCACAAGGAGCGTGAGGTATGTGCACCTTGTAGCATGTGCGAGCCGAGTCCACACGAAGCGCACACAACAATAGGGTACACAATATGGAAATACTTATAGAACCTATGAAATAATTGAACGGTTTCTGTCAGATATGATAACAAGCCCTTCAATATGACACAAGACATGCTTCAAACGTGTATATACCTCATTCCACGGTTGTTTTCTAATTCTTTGATTGTCAGTCCGATAGGGTACAAATGATAGTCACCATCGAAAGTTAATGCCACAAATAAGATACCTATATACCTTCCTTTCATATATATGTCATCTATGACAATGGCTTTGCGCATTTGCTTATTGATATTCTCAACACACATACTAAATGACACAAAACACCTTTGGAATAATTTGTCTCTGAGGTCGTATATGATCTTTGTGGTGGTTTCTGAATTTATCCTTTCCAATTGGTGTAGGTAGGCTAGAAGGACTTCATAAGATTCCTCAAATGTTCCCATCAACTTCTCCACAGTGGCCTTTTTAGCCTTCTAAGCCATACAATAACTTGTGAAAACTTCATACCTTACATTTATATCTTTTTTAATATCAGATGATGTGTAAGACCCACATCCCTCTAAAAAATGATACACAACATCAGCGATGATCGCACTCTTTGCTTGACAATGATTTTCACCAAGTAATACTTTAGAACATGTATGTACTGAAATCATTTCTTTGACTTCGAACATGACATCTATTTATTATTGAGGCATGTAGTCTCCATGGGCAGTTCTCAACAATACTTATGACTGTATACCTTGATTTATATGAATATATAACCTTGAACTTAAACTTGGTGTACATGGCTATGTTGTGAAGGTGAAGTTAAAGCGTGTCATTGTCCTTGAATTGCTGACCAATTTCTATCACCCGTTAATCACAAACCTTTTTTAATTGTACTCCAAAGTCGTTGTTCATGCAGGGACCTCCCCAGTAATATTCATTTTGTGGGTCAAATTGGGGGATTCTTCGTCATGTCTCAATCTCTTTCTCTTACCACCTTCATAGCTCTTGCAAATTACAAGTATCAATTATTGAACTTGAAAGTGCCGAACTAAAAAACTGTCAAATTTATAATATTCCGATTACTTACATCATTTCCACTAATGTATCTAGAACTTATATTTATAGACAATCCATGGTTTCTACTTTTTCATTTGAAGTCTTAGGGTGACTATAGTTGTTTTCATTTGTTATACATAATTTGGAACTTAATACCGCTATAACATTTCTACACATTCTGACAATATATTTTATATCAACAGTCTCATATATCTACATATATAATATTAAAAGATAAAATATATTCACAATATTTTTTATACCCTTTATCATTCAGCTGAGGTTGATCTTGAGGTTTTGGAGGACTCATAACATGTTCTTATGCACCATGATATTCACCCATTCTATAGGATCCTATATATGTGCAGATGGTGAGGCATAATATTTATCTTGCCCACAATCATTTTTCAGTATTCTTCAACTCTTCTCACGTCCAATTCAAAGTCTTCTATAAGTATTTTTGGGACAAACTCATTAATGCCTGAATCGATGTCACACTCATACTTTATACATGATAGTTCATCATTTGATATATTTGAATCAATGTCAATGAAAGATGTACATGTTTTCTTTATCATACTCTTCTCATCTAAATGAAGTAACTCATATAATTAGAGTTTATCTTCGTCACAACTGAGACTAATAGTTGTGTTCTATGAAACACTATAACAAATGCCCTTCTCCTCCCACTTTGCTCATTTTCTTCCCATCTCCTCCCCCACTTTGGCACATTGATCCTAATATTCCCATGAGTATCAGACACTTTTTTACTTTAGTTTTCATCGATGATATTTCATTCGATCTTGACTTATTCTCTTGAAAGAAGTAATGAAGAGTTCGAGTATCATGTATTTCAGAAGGTAGAAGGTCAATAAGAACTACAATAGGATATGTAAAACTTATCTTTAATGATTATTCTTTCTTTGAACATTTATAAACTTCATGTAACATATCTAAGAGAGCATCATAAGTGACTTTGCATGGAACTTCTTTTAGTTTTGTTTCTGTATTGCTGCAATTATATTTCTTACCACTAGCATCCCAATGGACATCCCAAACACACAACAAAGCTTGTGTGTCCCTTTCCATGTTCTTCTCATATCATATCAGTAATCTAGTTTTATAAATTTCTAATTTTTTAGTTTTCTAGCTACCTACAAAATTAAACTAGCATAAACTACGTAACCTCCGAGAAAAACCATCCGCAAATAACATTTTTCATCCGATAAGACCTTTTTCATTATCTAAAATAACCTGAATCTATTAGGAGGAAGGGAAACAAATTACTCTTCTGTATTAGGAGTAGGAAGATGTGAGATATCGAAGAAAGGAAGCAGAGAAGAGGAAGTAGCTTGGAAGATGAAACCACTAGGGAAGACAAACTTGCCCGGAAAGAAGAAGCCATTGAAGAAGATGAAACCACTAAGAGGAAGTCACATGGCAGAAGACATTTTTTTCCTGGAGCAACTGGAGTTTTTTACTAGTTGCTTTCTCATACGATGAAGGAGAGGGTAGTATTATAAATTTTAGTCACATGTTTGTAACCTCCTACGTGAATAAGTCTATTTGAGTAAATATAAGATAGTTTGTTACATTTTGGTTGTTTGACCAAAGCAAGAATCTACTTTGGTCATTCCCTCCTGAATTTTTTGTTAAATAAATTGTTATACAATTTATGTTTCAACAAGTTTAAAAAATTAGTCCTATAACATAAATCAGAAAACACAAATAATGAGCTTATTCCATTAAAATACCATTAAGCATTTAACAAAATCATATCATAGAAAACAGAACTACATAAAAGCAAAAAATATAAAGAAAAAAAATCACTCACCATCCAAAAGATGGATATTTTATGTAATGCACTTGAAAATGTGAAGAGAAATAGTCCTAATTAACCATAAATTAGAAAGACCTCACCATTAAGATTTCTAATGGACTCCGTTCATCATTTGGGTCTTCACTTATTTATGTTTTAGGGCTATCTCTTTATATTTTTGGGTGCATAATGTTGATTATCTTGCTTCCTGCTTCCTATCAATGAGTAACGATTATCCCACCTTAATGTGGTTCTAAATTATAAGTGATTTTTTTGGCTTTCAATGTGGTTATGATTATTATGATGGGATTTTGTTTAATGCTTATCAATGTTTTAATAGACTCTTGCTTATTATTTGTGGGTTTCTATTGTATTATTCAAGAATATTTCTTTGTATTTGTGGAACCATAAATTATAGTTCCCTCCGGTTTCTCTAGAGACTATATTGGAGCAGAGGGAATGGAGCAGGAGAGTGAGAGTGATAGTGAGATATGATATCTATATAAATAGAGATTTGGAATTCTGTCTAATGTGGTGTTGGAAGGCTATCTAAATTACGGATAGTGATAGAAACCCAACAAGTCCAACAAAACCCTTCAACTAGGTTTTAATTTGGTTGGGCATAATAAGTGTGCCTCACATTAGGTTCACTTGGGCCTACTTGTTTTGTTCAATTACAACCGAGTTGGAGGATACACAGACTCATCAGGTGATTATCTAGATACTTAGAAATTTTAATCCAAAACTTTCTTTGAACAAAACTTTTGAATTGCTAGGAAGTCCATTGCATCCGATTAGGAATATTTTGATTAAGACAACTATGCCAGTCAATAATAGCTTAAATTTATGAACTATTTAATTAAGTAGCACTCATGACAAGTGACATACCACAACCCAAAGGATTGATTCTATTAAGGGAACCAAATCCTTACTTTGCCACATTTTTTATTTTTCACACATATTGTGATTCTATGTAATATTCTCAAACGATACATGATCTATTGTAATATTCTTAAGGGATTTACCCCGGATTTGTCTCCGAGGGTCTTCCCTATAAATTATGTACAAACACCATTATCAATTATTGAAAATCTCTTCCTCTTCAGATTCTAATGTCATAGAGCTTATAAAACATTTATAGAACATCTAATTCTGTGATCTAATCTTCTATCCTGGGCCCCGAGTTGCAGCATGATCTCTGAGGTTAACAAGGCCAATGTAATCCTTCACCAAGGAACCATAGTATAAATGTGCTCCAATTTTGATGCCACCAGTGACATAAGAAAGGCTAGAGTCCATATAAATGGCTAAAGGTTCACCCTCCAAGTCCACAGTTAAGACCCCGCTTGCACTTTGAATATCTAAAAGAAATGCCCCATATTTGGGTAGAATGGCTGCAACCTTTCTTATAAGCGGATACTTCATCAACAAATATGAGTATAATGTCCTCTTCTGCATAAAAAACTCAAAACCAACTATTAGATATGTAAAAATAAACCAAATTCAAAGTTCTATAGTACATGTATGAATCAAAACTTATATGTTGATTGATCAAATAATATTATTTACTTTTTTATATGTTTTAATTAATGATATGGATATTTAACAAAATTAAGTTAGACATGATTAGAATTAGACGATTACCATTGACAATCCAATCCAAAAATGACCATCTCCATCATAGCGGATGTTATCAGGGAATCCCTCCAAATTGTCGATGAAATTGTCCATAGTTCCCTTATTCTCCCCTTGAATATAGTATTTTCTACACCTCCTCCTGCATTTTCATTTTCAGGGAAAAGCTTTTGTTTGTGATTGTAGCAGATTATAGTAAGGTTAAAAGATATGACAATGAATGTTGTAATGCGAGAAATGAAGTTCACATACATAAATCAAATTTTGCAAAATGTTCAATCCTTAGCTTCAAGAATTTGGCAAATAGGCTATTTTTAAAGTGTAAGCGAAGAAAATTTGGTTCCTACATACTTATTTTCCCTATGCTTATACATGAATTAAATACTTTCAACTCCTATATGTGTTACTCTAATGCTTTCAATTTTCTAATTTCCCATTTATATGAGATCATTTGGACCTGATTTTTTTTTCATCTCACTTTTTTTAATTTTACATATTTCAATTTTTTTTGTCATTCTTTCATAACTTCAGTTTATTTGACATTTGTCATAGTGCAAGTAGTACATGTAATTTTTGCTTTGTTTTTATATGTCTAATGTTTGAGGAAAAATATTCATAACAGGTTTGAAATTACTGTAAAAGGTATTTTAAAACAAAATCTACTCTCTCGGTCCCACATTAATAATGTTAATTCATTTTAAAAAGCCAAATGGGACTATCAATGTAGGACAGAGGAAGTATAGGTATGCTCGCTCTTTAGAACACCCGGCACCACAATGAAGGCATATAACCTGCATGTTCACATGGTCTACAAATGAGGTCCATGCATTATAGCACATTTACAATCGAGTAGTCCTGGGCACGAGCATACTTAGCATCACTTTTTTTATAGCATGTTGTCCATCCTATCATGATCAAAGGCTCCTCTATTCCTATAACTATTTGATCCAATTAGAAAGTTCATTATATTTGATTTTATGATCTTAAATCAAGCAATTAAAGAGCACTTACAATACGGTCTCACAGAAGACTAGGAAGTCCTGATCCGGCGAGAGGGCAACCCCATTAGCAAAGTAGAGATCCTGGACTAGCACGGTGGTCCGGTTGAGTGCCGGGTTGAAGCTCATGAGCCGGCCGTGGGGCTGGCCCTCATATACATCAAGAATGAAATCATGCAGCTTGTACTTGTACGATGCATCTGTGAAGTAGATTATATTATCACGGGCTACATCCACACCGTCCGTTAAGCCAAATTCTATTCCATCTGCCTCGCTGGCCAGCATCTCCACCGTCCCTTCTTTAGTTACTCTAATCAACCCCTGCACCCACAACAATATCGTTAATTGCAAATTTTATGTTGGCCTGTGGGTATTACTACCCACGCGATTGAAATTGCCCAACCCAAGCACGCATGTACATGGAGTGCACTAGGCACATATAAACAGGACTCTATAGATGGATGGTATTTTTATCTCATGTAATTCCGAGCCTTGCTAGCACGCAAGACAACAAATTCCGAGGAGATAAGCGGTAAGAGCCTAGCCATGTAGTCGATACTCTTCTGCTTTTGCATCTCCACCCCCATTAAGTCTTCAGAAATATTTTTTATGCTCTCCACTAATAATGAGCCTAGCATAAGCTACATATGAGAGCACTTTATATTCAAGATCGACGGAGCATGCACCAATGCACATTACCGTTAGTAATATTTATGCTAACATACACTAGCATGTGCACCGTCCATCTCATGGATGAAGGGCTCTCGTGCACAATTTACCCTAAGATCATTGCTAGTGGGGAATATAAAACACACTTCCTAATTCCTCCACCTTTTTGGTGTTTTATACATCCAGCACCATCACACCCATGTTGGAGTAGAAGGGTTGGCCAATTTGGTCCTTGAAGGTGGTAGTGAAGGATTTTGGGCCTCACCATTGCCAGTATTCTTTATCCTCTTTCTCCGATGACATCACAGGAGCCAATGTCAACATCCCCTCTCTAACTCTAGTGCAAGGCCCTACCACCCACCTTCCGGGCCTCTCCACCCCCTCCCAAGCCTGCCTACCCCTTGCCACTAGGAGATTTGGGCTATGTTCTTGGTGTCACTGCCTAGGGCAATAGGGGAGCTAACCAGCGGTAGTAGACTGGACCTACTATGACCCGTGCTGCCTAACAGAGATGTCAGGCCAGTATAATTTATATATTATTGTACCCATATTTATTTTATTTTCTAGTCGTTTAAATATTAATATAGCTAAGATAATTAGTAATTAGGGTTAATTAGGTTAAGAAATACGTGTATTGTTTTGAATTAAATTGGCTAACATTAAAATTTTTTTGGAGAATATGTGTAAGAGATCAATCGGCCTGCATGGACAATCGATTAGCTACAAAGAAAATTAAAGATTTTAGAAATAGTGTTCCCAATGGATCGAGCATTCAGGGCAATCGATCAGCTTAATGTACAATTTTCTATTTTAAGCCAGTTTTTAATCCTTTTTCAATTAAGACTTCTTCCACGACTCTCCTGCTTATATAAAGACGTATAAGGCTTGGAATTCATGAATTCCAATTAACTTTATGAAGAATAGATGAAGGAGCAATCAAAACTTTTAATGGAGAATTAAATGCCTTCTTCTATAATGCATGGTTAAACTTTTCTTTTACTTAGAAGTTGATAAAGCTATAGATGAGTTTCAATTTTTTTGCTTTTAAATTTAGGTCTCAACTGTGAATAATGACAATTGTATGACAATTATTTCCTTTCTAATGATCGAGTTTTCATTTTTATTTAATTCTATTTTTATTTTTTGTTTTGTAGATGATAAATTTATATGGTTTTGATCTTACATTAATTCTAATTTATGTGATTTAAATGTGATATCATGCAATATGATCTAATGTTCATATAATTAATTAATTGGATAGGTTATGCTAGAATTAGACAAGTCATGCCTATAGTTAGGGTTATTGTAGATGATTTATTCTATATTGAAGATAATTTATTCTAAGAAGTAAAATCAATAATTCTTTATAAAATAATTCTAGCTTATACCTCAAATTACTTGTTCATATTTAGATTAAAGGTTATGAAATTGTCATAATTCTATAGTGGCTTCGATTTCCTAAGCAATTGTCATCGTATTGCTCTCTTTTATTTAGTCTAATTGATTATTTATTTTGTTTAATTTTAGTTTAAGTTCTTTTAAGTTTTAATTATCAACAAGCTGTCTCCTTAGATTTAACAATACTTTTATTAGTTCCTGAAGTTCGACAACCCTTAATACTTATCATAGTACACTTACAAGGGGTTTAGTTATAAATGATCACTTCTCACTATTGGACCAAGTTATGGGCTCGACCCATATTAATCACCTACTAATTGGTTGGGGTGAATTGGTTTATGTTCTAGCGGTTTAGGTACTTGGGGGTAAACCCATGACCTCTTACACATGTCACACTAGTTTGGGTGGGCCCGTGTCGTATGCGCACACGCACACGCGCGCGCGCGCACACACGCACACACACACACACACATATATATATATATAGGTAATCATGCATGTATACAATTTGTGGGCCCTTAAAACATGTGCTTGATCTAGTTTAGGACCCCTTAAAACTCATTAAGGGTCCACCTCCATGGGCATGGCCATGAGGGGTGTGCTAGGCCTCTATGGGCTTATGAACTTGAGCCCATATACTTGAATGAGACACTACTAGAAAGTGCAGTTAAGAACAGACTTTTTGGTCCTTGATTCCAAGCCCAACAAGGAGGATATTTTGCCCAAAGTATAAAAAGGGGACTTCAAGCTCCCTCTCCCACACTCTTATGCCCCTCTCTCTTGTGCCCCCTCTCTCCCTTCTTGGCATGGTAAAGAGGTCATCCCTCCCCCCCCCCCCCTCCTTGTGCTCCCTCTCTCGCCTTAGAAGCTTGGTGGTTCCCCACTCATTGGGTTGAGCCACCTCCCTCTCCTCCCCTTGCTTATTTGTGTGGCGATCAAGCACTACAACAAAAAGGACTATAAGCGGTGCAATACAAAGTGTTGCTAAAAATTACTATTTGTGATGCATAAAAAAGCGTCGCAAAATAATAACTATATGCGATGTTTTTTTAAAAGCCTCGCAAATAGTAATATTATTTGTTACACTTTTAAAAAACCACGCATATATTTTTTTTTCGAGGCTTTTTAATAAGCATCACAAATAAAATAATTTTTTTTAAAAAATAGAAATATTTATGATACTTTTTTAATAGTCTTAATTTTTTAAAAAAACCTTATTTTATTTGTGATGCTTTTAAAAAAGCGTCACATATAATTTTATTATTTTATTTGATTTTATATTTATTATTTAAATATATAATATATTATAAATAATTATTAAAAAATTCAAATTTAAAGGCTTCACAAATATATTATATTTTATTTATTATTTATTATTTTAATATATAATATATAATAATAAAAAAATTAAATTAAATTCCCCTACTTTCTCCCCACTCCTCAAAGTTGGGGCTCACGCTCACGCATGCAAGAGAGAGAGAAGAGAGAGATAGAGAGAAAAGAGATAAGATAGAGGAGAGCGAGTGAGAGTAGATAGTGTAACATCTCGTTTTTCGATTATGTGTAACCCGAAGGGTTAGGTCTAATTGGATAATTTTTAGAGGGTTTCAAAGTTTTAAACTTTCGTATATGTATGGAGCTTAAAGAAACGAGCATAACAAATCAAACAATGCGCGAAATGGAGGTGATGAATGAAATTTACGACCTCGGGAAGCATATAATATAGGCAAAACTCACTTAAAAAGAGTGGGATAAAATGATTTAAGTGGTACAATTTCGTGGGGCTCGTCGATACAAGCTCGTCGTTACCAAGAACGTGTGAATCCAAGTCTAGGGTAAAAAGATATGCATGTAACGTCCGGGAATTTTCTAAATTCCCGAAGTCGTACACGGGGAAATTAGGGTGTAAGACCCCTTGATCTTCCAATGAGAATAACTTGATCATCAGTTAGAAGTGGTGGCTGAATTATATATGGATGGAAAATAGACAGAAAGAGCTTCGAAACACCACCAAGAACGCGCGAATCGGAGTCCGGATGAGAGAGATACAACTGTTCAAAGTTGACTTTAACGTGTAGGGCCCGTTTACCCGAATTGAACGCGCGAACTGTCCGTTTAAGTTGCGTTGCGGGCCCGATTATTTAGGATTCTGAAATTGGTTTTATTGGGGCCTAATTTCTCATGGGATTAGGAGTCCTAATCCCATGCCTATAAATAGAATTAATTAGGTTTCTTTGGGGGTCTTTTGGCCTGATCAGAGCAGAAAAAGGGGGTTTTTGATGGTGAAAGATACGAAGGAATTTTCCGGCGAATCTCCGACGAAGCTTTGGCGGCGATGGATCGACGGCAAATCAGCAATTAAGGTAAGATGATTTAATAAACTTAATTATGTGATGAAGAGGTTTAGGCGTGTAATCGTTTCAAATTCTTAATTAGAACATTAGTCATTTAATTAATTAAGAAGTTACACCGGAGTTAACCGGATTTGGGCTCCGGTCGGCAAGCACTGCCTACCGGCGGCGGGGACTGGGTCCCTTAGATTCGCCGCCGGGCAGCGAATCAAATCGGCCCTGCCCCCGACTCCGTTCGTGACGGCTGCTGCTCCCGCCGGCTGTTCTACTCGCGGGCAGACGTGGACAAAACCGGCGGATTTGATGTCGGTTGGCGGCCACCGGTTTGAAGCGAGGCTAGGCCTGTCAGATTCGCCGCTTGGAGATGATCTGACCAGGCCCGGCCTTGCTCCTAGTCTTGGCGGCCGTCGCGCTCGCTAGCGATCGGAAGTTTTAGTCTGTCTCTGTATATTTCTGGATCTACGCTCATCGGTCGTGGCTTTCAGATCCGGCCTTCTTCCGCCGGCGAAATGCTCCTGACGGTGATTAGATTGTCGGGCCAGTGGCTGGAGGGCCAGGCCGGCGGCGGCTGGATCGAATCCAGGCACCGCCTGCAGCCCCGCGGGCGTCTTCCCGGGGAAGACGACCCGCAGGCGGGTCTGCGGGTCCGGCCCGGGTTGTTTAAAAAAAAAAAAAAAGATGCCTACTGAACCGGGTCTGGTTCAGTAGGGTTTAGACTTGGAAAAATTTCAATAAAATTCCACAGTGTCCGGGGAAACATGAGGAGTAATTATACCAAGTTTCTTAAGCGGGAAAAATCTCAGAGAATGTGAAATGACCTTTTTACCCCTGTTAGTTAATTATCGTATAATATTAACTTACCCGAGTTCGAGGCTTTGGTTCAGGGGCCTATGAGTTGATCTATAAATTGGGAAAATTCTCAGTGAGAGTTGAATGGGTAAGCTAATTATAAGCCAAACCTTTTGGTGAGGAAAAATCCCAGTGAGTGGTTAATTGACCCTTTTACCCTTAGGGTTTATAGTAAACCGTTAGTTAAAACCTGGGTCGGTTCAAGGGGTTCATGACCCCGTCATATGCCAGGAAAATTACACGGAGTCCATGAAGTCTAGTAGTACCCTTGAGTTTAATTTTGGACACATCGTATGTCATTAAGGCCTTAAACCAAATGACAGAAATACCCTTTAGAGTGGACCCGCCCACATTCGTATGAATGGAAGCGTGAGTCAGTCTGAGAATGGAGCTTTGTGAGAGGTCAATGACTTAAATTAATAGAAGGGCAGTAAAATGACTAGAATGAATCAAGGGAGTGGTGGTGGAATTACCATAATACCCTTAGGGGGCAGTATGTTCTATTTCCGATAAAATGAATAACCTAGCAACCGAGCGTTAGGGTGCCTTAGAATGATGTTAATTGGCTTCAAAAGGGAGGGGTGTGACCAGAAAGTGACACGGAGACCTTGTCAGGTCATAGTGTCATGGGAATCAAGAGGAATGACCCTCATTCTCAAGGTTTAGGGCAGCGGATTACTCGTGTCTGCAACCGAGTACTAGAGTATTAAAAATGTAACTCGTGCGATGTGTTAGAGTTGATTACACTCTCGGGCTTAAATTCTATGAGCCCTAGCCCTGCAAAGGAATGCAACGGGCCTCCGTTTATTATTTATGCACTTGTATGACTGCATATTATATATGTTGATTGTTCTGATGTTTACATTTATTGTTGCTATGTTAAGTTATTTCGGTAACTTAAGATTAATGAAGATTAATCAAGAGACATGGGTTGCTGTTGGATTGGGGGAGAACATCTAATCAAGATAAAGACTAAAATACCCTCAATAGGGTTTAGGACCGGTTCATGGATTTGAACGGGGCCTTGACATAGAATTTTACATTGGTTAACGAATCGAGGATGGTTACGGAATGTTCTTTGAGTCATAGCTCAGTGGATGAGCTATTTATTGGGCCAATTCACAAGGTGAAGAGGACCCAAATGGTTGAGTGAATACTTTGATTGGATGGAATTAATCTAGTCTAAGTTCAGATGTTTGGCTGAGTCAATGGTCATAAGGACCTGAGGCTTATATGGATAATGCTGAAGATTGTGATATGCTTCTTCATCGCCACGACGGTTTGGGTATTGATCATAGGGTCTTTACCGCAGGTCTCCCACAAGTCTTCCCAGGACTATTTAGTACGTACAAAAAGCGGAGTTGTATGAGCATCATGGAAGGCTTGTGCTTCTCGCCAATCTGTGTCCATGAGCACAGTTGGGATCCTCTTCCTCAGATTCGTGGCAGGCTATTGAGAGCCCTGGGGATTTGGATGAAGCTGCTGTTAAGCAGTCTACTCCAAGGTTGGAGTACTTTGTTTAGGGATTTCTCGAGGGGCAAGACATCTCCGAGTTATAGATTTGATAGTATTAATTGTCGAACAAGAGTTGTGAGATAATTAATAACATTGTTTGATATGGCTTGTTAATTAGACAAGTGGAACGGTTAAATGACTTACTAAAATGTAGGTTAAATGTACTTAAGCATTGCATGTGTGGTGCTATGCTTATTAGGATAGAGTAGTTTCTGTGCGTAACTACGTCTGGATCCGATCTTGTTGGAAACATTGGAGATGTTGTCTGATGAGTACGTAGGCAACTAACATCGGGTGATGTTGGCCCGATCCGAATAATATTAATAAAACCTTTTGTTCTTTGGAAGCTCATCTGCTGAAAGGTAGAGAGATTCCATTGTTATGTTGTTGTTGGGTTTCTTTGGCTACAGATTCTCTAAGCGACGACAAGTGAGATCAAGACAGGCGAGCACAAGAAGAAGTTGTTACGTTTCTACAACTCCGGTATGTATGTGTACCTTTAGCGTGAGAGTCAACTTGTTATTTATTTTCAGACGGACGATGGACTTGTACTTAGATGGATGAGCTATTCTTTATGAATTTTCAGACGCATAATAATATTATACGATTTAATATTTGTATTTGTGAACCCCAGTTATCATGACCTGGATATTTAATCGAATGGTTTGTTTTGTGTTTAAAGAAAAAGAAAATTTCTCTCTACTTACCGTTCGTGCTATTTAAAAATGCTTTTAAAAATTCGGGTCGTGACAATGCATGTTTGAAGATAAATGTTAAAAAAATAGAAATCGCGTTGCGCACGATGAACACACGCGCGTTACACGTGGCCTTGATACGCGTAACTTGCAAACTCGACGCACACAAAATACATGGGCATCACTCGTTTGGCAGGCATCGCCGCCAAACAGCTATGCCGCCAGAAATGGTAGCGTGGCACTGTTGTTTCAGCTCGCCAAACCCTATCCATAATAGGGGTTTTAGGGCTATTTTTCATATCCAAACTTTATTTTCTCTATTTTTGGTCATTTTTATTCTGATTTAGTCCATCCAAAAGGCGTTTTTAACTAAATCGAGCATGTCCTGCGCAATGGAAGAGTTTATTCTTTAATTTGATCACTCTAGAGGGGAAAATGGTTTCGAGAAGGAAGAAGCATTGTCTGTCACCTATGAGCATGAAAAATGAGAATCGTCTCCAGAGAAGGGGAGATTCCGTCTATTACTTACGGGCACAGAGAGTGAGAAGTATCTCCGGGTAAAGGGATCTTCTGTCCTTCATAGACAGGTATGAAAAATGAGAAACATCTCCGAGCAAGGGGTTGCTCTGACCGTCACCTATGGGCACGAAAAGTGGGAAGTATTTCCGAGTAAGGGGATGTTTTGTCCGTCACCTACATGCATGAAAAGTGTGAAGTGTCTCCGGGTAAAAGGAGGTTTTGTTGGTCTCCTTCGAACATAAAAGAGTGAGGAGAGCTCTAGAAAAAGGGAGTGTATGTCTATCACCTTTGGGCAAAATAAGAGAAATGTGTTGGAACTAGAGGAGGCCCCGTCTGCCATCTTTGGACCTGAAGGGGAGGGCACCTTGAAGGAATGAGCAACTCTGAAAGCAGCTATTCTCAAAATATTAGGGGAGTGAGTGTTTCTAACTTTTCGATTTAATATAATTATCTAAATGTATGTAATAACTAAGATATATGTTATGCTCTAATCCGATTTGATGTGATATGCTCCCATCAGATCTCATGCGATTTATTCTGCTATGTGATAGAGCGAGATGTGTGATTGCGTTAGTGTTCTACTCCGCTCTATGATAGAACAAGATGTGTGATTGTGTTAGTGTTCTGATTGTGTTAGTGTTCTGCTCTGCTCTCTGATAGAGTGAGACGTGTGATGCCGCTGAGTTATTTGCTTCTGTTTGACTCGATGATTTATGAGATTTTCATATAATTCTGATTAAATATTCGTATATATGTATCTTAACATATATGATTTTGTGATGCATAATGTATGTAATAACCGTTAGGCAGAACTACGTTCAGATCTAATTATATTGGAATAATATTATGAATGTTATCCAATACGTACATAGGCCATCAATGGCAAAGCAACGTTGGCCCGATCCAAATTAATTATAACTATAAATTTTATTTTGACCTACATGCGAAGAGCTTTGAAGCATCGTTGTGTGTATAATCTAGTCTACGTATTGGGAAGGTTTGAAGCTCCTTCATGCGTAGATGAAGGTTATGCCTCTTGCACATAGCTGATGTTTCCTAGTTAAGGAAGAAAATTTTTATTTAAGATTTTCTAGACCCCGGCTCGGGTCGGCGCGTTACAAATAGAGAGAGTAAGAGGAGAGAGAGTGAATAGAGAGAGAAAAAAGAAAGAGGAGAGAGATGAGAGAAAGACAAGAGGAGAGACATAGTGAAGAGAGAGGAGAGGAGAGAGAGAGTGAAAGGAGAGAGAGGAGATAGAGAGTGTGAGAGAGAGAAGAGAGACGAGAGAGAGTGAAGAGAGAGATAGAGTAGACGTGAATATAAAAAATTTGACATGTACAAATATAGGGAGAGCGAGAGGGTCGCGGGACTCCGGCAGGAAAAGGAGGAGAGGAGAGAGAGCATGAGAATTTAATTTTTTTTGTAAATTTTTTATTATGTATTATATTTTATAAATTAAAAAATAAAATAAAATAAAAGTAGTAGCGATGCATAGGAATATGCACCACTAATATACTAGGTTAATTACGACGCTTATGTATTTGCATTGTTAGTACCTAAGCTATTAACGACATATATTTCTATGTGTCGCTAATACATTTTATTTTAATTTTTATTTTTAAAATTAAATATATAATAAAAAATCCTAAAAAAATTAATATTAAATTCCTCCACTCTTTCCTATCTCTTCCTTGGAGCTAGGGCTTATGTTGCCGCGCATGAGAGAGAGTGGAGGACAGAGAGATAGAGCGAGAGGGAGAGATAAGTGAGGAGAGAGAGAGAGAGAGGAGAGATAGAGTGAGACAGCGATAGGAGAGAGGAGAGACAGAGTGAGAGAGCGATAGGAGAGAGGAGGGAAGAGGAAGAGAGAGGATTATTTTATTATATATTATAGTTTAAAATAAAAAAAATAAAATAAAATGTATTAGCGATGCATATAACTATGCATCCCAAATAACTAGGGATTAGCAACACTTATTACTATGTGTCGCTAATACCTTGAAGTTTATTTATTTTTATTATTTTTAAAATACAATATATAATAAAATAAACCAAAAGAATTAAAATTAAATTCCCTACCCTCTCACCTCTCCTCCTAAGAGCCAAGGCTCATGCTAACACGCGTGAGAGAAAGAGAGGGGAGAGAAAGATAATAAAGGAGAGAGAAGAGAGAGAGCAGGTGGGTCGCTGGACTCTAGCAGGAGGAGGAGAGGGGAGAAAGCATGAGAATTTAATTTAATTTTTTATTTTTTTTATTATGTATTATATTTTAAAAATTATAAAAATAAAATATATAAAAAAAGGTATTAGCGACACATAGGAATATGCATTACTAGTACCCTAAGTATTAGTAATGGAAACTCATATGGGTCGCTAATTACTCTTATGTGTTGCTAATAAATTTTATTTTCTATTATTTTTTAAAATGTAATATATAATAAAAAAATTCCCAAAAAAATAAATTCAATTTGTCCACTCTCTCCCCTCTCCTCCTTAAGCCGGGATTGTATCTTGCCACACATGAGAGAGAGTGAAAGGGGAGAGAGAGAAGAGAGGGAGGGGAAGAGAGAGAGAGAGGAGAGAAGAGAGGGAAGAGAAGATAAGAGAGAGGGTAAAGGGAGAGGCGAGAGAAAAGAGAGAGGATTATTTTATTATATATTATAGTTTAAAAATAAAAAAATAAAGTAAAGTGTATTAGGGACGCATAGTCATATGCG
This sequence comes from Saururus chinensis, assembly GCA_035235625.1. Taxonomy (NCBI): domain Eukaryota; kingdom Viridiplantae; phylum Streptophyta; class Magnoliopsida; order Piperales; family Saururaceae; genus Saururus; species Saururus chinensis. The sequence continues at coordinate 12,011,846 of CP141150.1, forward strand.
TCGCTAATACGGTAGGTATTAGCGATGCATATAACTATGCATCCCAAATACATAGGGTATTAGCGACGCTTATTACTATGTGTCGCTAATACCTTCAAGTTTATTTATTTTTATTATTTTAAGATATAATATATAATAAAATAATCCAAAAAAAATTAAATTCTCTACCCTCTCACCTCTACTCCTAAGTGCCAATGCTCACGCTAACACCTGTGAGAGAGAGAGAGGAGGAGGAGAGAGAGCAAGAGGGTCGCTGGACTCCGACAGGAGAGTGGAGAGTGCAATGTGAATTTACTTTTAGTATGCGTCACTAATACCTAATATATTAGTGACAAATACTCCTATGCGTTGCTAATAAATTTTATTTTATTTAAATTTTTTTAAAATATAATATATAATATAAAATTTAAATTAAATTTCTCCACTCTCTCCCCTCTCCTCCTTGGAGCCGGGACTCATGTTGCTGCGGGAGAGAGAGAGTGGAGGACAGAGAGAGATGAAGAGAGAGGGAGAGAGAAGCGAGAAGAGAGAGGAGATAGAGAGAGTGAAAGGGGAGAGGATATATATAATGAGAGAGTGAGTAAGTGAGAGGAGACACAGAGGAGGTGAAAAGAGAGAGAGGATAGAGTGGAGGGAGAGAAAAAAGAGAGGAGATAGTGAAAGGAGAGAGAGGAGATAGAGAGAGAGTGACAAAAGAGAGAAGGTGAAGAGAAGAAGGTGGAGAGAGAAGAGAGTGGTTAGAGAGAGATTGAGAGGAGAGAGAGAGAGAGAGGGAGAGAGAGAAGAGAGGAGAGCTAGAGGAAAGAGAGAAGAGAGGAATAGATTGAGAAAAGAGAGAGAAGGGGGAGAGAGGAAAGAGAGAGGGGAGAGAGTGAGAGGAGAGGGGAGGGAGAGGAAAAAAAATATTTAAAAAAATATATTTTAGCCTATTTGCAACACTTACAATAAGTGTTGCAAACAATAGTAATAGTGGTGACGCTAAATTAGAATTGTCGCAATTGTTAACAGTAGTATTTGTGACACTCGGGGTATTAACAGTTGCGACGCTTTTTAGAAACGTCGCGACTATTATAACTATTTGTGAAGCTCTCAAGTGAGTGTTGCAAATAGGATAATTTTTTTAAATACTCATTTTTTCTCTCCTCTCTCTCTCCTCTCATTTTTATTATTAGCGACATTTAGATTTAAACGTCGTTAATGTTACCTTAGTAGAGACGTTTATATGTAAATGTCGCTACAAAAGTAAGAATAACAATATTTTATTGTAAAACGTCACTGATACAGTTATTTGAAACAGTGTTGTAGGCAAAATTTTACCAAGGCCGCACTAAAATCCCCCTTCCCCACTCCTTCTACCTTGACCCCACAGTCAGCTGTCGCTGCCGTCTTGTGGTCGCTGCCATCCTCTGTGCCCACTCCTTCCCCCTCTCTACTCCCCCTTTCTCTCCTCCTCCAGTCCCCTCTCTCCTTCCAATCGGAGGAGGGCCTACAAGAGCTAAATTCTGGCTCCCTGCCTCCTTCACCCTTGCTTAGGGGGCTTTGTTCTCTCCCCCCTCCTTACTGCCCGCCCGCCCCCCGCTCCACTGTCCTGCCCCTCCTCTGCTTCGTCTAGTTGAAGGAGGTGGCGCTCTAGCCCCTTCAGACACAATCCGGCTTCCCCCCAAGCCACAACTTGGCTCCCCCCCACGGTCCCCCCCTCTTCCCTCTCCCGCCATCCCACCACTTGCGGATGAATTTTTTTTTCAATTTTTTTTATTAGCGACGCTATTTAGTATAGCCCTAAAATATTTTTTAATTTTCTTAAATTATTTTTTGAAGTTATTAGCAACACTCTTTATTAGCGTCGCTAATAGCATTACAATAATTTATTTCAATTTTCTTAAGTTATTAGTGATGCTCATAAAGAGCATTGCTTAATAGAGTTAGTATATATTTTTTAATTTTCTTATTAAATATATTTTTTAATTTTTTATGTTATTAGAGATAAATTTCTGTTTCACTAATAAGCATTTACGATGGGACTTTTTTCTACTCAATTAGTAAAAAAATTTAAGTGTCTATAATAGTCATTAATGATATTTTTATAACTATTAATAACACTTAAAAGCATTACTAATAGCCATTTTTCTTGTAGTGAATGGAAGATCTCCATCTTTCCCTCTTTCATCCTTGGTATGCCGTGGGTGGCATGCATAGAAGAAGAAGGTAACTCGTTGGTGGTTTGTGCACCTTAAGATGAGGATTTACTTGAGGAGATCTCTTCCATTCCATATACTATGGTTTGTGGTGATTTCATATCCAAAGAAGTAATTACCATCCCCTCTCATGTAATTGAATTATGATAGGAAAAGGTCGTACTTTTTCCTTGTGGGTGCTTAGGTCATGTCCTTGGGGCTTAGCCTGTAAAAATCACTATATATTTTTCCATGTTATGATTTTTTTTTTCAACGAAATCATTTTTTGTGGGATTAGAATGGAATAGCTCGACCTCACCCCAAGGCTTCCGCAGGAGAGTTGGGATTGGAAAGTTTTTCATCTGCGGATGGCAGTTTTGTAATTTCATAATACAGGAGCTATCCAATTAATTAGTCGAGCAAGCCAGACCCCAGGTGGAGTGGCAGGGTCAACCCTAAGAAGCTTTCCCACTCTCAATGGCAAAGCTGTAAATATAAATACACAAGAAAAAGATCTGGCGAGGTTTGAAGTGCGAACCTTATAGGCTTCTGCCACCACCAGCTGCCCGTCCGGCGAGAAAGCCAGCCCCAAAGGCCGGCCGCCCACGTACGCCCAGTTCTCCACCACCGGGTCGGATCCGTTTATGCTGACCCGCTTAATCCAGCCGTCGGAGCAGCCCGTGTACAGGCGCCCTTCCTCTGGTTGGTAGGCCAGGTCCTCGGGGCCGGGCAGCAGCCCCTCCCCCAGCTTCTGGGACACCGAGGCCAGGCGGTCGTTGCTCGCCGGGAACTTCAGGGTGGCCCAGTTGTCGTAGCTCGGCACCGGGGCCGGGTCGAACTCCTCGGCCAGGAAGATGGCGATTGCGATGGCCACCAGAGCCACCAGAAAAAGGGAGATCCCGACCCGCGAGACCCAACCCTCGGTCGCCATCTTTTCTTCTGTGCTCGTCTGGGACGGGTGTTGGAAGAAGGCGGACTTAAATAAGATGAAGCTGGATGACGGACGGGATGGTTAGCCTACGTCGGTCTTTCAAGAAGATGACGGACGGAATGGTCAGCCCACAAATCCCCATCGTGTACTCGAATTGTGGGCCCTATTAATTAATGATTTGTTGGGAATGCTATATCTAAAAGTGCTAACGAGCCGAGTCAGAATCGAGTTTTGAAATTTTTGAACTCGAACTCGATTTTTAAAAGCTCGGCTCGAGCTCGATTAAATAGCTCGAATCTTAACTCGAGCTCGGTTAGGCCAAAAACTCAAAGCTTGATTTAAACTCGAGTTCAAAAATTTACTATAGTAGTTTGAACTTGTGTTTGAATAGAGCTCGAATCCCATTTATAACCCAAATTATTTTTCTCTTTAAAAAACTATATCAATTTAAAGAAACACATCAACATAATTATAAAAATAAAAAAGATTATAACAGCTATAATTTCATTCTATTAAAGTTGTAAATATCACTTCAAAATCTATGACTAAGGACTTTAGGGCTCCATTTGCTAACTTAGTTATCACTTAGGTAAGCCGTAAGCGCCGTAAGAGGATTCAGGAAGACCCACCGGTCCAGTTGGTCCCAAACCGTAGACCAACCAGTCCGATGGTCCATTTTTTTCTCATTTTATACATTTGGGCCTAAGTAAAATAGAGGTTCAAATATCTATCTTTTATAATTTTTGTGATATATATATATATATATATATATATATATATATATATTATTAACCGGTACAAAATAATTTTCTTTGGTAGAAAAGATTTACTTGTTTTAATTCCAATATATGACTTCGATCTTTGTCTTCGTTTAACTCTAGAGAGCTTTGAATTCGACCAGACTGGGCTCTCTGAGAACATCATTAGATGGTTAGCAGCTAGAACAAAATAAGAGTTGTATGGAGGTTAACAAGCATAGGATTGAATGAATTGAAATGCAGATAGGATAGATGGTAGGGCTAGGGTCCCAAACCTTGCCTAGCACTGAAGGTGAAGGCCTTGTTCTGTAGGGTATGGCCTGGGACAGTGGAGAAATAGAATAAGATGTTTGCCTACCTACTTGGTTCGAATGAAATAGATAGATTAAAGGAATATAATCCATGTAGTTATTATGCCACTTTGGATGGTCTTGGTTCGGACGAGATACATGGAAAACCATTAGATCAATAACTGGGGTAATTTCCTTCCCACTCTGAGGAAGGTTAATCTGGATCGCTGGGAACTTGTATTAGAGAAGTAGATGGCTCGGCTCCACTGGGAGATGGTAAATTATACGCGCCGTCAAATGGATAGGAAGTAGATTGCTTAATAGCTTACCTAGGATATAAAATAATATACATGTGCCAGTGCATCGTTGATCATTGATGTCGTTTCATATGAAACAAAATATCATTGGAAAATATATGTATGTATAAATATATTTCTTAATAGACATTCATGTATATGTATTATTAGGAAATTGTTCATATGTGTCTTGTGCATCGCCAGTCGTCAAATTGATATGTGATAGCTCGCATATAATATAAAAGGGATTTGGTGGTTGCTTTATCAAAGACTAACCGCCCTAAAATGGCAAGATGACTATTGCACACTTGTTGGCAAGCACCAAGTGCAGACATGACATTTATAATATTTGTATTTGTATATATAGTATTGATATGAATTTAAAATCTATAAAATTATATAATTTATTCTATATAATTTACTCATTATATTGCAGTCAATGTTATAGAGTTGGAGCCTCGGCTATGCAAGTGTGTGAAGGAGTTTTGACAGAGTCAAGAGACTCAACACATTACAAATCACAAGCAAAACTTTTGGACCTATAATTGACTATTTATTTTATGGTTTATAAATATAGGGGAGGAGCCAATGGTTTATTCTATTAAATTATATTTTTTAGTGGTCGTGACTCGTGACTGAAACTTTATATTTATATATATATATATATATATATATATAGAGAGAGAGAGAGAGAGAGAGAGAGAGAGAGTGAGTGAGAGTGAGAGAGAATCAATTAGTGATTTAGTAGTTACTAAGAGAAGTACAATCATATACACATAAGCAAAAGAGATGTAAAAACTTTAAATTAATAGATAGAAATCTAGACTTAGTTCCTAGATATACTTAATAGGCAAAATCTAGATATAGTTCACTAGCTCTCTAATTCTAGACCAATATGATTAGTTAAATTAAGACTATGCAAGTAGAATTACATATTTATATTTATTAGGATTAGAATGATTAAATATAGTATTTAAAATTTTAATAATATATATTATATAGATGAGTAAGGGTATAATAGGAGTAAAATAATTTTTCATACCTAGATTCTCAATTTTATTAGTAGTAGGATTTATATTTATTTTAAATATAATAGCAAATATGGATATTACATACTATAATATATAATATATTATATATCATATATGGGAAAAGTTAATATGAGCCCGAGCGCACGCCGGCACGCGTGAGCCCGGGCTCATATAAACGGGACTCATCATATATTAATGTATATATAGTATATATATTTTTATAAAAGAACATAGAATATTTTGGGTACATAAAAGGTGAAAGTTAAAAAATTTATATAATATGGGTATAATAGGTAAGAAGTAATATATAACAAATCGAGTCGAGCTCGAGCCGAGCTTCGAGTTGATCTCGAGTTGAATCGATCAGGTTTTGAGTCGAGTCGATTCGAGCTAACCCATGTTCGAGATCGACTTGTTTATTTTCGAGTTCAAACCGAGCTCGAGTTGAGCTCCATTCGAGCCAAGCCAAATTCGAGTCGAATCGAGCCAAGCCGAGCCTGTTCAGCTCGATGAGCTGGCTCGACTAGTTATCACCCTTAGCTGTATTTGCCATAAATATAGATACGAGTTGATGATATATTTGATATGTGCCAAATTGAACATGAATTTTTTAAGGGAAATTTATTTAAATAATAATTAAAAAAATTATTTACCACTTTGGACCATATTTCCCAAAGTGGTGTTCTTTTTTGCCACACAGGCTAGTTGGCGCCTACATGACTTTTTTTAAAATTTTTTAGTTAATTTCGTCGTTTAGAAGGACAAAATTAGGTTTAAGTTGATTTCGTCCTTCTAAACGACGAAATCGGTTTAACATCTTAAAAAGACTTGACCCGATTTCGTCCTTTAGAAGGACGAAATCAACTTAAACATGATTTCGTCCTTCTAAACGAAGAAATCGTGACACTTTTGTGGTATATGTATTGTTTTATGTTAAAATCAATTTATGTGTAGGATTTTGGTTATGTCGACCATTTTCTTTTTGTGTAGAAAATGTGTGTTTCTCTTAGTTGTAGCATGTTCTTACTTCATTTGACGGGCTAATTGTCCATGTTGACTTGTGTATCTTTGGTTGCATGTTTGTTATCATTCTGCATCATTCAATTAATTCTTTTCTATTTTAGTTTTGTAGCTTCAATTCTAGTAGTTGAAAATTCTTGGAGAGGTTGCTCTTTTTCATTTCTGCTTAGTGAGCTGTTTTGCTATATTTGACCCTCATGTTTCTATATCTGCTAAGCACTTACATCGTCATTCCCACCATCATCTGATACAGAAAAATTAGGAAGACAACTTCAGTTTTGCACTATTTATTTTATCTTCATCTTTTTGTATCGGTTTGTCCTTGTCTATCTATTCTTAATTCTTCTAGGTAGGGTTACTGCTACGGAAAGTTTGAACAAGCAGATTCATTGTGTCCATTTTTTTTGTTAGTGCATTAGAGCCCTGAAATTTGGCTCATTTTCTTGTTGGTCATTTTCATTTAGTGCAGCCCCGGACATTAATGTGAATGTGCAGCATTAATGGCAAAACTAAAGTGAATGTGCAACATTAATTGCAACAATGCTGCCACATTGGAGAAGGGTAACGATCAGGTGATTTCGTCCTTTTTTAACTACAAAAACACTTACACGCATTTGGAGCTACTATGATAAAAAATACATATAGTGAACATAACTACAAAATTTAATTCTTTTAAATCCTTCGTATCCACCCTCTTCCTCCTCCCCACCTCTATGGGATGTATCCCCTCCAAATACAGGTCACTGTTGAGCTCCACCCATTTCCCCGTCCATGCCCACCTCCCCCTCGCCCCTCTCCGGCCCCGACCTTGATCCCAACAACCTAGACCCAGACCTAGAGAGCTTCCTCTCCAACCCGACGGAGCTCGATACTCCAGACTCCGGTGACGAGGACTCATATTCCTTGCTTTCGAGTTTCTCCGTCCCCCCTCCCATCCGCACCTCCCCTCCTTACCTCCTCTAGGCTTCCCCCAAAAATTCTACCCCAACTCCAAGTCCGACTCCTCTTCCCTCCCTACCCTCCTCTCCTTCAACTAGGACCATGACTACTTCGCCGCTGGCACAGACCACAGCTTCCGCATCTATAACTACCCTTCTGCGAGATCTTCCATCGGGATTTGACCACAACTCCGGCGCCCCCGGATCTAGCATTAGCGTCGTCGAGATGCTCTTTCGTTGCAACATCCTCACTCTAGTCAGCCCGACGATGCCAGCGAGATCATGCAGACATCTATCCGGTAGAGCAACGATAGCTCCATGCACAACTCAGAACATTAATTTTTTTTTAAAAAGTGCATGGAACATTAATTTTGCACTGTAAGTGTCGCGATTTCGTCATTTAGAAGGACAAAATCAGGTTTAAGTTGATTTCGTCCTTCTAAATGAAAACAATCAGGTCAAGTCTTTTTAAGACATTAAACCGACTGATTTCGTCCTTCTAAGCCACGAAATCAGCTAAAAAATTAAAAAAAAAAGCCACGCAGGTGCTAGCTGCTTGGCTGGTGCTTGCGTGGCAAAAATGAACACCACTTTGGGAAATATTTCCCAAAGTGGTTTAAAGTGGTAAATATTTTGTTTTTAATTATTATTTAAATAATTTTCCCATTTTTTAATATATATGAAAAAATATTATAATTAATAATATATTATTATAATATTATTTTTAAAATATAATAAGCTAGAAAGTTGTATTGGCTAATATGAGTATTCTAAAATAAATTTATATTAGAACTTCCTCTTTCCCATATATTAAAAGTTTTAAAATTTATTTATTTTAAAACTAAATAAGATGTTTAACTTGAGTCATAATTAGATGTTTAATTAAATCTATGCTTGTTGAGCACTATATTTAGGGAAAATAATAATATAAATTATATGAACCCACCTGTATTGTTCTCATATAATTTTTTAAAAATTATTTTTAATAAAAAAATATTATCATCTTTAAACCTTCTAAGAAGTTAGGTTTGAAACATGTTTTTATTTTAAAAAAAAATTAAATTTTTATAAAAAAATAAATTAAATAAGTATCGATAGTTATCAGGTGTATTGATATAGTTGACTAGTATGTGTTAATTTTTGTTTGGAACACGTATTGCCCCCGTACCCATATTGGTCTCAACTGATACAGGTGTGTATCAGCCCATATGCACCTGAATTGGCCAATACAGCCTTCCAAGTCCAGTGGGTTTATATTATCACTCAATAAAAAAAATGCAATGTAAATGCCTACATTCTTTAAAAGTAAAAAAAAATTGACAAACATTTCTATGGGATTTTTAAAAGAACATTGTTATTTCTACTCCAATAAAACCTCAGTACACCCCAAAGAAAAAGAACGCATATTGAGACTTTATTGGGGGCAATAGTGACATTATACCAAATTGGCTACAAAACCGTGTGAAAGCCAATGAAAATGCCAAAGACTTTATTTTTACAGTAGGTGGTGGTTGATTAGGGATTCACTTAGGTGTGAGTGCCTCACAGCCAATGAGAGCACATGTCAGCTCACAACAAATTCCTTTGAGTGCCCAATAAGCCACATACGAGTGTAAACATACACGACAAACTTAAACATTCTAGTGGGCCCTGTTTAGTGGTTACATCCTGCACTTAGATTTATACCCGTGTGTGGCTTATTGGGCATTCATAACTAAGGCTGGAAATTGGGTCGGGTCAGGTCAAATTTGGTCAGGTTGGCCTTAATTTTAATTGACATTTTCATAGGCTTTCACACATGTTTTGTAGCCAATTTGGTATAAGTGCCTCACATTTGGTATAATGTCGCTATTGCCCCCAATAAAGTCACAATACGTGCGTTCCTTTTCTTTGGGGTGTACTTTTTTCCTAACCCTACTTAATTTGGGCCAGGTAGGGTATGTAGGTAACCCTACTTTTTTTCCTCAAATTTTTTTGTTAGACTTGTACTTTATACCTTCTTTTCGCAAAAATTAAACACAAAATAAATTTAAATGCATTACAACATTATTTTGTAATGTTTGGTTCTTTGGCTGATTTGTGACTTGACACATTTTTGTAGTAGCCTTTAACGAAGACCTTAGAGGTATAATATTGCTTTTCTTCCATTCTATGAGAAGGATAACAAAATAGACCTTCAACCTTTGTTTACTCAAGATCAGACCACTTAGCTTGATAACTCACATACAAACACAAAACAGATTAAACATCATTTCTTCGATGGTTAGAGAGCCTTTAACGAAGACCTTAGAGGTATAATATTGCTTTTCTTCCATTCTATGAGAAGGATAACAAAATAGACCTTCAACCTTTGTTTACTCAAGATCAGACCACTTAGCTTGATAACTCACATACAAACACAAAACAGATTAAACATCATTTCTTCGATGGTTAGAGAGGATCATGTGATTCAGCATGTCTTAATTTTGAAAATTCTTGTAATTGCTTATATGTGGCTGCTCCTAGTCTACCCTCCTCAATAGCCAATGACACTTGTTTATAATTTCCCTCCTCTGAAAATTGTCCCTCATGAGTGTTATCATTTGCCTTTTTGGTTGCATGTTCCCAACAAGCTCTCTATTATGACTGTCAGCTTAGTGTGTGATGTGTCCTACCGAAGGAGAGAGGATGAGTAATAAACTCGTGTGGTTTTTTATTATTATTTGTAATCGGGTAAAAGTTGGGTTGGCCAAGTTGTGTGGGTTAGGTTCGACCTGACCCTAAATCCAAAACGGGTCAAGAGCCTAAACCCTCACCCTGACCCTACCTATAGTCAAGTCAGGTGAAGGGTTAGGCAGGTCAGGTTGGATTTTCCCAACCCTACTCATAACAACTCGATCGTATGTAAGAAGTCCCCATTTGCAAATTTCCCATCGTCTCTTCCATCTAGTTTCACCTCTTTTGTCTAGGGGTGTTTACGGACGGATATGGATGCAAACAGGGGGTGTTTATGCTCGTCCACCAGATTAGGACACTTTGTCCATGTTTGCCGGTGTCTACATGGGACATGTAGGACACTATATATGTATCTGTCTTCCATTGTTTGTGCTAGATTCAGATGGATATGGACAGTAAACTAGTATTTCCCTTCTCAATGTCCTCCTTGATATCAACTTGTTTTTACCATGTTACTGAAGGCGTGATAAAAACTGCATATAACAAATTTAAGGACCAACAAAGATGAAACATACACATAATTGTTTGCTGGAACTATTTGGGGGGGGGGGGGGGGGGGGGGTTACTTACATAAAAGAGTTTTTGAATCAAACGATCTTATCACTAAGTTCAAGGAGGTTTAATATGCAGGATTGTGTTTTCTTATGCTATTCTAATTTCCTTAAATTAAGGTATTTTAACAAGTAAACATGTCAATGATAATAATTTCCAAGTCTAAGGAGCAAAAAAAATGTTCCCAGTAAGGAAATGTGACAAAAATATCTCTATGAAGCCTTAGGTTTCCTTCTCAACACGACTGTTTTAATGTATGACACAATCAATTTGCACTATAAAACATACATCTACTTTACCAAACATTAGATACACATCAGTTATCAACAAAATCTAACACTTCAATAGCAGACATCACAAGACAATGAAAGGAACAAAGAATGCCTCAAATTGGGCCATAAAACTACATCCAGCACTTCCTCCCCACCAAAATCTGATTCAATTGTTCTTCACTACTTTTGGAGGAACACTCCCACCTCAGCCCAATTAATAGCGGTAAAAGAACAAAAACAAGAAGTACAAAATTGCACAAAACAAAATTTTCACCCTACATCACAATCACAATTAGCTGGAGCAGTTTAAGGGCACAACCCATTTATCTGATTCTAATCATTCAAAAGATGTGAAGAGTGATCTATTAACAAAAATGATCAAATCGAACCACCAACTATGAAGATTTTTTTGTTTCTTTACTTCAAAATTGAAGTATTAATTTTCTGACCCTTCAAGAGTTTTGATCATCAAATAGTGCTTGGGAGCTAAAGCAAAGACAACTTTGTTTATATCATCTGAAATGACTACCAAAACATCATATCACTAGAACATTTCTCTTCCCTTGAAACATTTGACACAAAAAAATCCTTTAATTCTCAATTTAATCCTAGCAAAATTGCTCAAATCTAGCAATTGGAAGTTTCCCATTTATTTGCATTCCCAGCCCTTTCACTAATAAGTTTTAGAACATACTTCAAATTGGTTGCAGTTGACCCAAAGTTACCAATTGCTCATGAAGAATTGACAGTAGTCAACATCTAATCTCTCACCATGAAATGAAGGGTATATATATAGTAAATATAGGAGAAAAACCCACCTAGATATATAGATGTACCACAACCAAGTACAGTTGTTAAATGAGAGCTATATAAAAATGGTGTGACTATTTTTATGATAAAAAAAATGAATATGAGCTTCAATATTAGAACATCTCATGATAGAACTAATGTAAATCCAAAAAAATTAAGCAAGAAGACGCTGAACAAGAAAATCAAGATGATTCCTAACCTCCACAAAACCAAGGGCCTCATTCTTAAGCAACTAAGTGTTCATCTTCATCTTCATCTTCTGAGATCATCTTAAAAATTCTTAAATCAATAACTTGTTCACCCTCAAATACCTCATATGATACACCTTAATCATAACAAATCATAAAACGACACAAATTACTCTTTAGAAATGAGAAACACATAAGTAAATTAAATATTTTTAAAAAATTACCTTCAAACTTAGTCTTCAGCCAACTTTATGCACATATTAACTTTTGCACCATCTCCGTGCTCCTTAGACATATTAACTTGATGGGTCAATAATTCTTCCAACCATATTAAATGTCGACTCCGATGCCACAGGTAGACAAAGGAGTAACTAAGATATCTTTTGCCATTTTTGCCAAAATGGGATATTTTGGAGCAAACTTTTTCCACTAAGCCAAAACATTAAAAGTATTACCGAATGGATCTTTGAGAATAAGCACTTCCAAATACAACTCATATTCAACTTTTGATATTTTGTCTTGATGAGATATCTTCCATATACTTATTAAACCTATTCCAAAAAGTGGCATCAAATCTACGACTAGAGAATGAAGACCTCTCACTACTAATGGACGTTTGACTACTTGCAATTATACCATCAAAATCACTTGATCCCACTACCCGTGAAACATATTCATCAAAAAGTTTTTTCAAATCATCATGAACTCCATTAGCTTTCATTTGACCAAGTTGTTCACCATAAATCATAGTAAAATAACACTCAACCACTTTCATTTTCAACCTAGGATCTAAAATGGAAGCTATTGTCAACACCATATGATAATAATTCCAATACTTCTCAAATTTCACAACCATTTTAGTCTCCATGGATGAAATGAATCTATTAATATCAATGCACCACTTATCCAACAAGATAATGAAATCACAAATTCTACCAAAAAACATGTTTGAAGTAAGATATTTGGTGTTGGAGAAAAGCTCGGTTAATTCATAAAACACTTCTAAGCAATCATTCACCATCCTCACATTTTCCCACTCTTGTACTGAAGGCTCAAAAGTATATTGAGAATTTATTAAGCTATATGAGCTGACACAACCTTAAACTTTAGCGCAACATCAAACATCATATATGTTGAATTTCATCTTGTAGGAACATTGAGAGCCAATTTCTTTTTTCTTTTTGGCACCTAAAGCTATATGGAATGTGTAGAAATTTTGTGATCTTTGAGGAGAAGATTTCACATACCTCACACTTTCGCATATATTTTCCACAATTTCTCGATTCATATCTAATCTATCTTGAACAATCAAGTTGAGAATGTGTGGTGCAACGCATATGAAAAACTTCACCATTAAATACAAGAAATCCCCTATATAATAGATCATGTTTTAACTTAAGCCGCAACATCATTTGCACTACAATTGTCCAAAGCAACGCTAAATAGTTAAGTCTCAATGTTCCATTCAACACATTTTTCATAAAGCATTTTAGCAATGCATTCACCAGCATGATGTGATTCAACCATGCAAAAGTTAAGCACTAGACCCTATAACCATTTCTCCTGATTCGCCTAAAGAGTGAACGGGTAGGAAACATGGTGTAAGTGGGATAGGACGACATGTGACTTATTAGCAAAAGTAGGACTCTTAATGCTTATATTTACTAAATCTTTAGTTGGTGTGTATGGCTATGGCACATGAGTACCAATTTGTTAAGATTTGTTGTATATTGTGTGATCTAGACATAAACTCAGGTGAGACCCTATTTGGTTTGTGATGTGATTTAACCTTGAATGCTATAGGAATCTGATTTAAATATTATTAGTATATTTGAAAAACAAGTGGTTTACACCCTAAGATATCTTGTCGAAGTTTTGACAAAAAATTTAAAATTTTATTTTCATTAATGGAGATATGGAAAAATGAATCTAAATATATCTTGGCATGACAATCATGAAGCTTACTTCAGGAATAAGTATTGGTATAAAGGAGATTACTTCAAGAGTGAATAAGGTACCATGATAAATTACTAAAACACCCTTGCAAGATAAAAATGAAGGACTTGGAATCTAGGGTACTTTGATTAATATCCCCAAGCAAATTGGGATGGAAGAGAAGAGGGGTTTGAAGCTCCTCCATAAATAGGGGTGGGGAAGGACAAGAGAGAACGACAAAGAGAGAGAGAGAGAGAGAGAGAGAGAGAGAGGGATGGCAGTCTATTGACATGGGGTCCGACATGTTGAAGGCACAACTACAAAACTGCCACATTGCAAACTTCACTTGGTGGGTTTCCTTCTCATATAAATATGGTGAGATGGGATTGGAAATAAAAACCTAGCTATTTTAGGAGGTGGCCAGAGCTTCAGAGGGATGGAATTTCATATATTTGAGATCTAAGATGAGGATAATACAGATCCAAAGGAGGAGAAGCCGTAGGAGGAGATGCAAAACAAGAGGACCAACAAAATCAAGCTAAAATTATTGTCTATCAATAATGCTTGAGTTATTGTGTTTTCAAGCATGTTATGCAAATAAAAGATGAATTTTGGTGAGGTCTCTATGCATAAATGAGTTTAACCTTAAAAGCTAAAGCCTAGAGAAAGATTTTATGTTTGAATATTTTAAAGGTATTTTGGAAATTATGACTCCTCATTAAGGCAAGCCTATCAAAGGACAACGGATTATAGATTGACCTTTTGAATAGGGTCTCGGTAGAGAAATAACACAAGAAAATGAAGAAATCAAAGTAGAAGAGAAGGAAGAGCTCCAAGTGAATGACTCTAGGAGTTAATTTAAGGTCAAATAGATAGTAATTAATCCTAAGAGAGTGAATCATCTGACCTTCAACAGGTTCACTATGGCTTGTTAATAGGTGTCAGCAAAGACCTAGGGGTTGTGGACACAGCTGGTGTGTGACTTGTCCTTCGGGTTATCGACTAAGGAGTTGATAGAGTCGAGAGACTTCTAACATACCTACTTTTCCAAAAATCCTAAAAAATTCACTATGATTTCTCACAAAAAATTTCCCTAATAAAGAAAGAGATTTGTTAAAAATTACTTGATGTTCTAGGGCAAATTTGAAGCAAGGGAGGGGGCGATGAGTGACTAATGAATGGGGTAGAAGTAGCATAGGGGAAAATGTACCAATCCTCACATGACGCGAAATATAGATATATACTCCCATTACTTTGGATTATTACACTGATAGCCTTCGTGTTGAAAGCTACATCCGATGAAACTATACCTTGCCGTCTTGCTCTTAAATTGGATATCAGAGTGCCCAAAGGGAATAAGAAATGGAAAGTATAAATTAACATCCAAAACTTCTTAATACTCCCTCCTTACATTAATAGCTTAATTTGGTAAAAAAGTTTATTCTATATTAATAGCATCATTTTGTTTAATTTAAGTAGTTGGGTACTTAAAAAAGAGTATCATAAGCTTATTTTCCCTTCTCTTAGATATGAGTTTTACCATTTAATAAGAACTATAATTTTTCTAAAAATACCTATTAATATTAAAAGGATAGAGTAATAAATAATCCAGTGGCTTAATGATAGAGGACCAAATTGGAGGGGAATCACCAACAATAGAATATGATAGCCGGTTGACATACAAGATAAGCTGTTGTAGAGAAGACGATACCAAAAATGAGAAAGAAGGTGACTGTGGACCACGAGAGTTAAGGCATGTTTCAACAACATGGTGGTGTTCTCTCTGTCAACACCATTTTTCTTGGGCATCCCTGGGCAGGACATTTGATGACGAATGTTATTTGCAAAATATGAATTTATTACAAATTCACCTCCTCCATTAGATTGAATGATTTTAACTTTGGAATCAACATCAAATTTATGCTTCAAGGGATAGTAACACTGAAATCGACCTTGACTGTAGATAAGAATGAAGGCAGTAGCTTTCCATACATGCAACAGGGGCTGGTCCCAACTACCACTATCGTTGACATTAGTCTCCCCACTCCATTTTGAAGCGGTGCAACTAAACCAAAATTTTCTTTTTGTAACATTGTTATATATTTATATTTAACTATGACATTATTTTCTATATATTTTTAACAAAAATATTTTGCATTTGTATAAAAATATATAATATAATATTAATGTACATATCAATTAATATCATGTTTTTATTCATAATTATATTATATTAAGTGAATACTTTATTTTTTATATAATGCAATTGGAATTTTCTTTTACATAATGTAATTGGCGTTTCCTTTTCCAGCTCTGGAGGAAAAAACGAATGCCACATCTGAGATGCATTGGCCTGGACAGTCCTGGGACTATGTTCGTTATGTTCGTAGTTGTAGCACACTAAGTGCACGCATAAAAGTAAAGGAAGAAGAAGAATGAGGGTGGCATGCTATGGAGTTGAATGCCCTCAACACATAGAGGGGTGGTGTTTTAAGCGCACCTCCCCTTTCCCATAATGTAAGCACACCGTATCTGTAACATATATGCACATGTGTACGCCTTAGCATGTGTCATAGCACTTTGCTTGTTGCTTTGTGACACCCCAAACTCGTCCAGCCCAATTTATCTTCAATTTGTCATTTGTTTTCGTCGTGAACTGTAAAATACTGATAGTTGGGATTCTCCGAGTGAACTAAGTGCATGTATTTAAGTCTCTCCACCAATTAAGCACGTTATACTTGGTTTGGCAATTTAAAGACAAATCACGCTAATACTCCCTCTGTCCTATATTACTAGCTACATTTACAAAAAAAAATGGGTTTTACTTAATGGTCAAACCCACATCTATGAGAAGAAAAAATAAACTTATGATATTCTTTTTAAAGTACTCAAGCACTTATATTTAACAAAATGAACTATTAATATGAAACACATGTTTTTGCCCGATGGGCTATTAGTTTTTACAGTGGGAGTAGTATTTAGCTATTTATATATTTATTCCTTTACATGTTCTTTTGCTTGAAGTGATCAGCTAAGAGCCATCACCACAATAGCTGAATTATTCCCTACCTGCATCATCTCCACCATGCGGAAGGAGGTGGGCCACAGCCATGCCATCTTCTTCGCTGATTGCTCCCCGTCTCTGCCTTCTTCCCATCAAGATACATTCAACACCTACCTCTCTCTGTCTTCTCTCTATCTTCCAATCCATATCCGTCTCCCTCTTATCCCTCTTCTCCTAGACTTTCTCAGCCTGTCCATCTCCTGCCGCTTCTGCCATACCCTTCACTACAAAGTTGCTGCACCTGCTCCATTATCATGCTAGTGAACCACTTTATTGTACGAAAACAGAACTATGAATGTTAATAGCAACGACTTCTTACTACACTACTCTAAGCAAGAAATTGCAAGATACACTCCACCCTGCCTTATCTTTACTAACAGTCCAATTATACTTTTGAAGTCAAGAACTAACTTCTAATATAACTTGTCAAAATGAATCCCTACCCTTCCATATTGTAGGAAACTTATTACTTGTCGATAGTCTCCAAATATCTTTTGAACGAAATTCTCTGCCAATTTCCGACAAGAGCATTGCGTAGTTAAGAAAGGTACATTGAGAGAACTAGGATTTAATAAATTCATCACGACTAGTTCAAAATTTCCTAATAAAATTTCCTTTGCCTCATATTAAACTATTAGTAGCTTTATTTTAAAAAAAATATTTGGCCCATATTAATAACTCTATTTGGCTCAATTTAAGTGGAAGTGTACCTAATAAATGCCTCAAAAGCTATTTTCTATTCTCTTAACGTAGGCCCCTCTATTTAATACTAATTTGAAGCTATTAATATAGTACAGAAAGAATATAATTTATCAGAGGAAAAGAGGATAAAATTCATGTTAATAAGATGATTAGGAAAGATCACTAGGATTTTATTTTTAAATGATCCGTCTAGGGCACGTCCAAAGTATCCATGTTTAATCTAAACCAATCGAAAGTCACACTTATTCGGCTGCTATTTTGATTATAGAAAAAATTGATGTTTCAATAAATCATCGAAGAGACCATATGAAGTCAAAAAGTTGGCGAGGAGAAAAACGCTTAGTTAAAATGTCACAGTAGATTGACTTCAATAGGAAGACATGTAGAAAGGGGCACATATACCAAGGAAGAATAATAGCAATCCATAAAGTGCACATTTGATTGAATTCCCTTCTTTTGAGAATGTCAGCAAGCTTAAAGATGCCAATGCACAAATTCTGATAGATTCATGCTGCATGTTTCAATCAGTTCTCTTTTATGGATACCATTCCTCCTTACAACAAGCAGAAAGCAAGACAAAGCACATTATTTATGTCTTAAATTAAAAGAGCTAGCCAAACGTCATCTTCTACAAGTTGGCCCCTTGACCATCTTATCCACTACGCCGAGAACTGGACCACACAATCAAATTGTTCGACCATAAACCAGTTCCTAGGTTGGGTTCTGTATACATTCAAACACCGCTTGCATAGGGGGATAAACATACAAATGTGAACCACCACAATGAGAATATATTCCAGTCGTGTCATCCCAGAGGATTAAGATGGAATGCTGGAACGTAAGGTCTCAAGCCCACACTGTCTTTTCTTAAGCTATAAATAGGATCACCACTCGCCCCTTCTCATTGTGGTGAGGCATTTGGTGTAGAAGAGATATCTTACATGAAAGCAAGAGTCTGTCTTGGATAAGCCAAGGATGACTTGCCTTCATCCTCCTGATCTGGGTTCTTAGAGATTGTTGCGCACTCTCTTGAAAGCCCTTTTCCATGGTTTGTAGGCAATCTCCTTGGCTGAGCTAAGGGATTCTTGTCATTCATGCTAGATTATACTCTTCTTTCGTCATTGACATGTTATTCTTTCTTTCGGGTTTAAAAGTATGTTTTCGTTCTATATTTCTTATATAGATTTTACATAAAAATTTAAAGCTAGGCTTCTGTCGTCAGGGAAATGTTCCGAAAAGGTGATGTAGTAGGTTGTGATTAGATTAAAATCTCCCTTTGTTTATCAGATTCACGACAATGTCCAGCAGGTCCTGATAATATTATAAATGGTTTGATCCATGCAAATGTAGAATATAGTGCTCTTGTTGAGGGGTGGACAAAAGTTTTATCGTCCATTGACGGTCATTCTATTTAATTTTTTTCTCTTTCATAGTCGTATTCCCATTCCAAGAATCGTGATGGTGGCCATCTTCTTAGTTATCAAGTAGAATGAGAATTATATCTGAAATTTAAAAGCAAACAGCATTGAGAGATGAGCTTAAAACACAGGAACCATTGCACCAGCATTGGATAGCATCAATGTTTGCATCTCAAGTGGTTTAAAGATGGTGATAATAAGTTGCAATACTTCTATGAGACGCCTTCCACACCTAGAGGAGAAAAATAAGGTTAACAGAACCAAAATGAGTGACACGATTCAAGAAGGGGAGGTTCAGAGTTTGAACCCTCACTCCATATTGGCCAAGGCTGGTTGTTGTCATGCCCATTAACTTTGGGTTATATATATATATATATATATATATATATATATATATAAAGAGAGAGAGAGAGATAATGTACATGTTGTGAGAAAACACCTATTTTGTAATACCCTAGTTTTAGTATAATAATTTTTTTCTGTTTTTTTGCCAATGTGGGGTTATCATAAACTTATGTTTCGTTTTAAAACCTTTATTGAGCTAAGCTCACCCCTCTTTTATTTGTGGTTTTATTTTGGGGTTGTATGTTGTGTCATGTAGGTGCTACGAAAGGTCTTTATGTCAAGCTTGAGGATGGGCATGCAGCATAAGAGGGGGCTAAATGTTTGGGTTATTTTAGACTGGTCATGTGATATGATGATCTTAGATTTGACTTCATTTCATAATTTGGATAGACTATGATTGCTTTGGACATGTTGCAGCCTTAGGGCACGAGATTATGTTCATATAAATTTTTTGAGTGTTGTGTTGGACTACGATGATAAATTAATCTCTTTTACCTATTGTTATTTGGTTTTGCATAAAGGGCACATGTTGTGTACTTCGATGAGAACCCAAGATAGGTTCGGGTCAAGGGTGTCACGACCCATATTTTTTAAAGTATTTTTTTAATAGCACGGACGGTAAGTAGCGAGAATTTTTTTTTTCTTAAATACAAAACAAACTATTCGATTAAATATCTAGGTCATGATAACTAGGGTTTACAAATACGGATATCAAATCATATGATATTATTTAACGTCTGAAAATTCATAAAGACTAGCTCATCCATCTAAGTACAAGTCCATCATCCGTCTAAAAATAAATAATAAGTTGACTCTCACGCTAAAGGTACACATACGTACCGGAGTTGCAGAAACATAACAACTTCTTCTTGTGCTCGCCTGTCTTGATCTCACTTATCGTCGCTTGGAGAATTTGCAACTAAGGAAACCAAACAACAACCACAACCACATTGGAGCATCTCCGCCTTTAGGAGAAGAGCTCCAAAGGACAAAAGGTTTAATTAAAATTTTTTGGATCTGGCCAACATCACCCGATGTTAGTTGCCTACGTACTTATTAGACAACATCTCTAATGTTTTCAACAAGATCGGATCTAGATGTAGTTCTGCCTAGAAACTACTCTATCCTAAAAAGCATAACATCACACATGCAATGCTTAGATATTTTCAACCTACATTTTAGTAAGTCCTTTAACCGTTCCACTTGTCTAATTAACAAGCAACAACAAACAATGTTATTAATTATCTCACAACTCATGTTCGACAATTAATACTACTAAATCTATAGCTCAGAGATGACTCGCCCCTCGAGAAATCTTCAAATAAAGTACTCCAACCTTGGAGTAGACTACTTAACAGCAGTTTGACCCAAATCCCCAAGGCTCTCAATAGCCTGCCACGAATCTGGAGAAGAGGATCCCAACTGTGCTCATGGACACAGATTGGCGAGAAGCACAAGCATTCCATGATACTCATACAACTCCGCTTTTCGTACGTACTAAATAGTCCTGGGAAAAACTGTGGGAGACCCGCGGTAAAGACCCTCTGGTCAATACCTAAACCATCGTGGCGATGAAGAAGCATATCGCAATTTTCAGCATTATCCATATAAACCTTAGGTCTTTATGACCATTGACTTTGCCAAACATCTGAACTTAGACTAGATTATTTTCATCCAGTCAAGTATTCGCTCAACCATTTGGGTCCTCTTCACCTTGTGAATCGGCCTAATAAATAACTCATCTACTGAGCTATGACTCAAAGAACATCCCATGACTATCTTTAGTTCATTAACCAAAGTAAAATTCTATGTCAAGGCCTCGTTCAATCCATGAACCGGTCCCAAACCCTATTGAGGGTATTTTAATCTTTATATTGATTAGATGTTCTCCCTCCAAACCAACAGCAACCCATGTCTCTTGGTTAATCTTCATTAATCTTAAGTTACTGATATAAATTAAAGTATCAAAATAAAAGCATGCATCAACATAAATAACATGCATTCACACGAGTGCATAAATAATGAATAAAGGCCCGTTGCACTCATTTGTACGGTTAGGGCTCAGCTAGTTTAAGCTTAAGAGTGTAAACAACTCTAACACATCCCGCGAGTTACATATAAAACACTCTAGTCGATCGATGCACTCAGTTACAGACACGTGAAATACACTGCTTTAAACCTAAGAATTAGGGTTTTACCCCTTATTTCCCGTGACACTATTACCCGACAAGGTCTTCGTGTCACTTACTGGTCACACTCCTTCCTTTTGAAGTCATTTATAGGGTACCCTAACTCTTGATTCACTAGGTCATCCGTTTCGATAGAAACAGAATATATTGCCCCTAAGGGCGTTAGGGTAATTTTACCACTTAGGGTATGATACCCTCTCTTGGTTCATTCTAGTCATTTTATTGCCCCTCTATTGATTTAAGTCATTGACCTCTCACAAGGCTCCACTCTCAGACCGACTCACGCTTCCATTCACACGAATGTGGGCAGGTCCACTCAATGGGGTATTTCTGTCATTTGGTTTAAGGCCTTAGTGACATCTAATGGGTCCAAAATTTAACTCAAGGGTACTACTGGCCTTCATGGACCCTGTGTAATTTTCCTGGCATGTGACGGGGTCGTGAACCCCTTGAACGGACCTAGGTTTTGACTAATGGTTTATAATTACCCTAGGGGCAAAATGGTCAATTACCTACTCACTAAGATTTTTCCTCACCAAAGAGTTTATCCTATAATTATTTTACCCATTAATCTCTCAATGAGAATTTTCCCAAATATTAGATCAACTCATAGGCTCCTGAACCGGAGCCCCTAAGTTGGGTAAGTAATTTTCGTACGACAATTAAACCATAAGGGGTAAAAGTGTTATTTTACAATTCCTGGGATTTTTCCTTAGCCTGAAACTTAGTCCAAATACTCCCACACATCTCAAGGTCTATGAGTATTTTTATAGAATTATTTGGACAAGTAAAAGCCCATGAACCAAACACAGTTCCATACACCTTTTTTTATTAACTGAACCGGATTAAATAGCCTGGACCAAACCGGTTCGGTCCAGACATCATCTTCAACCTTTGATCACTTCTAATTCCGCTTAGACCAGTAGAAAACAGAGCATTGCATGCTCTGTTCACAATGGGTGGCTAATGATCTAGACTGCTTGTGGGTGTGGCCGCAATCTTATTGCAATCGCAACTACAACCATTATGCCGATGGAAATAAGGTGCAACACCATTCATAAAATTCGTTCAACAGTAAATTTCAAAGGAAAACTCATAAGATAACCATGTCATACCTGTCATGCGAGTTCCACCACAGAGCCGTGAATCATGGGGAGAGTCCACAGATCCACAATACCTTCCTTCGTTCCCACACTAGAGCACAGCTCGACGTCATCAGATGTGCTCCATGTTGATGTTGTCCCGCTAATGGCAGCCTTCATCACATCCTTAATTCCGCCTCGGTAGAAATCGTAAGTATTATGTCAAACGCAAATCTAGAAATTCATGTTCTGTAGCCGATCAAAGTTCCTCTTCGGAATTTGATCTTCTCCTTGAGCATCTCGTCCCAAATTTGGTGGATTCGCGGAATCGCGCTGAAGCGAGTACCTTCCCTTTCTACAGCTCCTCGCTGTGGTCCGACCCAACTTCCCCAAGGCCAGGCAGACCTTCGTCGGCGTCCCCGCCATACTGTCATACATGACGTAGGCCACCAATTACCCCTCTCTTCCATGTCCGAGACCATCTGCTTTCACATCAGCTTGACACCTCCAATCCCGCCTCCACTTCAGCCATGATATGATGCTGGAGGAGCGTCGTCCCTTTGTTCACCCTCTTGATTTGCTCTGCATCAAGCTTCTTGAAGTTTTTCTTGTAGGCGACACGCTCGTAAAGCATGTACACCTTGGGCAGCTCTAGTGTGCGATGCAAACGGCCAGGACTTCTTTCCTCCGTTGCTCATAAACAAGCTCTAGCAGGGACCGTCGGAGAAGACAGGCCCAGTTGTGGTCATGGCCATGATAGAGCAAACGTGGATGGCCCCAAACTTGCTACTACCCGTTCCATAAAAAAAATCCCGTACTGCTCCTTCCCCCCTCTAAGAACTCCATGGCCGCCCTTCTTTTCTTCCCTCCCATTCGGGCTAAAAAACTCCCTCCTCAATAAGCCCTAACTATCTATTTATAAGTAGGGGGATTAGGATTAAAGTTGGGCCAAAACTTCTCTATTTCGGCAACATAATTGGGCCCCAAAAATTAGTTTTCGGAATGCTAAATAATCGGGCCCACAAAACAACTTAAACGGCCCAGTTGCACGTTTAAATCGGGTAAACGGGCCTCATACAATATGTTCAACTTTGAACAGTCGTATTTCCCTCATCCGAACTCTGATTCGTGCGTTCTTAGTGGCGTTTCGAAGCTCTTTCCATTTATTTTCCATCCATTTAGGTTTCAGTCACCAATTCCAGCTGATGATCAAGTTATTCCCACAAAAAGATCAAGGGGTCCTACACCCTAATTTTCCTGTGTACGACTTCAAAAATTTAGAAAATTCCCGGACGTTACAAAGGGGGTGTGGCGGCGTGACAAATTTTATTGGAAAAATTATGTCAGAAATATTAAGTATGTAATTAGTATTAAAAATTTGATTAGATGCAGTTGTAGTCAAGTTAGGTTTGAAATTGGTGGACTTGAAAAATAAAAGCAAACATGTTCTTATGGCTCAAGACTAAAGACTATAGGATGTTGATGAGTTAAGAAAATTATTCAGTTCACATTTTCATACCAAAATCACTTTGAGTTTTATAAGTGATTTCAGAGGTTTCATATAGTTTTAGGATAAAAAGGACAAAACAATCACTAAACAATGTCAGCGGTTGATTGTTGAAATTATGATGAACCGATCGATCGCTCCCAAAAAAGATCGATCAACACCTGGCACCTAAATCAATCATTTGTAAAACAAAGCTGAGAGTTTATTGATCGATCGCTCAAGGAGTCGTGTGTTTAGAAAATAGTTAATGAACAATCGTTGTCTGAAATGCTTGATTGCTAGCCATTTTATTTGCCCTCAAAATGCCTTTCCGGATTGGATTTATTTTTTTGTTGAAGTTAAAGTGCCAAATCATTTTAGAGATCTATATAAAGGATAAGAAGTGATGAAATAAAGAAAGAAAAGCCAAGAAACAAATTGGAGAAAAAAGGAGAGACATTTCATATTGTTTTCCTTGAGAATTCATAAAGGAGTTTGAAGAGAATATCAATAGTGAATTCATGATGCTGATGCACAACTAGGAGAATATTTCACACAAAAATTTTAGATAGGAGTTGCATAAAATCTTCAGTGAGAGATGGAAGAACCCAAAGGCTAAAGTCAAAAGAACTAGAGGAGCTTGATGAAGGCCAAAATAAGACAATGCTAATGTAAGGAGAAATTAAAGTTTCAAGTGCTTGAGGAGAAGACTTGAAGGCTAGCAATGACAAGAATTTGTGGAGATCTAAAGAAAAAGAGTTTGTGTTAGTGTCAAAACAAATATTAGTGGTTTACTTGTGTTATGTAAGTTTCTTGCTCATAGTTTTTACTCGAGTTTTGGTTTTCTATGTTAAATCCTTGTGTGGTTGTGTGGCATTGTATGTTTTATGGTTTGATGATTGATTAAGACTTTCGCTGTTTCTGCTATCTAAGAAAATTATGTGCAACGAGACCATGTCTTATAGTATTTATCTTCATTAGATCATTGGATTAGGGGCAATGTGGTGATCTGCTAGGTTGAGTAGATGGATATTAAACTCACACTTCCGTTCTTCGTGGCTAAACAACTTACTTGGGGAGCCTGTCAAACACTAGGATCCTTTGTACTTAAGTGTCGAATTCATCACCTCTGGGTGACCAATCATCACATTATAATGTCTCATATCATAACACCCAAGACTTTTCAACATATTTTCTTAAAAATTCACAAAATATTTATGAAACATAGCATCTGTGAATAAGGAAAATGATGAAATATGAAATCTGTGAAAATAGTTTTATAATTTAAAACATCACAAGTCAATTTTTTCATACGAAAATTTCTTTTCTTTTCAATCAAACATCATAAGACCAAACCAAACATTCTTAGGCGATACTAAAAAACAAGCATACAAAATAAATTACAATGATCATGGACTTTAAATACAAATATCTCCCAAGCATCCCTGAGTACAAGTCTCATAAACAGTTCATAGTCTAATCCAAATAACAAGTCCTAAAAATATAAAAACTTTAATTCTCATCTCACCCAATAATCAAATTGTGGCACAAAAATAAAGACTCACAATGAGTCAAAAATATCCCTGAGTCAATGGAATTCCATCCACCCACGGAAATAAGCATTCATCTTCAGGAGCACTCTGTCACAATTAAACTTGCAAAAGCCTCCTAAACATCATGCTAAAAAAATAGAGAAAATAAGTATTTTCATACTTAGTGGGAAAATACTCAGTAGGGGACTTCTAAGCAATGAACTCTGTAAGTTTATACATAAATGCGTTCATGCACTCAACCATGAAGCATAAAGCATACAAATCACAACAATCATATAATATAATAATCATCCACATACACAAATCATCTTACCAATCTTACACTTACAATTTTACTCAAAACATTATTATAGTCTTACTCGTACCATCTTACTTAAATTCTTACTCTTACAGTTTTGCTCAGAAATATACTCTTACAATCTTGCTCACAAGCATATGCTTACAGTCTTGCTCAGAATCATACTCTTACAGTCTTACTCAGAAAATACTCTTACAGTCTTACTCAAAATATGCTCTTACAGTCTTACTTGGAATCTTACACTTACAGTCTTGTTCAAAATCTTACAAACTTACTCATAAACATACACACTCATTTATACAATTGTACACATACTATCGACCATTGAAGCTCATTAAAATTAATAAGCTCTATCATTGGAATCTAAAGGAATGCCAATGGGGTATCACTTAACCTCCGGGGAGTGACTAGACGTCATAGACTTTTTCGATGACAAGGCCCATCTATGCTCATGACGTGCATGATCAAATAGGTAAGAGTAGTTCCATGATACTACTTACTTGAGCACGCAAACACCTACACTCTAGGGTCCATAGAGTGCCAACTAAGGGCGGAATCATACAGTGCCACTCTTGGGCTAGAATCTTACAGTTTCATTCTTGAGAAAAATCATTCAATGCCGACTAAGGGTGGAAACATACAACACTCTCAATAGAGCATCAAATGTCGGGTCTTAATACAGCACACAGACAAAATAAAAAACATACATCACTCTCAACAGATGTTTGGGCTTAAATACGACAACAAACAACATCTCACAGGATAAACATCATGGTAAGACATGAGAAATGCTCAGCCGACTCATTATCAGCTAGCTCAAACATGGAACTTATTCCGTCGAAACCCTCAGGTCTCAAACTCACAATACTATCATATTAGCTTTGATTATAATTTAAGTTTGAATTAAAAAATTTATGTGGGTGTAATTATACTATAAAAACTCTAAATCTGACAGTCTTATAGCCCTCCACTGACAATCTGTAATTGAGCCCATTTCGAAACCATAGTTCGTCAGGGCAACATACTTCACTTAACCAATCTATCCCATCATCATAACTAACCATATAATAAATTCTAACATTTTCATACAGTCTCCGCCATCCACCTTATGACCAAAATATCTTACTCTGACATCATCAAACTAAGCTCCTCAGAGTGAGCCCCAGTTATAACCCTCTTACTTATACATCACTTTTTTATGCTTACTTTCCTCTCAGATTATTTATATTATACTTGTACAATTATGCAGCACTCTTACTGTCTAACAATCCCCCATAAGGCTACAAGCCTAAGTCCTCTTACTTACTGAACCCCCAATGTATGCTCCAATCTAAACCCTACTCATCCGCTCCAATCCTCACCTGTCAAATTTACATCATCCATCTTATGTCATATGGTTATACATCCACACCAAAAACACACCAAACCCTCTATCACCTCTTATCATTTATAGCCCATCCATATGCCCTACTCACATATAGATATCCTTCATACCAGCATATAGTTATCATACATATGCATGTCCATCACACATATGTATCTCATGCACATACTTCAACATATTTGTGCTCACATGCATGTCATATGCATTTTTTAACATACCATGTATTCATGCTTACATACACATCATGCAATCAGATAGTTATTTAATATCCAAAACATTAATCACAGTTCTAGCATGTAGCTAAACATTTAAGGCATGGCAAGATGGGGTAATCCAAGTCTGTGTTGAAAAATCTGCGATCTATGGCATCACACTAAGGGTGGCTGGGAGAAGGGTCGTGCCAACAAAAATGGCAAGTGCGACCGAAAGTTAAGGGTGTACTAAACAGAAGTCGGTAGGTGGCTAAGAGGCACTCGCCCGACTACAAGACACAGAAATCGGCTATGGACAACACCCAATGACAACAATTTGAGTCGACTATGGCCCACATAAGGGGTGGATGGCATGGAGCGATGATCAAGGACGCGGCAAAGAAGACCACTCAAGGGGGAGATGAGTGGTTAGTGGGTTTGGAGGAAGTTCTAGGCCCACAAGGGCAATAGAGCTAAGGCCATAGTGTGGTGGCCGACCAAAGCAGCGACATAGCCGATCGCCACCCGTAACCAAAATAATTGGTGTGGGTGGTTGTGTTGCTCGCACGGCATAGGGCAAGGGGTGTCTCAGGTTAAGGAGTGGTGTAGTGAAGGCCACGGTGAAACAAGGTTGACCCCAAGGCCAGCCGAAGGCCAATAGCTAGTGGCGGGCCTCAAACGGATAGAATGAGAATAGGTGGTTCGCAATTCCAAATGTGGGTTAGCGACCATTCAAATAGGATCAAAGGGGCAGAAGTAGGCAGAGAGAGGCCGAAAGAGATGACCTACAACCATCGATGGACCCCATCATCAGGCTAGGGTGGGGCCCCAATGATTGAACAACCCGTGAAAATGGAGCCAATGATAATGGTCTGGAGCTAAACAAGTGGCCTAGAGAGAGACAGACGCATAGGGGGGACACAAACTTGAAAACAGAGGATGAAAATAGGCTGGTGGACGAATGAGCTCAGAAAGTGTGGAAGAGGTTGTGTTGGACTGAGAGCAACTGCCTGTAGCCATCGCAATGCCAAGGCAGAGCCCTTGACGATTGGCCAATCCTTGCCGGCTAGCGACGGCGGTGGGAAAATCATAGGACAGAGAGGGGAAGAGCTGTCATGGCAGAACATGGGAGAAGAGGAGTGGGACGGAGGAGGAATTGGGCCAAGTGGGTGGCTCCTCACCGTTGCCGGACCGAGGTGGGCCAGAATGGATCCGGCCAGCCACATCCACCCACCTTCGGCGGCGGCGTAAGCATAGCAAGGGGGGAACGGTTCTGGAGGAAAAACAGAAGGGCAGAAGGGAATGAATGGGGGAGGCTAGAGCAGGCGGAGCCGGGTCTTGTGGGCCATCATTGGTAGTTGCCAGGCCGGGGGAGAGCCCACGGCAGCCGGCCGACCATTGCTAGCCAATGCCGGCAACACTAAATTGAAAATACAAGGGGGGAGAGAGGGCTAACAAGGGGCGGAGCTGGCGAGGGCGACTGCCCTGACCGTTCTGGCCCGAGGCTGGTTACCACTAGCACCGCCGCCTCAGGCTTCAGACAGGGAGAAGAGGTGGCAACGAGAGAGGCTAGGGTGGCATTTCTATAACATTTTGGAGCGGGCTCAACCAAGCCTGATCCTTCTATTTTCTATTTTTTTTCATTTCCATTTTCTTCTCTTAATCTCTCTTCTTTCTTTTCTCCCATATTCCTTTTTTGTGCCGAAAGCGCACGTCGAAGCCCATGACCTATGACTAAATCTCACTCCCAACCCTATAGGTATAAATACTGGGGTAAAATACAAGAAAATAAATATGCCAAAGCATCACATTTTCCTGCCTAAAATGATCAGAAAAGTAGTAGAAAAATCACAAAAAAAATCAGGGACATTACATTTACACATGCATTAGGGTTTGTTAACCCTTACTTAATACCTAGTTATTCATCATTCAACCATGCATTCAAAATTCTTTGGAAATTATGGAAATATATAATTTATATATAGCATAATCATTTCTATAAATCACAACTAAAATATTCTATCTTGAGGCACCATTAGTAACCTGATTAGCATGTCGGCCGGAACACCATGAACATTGGTAATCCTATCGACATGTCGAATCCTCACCAACAACAAATTGGCTAACAATGCCCATCTCACTTATGCCATGGCGTGTCGGCCTCTCTATTGATGATCATTCAACATGCATAATTTTGCATACATGCAGGGGTACTATTCATCCTCCACCTTTCACTGGTGTATACACTTACATGTCATTGACCTCACCAAACATTAGGAAAGAGTGAATGAAGGTCCCAAATCCTTTCCAAACACTTTTCTTGCATAAAAGCTCAAGGAAATCATTTTAAACTGTTGTTTTAAACCATTTGAATAATAAATCAAGAAATTAACACATCACAATTCGAAATTACAATTAAAGCATAATCATGAATGACATACCTGTAAGAAATCACATACACATGTTAAGATCATCAAGAACTTTAAAAAAAGAGCAGAAAATTATAAATACTTTTCATTATTACAATAGTAGATTACAATCTGACCTGTACCAAAGAGAATTTTATCCTCTCTAATGCACGTCTCCTCCCAAATTTCTCCCGGACTCACTCACCGGTGTTAAGACTCCTTCGAAACTTCCATCCACCCCCAATCAAAAGTTTCACTCTCTTTTATACTAGGATAACCACTTAAGGAGTCTATAAATTGTAAAACTACCTTGTTTTCCTAAATAATTGATAAATACATTTATCATTAGTAGGATGTCTACAGGTTGATGCCTGCTGATAAGAGCATTGCATTGTTCCATTGGTAGGGCACCGGCATGTTGTTTAATTGCCGATTATCAAAATAAATTTTTTAAGAAATAAAAATAAATAATTTTCTTCTTGAAAACATGGGGTGTCACAAGGATAAACTAATAATATAATTCATTATATTGAGCAACTTAATTAATGTAGCACTTGCATAACATATTAAGGACACTTGGACAATAAATCCCTAGTCCTCAATCTATGGTAAGGTTTCCATTTCTACCCTTGCCAAGCTCTATCATAATCCACAAGTAGGTCAAAACATTAATGTTATTGTAATATCAAAGAGGTTCCTCCAAATCATTTAAATATGTATCACTACACTAAGCATATTGAGACTCTTGTGTCCCATCCACAACATAGAGCTAAGCTCACAAAGGATCATGCACCCGGTGGTCGAGATTCTCAATGTTCCATGATTGTTGAGAACCCCATTTTGCACAGCGCTATAATCCTAAGAAGATCCGAATGACTCCCAAACCTCAACGAAGGCATAAGCCATGGCCTTTGAAGACCAAGTACCCCCTCATTGTGACTAACATAAACCCACACATGGATTACAGACTGACACAAAGTACTCTTGATAAGTGTTCTTCATCAAGTCACTACTTTCTTTCGTAAAGCCAAAACTTAGAGTCTACATTACTCTTTCACATATCTTTCGTTATATATGTCATTTTTTTACTTACATTTATTGTGCAATTAAATTATGTCAAACATTCTTCACTAACCAACTAATGGTCATAATAGAGGAATACATCAAAAGCCCAACAACCTACCAAGGTCAGTCATATCTTCGATGTGTTAGTTTTAGTGTCGATGGCCATCAACTTGATGACAACATGTCAGTTCCCACATATGGTGGCAAGACTTCTACATGCCTTATTCATCATGTCATCATCAATATGTAGGACCCATTGAAGATGCCCAGTATACCCCAACAATGTGTCCTTTCATGTCGATGTTAGGAATAGTTCATCTTCCCCGCTCAACAACATCCCATTGCCATGCCAATTTGGTTTCGATGTCCAGTACCATAGAAGAGTAAATCAGTTCCCACAATGGGACCAAGTCAAATATCATCATTCCAATATCCTAAAAAACCTTCTTAACACTTAATGAGTTCATTACGCTCAAGAAGAACCCCCTTAGATTTGTACAAAACCTTGGCCACAATATAATAAACATAAAATCCCACCATCATCACTATACCCTTATTTAGAGACTTCTCTTTAGTTGCAGGGATTTATTGTTACTAAGGGTATAACTAAGATGTGGCCTTGCATCATGATAACACAGAAATCCAAGAAAATGATGCAATGTAATACATTGTATTTAAAGTCAAAATATAGTACCCAAAGAGAAAGTTATTACATACGTATATCTTAAGCTGGCACATTACTTATATTTTATGCTGAGAATAGTTCATCCTACCTCTTGATACAAAATTCATTGCTAGCCCTCCTTTGGCTTGATGGGTTTTTCAATGGAGAACTCTCTCGCAATTTCTCCGGCATTTCTTATAAGCAATTCCCCTTCCAATAGGCACTTTGACCATAGGCTCCTTCTCTCTCAAGAATCTTATCTAGTTTCTTAGTCTCCAAAGAATCATTTTTTTTAAATAAAATCATGACTTTTGAGTAGTGTAGCATACTGACTCCATCAAAATCCGCATAACTACCCACGATTTTGGCTTCAAGGGTTTTACATTCATGCCATCAATATTGTTGGTTTACCGGTGGCTCTATTGACGTAGTGTTGCACCCCAGGAATTTGGAAGCATATAAAAATTCTTTTACTAAGCAGTTTACCCAGGCCCGCAATGGGAGCTACTCACTATAAGCGATAGTAAAATAATTATAATCCCAGGAACTACAGTCCATGTACGAACACACATGAGAAAAATAATAAGAGTTCTTACTTTTTGATTTACAGTGCAGTTAAAAATCCTTGAAATCACCTCGACAACTCCCAAGTAGGCCCTTTCACCTGCACACATGGAAGGCCGTATTGGCCGATACGGTACGGGGGGCGATACACCCCCACATGTATCCATGATACATATCGACTTTATCGGCCATACCATATCGATATGGCCAATACGTATCGATACACTATTAAGAAATAATTTTTTTATTTAAAAAAATAATTTAAAATTTTTAAAAATATTTTTTTTTGAAAAGAAATTTTTTTTCTTAAAAACAAAAACACAATTCAAACCCAACTTCTTTGAAAGTTTATGTTTTTGTTATATTAAAAATAATATTTTTAAAGTTATATGAGATGAATACGAGTAGGTCCATGCAATTTACATAATTATTTTTTACATATAGTGCTTCACAAATATACATTTATTTAAATATATAACTTAGACTCATATTAAGCATATTACTTGTTTTTCAAATAAATTAATTTTAGAACACTTAATATGGGAAAGAATGAGCAATAATTTGTATGGGACAGAGAACATAATAGTGTATGGTTTGAAATGAAGTAATTTTAGAATACCCGTATCGGTTGATACGACATTCTATGGTCTTATTATGCTTTAAAAGAAGTATTATAATGATATATTATTAGTTATAATATTTTTTTATGACTATAAAAGGGTTTATGCCCATTTCGACGCGTATCATTGGCGTGTACCCATATCCATAGTCATTGATACTGTCATTCGTATCAATATGGCCTTCCATGCCTGCACACTAAGCTTTGATGGGTCTTGCAAGGTCTAGGATAGTGAGTATTTTAAAATACTCAATATGAGAGTTTATATTATTAGGCATAAAGTAAACACATGGCAGTTTCATAACACATTATATATATATATATATATATATATATATATATATATATATATATATATATATATATATATATATATATATATATATATATATATATATATATATATATATATATATATATATATATATATATATATATATATATATATATATATATATATCATAAAAACAGGTTGTGCCACTCACCCAAAATCTCTCCTAGAGCTTCTTCTTATGTATCGAAGATGCTCTCAGAGTTTGCATCCTCTCACGACTTGCTACAAGTATCCCATATGCCTACTCCATCCTATGAACTTTGCTATGGGTAAAAAGCAACAACCTCTTACTCCTCCACGGATCATTGAAAAATGCCTCGTGCTTGTGGAGAGAAGAACCACCCGTGCTCATAGGGCACCGGAATCAAGTGAGTAGAAAGTCTTCCTATGATACTCTCAACCCTAACGCACGTAGCCTTGATAGGTACCCTTCGTTAGGGACTAATTAGGGGCCTTGCCTTTCATTAGGGGCTCATAGGCTAAAATAGGTATTGTGCATCCGATTCCAAACCGGATTATAATTGTGCCTCATCTAATCCACGGATGTCTATCGGGGTGCCTAACAATAGCTCTGAACAATCAATACATTCTTGAATCCCAGACTCATAACCAAAACATTCTTGAGTTCCCAAACTCATAAAAGACATTTTTCTTTTAAAACATTCTATCACAATGTTTGTCCTTTTAAAAACCCTAACCTCACCTGTACAAGTCACAAGAGCGTCATTATCAATGATTACAAAGGCAAGGTTAGTTGCTCATTCCAATGAGACAGTTACCCCTTCTTTGTCCCACTTCAGTGACTCGATCACCATGCTTATATGTATTTTCAAAAATAATATTGAGAATACTCCTTTCGATTAGGATGAGTTCTATAAAATCGTCTTTCAAATATAATGTATTCATTTGCAATGAAAACAATGGTGAAGCTAGATTGTCTCTATCTCACATGCTTCAACGTGTATAATTCATCCCAACATGCAATAAAACTATTATATATGAAGCAATCGTAACAATCACAGTATATAAAACATATCCGCTTCGAGCGGATAATTATTCGACTAATCGAATATATATACATAATAGAATTATAAACATACAATTAATAATTCAAATCCTATCTCAACAATTAATCATTCAACAAATAGAATATATGTATAAAAATCACAAATCATATATTGAAAGTAACTCTAACGCATAACATACAAGAGTTATATAAATATTAAGTTAATAAGACAACCAAAGTCAACAAGCATGCCTTAAGAGAGGATAAAAACCCTACCTCACTCTCCGCACGAGTTTGAAGACGATGAGCCGGACTCCATGCACTTGGATGTATACTTTTGGGGCTTTAGAGGTCTCTAACCCAAAAACTAGCCCTGCCATAATGTCCGCTACACTCGATTTAGGTAAGAATGCCTTTTAAATGACTCAAATTGGAATTAAAACGACTCAGAACGAGAGAAATGAAGTTTGAGGAGTGCGGGAGAGAAGAAACTAAAAATTGGAAGCCATAATGTATATAATTACCCATGTGAGGCCATTTAGGAAATGCCACATGTCACGTGTGTGACATGTGATGTAGGGCCACACGACGTGGCGCGATGCGCGGCAGAGTTGAGCGTCACATGCTCTCTGCAGATTGGACCCCCTTGCGCCACATGGTGCATGTACGACGTACTCTATACGAGGCCCATCCGGCATGCGTGACCCGCATCCTATGCATCCCAAATGCGGTACATGCTTGCATGCAACGCGCGTGGTCCTACCTTGCGTCATGACTAGCATCAGCGCCTGACGTCAGCTTAATGCAATAAATCAAAATTTTTAAATTATTATTTTTAAAATAAAAACTTTAAACACGTATAACTTTATCTCCCGAACTCAAATTCATATGTTCTTGGTATCATTGGGCTAGTATCAACGAGCCCTACCAAACTAAACCCTACATGGGTAGGTTATCCTTTACTTTTTAAGTAGGTCTCACCCATGTAGCACGCTTCTTGATATCATAACTTTTGATCCCAGTATTCAATTTAGGCATTTTTTTGTGCTCATTTCTCCAAGCTCTAACATACCCATACAAGAACTTGTCAAATATATGCGTTTAAATAATTTAAAAATATTAAAAATTTATAAAATAACTTTATTAGAGATAAAAAATTATACAAAAAATTTACCACTATTATATGTAATCATTAATACATTAATGTCTCACCAACGACCCAGGTTGAGGAAAAAAATTTCTAATAAAATCTCTCGCTATTACAATTATAGTGCTCCCTAATTGACATTGGCTGGCCACTGCTAAAATATTTTTAGGGACTTAATTTATTAAAATATTGTGGCGGCGGGCAATCACTATCTTAGTGTTAACTAAGCGCCCAAATAATGCCAAAACTTCGGCTGTAATCAGTGGCCGCCAGTAGTGATGAGTGTGCTGAGAAATGCTTCTGGAAGAGAGGGGTGTAGAGCTTCGGGTGGCTGGACTAGTAAATGAGATGTGTAATCAATATAGCCGAAAAAGGGAGAGATAAAACCACTTGAAGGAAATGATGTCAGCATTTTGGGGTGGGCTTTTACAAAGGCCGTCCCCAGTTGTACTGGTCCAATAAGAATAAAAAAATGGTTTTTTATCCCCTCAGCATCCACCATATAAACAAAACCCATGAATTAATATTCCTTCGGTAGGCATCGCTCCGTATTTAATGTTTCTCCCCGACAATATGGCCATGGTGTGGAACCATGGGCTCAATTTTAAAAATCAATAGTCTACATACTAACATACATTAGTATCTGTTTAATGCATTAAGTGCACTACCGTGTAGGCTAAAGATTTTCAAAGTCAACTGCTCTTAGGTGCTTGCTCAGCATTGGGCACATAATTAGAGTGAAATATTAAAGTTCTATCTCTTCCTATGAGAAAAAACAGGAAAAAAAAAGAAAAAAAAACTTGCTCCTTGTTTGCAGTCTTAAAGTACTTTGTGCCTCTTGTAAAAATTATGACAGCATGACTTCATCTCTTTCTAGAATTGGCAAGGTACATAATGTCTCCTTTCATGAGCAGCATGAAATACTATGTGAGCTCTTCTACCTATTCTTAACACAAATCACAATGTGATGGCCCCATGCCCTTTGGCTTTCACAATACATTTTTTTAGTACACATCTTAGGGTTTTTTTTGGAGGCACTTTAAAAGAGAAATTGATTTCCTTATTTGAATACAATATCCCTCATCAATGGAGAAAATTGATTTCTCTTCCAACTTTTTTGAGAGTTAGAGAGAAAAAAGATTTCTCAAACCCTAATACTTTCCAAACAGCCCCATAGACTCTTTTTAGTCTCTCTCTTTTTTGTTTGTTTGTTAGGGACCTCTCCTAGTTGAGATAATAATATTATGTCCTACTTTCGATTCTATCCATAAGATCAATATTTTTGAATAACAGCTCCTGACGGACAGTTATGAGTCAACGTTTCAATAGCATAAAAGAATGAAAATTACTACAACAGACCATAGAAATGGTACAATTAATTACCAGAAGGAAAGAGACATATCACCTTCCTTTATAAATAACAAAAAGCTTTGTATTTTGGATGACGTTCATTTTCCTATTTTCTTGGCTAGTGACCTTCTCTAGTTTTTTTTTATGACAGTGACCTTCCCTAATTGATACTATGTACTAAGTCCGATTCAATTCATATGATATCAATATAATCGAATAGCAAATATTGACACTAGATATAACAATTAGAGTCCATTTTTTGTTACATAAAATTGTGAAAAAGAAATATTCATGCAACGTCAGGTTCCGTAGGTGATAGATTACTCCTGTGCTACACATTAATTGAATGGTTCCATATGATGATGTAGCTTCATCATGTTCATGTACGAAAGAGCCAAACCCAAAAGTAATTAAATAAAACAAGTTAGCAGCAGTTTAGCATCATTCTAATTAGAATTTAGTATTGCAGGTTGCCAGTGTTATTGAATTGGCTGCCAGGGGCATTGAATTTGGTTTAGTTTATTGTGGTAGTGAGGAAGAATCAATGAGAAACATAAAAATGGTAAAGCTACTTATGACTCGGAACGACGTATCACCTACCCCAAAAACATAGGAGTACTTTAAAGAATCAGAATATTCTAGATAACAAAAAGATGTGGGATGGAGCAAAGAGACAACACAATCGAGTTTACCATTCATCGAGACGTCTTGGTAGTCTAACATCAGACATGGGTAAGCACATAGCCATAATAAGGCAAGATCATAGTCATCTAGGTAATTTTTTTCTATCAGTAAAAATTTGGGGGCGATGCCCCCTTTCATTAAGCTCAGAAAGTTATGTAACAAAAAATTAAGATAACAAAAGATTACACTTTCCATAGTTAAATGAGATAAGTGAATTCAGTCAGATGTTATCTATTAGCAGTACAGGTACCCACAAGAAATACATGGCGAACAAAGACCAAGCACATAAAATGGATTGTAGAGAGATAGATCATGTTTCGAGAAATTTTTGGGTGTATTTCACATACCATGCTGGCCATATATTTCATCACTTATTAAATAATCCATCAGCATAGTATATGAAACACTAAAACATTGGCGGTTATAACATGGTGATAGGTCATTTGGTAAATGGTGAAATACATAACCAACACGGTAAGACTCACACCCAAAAGTTCAAACCTACCCTAACTATACATTTCACTTGTTGGAGCTAATATTTCACCCGACCGTGAATCAAATAAAAGTGGAGCGGATTTTCAACTAATGGACTCTTTCTCTAGTTTCCAATGACCAATTTGTCACGGTCCCCAACTAGGGGCCGCACGAAAAATTCACAACAGAACCGAATCGAAATTAATCGGTTTGGCTCCTTTCTTTGAGTTAAGGAACCAAGCAACTTGGTTCCAGTTTATCCAAAACCCAAAACCAAACCGAACACATTTTTTTTATTTTTTTCTACACTAATCTCGACCGTTCAATTAAATGGATGCCCGAGATCAAAGCTCACTTATCTTATCTAACTCTAACCCTCCCTCCCACAGTCCCACTGCCCATTGCCTCCCTGAGCTCCCTCCCCTCTAGTCCGCCACTCCAGGGCTCCGCCCTAGACCAATCACACACTGGTCACTGGCTGCCACCCCGACCCCCTCCCCTATCCCTCCACCACCTCCTCCTCTCGCTGGCTACCCTTCGACGCCACCTCTCAGCCCTCCCCTCATTGGTTTTCCTTCCTCCCTCTTGTACACTGCTCAGCCCTCCATTGAGCTCCCGTTGACCACCAACCACCACCCCAACCCGCTCCTAACTCCCTCCACCACCTCCTCCTCCCGCTAGCCACCACCCCTACACCACTTCCCCTCATCAGCTTGCAGCCAGCAAGGTTGCCATCCCGGTCCTCATCCTCGTCTCCATCCTTCACCATGCCTCCTCCCTGCCCCTCTCTCCAATTCCAACGCTGACTCTCCCACCTCCCTCCTCTTTTTTTCTCATCTCTACCCTTTCCTTCTACCGTTCTATGAGCCCCTCAGCCACCCCCTCCCCCTCCCTGTGGCCTTGTCCGATACACACCCACTTCTTGGCTAGCTTGTCTCCCGCCATCACTTCTTGGTTCTCGGTTCGGTTAGGGTTTATTATCGGTTCTGCAAAACTGATTCCTTTGCTCTGGTTGGGTTCCAAGATTTTGGTTCTGGTTATGTTCTTGTAGGAATCAACAAGAACCAAACCAAGATGCAACCCTATCCCTAGGGCTGGGAATCGGGTTGGGTCGAGTCAAATCAAGTCGGGTTGGCCTTGACCCACACTGAAATCGGGTTGGGTCATGACCCGACCCTATTTTTAAATTAGGTCAAAAACTCAAACCCTAACCCTACTTAAGTCGGGTCAGGTATGCGGGTAACCTTACTTTCTTTCCTCAAACGTTTTTTGTTAGACTCATATTATGTACCTTCTCTTTGCAAAGGCCAAACACAAAAGAAATTTAAATACATTATAACATTAATTTTTAATATTTAGTTCTTTGGCTGATTTGTGGTTGACACAATTTTGTAGTAGCTATCAACGAAGACCTTAGAGGTGTAGTGTTGTCTTTCTTCCATTATGAGAGAAGGATAACAAAATAGACCTTCAACATTTGTTTACTCAAGATCAGCCCATTTGGCTTTTTATAACTCACATATAAACACAAAGCAGATTAAATATCATTTCTTTAATGGTCAGAGAGGATCATGTGATTCAGCATATCTTAATTCCAAAAATTTTATAACTGCTTTTCTATGGCTGCTCGTAGACACACCTATGCTCCAAACATCTTATTCATGCCCAAATTTGTGTTTAAGCACTTCTCGTTCAACATAGTATACACTAAAAAAATACCATAATAATAATATAAATAGGTCTAATAGACTAACACCATAATAATAGATTTTATTATTATTATTTGTAATTGTGTAAAAGTCGGGTTGGCTAGGTTATACGGGTTTAAATAAAAAATGGATCAAGAGCCTAAACCCGCACCCTGACCCTACCTGTAGTCGGGTTGGGTGCAGGGTTAGGTGGGTTTGGTTCGGATTGGGTAATTGGGTCCCGTTGGATTTTCCCATAACCCCAACCAATTACACAAAATGATGTCCTAATCTATGACTAGTCAAAGGAGAGCCACCTCTACTTCCCACCCTCAGTCTATTTAAGCCATCTCCTCCCTCCCTTTCCTCCTCTATGCGAAGTGTTTGAAGAAAAATGGGTGCTTGGACTTTCGCTCTTTTGTTCTCCTTGTCCACCTTGCTGCCTGCTCACAGCGAATAGTGTGGCAGCCAAGCCAGGGGTGCCCTCTGTCCGGGAGGGCTGTGCTGCAGCCAGTTTGGCTGGTGTGGTACCACCACTGCCTACTGTGGGGATGGATGCCAGAGCCAATGTGGCATGGGCTCGCTGCCTACAACCGGCCCACCGAATGTCACTCGAGTGGACTCCATCATCGCCCAGGCCATCTTTAATCAGATACTTACGCACCGCAATGATGCTGCATGACCTGGGAAGAACTTCTACACCTACGATCGCTTCATTCCTGCAGCCAATTCCTTCAGTGGTTTTGGTACCACTGGGGACTTGGCCACCCGTAAAAGAGAGCTTGCAGCTTTCCTAGCTCAAACTTCATGCGAAACTACAGGTTGTTTACTAGTTCAACATGGCAAATTCATGTTCTAAATGGTTTATTTTTTCCTTTTTCAAATGACCTCATTCCTATGCCCTCTCAATATTCTGTGATATTTCTATAGTTTTTTGAATTACAAAAATGGCACATATAATGGGTCACTAGAGCAAAGGTAACACCATTTTCAATTACAAAAATGCCACATGTAATTGGTAAGGATCATCTGTTTATGCTTATTTAAGTCAGTTGAACAAATTTTTCCAGCAAAAAATCAGTTTAGCTAAGCTTGTTCTCATGATCTCTCACTCCACAGACACCACCATCTCCTTCAAGACGGCCATCTGGTTCTGGATGACGCCGCAGTCGCCCAAGCCATCACCCCATGACGTGATGACCGGCAGGTGGAAACCGTCATGTGCCGATGTCACGGCGGGGAGGCAGCCTGGTTTGGTGTTGTCACAAACATAATCAACGGCAGGCTTGAATGTGGCAAAGGAATTGATAGCAGGGTTGCTGATCGAATTGGTGTCTACAAAAGATACTGTGATTTGTTGGGCGTTTCCTACGGTGCCAACCTCGACTGTTACAACCAAAGGCCATTCTCTTCGTCTTTGACGGTTGCCCTGTGATAACTTAATAGAATGTGTCTATATGTACCCTAATAATCCCCTTAATACCCTATTTTACTTGTAGAGGGTTTATGAGGTTATTGAGGTACTCTGATGATTATTGAGGTGCATATAGACACATTCAACTTAATAGTGTATTTTACCTATAATAAGGCACTCAATAATGATCTTCTCGATCTCGGGGAAGATATCCTGCGTATGTAATGCCATTTCATAGATAACAAAGGTTTGCGTGCAGTTCTATTGGTATTTACCTTTTCAAGGACTAACCTAATTACATGTTACAAACTTGACAAAGTAACAGAAAGTAAAATTTTAAACATCAATCAAAGAGTAGAATGCGGCATCTCTTCTATGTATGGCAGTTCTATTTAAGTTCTGTCTAAAGTTTGTTAAAAAGGGAACCTGGTTTTCCGCTACAACCATATCTAAACTGCAGTTAATTGAAAGCTACGTTCAACATGTGCAGGTCTTTCTGTAGTTTGGATAGTGCCATGCCAGAATTGAATAAGAAAATAAGTGCTCAGAATAATGCATATATATGATGGAATAGAAGATGGATTCTTTATTTTGGACTTGAATTAAGATGCTTCCGCAACTAGGACATGGAATCATTACTGGTGATAAGGAATAGTTGATTGAGTATTAATTTCTGGAGTTTATTACGAAGTTGAATTCTGGAATGGTAAAGAATAATATCTTTTGCAAAGCAAGATTTTGTGCATGACTAGGCATGTTGTTTTCCCAAAAAGACTTGCCAATTAATTCTGCATGATTTGTTCATCCTTTCTATCTTATGACTCAGAATTTTACAATACTTTTTCAATGTAAAATCAAAGTAGTTACGGAGGGAAACTGTTTTTCATTTTTTCAAAGTTCCTCATAAAATTATATTCTGGGCAATGATCATTGTTTCCAACATAAGGTATAGAAAAATTTGCATACCATACTTATTCATTTCAAAACCATTTAAACTAAGTCAAGTATACATGCACAAGATTATCCAAAATAAAATAAAGTACACTTTGGCATCTTGGGTGCCTATAAGTGAGCCTTACATCAAGGAACATTTGCATAGCTACATTGATCTCCTTTTGCTTCTACTGGTGGCAACAATTCCTCAACTAAGAATCTTCACCACTAAGGATGTGTGAGTATGTCCACACATATCCAATAGGAAATGCAGGCTATAAATAAGGCATCAAGTATCATATTTAATTACTTTGTTTGAGTATTTATTTATGCAGAAAATTGTTTTAATTAATCAACCATACATCTATCTCGATTATTAAGGTGCATTACTTAATTTATTTGTCTTTAACTTCACACTTAGGCAGCGCATCTTGGAAAGTGCTCATAATAATGCTTCCATGTCTCCACTAGTATTCAGTCCCGTACCATGGACATTTCATGATGCCAGTTTAGCACCATTATACCTGCACAATCTTCCCCAAACTTCTCCATTAACACAACATGCCTTGTGTCATAGGTGTTTGGTGGGTTCTCACAAGGTTCTCATTTTATCAACTCTCGAAACTCCCTTCTCGAAAGTCCACAACCCCCTTGTGTTTTTAGAAAAACAAATGAACTTCCATCTTTTGAGTTCCGCAAACTAAACTCTCATCTGCTGAAGCCCCACAGTCTACCATGACCATTAAATCACAAATAGACACTCCACCCCTAAGAGTAGTCTAGCAAGTCTGAACCCCCTCCTCTAAGGAGTCCTTTATATCCACAATAAAGAGAATGACAACATCATGGTCAACATTGTTGTAACTATGCTAAGTCTTCCATGGCACCTACAATTTCAAGTTCATGTGCATTATGACCCGGCCTTTGTAGGCCAATAGCCCCAGCAGAAGTTCTACCCATTTTGTGGCTCTAGATCTAATATAGATCATGATTTTTAGGAAATTATAGGTTTGACAAGAATTATCTAAGGGAATATTCTAAAATTGATGTTTATGAATTACAATGAAGACATTGTGAGCTTGGTAAAAAAAGAGAGAGAAATGAGGCTCTAGAATTAGAGTTTCAAAAACCTATAAGAATTGCATAAAATAGTAACTCTTGAACCATCGGCATAGACATAGACATGATGGAATGATGATGCTTAATAGTCTACATGGGTTCAATCTATTAGCAAACAGTTGACAATGGAACCTAATGAACACTAAAGGAGGTGTAAGTGGAGATCCTTGAAGATGCTTTAGGTATCCCAATTAGGGGATTTTTTAAGTAAATTTTTGACGATGTTTACATGAGATATGAGACCAGTTAACATGGGTGGTAAACAATATGAAATGAATTAGACAATGGGGAAGAAAATAATCTACCAACTTATCGACATATGCTTAAACATATCGGCAAGGTATCAATAGGCTTTGAGATGGGCTCAGATAGGTCAGTATTGGTGTCAAAGGTCTTTGACATATGGCTGGACATGTAAATGATGTGTCAATAGTGCCAACAGTAATAGTTTAAAAGAGATTAATGAAGGAAAAAATAACCAAACCTTGTAAGATGATAGTGTAACCCTAATAATAAGTAAATAATGTTGAATTTCATTCAAAGAAATAGTAACATAATTACGGAAATTGAACAAGAGATGTGAAAAAAAAGTGCTTTACATGAGATGTGCTGACAAAGAGTTGGTTACATGAGAGGTGTTGATCATGAATGGTCTTCACGTGAGGTGGCGACCTAATGGATGGTCTTTGTTGGCTAGTGATCTATGTGTATGA
The DNA here is from genome assembly GCA_035235625.1 of Saururus chinensis. NCBI lineage: Eukaryota > Viridiplantae > Streptophyta > Magnoliopsida > Piperales > Saururaceae > Saururus > Saururus chinensis. Next base: position 12,055,650 of record CP141150.1, read on the forward strand.
CATAGACAAATTGAAAAAAAATTAAGTGCGTCTGACTTGCAATTAAGTTACAAATATTTAGATGTGCCAATATGCAATGAGCCCCTATTGCATATGGACAAATTGCAATGAATAGTGTTATAGCTAGTTACCTCTATCGGATGACTGGCCACATCCAATTTATATAGCCATGTGCCCCTCTATGATAGGGGAGTGCATATGAGAAACCTAGGCATCGCATACATTTAGATATTATTATTAAGGACTTTGTGTTTGATGATCTTCACCCAGTGACTTCTACTGAATTTATGAATTTGAGGAGAGAATTGCTTGAGCGTCATGTTCGCACAAAAGATATGATTCAACACATGACTGGATATGTTCTTCTTATGATGAGGACATTTGAGGATTTCCTTATGTTTTATTCATACTTTGTTCATTTCATGATATATATGTATTCTATTGGATTATTTTTATGTATCTTGAAAATTATGATTTATAAGACATATGGATGTTATTGTATATTTTTTGATGGCTTTATTGATTTTAACTTGACTTATGGTGATTTAATGTTTAATTTCTATTCTAGTTCACTTTTTGACTATTTATGACAAAAAGAAGGAGACGGAATTATGGAAAATCATATGTGCATGGTTGTACTTAGATAATACTTAATTGAGCCATATTATGTAAATATTTTTGGTTTAAGTGTGCAACTTAAGAAAGTTCAAGGCTTTTCAAAGATCAATTCCAAATTGTCTTAATGAGTCTTATGGAGTCAAGTAAAGTGATTTTGTACAAGTAAAAGTCAATGCACTACAATATTGTCAAAGAGTTAAAATTTTTTTGTTTTCATACTTGTACAGTTATGTCACAAAATAGCCAAACAGGGAGATTGTTAGAATATATAGATATATGTCTTCTAATTAGTTTTATTTCAATGATTAAAACTATGTCCATTTCATTTATGTTTATAATTCTTAGGAATTTAACACAATTTGTAGTGTATCTAATCAGATTTGGAATTGATTGACTTAAAAATTTAGAGCAAAAATGTTCTAAAATTCAATGAGGAAGACTTAATCATAATGTATAAGCTTAAAGGTCAAAAAACTTAATCGAGTATTTGGGAAGAGATTTGGACATAAAGGATAAAAATTGCACGATCGTCCTTGATCAAATGATCGATCAGGTTTAGATGTTTTATAAGGTTTTTGAAAGAAGACCAATCAATCGACATTTGGTAAATAGATCGATTGGTAGTCAGATTCGTTAGGTCCAAAACAATGAACAATCAATTGCAATATGAAATGATCAATCGCACACATAAGGTTGAGTCAACATATCATAAAATGATTGATTGTCTTGTGGAACAATCAATCGTTCTTTGATGTAGATACTTGTTTTAAGTGAAACTAGGAACATCTTTCCCATTGCAACTCTAAGACACTAACTGACTTAGATGAGTATTTAAGGACCTTATTGTGATGAATCGAACTGAAAGAATGAGGATTTTTTAGAGGAATAATTAAGAGAATTTTTTCTTAATTACTTCTAGGTACCTTTGATCAAATTGAGAAAAAAACAATTGAAAGTTGCGAGCTTTGTTTCATAAACATCTTATTAGTTACAGAGAGAGCTTTGTGATGTACACATCACAACACATGAGGATTTGTTGGAGGTTTATCAAGAAGAGCATTGGTAAAGCTTCAAAAACATCAATCATGAAGAGCTTTGATTGTAGGTTAAAGATCAAGCTTGAAGGAAAAACCGCCAAAAAGGACATCGGTGACCAACAATCGGCTTGAGAAATGACTTCTAGTTTGGGTAAAGTTTGGTAGACTGGAGTCTTGTAAGTTCTATGTTTTAAAGTGCTTTGAGTTCAGCCAAATGACATGTTGCATAGGTCTTTTTAGTTTGGGTTTTTATGTTAAAATTGCTTGTGTCACTTTGTGTGGTTTCTTGCTTGATAATTGTGCTAGTTTTCCTCTTAATTTCTAGCGCATTGAGGCCACATTTTGTAGTTCTTTTCCTTGGTTAGATATTAAGACTAAACGCAATGTGGTGACCCTCAAAACTTGAAAGGTATTAAACTCTTAGGGAGGGAAAAAAGGATGGGAGGATGGGAGGAGGGGAGAGAGCAGAATTGGAAGCAGAAGAGGTGGAAAGAGAGGGCAAAACAGGATGGTGGGGGGTAGGCTGGAAGGAGTTGGAAAGGAATGATGACAAGTGGGGAAAGGATCAGCCACTGGCAGCCAAGAGAGTTACAGAAGTCCTATGCAGCAGCTTGGGTCTTACCCAGGTCAATATTGGGCTTTACCATGCAACTGTTGTAATCTCAACTTATTTTAAAAAGTGGAATTTATTTTGATATGATATTTCTTTGTCTTAATTTACAGATATTACAACATAAGATACAAAAAAAAATTAGGTTGAAGATGCTAAACAAACTAGATATACTCAATTTGACGTAGAATTTTTCCAAAAAAAAGAAACCTAGACAAAGAAAGGTGTAAGCACCCTGGAAATATGTAAAACAAATTCCTGGTCAACTTATCACAAATTCAATCCCTTCCTATCAAAGAATAGTCCGCATGATTTCTGTTTGACATATGAAATCCATAAAGGCCACCCAATTATCAGCTACAGATAATTCAACTGAAGTATTATATATGGGCATGCTGAGATTCCCAAACTCTAAATATTCCATTTTTTATTAATGATCAATAGGGAAATAATAGGGGTTTGTTCGAATGAAAGAATGATAGGAGAATCACGATATATATGATCTGACTTACATTTTTGTGTGAATTGTGAGGGGGGGAATCAAAATTTAAATAGGAGGTAGAAGTTAGATTGTAGGCGAAAAAAGGTGGAACAATGTACAAGTTAGTCATTTGGGATTCTGAAAAACAAATACTGGTTTTGCATTAGTTGTTCGAGATTTAGAGCGAACATATTTTATTACAACATTAGTAATTATAGTTTTGCATGCTCATTTCATAGTATAATGTTAGTTAATAAGTTGCCAGTTCTAAAACTATTGACTTTGAAATATAAACTTACAACTAAAAACTGTTGTGTCTTCCCCGACCGACTTCGGTGGTGTCCTCTAGTCTGCCAAACTGTGTTGATTGTCACTTGAGTTTGGCGGTGTAATGACCCAAACCTAGAGGATCCCTTGAGCCTAAGGTTGCGACAACAAAATTTACTGTGGCCCACTTATTCAATAATCAATTACTAATACCTTAGTTTTAGAAAAAATAGAACCATAAACTAATACGAAATATTTTGCCAAATGAATCACCATGTAGCATATTATTATAGTCATTCAAAAGTAATTAATTAAGTACTAATAAAAATCTACTACATTTACCCATGCCTATGACAAGAGTTTATTATTCATACTCTCAAAGCTCCCAACATTGGATATTAGCAAACTTGAATGCATTTGTGTAGAAGTACACACGGTGACAAGCCTATACAAAAGAAAAACTACTTGTGAGCTTACACCAAATAAGATTACCCACACACACTAATTCACAACTCATATTTTGAAAACATAAACATAGTTACCAATGAAACCAATAATAAAATAATCGTAAAGCATTATTGCCTTGAAAACATACTCAAGCAGATCATATAGTCGAATTTACTCATAGTATTAGATCTGCCACTTTACCTAAACACCGTTTACCCAAGGGGTCGCATCCTAGAATACCCATATGCATCTAGAACGGGTACTGAAAGCATTACATACTATGCCTCCAAGACTCCACATAAGCTAGCTCAGACCCTTTCTGTACAATTTCTTATATGGCCCATAAGTGAACTTAAAACACCAATTTTCTTATTTTGGTACCCAAAAAGCATAACTCGTTCCCACTCCATGATATATTCAAACAGAGGAAAAAAAATATTGAAAACATGAAATAAATATCCATAAAATCAACATGAAAAAGCATTTTACTTGTCTGTGCACATAAACACAAAAACCCTAATTTCACCATTGTGGTTGATTGCCAATTTTGGGAAATTACTTCCCAACATCATATGGTCACAAAATTTTGACCAGGCTCAACTCATAGAGTTATTGACAAAAAAATAAATTAATGAGCCAAGTTGACTTCAAAAAGTAATTAATTTTTATTTCTATAAATTAATGCCTAGTTCTAGAAATGACTTGTTTAGCCTGACAAGTTTTCCTTAACAAGGCTTAGTGACCAATAATAGGAGGCTGCCACATCAACAAAGAAGTGACAAAAAAACTTGGGAACCAGATCCAAAAGGTTCCCCCTTCCACATGTCCACTAGTCATACATTATAGTCATGGTAGGTGGTTATAAAAACAATTTTTTTCTAAAAAACCTGAGTAGACATAATCAAAATAGCACTCTATGTCATAACTCCAAAAAAAGAAAATATTTCTATTTTGGATAAATGACACATAGAAGTTTACCCACAAGAAGTTTGAGGCAAAAATAACATAATTTGAATGCATAAGACATGTTTGAACACAAATTTATAGAACTATGAATTTGACCTACATGCCTTACAAAAAATCCAATTATTAGAAAATAATTGAGAAAAATACCAAAAATATGCGTGAAATTAGACTCATAAAGGAATTTGTGAAAAATTTTCTAACACTAAACTGATAAGAAAAGATTTCAAAGCAATACTTGAAACTTGGAACATTGCCAAATGGTTGAAATCAAAGTTCATGAAGACTTCAATGATTGACTCATGAATCCTTCATAAAAAGTGCTAAAACTTTTACCACAAGATCCTGAGGAAGTCCTCAATGTCTCAGAGAAATTTCATGTCAAAAAGATGACCAAAAGGCCCCAAATCAAATTGGTCATTTTAGGTGCACAGTGAATTCCAGAAAAATAAGGAATTAAAAGAGAAAGAGAAGTGCATAACTTGAGCAAATTTCTCCTCAAATGAACTCAATATAAACAACAATAATTTGATTTCAAATGTAAGAACACAACATAATTAGTCACAATATTCATGGGAAACATATTTTAAATCATAGTGTAGCCATTGTTCATGAAATTACAAGTTAAAATTCGTAACTTCTACATGTAGATTAAACCCTAATCACATGAAATAAAGAACAATCTATAACATCCCTAATCCCAAATCATAGGTAAAAAAAAATCTCCTCTGTGTGTGTTGGTTTAATTGCTTGGTTGATTGAAATCGTATGATTAGAATGTTGTGATAACCAATTAGGATTAAGGGGTCCAACCTTGGTGTGAAGGGCGGGGCACTTCATAATTAGGGGTCCGATCGGGTTATTAAGGGACCAAATTCTATAGGGGGGTTAGGCCCTCTAGGAATAAAGTTTGAGAGAGAAAGAGAGAGAGAGTCCAAGAGCATGAGGACTGGGTGAGGAAGTGATTTTTGAGCAACTCCTAAAAAAGTAGGGGGCCTACAAATTAGGAGAGGCTTGGCTATGTCTCTAAAGGGGTAGTTCCTAGTAGATATGGAGGGCTTACTTAGGACTCTAGCGGAGTATATATCAGCCCTTTTGTCCAGCCTTTTTGATTGGTTGACCCCCCTAGAATATCGGAGGTGGTTATATAAAGCTTAGGGGGGCGGAGGCATAATCTTTTTTTTGGTTTGTTTGGCCTCCTCTTTCTCCCCTCTCTTCTCTTCTCCTCTTTCTCCCACCAAAAGGCACCATGACCAATAGCTTGTGGTGGGGGAAAGCTAGCACCTTTTAACTCATTTTAGAAGCGAAAGCATAGGAGCAAGGGAACAAGGTTGTGGTGGCAGGCAGGTAGAGGTAGGTTGTATTTTTTACACCCATAAACATGCTGTTTTGGATGATGTAATCTAGCCCTAGTGCAACCCTAATGTGCTGGTTTTTTTATGTCATATTTCAGCTTGATTTAGTCATGAATGATTCTGATTTTAATCATTTATATTAGCCCTATTTCGTGCATGAATGATTTTGATTTTAATCATTTATATTAGCCCTATTTCGTGCATGAATGATTCTGATTTTAATCATTTATATTAGCCCTAATTCATGCATGAATGATTCTAATTTTAATTATTTATATTATCCCTAATTTGTGCATGAATGATTGATTTTAATAATTTATATTAGCCCTAATTTGTGCATGAACCTTGCTTATTTCAATTATGGGTTTTAGCCCTAATTCGTGCATGAACCTTACTGATTTCAATTATGGGTTTTAGCCCTAATTCATGCATGAACCTTAATGATTTCAATTATGGGTTTTAGCCCTAATTCTTGCATGAACCTTACTGATTTCAATTGCGGGTTTTAACCCTAATTCGTACATGAACCTTATTGATTTCAAATATGGGTTTTAACCTTGATTTGTGCATGAACTTTGCTTATTTTAATTATAGGTTTTTGCCCTGATTCATGCTCATACTTTGCTGATTTTTATTATAAACTTTAGCCCTTATTTGTGCATGAACTTTGCTAAATTGAATTACACATCTTAGCCCTAAATTAACATCTTATGACTCTGATTTTGATTACACATCTTAGTCCTAATTCGACATCTAATGATTCAGATTAGTTCAATGATTTTCATCCCTAGGTTGTAGTATTATATTACCAATTTCATTGATATGATTTAGCCAAATTTGTATCACTATATATACTGATTTTACCATTAGGTGTTTGGCCTAATTAGTGTCTTACCTTGCTGAATTTGATTTCAGGTTTTTAGCCCTAATTAGTGCCTTACCTTGCTAAATTTGATTCCAGGTTTTAACCTTAATTAGTGTCATTACTTTGCTGAATTAAATCATTCTATCTCAACCTCAACCTCATTCATGTTTTGTTGATTTTAATTATTATATCTTAGCTTTATGTTGATTTATGTCTTGCTGAATTAAATCATTCTATCTCAGCCTCAACCTAATTCATGTATGTTGTGAACGGTTGTCCACAACAGCGTGGCAGCCGGTGTAGGAGAAGGGAGTGGCGCAGGAAAGCCGGGATAGGGAAGAGGGGACGGCATGGCTGCTAGATAGGAGGGAGAGGTAGAGAGGAAAGGGGAGAAGACAAGACAATTAATCATTCATAATCCCCAATTGGGGCATAGCATGTACATTTAAATAAACTAACTAATGGGCTCACTAATAGGCACCTAAGGCCCATTAACATAATTAAAAGAGAACTACTAATACCCTAATTAACCTATTAACCTAAATACCCTTATTACATAATAACATAATTAAAACCCTAATTAACCTAGCACGTGGACCCTATTGGTAGCCCCTAGAATGTTCACAACATTCCAACACGCTTCCGCATCACCTCGTCCTCAAGGTGACCTTAAACTCTAAGCATTGGGCCCACCATAGCTCTGCTATGAACAACCAATCCGGAACTAGTTAATGCATCCATTAGGTAGAGCTTGGCCTAGTTAAGAAGTCGGCTAACACATGGCTTTGGCCACATCAGTGATGTGTTTGACACCGCCCAAACCGGGTGACAATGAGTTAACTCACAACTCTGGAAGACAGAAATGGTGGAATCAGCATACGGACCTTTTGCAGACCCATCAGAATCAAGGGTTATCTTGGAACAAGTGGACTCAAGTATGGGAATCCAACTAAGAGCTAGACCCGCATACATCTCTTGCCCACGATTTTCTGCCCATAACTTCAATCTATTAGTGTGCTTGGGAATATTCTGTGCGAGGAGGATGAGCCAATGGTCAACCGAAAAATCTCCGACGAAAATCTTACAAGTGAAGATTTCATCAGATGGCAGGGGAGTTCCAACCATGGAAATCAGAACTAGATGGCAATGAAAATCCCCTAAGATCAAAGCCACCCGCAGGAAGTGAACCCTGGATTGCTCACAATTAACAAAGCTGGAGGTGGTGACTGGAATTTGCCTAGACTCCGGCAATGTGTGGTGGTCGAAGTAGCTCCGCTAGTTCAACATACCATCCTCCTCGGCCAGTATACGACTCCCGTATCCCTCCGATGCCAGCAAATTTGGGTCGCAAGATTACTTCAATTTCTCCTTCATTGGAGCACAGGAAAAGTAGAACTCTGAGCTCTGCATGCCCTCCAGAAGCTCGTTGGAGTACCCTGTTTAACAACCTAGAATGCCAGCCACTCCCGGCATGCACTCTCGATCGCCAAAAGCAGGTTGCTGGAGGGCTGGCTCAGGTCAACGACAGGAACTCTGGAGGCCAGAGGCGTTTTGCTACAGGACACTGGGCAGTCGTCCGGAGGCTGGATGTACTGACAGGGGAGGGTGGAGAGACCAGCTTCCATTCCCATCAGACGTAGTGCGCTTAAGAAAACCCAATAGTGGGAGATGGAAAAGAAGCGGACCGAGGCTGGGAGGTCGATGAAATCAGTGGTGGAGAGCGGAAGCATGGACAGAAGTCTGACCAGGATGACCAGCGCCTAGGCCAGTGGCGGCAGGTGGCACTGGGTGGTGGCCATCAGCGCTGGGAGACCTGAATTTTGGCAGGGGTTGGGGCACAGGCGGTGTCCCATGGTGGAAGTCATGGAGACCCAAAGTGGGGAAAGGTCACCTCCTTTGTTTGTGAGGGTGAAACAAAGGTTGTGCTCTGCCTGGAAGAGCAAAGGTTGGTGATTGCAAAGGAGGGACACCAAGGCTATTGATAGGAAAGTCTTCCTCTCCCTCAATCCCTCCGCCCCCCTTGCAGCAGTAGCAATCCAAGGCTGTGGAGGATGGGTCGCTTTTGGTGGCAGACCGAGATGCATGGGACAGGATAACTAGGGCTTGTTCACCCTCACCATGTGAACCCCTGTTGAACTAGGGCCGGAGGTGGTGGCAACCATATCTGCCATGCTAGAAGCTGCTATGAAACTGGTTGTTGGATGACTCATTCACTAGTGGGTAGCACCTTGGCTGGCTTGGACGCCACTAGGGACATTACAAGCCTCTTTAAATCCTCAAGTGTATCTGCAATCTCAGCGAGTATCTCCGCCTGTTGTCCTATGGAACTTTGGGCTCCGATACTAGTGTTGTGAACGGTTGTCCACAATGGTGTGGCAGCTGACATAGGGGAAGGGAGCGGCGCAGGAAAGTCAGGAAAGGGGAGAAGACAAGACAATTAATCATTCATAATCCCCAATTAGGGCATAACCCTTACATTTAAATAGACTAACTAATGGGCTCACTAATAGGCACCAAAAGCCCATTAACATAATTTAAAGAAAACTACTAATACCCTAATTAACCTATTGACCTAAATGCCCTTATTACATAATAACATAATTAAAACCCTAATTCACCTAGCACGTGGACCCCATTGGTAGCCCCTGGAACATTCACAATAATGTCTTGCTGAATTTAATCTTTCTATCTCAGCCTTATTTTGATTTATGTCTTGTTGATTAGATTGAGTTATATCAGCTTCACCTTGAGTTATTATCACGCAGAATGTTACTGGGTTTGTCAGCCTCACTTTAAGTTAATATCATGATGATTGTTGTTAGTTACTTCATCCTGATTCGTTATGTTAGTTTGCTGATTTGATTAGTTCACCTCAACCCCCAATTCAATTCATTATTTTGTTGATTTGATTAGTTCATCTTAGCACAAATCTGATTCGTTGTCTTGTTGATTTTGCTCACATGTCTCAACCCTAAATCAGCATGCTATCATGTTGATTATGTCAGTCGGTTGCATTCATGATATGCTGTGATTAGTCTTTAATCCCTTTGCCTCATGTGGCTGCATTGTATCTTGTGTTTGAGTCAGAGTTAAGTAAGATCACAGTAATAGCCATGGTAACATCAACCCGTGTGGTCATAGGCCTATGTGGTCTCCGCACCTTTGGGACTTTGGTTCTCATCTGTTTGAGCACCCCGTGCGTAACTAGGTTTTTGAGCATCATGGAAGGCCCATCTACCTTCGACCAGCATGTTCATGAACACAGATAGTACCTACATCTCTAGGCCCATGGCTGATCAAAGTGGATCTCTAGGGATGTTAGGATATACTATTAGTACACAGTTACTCCTTTGAGCGGGAGTCCATATCCGGGCAACAATAAGTAAATTGCTTCCCGAGTAGAGTTCACTTTAAATCATGTTGCCTTTACCTTAATTAGTCAGAGGTCAGCCCTATAAGTATTGTTCTAAATAGACATTTAGAGTGTCTTAGGGAGGTCCTTTTCATAAATTTTCCCCTTTTTTTCTATATTCATCTCATCTGTATGTTTATGAGTGGTTTTTCATTCATCTTACTAAGTATTAGTGGAAATACTCATGCATCTCTACGATGCAGGTTCAGCTCCAGATTCAAAGTAGCAGGGTTTCTTTAGCAAGCAATACACAGTGCTAGCAAGGTAGATTTATGAAGTTATTAGGCAATTATAATTTATTTTTTATGCTATTTTGTAATAAGCACTGTGTTGCCCCAAAAATATTAGTTCATGTTATTTCCTTATAGTATTGCACATGTACATGGCAGAGCTATGATCCTGAATTTATGATTTATATATTTCATTAGGTGATCTATTTTTATGTTATGTGATGCTTGGTGATGTTAGATAACGCCCTGAGTTTTCATTACTTTATGTTCATGTGAAATAAAACCCGGGGTGTTACACAATCATCAAAAATATAAATAAGAGAGTGTGGATCACTTACCTCTCATGTAGATCCGGAAAACCGTAGAGTTGATACAAAAATCCTTTTCCTTGCACAAACCCTAACTTGGACAAAATTCTACTTATCCGCCAACTAAGAAAGCAATACCAATTCACCAAAATTGAAGGAAAATCAATTTCCCTTACCTTGATACACATTTCTAACACCCAAAAATCAGCTTCCTAAGAAGGCAACCAAGCCGAGAGAGGATCCAATTTAATTGGTAGTCCAATGGTGGTGAATCACAAAGCAAGGTTTCTTTAGATAATGGTGTAATTCTCAACAAACAAAGAAAAAAAATGGAAATAAAGGAAGGGGGAAGCAAGAGAGAGAAGAGGGAGCAAGGGAGGAGAGAGAGACAAATTGTGGTAAGAGTGAAAAAGAGAGAGAGGGGACATACTACTGAGAGGTGGTGGCGATGCGGGAGAGGGGGTGTTATTTAAAGGTGTTTTGGCCTCTTTATGACCTTTCCTACTCCTACTATGACTCTTCTTGCTAATGACCTCTCCTTTTTATCTGGGACTCCACTAACAAATTTGCAATTTGTTGAGATTATAAACCTAATTATTTAGAAGGACTCGTGGCTATTCTCTCAACTTTGAGCCTTAGCCCTGCCTATCAGGCGGGCTAACAGGCCTGTTCAGTGCACACCTCGCCAGGCACAGGTTTTCATACCTGTTTAACCAATTACCTGATTTTTTGCCTATTTGAAACGAATTTTAACACATTAATTCCTAAATTAAGAAAATATCAAAGGTGTTGCAAGTAGATTACCACTGAAGTTTTTGTCACTAGAGTTCAGTGGATGGTGTGTCAGCGAGAGAAGGGTATAACGTTGGTGAATAAGTTGTCAATTTCAAAATCACTAACATCAAAATGTCAGCTTACAAGTATAAAAGGCTCAAAACATGCATTTTCAACATGAATGAGATGAGTCATCTCATTCACCCACCCACAGCTCATCTCCTCCTTCCTACCCCAATGACTGCTTCCCCCACCTTCCTCCTCTTTTCTAGCTGACATGTTGTTAGTTTTACCAGATCACCGGAGTTCGGCAAACTTCTGTTGTAGTTTTTTGTTGAACCATCACTGGAATCCGCCAAGACGTTGCTCTAATCCCCTTAGCCCTCTCCACTCCAACCCTCTACCATGTCCTTCACACTTCTAAGCACGGTCATTTTGAAACCGTGGTTTGAAAATAAAATTTGGGTTCTCAAATGTATGATTCTACTGTAGGTCTAGGTCTGAAATTGTAATTTTTAAATGCACAAATCTAAAATATAAAACGACTAACCCTATGGGGAAAAAAGAATAGGGCACTATTTCAAAAAGCTTTAAGTGCTAGAATAATTTTTATCCAAACATGCGGTACACAAGGAAAGATAGATGTGCATGACCATTGCATTGTTCAGATGATGGACAACAACGGGCCGACAGGAGAAAAGTTATGGTTTAGAGTACGATTTTTATCTTCTAGAATGTCAGCAGCAGCCACATACAGAAAATGCTGACTCAAGATGCAACACTTGCTGAACTTATTCCTCCATGCATGCTTCAACAAGAAGATGAATGGCATGACCCAAGCTTTTCGAAGGGACACATTCTCTTTCAACTTTCAGGATCAACCCGCCCTTTTAGTCCATGTGCCAAGGAGGTCTCCATTTCAAAAGTTCATTAAAAATAGAGACGGACCCTTCACCATTTTCTGAAACTTGGCCTGGCATTTCATCAACCATGGTTCCACTGAAACTAAACCAGGCCATTATTGGTGTCAGCTAAGCGTTCAGATCTCGGATACATGGACCATGCATTATCGATCGATCAATGGCCACAGTCCAGACCACCTTTCCTGCTAGTTACTAGTCTGGTCTAGTTTTCACAGCTCTCAGTTCGGATTAAAGATCGGAAGAAGATAAATGCAGGTAGTAGTCAAACAAAAGTCATACATAGCCACTGATTCAAAAAGAAAAGTCATATATAGCCACCAAAAGAATATATTCCAAGATAGCATCCAGAAATAGGAGTGAAGTTGGAAGTCTAAGGTATAGGGGTTGAAACCTCAAATTGATATGGAGCTAATCAAAGTAGCAAGTGGAACTACTCTCTCTCTCTCTCTCTCTCTCTCTCTCTCTCTCTCTCTCTCTCTCTCTCCCTTTATAAATAGGAGAAGATGCTCCTCATTTGAGTTGTAAGAGTTTGTGCATTAGGCAGAGAAGGAAGGTCTTACATGAAGATAAGAATCGTTCTAGATAAGCCAAGGATGACTTGCCTAAATCATGTTGAAGTGAATCACTGGAAATGTATCGTTTTATGCATTTCCCATGCTTCATAGGCAGTCTTCTTGGCTGATCTAAGGGATTCTTATCTTTCATGCCAGATCTAACTTTTTCTCATGGCTCCTCTATGTAGATGAAGCTTAGAATCTCACTGGTATGAAGCAGCCCTTTTCATTTTCCCTTCCTTTTTCAGTAGTACATAAGCTTAGCATATCTCTGGTATGAAACAACCCTTATCATTTGCCCCTCCTTTTTCAGCGTATACTTCTACTTCTAAAAGGAACTCTAAAATTTCTTTTACTTGGAGAATATCTACCTGCATAGCAGTATGTTATCTTACGTTGTCACCTTTCCTTCCCTTCCACTTTCTCTTTCTTAATCATCTTATTTTCTTTCTTTCAAAATACAGCATAAATGACTAAGTAGTATAATGAAAAATATTACGTTCGCATAACCCTTTCCCTCCCTTAACATTCTTGAAAAATATATAGTCCGAGTCCAATTTCACAATATTATCATAATACAATTAACAACTGATCTTGTGAAAGTTTTCCTCCTAACTCATTGCAATTCAGGAAAATCCCATAAATAAACATTCAAAATCATTGTGGCAATAATAACAAGAAATTGTTTATCATTCATAGCCACGTGAAAGAGAAAACGGTCATATTTTGCTTCCTGAAATGGTTGTTAATCAGTGCTCTAAATATAATTAGTTAGTCACCCTTAAAAAGTACATAAGCTTTTTGGGTTAAGCATTCAGATAACCATTGTATTAAAGCTTTGGAGGATATTGGCTCCCAGACATTCGGATTTGTTGGGTTCGCGCTTATATAACTTCTGCCTCTTTTAATGTACTCATTCACCGATGTAGTCACGGGTTCTTCTCTAGTTTATGTGGTTTCTGACAAGGATGTCTGCAAGGGCTTTTTGATTTACTTGATCTTTATTTAGAAGCACAACATATCATCCCTCCCAAGCATGAAACAGTTATTCCTATCTCTCATCTCTTATTCACTGATGATAGTTTGTTGTTTTCGGTTGAGGATCTAAATTCTCGTAGTTCCATCATAGACGTTCTAAACATTTTCTCGGGTATCTCTGGCCTAAAAGCTCATAAGTTGAAGAGTAACATATTCTTTGAATTGCTCCATTAAAACATATATTCTCAAGTGACAGGTTTTCAAGGTGTTCTTCCATTGTATTATTTAGTGTTGCCCCTTTTCTCCGGCATCTTGAGGGCCCATATGTGCTACCCTCTTGTCTCTAGATTTCAATCAGGTTTGGCCGGTTGGAAAATGAAACCATTATCATATGTTGGTAGACTTCAACTCATTAAATCTATTTTAAGTATTGAGCAAGTTTTTTGGTTTCTTCATTTTATGCTTCCAGCAAAAATTATTAATCAGTTCAAATTTCTTTTGGCCAAGTTCTTATGGTCCAGGGAGATGGTGAAAAAAGATTCTACCCTATAAGTTGGTAGGCGTTCATCATCCAAGAGAAGAAGGTGGTCTTCATATCCACTCTATCAAAGATTGGTGCCTAATTGGTCTCTCTAAATTATTTTAGAATATTTTAATAGAGAATAGACTTCTAGTTTTAAGATAAAAGCGTTGGTTTGTATTGGAAAGCAAAATACACAAATCAAGAAAGATAAATTGATTCTAACTTGCAATTAGGTTATTAGATATATCTTCCCTTATAAACTTAAATCAAGACTAAAATTTAATAATCTAGTGTGCCAAATTCCTATGTGTTTTAGTGAAATCATGCAAGTCAATCACAATAATTTACACACAAGAATTTTTATGTTGAAACTATTAAGAAAAAAATTGCGAGACATTATGTCCAAAGCAATTGTGCACTATGTAAACTAAGATACAGAATTACCAATTTACATAAACAAAATACCCCTATTTTTCTTCAATTAGCTAGCTCTTCAAACCCCATTAAACTCTAAATCAACCACTTCTTGGTTGTTTCTTACATCAGCTTGATCTTCTCCTTATGTTGTGCTTCCAAAATATTCAAATCTTCATGACAAGTCCCTTTAATATAAATCTTATTTCCTTTTGATCTTTTTAGCAACTTTCATTAATAAATACTTTGTCCCATCAAGTATTTTGTCATCTCAACTATGCTCTAATAACTTTTTTTATTATGGTTGAAAAATACATGAATAAGAAGACTATTTTTCTCTCAAAACATTAAAGAATTTTTGCACTTTTTCTCTAGGATTTTCAAGCCTTCTTTCCTCTCTTTCCTATGTCCTAAACTAATATAACACCCCCAAGCTGAATAGAGAAGTCTAGCCTAACTAGGAATCTCAATCTAACCAAATTGGTTTAATTAAAGTAACTGTGCATTGATTGTGCTCTCAGTTAAAAAATCTCTAAAATATTTATTAGGTGATTGATCTGTGTCTACCAAGTGACTATTCAATTATGAAACTAGAGAACCATGTGAACATCATTTAAGGCTAATCAATCTTTTGATCCTTAGTGATCGATCATTGTTGAACAAAAACTTCTTCATTCAAAATATCTCCAACACTCTACTACACTCTCAAATAAAATTCCATTCACCCCAAACAGTAATTGAGTCTACTTTTCTGCTTCATCTTTAACATATAAACTTTAGACATGTTGTAACTAAAAATTTACACATAGAAGACATTATTTAGATCATAGAAATAAGTCAATACAATACATATAACACATAGGTTGCTTATTATCTCCCCCTTTAGCTATCTCGTGACAAAACACTATAACCCATCAATCTAAAAAAAAGATTGTAACACTGTAGTGCATAATTAAACTTAGACAGATTATCAAATTTAAGAATGGCTCTCCCCCTTTATCTATTATACACAAATCCTAATGTGTCGTAGTCTTCAACTTGAATAACACCAAACAAGACTATACTAACAGAATTTTGTCCAAAATAAATAAATAGATGTTCAATTAAGTGTAAGAGTGATCAAGTCAACCAAGTAAATGCATTTTCTCCCTATCAATAAACACAATTCTTCTTTGTCAAGCCATCTCCTCTCAAAATTGTTATTTCTCCTATTAGCTTACATAACACTTTCTCCCCCTTTTTGTCATAAAAAGACAATGGTAATATGTAGAAAATAAGAAGAAAAAACCTAAAAAGATAGCATCAAAGTTTGAAACCACATTTAGTATTCAAAATTGAAGAAAGTTAAAAAATTTTCAAAAAACAAATTTTCAAAAGGAGCTATATTATGAATGAACACACTTGTTTGAGATTCATTTCAACATAATATGTGTATCTCAAATAAAATATAACATAATCTCATTAGCTACTCGACTAAAGAATCAGAATTTCAAATATCAAAACTCAAAGTAGTAAGATATGTCAAAGTGTTTTACATCAAGTCAAAAACTATACCATGATCATTAAAAAATACACCTTTCAGGATATCAATAGATAATATAATTAAAAATAATTTTGCCCTTTAACTACTTAGCAAATGAGTCTATCAAAAAACTTGGCTCATGCTTGTTCACTGTGTGATTATTGATTTCATAGAATCAGAATGAAATAAAAGGTATCTATGTGTCAATACCATGGTTATTTAAATTAGCAACTTTGCCCTTCCGCATGTTTCAATATATAACGTTTTCTAGTTGAATCAATAGGTTATCATTGGTTTTTTCTTAATTATTGTGGCCCTGCACTTTTCATAATTTTTCAATTCATTATCTTTTCCGGTGTCAAGGGGATGGTAACATCTACACTAACACAAGGCAACTCATGTAGGCATCCCTCTCTATCATCTTCATGATAACTATTTTATAAATAATTACATAAGATATTCAATCAAAACATAAATATATCAAAATTTATATAGTTTGCAAAGGAATCCAAATTGCTCAAACTATCTTATAATACTTCAAAGTGTCAGAGGTTTGAAGTAAATTCACAGTATTATAAATTTCACCTAATAGAAGGTATTGAATTCAAAGAAGTTAGTACTAAGACAATTTACAAACCAACAGTGCATATAATACTAGCATTAATCTTAAATATTTACTCAATTGATTTACAAGTAACTATATTGGCTTAAAATGTTTAGCACTATGCTCAACATATGTGACCCACAATATGAAAAACAATACAAATCAATTGTGTTGTTCATGATATTCAAGCTATTGATTTGAAAATACAAAGACTAAAACAAGTCAAAATAAACAGCTAAAAACCTAAAAAAATTAAAAACTATTTTTGTGCCTCAAAAAGATTTTCAATAAAACAAGGGGACAAGTTTTTTACTTTAAAACTACTCAGGGCAAGAATTTTCTATGCATTTCCTAAGGTTAATAAACATGTTAAAATCCAAGGGTTTAGTAACTAAGTCTGCTAGTTGAAACTTAGTTGAATTATATTCTAAGTTCACAATTTTATCTTCAACCAAATCTCAAATAAAATTATGTCTAATAAAAAATGTGCATAGTATAAGAATTTTAATTATATTTTTGTAAAAGTTTAGTAGAATTCAAATTATAACAAAATAAATTCATAATGCCCTGAAGTATTCCATAATCTATTAACATGTGTTTCAACTACATCAATTGTGTACAAGCACTTTCAACAACTATATGCTCAGCTTCAACAGTAAATAATGACACATAAATATGTTTTTTACTATACCAAGACACAAGATGATTTCCTACATAAAATCATCCTCTTTAAGTATTTTTCTATCATCTACATTGTTTGCCCACTCTGCATCTGAGTACCTTACTAATTTAAAAGTAGTGTCAAAAGGGTCCACAAGAAATATTTGGTAGTGCCATTAACATATTTGATAATTCTATTCACAATAACCATATGAGAATCTTTAGGATCAGATTGATATTTAGGGCATACCTCTACACTAAGATATATGTCTAGGCGGCTAGTAGTTAAGTAAAAGAGACTACCTATCATGCTTCTATACATAGTTTAATTAATAGATTTACCAAAGGTGTCTTTGTCTAACTTTCCTGAAATAGACATTGGTTTCTTAACATGTTTAGCATCTTGAAGCCCAAACTTCTTTGATAGATCTTTTGTAAACTTTGATTGTGAAATAAAGATTTCAGACTCTATTTGTTATACTTGCAAACCAAGAAAGTAAGTCAATAAACCTTTCATACTAATCATTTCAAGTGCAACACTCATCTCTTTTGTAAAGCTTTAGTAAAATAATGTCATCAACATAAATCTGCATCATCGCAACATACTTTCCGAACTTCATGATGAAAAGTCTATTGTCTTACATCACCTCTTGTGTAACTTGCTTAGTTTAGTATTATGTCTGTAACGTCCCGGATTTTTATTACGATTTTCCGTAATTTTTCTGATCATTTTCGGCGAGAAATTGTGACGCTTCGGCGTATTTGGCCTCAGTATTCGTACCCGTAGAGTCGGGTCTCAGGTTAATCGTAGGCGACGGGCCTAGACCCGCGTTTTGGCGCGAAAATTCGAGAGAAAACGGACTGCAGAAGAAATAAGGTGAGAAAAAAAAAAGAATAAAAGAAAGCAAAACGGGCTCGGGCTCGGCCGAGCCCGATCCAGAAATGTTGGAACAGTGTTTTTTCCCCCCCTTCTCCAGCGTCTCTCTGTCCCAGCCGCCACCGGCCGCCGGTGGGCCGCATGGCTGCCGCACCGGCTCCGCCCCGGCTGTGCGACTGCTGGGGGGCCGCCGTCCCGGCCCCACGGCCGCTCTGCCCCGTCTCGCCCCTGTTCCGCTGGCCGATCTCTCTGCCCTCTCTCTGATTTGTGCTTGGACGGCGCCGGCGGTGGCCGGTGGGCTTCGCCCGGCTTCCGTCCGGCCAGTCTCAAGGCGGCGACGGCAGGGCCGCTGCCCTGGCTAGTCCCGCCGGCTCCTCCCCTTGGTTTTCCCCGGTAAGCAGTCTCTTTCCCTCTCTCACTGTGATCCGATTTGAGCCGCCGCTGTGGGCCGCCAAGGGCCGGCTGGCCGGCTACGGCTCTGCCACGGGCCGGCGACGGCGGGAGGCCACTCCTCCCGGCCCGGTGGGCTCCCATTTCGCCGCCCGTCCTCATCCCCCTTCACCCCTGTTTTTTTTCGCCGCCTCACTGTTTTGGGTGAAACGGTGGCTGCCAGCGGCGAGCCACCGCCGATCGGACCTCCGTCCAGCTCCGCCTTGGTCCGGCGATGGGCACCTCTCCCGACCCTAGTGGCCTCTGCTCCGCCGCCCCACCCATTTTCCCCCTCTCTGCCCTGTTTCGCCGGTGCACTGTTTTGGGTAAACAGTGGCCGCCGGCGGCCATCCATGGCCGACTGGACCTCCGTCCAGCCCTGCCTGAGTTCGGCAAAGGTGGTGGACCACCCCACTTAGCCCGATTCCATCTCCTCCGCCGTTCTCTCCTCCACCGGTGCATTCCGGCCCTGATTTGTGCCAGAACCACCCGAAGCCCCCCCTTGGTTCTGGTTGAGCCTGAGGAACGCTGAGGGTAGGCCGCTGGCCGACCTCGGCCTGATGATGGCTAGGTGACGGCCAGGCCGCCTCCCCGATGTCGTCCCAGCTCGGGGTCGCCGACCTTAGCACTATTCCGCCTCCGCCTCCGCCTCCGCCCTCCCTAGCCCCTATTTTTGGGCTACGTCCGTTTTGGACGTTGTGACTGCCATTGCCAGTCGGACGTCGGACATGGCCGTGTGGACCTTTGTCCGACTCTATCTCAGCCTAGTGATGCTAGTGGGCCACCCCTTCGGGCCCTGTTGAGCGTCCGTTCCCTCCGCTTTGTCGGAGCCCGATCCACATCCCTTGCTCGGGTGCTCTCACTCGGAAAAACCGAGCCTTTGCTCCTCACTATGTTGGTTGTCCGGCGTGTTGCCGTTAACTTTGACCGTCAACTCTGGCCGGAGATAGCTCCTCCTGGCCGCTAGAGCCATGACACAGCCGGCCAGAGCCGTTGGTAACCCTTGCTCGTCCCTATGTTTCCCCCCGGTCCCTCTATGCTTTTGGCCGTTTTTATGTTTTGGGCTATCGAGCATCGTTGGATGCCGAACACCCTTTGGACCACTTAGTGTGGCGGGTTTCAGCCTAGAGATGGCTGGCCGCCCTAGTACGGCACCGCTCCTCTTTTTCCGACATGAGTCACGTTTCTCCGCTGTCGGTTATGTGTTTGACCGCGCCATGCAGAGCACCATCGTTCTACCCTCGCCGGACGCCGATTGGCCTCTAATCGGCCTGCCTCGGCACAGCAATGGCAAAGTCCGTCTTTGTTGCGCACACCCTTGGGCATGGCCCTACCGCCCTTCTGAGCTTTGGGCCGACACCATCTAGCCCTCTCCCCCTCCCTTTTGGCCGCGTGTGCAAGTAGCCACGCGTGCGGGTTAGGGTATTGGTACCGCTTCGGCGCCGCCCGACCGTCAGATGGCTCTGCCATCATCTGGAGTTGACATCGGAGTCCTCCATCAGTCTCCTCCGTCCTTGAGTGAAGCCCACACCCTCCGCCCTTATGTGGGCCCTAGTAAACACGAAATCGACACCGTTGGATGTTGTCCATGGCCGATTTCGATGTCTTGTGATCGGTTGTGTATGGTTCAACCACCGGTCGAATTTTAGTGTACGCCTAGACCTTCGGTCGCACCTGCCACTCGTTGGCAGGACCTTCCTCCCGGCCGCCCGTAGTGTGCCGCCGCGGATCACAGACTTTTCCTAGTTGATCAGTGTCACCCCTGTTTGGCCGTGAGTGCTTCCGGCGTTTCTTACACCCGCAGGATAGCAGCTCTCTCAGCTGGGCAATGGTTTTGACTGCCAACTCCGCCACCGACGCCGCCACCGTCGTGTGCTCGCCATCAAACGTCATGATTACGAGGTAGGGGAGCTTGAACTCGTAATTTCATGATAGCATGCTTGAATAGTAGTAGCATGCTAGGAATTACATGATGTGCATATAAGCATGATTATATGGTATGTTTAGATACGTATGGCATGCATATGAGCTGTGAGTATGATTGTTATGTATGAGTTGCACGTATGCTTTATGTATGTGTATGTGCATGTGGGCAGAGGTATGTACGATAGACGGTAAGAAGTGGTAAGGGTTTGGTACGAAGTTAGACGTGGATTTGGACATGTAAGCGTATGACGGAAGACAGAGAAGGTAAGTTTGATGGGCGATGGACGGTAAAAAGTGGTAAGGTTTTTGGTATGGAGTCGGATGGGGACGGGTAAGCGTGTGATGGAAGATGACAAACGTAAGTATGACAGACGAAGAATGGAGCGGATTGGATCGGTTTGGTGTGGAACAAAGTCAGGGGTTGGTTTCTGTAAGTAAGAGAACTTAGGCTTTAAGCCTGAGGTGGGGTTTGTTAGACGACAAGAGTGTGCATAATTGTACAAGCATAACGTACAAATTATAAAGTGAAAAGTAAGCATAATCAGTGAGGTGTAAGTAAGGGGGTAACGGGGATCTGCTTTGAGGAGCTCAGTTTGACGATGTAAGTAAGATGTTTGGACTGTAAGGTGGATGGCAGAGGTTGTATGATTATGTAAGTATTTGTGTACGGTGAGTTATGTGTGACTTGGACAGGTAAGTGAAGTCTGCTGCCCCGACGAACTAGGGTTCGGATCGGGCTCAGCTCCGGTTTGATCAGTCGAGGACTGAGTTTGTGTGGCATAATCGTACCGCATAATATACTTAATTCAAACTTGAATTATAAGAAAGCTAATGATATCGTTGTGAGTTTGAGACCTGAGGGTTCGACGGATTAAGTTCCGTGTTTGAGTTAGTCGATAATGAGTCGGCTGAGCACTTCTGTGTCTTGCCATGGTAGTTATCCTGCGGGATTTTTGTCTGTGTGCTATATAGAGCACCGGACGTCTGATGCTATGTTGAGAGCGATGTATGCTTTGTTTTGGTCTGTGTGCTGTATTAAGCCCAGACATTTGATGCTCTGTTGAGAGCGCTGTAAGTTTTTGCCCTTCGTGGGCTCTGTATGTTTCTGCCTAGATGGCTCTGTATGTTCTGCCCAAGAGTGGCACTGTAAGATTCTTGCCCAAGAGTGGCACTGTATGTTTTCTGCCCTTAGTTGGCACTGTATGGCCCTTGTTGGCAATGTATGGCCCCAAAGAGTGGGCATTTGCGCGCTCAGGTAAGCAGTATCATGGACCTGCTCTTACCTGTTTGATCCTGTGCCCCATGAGCATAGGTGTGCCTTGCCTTCAGAAAAGTCCATGGCGTCTAGTTGCTCCCCGAAGGTTAAGGTGACGCCCTTGTGGCATTCCCTTCTTTTCCGACGTTGGAGCTTGTTAATTGTAATGAGCTTCAGTTGTCGGTAGTATGTGTTCGACAGTGAGAGTATGTGGTATGCTTCAGTTTCTGAGTAAGTTGTACGTGTAAGATTCAGAGTATGTGTAAGTGTAAGCTCCTAAGGAAGACGTAAGAATACGTTTATGTGTAAGCGTATGATTGTACGATTAAGGTCGTGCAAGTATGTGTAGGTTGTGTGTGTATGAGTACGATTGTAAGATGATGATTTGAAGTAAGAACGTAAGTGTAAGTGTTTGAGTAAGAAAGTAAGTGTATGATTGTAAGCACGATTGTAAGTATATGATTTGGACGAGGACTGTAAGTGTAAGATTGTACGAGTTTGGTCGTACGAGTATGATTAAGGTGTTGGGTATGCGTACGATGGTACGAGTACGTTGTAAGACCCTGATTGAGGGTGTTTGTGTAAGTTTGCTTCCATTTGATGTGCTATGCGTTTTTATATGCATATATATGATTGTTATATTATGCAGATTGCTTCATGTTTGTGTTGCATGACGCATGTTTTTATGAACTTATCGAGTTCACCATTTTTGGGATTTCCCCTACTGAGTATTTTCTTACTGAGTATGAAAATACTCACCCTACTATTTTTAGCCCCGTGGTTTGGGAGGCTTTTGCAGGTTGTGTTGGAGAGCTCCGGGAGATGGATGCTCGTTTCTGCAGATGATCGTTCCGCCTTTAACTCAACGAGAGTTTTTGATGCCACGATCTGATGTATTGGGTGAGATGAGATATAAATGTTTATACCTTCTGGACTTTTAATTTGGATCCGATAGCAGACTGTTTATAGGACTTGTACTCGGGGACGCCTGGGAGTTATTTGTATTTGAAAATCCATGATCATGGTGATTTAGTCGTACGTTTGTTTTCGAGTAGCGCCTGAGGAGATTTGATTTGGCGATACGATGTTTAACCGTATGATGTTTTAAATTATAAACTGTTTATACGGGTTTTGATTTTGTTAGTTTTACTCCGATTTAAAATTAAAAATTTTCCGTGAATTTTATGGAAAATGTATGAAAATCTCGGGCGTTACAATGTCAGCCTATCATATTATGCTCTTGAAGCTTGCTTCAACCCATAAAAAGTTTTTTAAAATTTATTACAAATAATCTAGATGGTGATGGTCAACAAAACCTTTTGGTTGTTCTACATACATTTATCCTTTCAAGTTTTTAATTAAGAAGTTCACTCTTAATATCCATATGATACAACTTATAATTTCAAATGGCAAATCATAGCAAGAAGCAATCTAAATGACTCAAGTCTTGCTACAAGAGCAAGTATCTCATCAAAACCTAGGCCTTCAATTTGTGTATATCCTTGAGCAACTACTCGAGCTTTATTTCTGACAATGTTTCCTTGTTCATCAGTTTTGTACTTGTAGATCCACTTTCTACTTATTATATTGCCTTCTTTAAGTCTTGTCACAAGAAATCATACATCATTTCTTCTTAATTGACCTTATTGCTCCTACATGACATTAATCAAATTCTCATCTTGAAGTGCTTATCAACTTTGTTTGGCTATGTGAGAGACGCATAACAAGAAAAAATAATTTGTTCTTTAAGTTAGTGTCTAGTCCTCGCACCTTCATCAATGTCACAATCACACATGAGACTCAAGATAGTCCTTATGAGCCCAATTAGGTACTTGATATTGTTTAGCCTAGGGTTCCACTTGTGCACCTTCAATGTGTTATGCATCATCTGGTTGTTCATTATCATGAATATGATCATCTTGATTCTCTTCAATATGAATATATTCTTCATGAGTTGTATCATTGAAAACATAAAGCGATTCATCATCATCAATATAAACATCAACCTTTTATTTATCTATCTCATTCATGGATTATTAATTCTCAAGCACGTGTATCATTAATAATCACATTAGGAAATTTCATCACAGTTTGAGTTCTATGAGGATATCTTAACAATTTTGTGTGCAAGCTACATGTCCCAGGTGTTAAACTTTTTCACTAAGCTCTTTTAGATTTCTACCCATCTAAGTTATTTGTTTCAGCAAATCAATTTGAACATTATATTTTACAAAGGGTGTCTCTTCACAAATTTGCTCTTCCTAAATTCATATTTAGCAATTAATTCTTTCTTAAGAAGTTGAGATCTAACCACTAAATCATAATTAGCCATTAATTCTTTCTTAGGAAGTTGAGATCTAGCCAACAATTTACACTTAGAAGAACTAACAACATTCTCATTTAACATAGTAGCTTTAACAAACATAATGCAACTTATGGACTTAGAGTTTTATGATTAACAAATCCTAACCCACTCTTTTCATTCCCAAATTGACCAATAGAGATAATTTTATCTAACTTGTCTTTGTCTTTAACAAATTCTTTTAATTTTTTATTAGAAACCTTCAATTCCTCCTCTAATTTCTCAATTTTCAAGAGCAATTCAGTGTTCTTATTATTACACAAGGATTTTGCAAGAAATTTTTTAGTATTCTCATGTTGCATGGCACAAAATATATATGTAAGCAATTTTAACTCATAAAAATATGATTATTTCTAGCACAATAAAATTTGACACAACACATGACAAATTAAGCATGTTTGTGAATTCCATGGCAACCAAAACAAAATCAAACAACACAAAAATAAAAGACCCTCAGCTACCACTTGTTTGTTTATCTTGGGAAGCAAAAAATACAAACCAATAAAGATAAATTACTTCAAACTCGCAAATAAGTTACAAGATATATCTTCTCCTTCTAAACTAAAATCAAAAGTTAGTTTTCAATAAGCTAGTGTGCCAAATTTCTATGTGTTATAGCGAAATCATGCAAGTCAATCACATCAATCAATACACAAGAATTTTTACATAGAAACCCATGAAACTCTATCTATAGATTATCTATGCACTATGTAAAGTGAGATACAAAGTTACTAGTTTACAAAGACAAAAACCCCTCTTTTTCTTCACTCATCTGGCTTTTCACACCACTCAAAAACCTGAATTAACCACTCCTTAGTAGTTTAATTGCATTAGCTGGATATTCTCTTGTTGTACTTCTGAAAGATCTAGATCTTCATAACAATACCCTTTAGCATTAATCTCCTTTCCTTTTTATCTTCTTAACAATTTTCTTCAGTAAATACTTTGTCCAATCAAATGTTTTGTAACTCAACTTTAATCACTCTTTTTTACTATGGATTAAAAATTACATAAGTATGAATATTATTTTTCTCTCAAAACATTAAAGAATCTTCACACTTTTTCTCTAGGTTTTCTTAGTATTTTGTCCTCTCTTTCCCATGTCCTAGACCACTTATATGTTAACCCCCAAGTCGAATAAGGAAGTCTAGCCCAAGTAGGAATCAAAATCAAATTGGATTGGTCAAATTTAATTAACTGTGTATTAAAGCAATTAATCGTTCCAAAGAGCAATTGATTGTTCCCTATTCTATTTGAATGTAGTTGCCCTATCAATTGATCTATCAATCAAATGATCAATCGATTGTACTCTTGGTTAAAAAATCTCTAAATCATTCATTAGTTGATCAACCTATCTACCATGCAATTATTCGGGTTTTGAAACTAGAGAACCTTGTGATCAATACTTAAGGTCGATTGATCACTTATGATCAAAAACTTTAATTTTGCTCAATATGTCTTCAACATTAT
This sequence comes from Saururus chinensis, assembly GCA_035235625.1. NCBI lineage: Eukaryota > Viridiplantae > Streptophyta > Magnoliopsida > Piperales > Saururaceae > Saururus > Saururus chinensis. Next base: position 12,081,514 of record CP141150.1, read on the forward strand.
ACTACACTCTTAAATAAGGTTATCTTCACCCCAAAGTGCATGAGTGTGATATGTGTGCCTATTTTTTACCTATTGAAACATTGATTGAGCCTGATTATTACTTCATTTTCAACATTTGAACTTTAGACATATGTGACTCAAAATGTACATATATATAGCATTGTTTTGATCACAGAAATAAGCCAATACAATACATATAACACATATGTGCTTACATAGTGTATTGATTAAGCTAAGTGAATGGTTGTTAATGGTTCCTTATGTTGATTGTGGTTGGTTGTATGCTTGATAAGTTTATATTTACTTTGATTACTTGATAGATCATTATTATGTTATTTTTGTGCAACTTGAGGTAATATCTTATAGTTCTTTGCTTTATTTAAGTATTTGGGTTACAAGCAATGTGGTGATGCACTAGGTGTAGATGGATATTAAACACATGAACCCTTTAGCAACATGGCATATGCGACATGTCAACAAATATATACACTTCCCTATGCAAAGAGGGCCAAAAGTAAAATAAAGAAACAAGTTGGAATATCTTACCTCTTCCCATGTGGCCTTCATCATGTAATTTCTTGATGATCTTCAAATGCATGCAGCATATAGGAACACATGTTGACTACCTCTGAAGAGAAATTCATCATGCACTAAATAATCATATATCTTCACTATCTCAACATCCCAAACTATAGAAAAGAATATGTCAACAAGTAGTAATTCTTGAAAAGAATTAAAACCAAATAGCTAGGAACACATAGTAGTAAGCAAGCATGCGCGATGGCTTTGGACATTTGCAACAACTCTATTTTGAATCTCATATCTATGCTTGAACACAAAAGTAAACTCTTGCAAATAAGATGCACATTGTGCATTACTAGGAGACAATTTCTCTTCACTATTTATTTGTTTGAGAGCATAATGATCAAAATAAAGAACAAAGTTGGCATGAGTCAAATAATGTCTGAAATGTCTAAGTGCTTGGATAACATTATAAACCAGAACATCATAGGTATATTATCTTCTCTTCTGCACCTAATAATTTTTTATTTAACTAAACAACTAGGCGGCCCTCTAGACTAAGAACAACACCAATCACTACAATAAAAAAAGACTATTAGCAACACAATACAAAGTGTTGCTAAAAACTACTATTTGTGACGTGTATAAAAATGTCGCAAAATTTATAACAATGAGCGATGCTTTTTACAAAGCATCATAAATAATATAACTATTAGCCATGCTTATTAAAAAGTAAATTTCAAAAATAAAAATTTAGAACTATTTATGAAGTTTTTATAAAGATTCATAAATAGTATTAATAATAGCAACACTTTTATAAAAGCATCGCTAATAGTTATACCATTGTTGACATTAAAAACATGTGTCACAAAATTTTTTTAAAAAAAATTAAGACAATTAGCGATGCTTTTATAAAAGCATCATTAATATTACTATATTACTACTATTAGCAACACTTTATTAGTTTTATTATTTTATTTTATATTTATTATTTAAATATATAATAAATAATAAATAAATATTAAAAAATTAAAAAACTTTGTAAATATAATATATTTTATTTAATATTTATTATTTTATATATAATAAATAAGAAAAAATAAATAAAATCCCACTACTTTATTCCCACTCCTCCTCAGAGCTGGGGCTCACGTTCATGCGCATGAGTGAGAGAGAGGGGAAGTGAAGAGAGAAAGAGGGGAGAGAGAGGAGAGAAAAAGAGAGAGAGTACTAAAGAGAGAGAAAGACGAGAATGAGAGTGAAAAGAGAGAAGAGAGATGAGAGGAGACAGAGACAAGAGAGATGAAAGAGAGAGAGTGAGAAGTGTGTGTGAGAGAGAGAGAGAGAAAGAAGTGAGAGAGGATGAGAGAGGAGAGAGGGGGAGGGAGGGAGAAAGAAGAGAGAGGAGAGGAGAGATAGAGGGGGGAGAATTTAATTTAGATTTTTTGTTATATATTATATTTTAAAATTAATAAAAAAATAAAATAAAATGTATTAGAGACGCATAAGAAAATATGTCGCTAATACCCTAGTTATGAGTGGAGCATAAGCATATGTGTTACTACTACCTAATGTATTAACGATGTATTTTCATATGTGTCGCTAATGCATTATATTTTAATTTTTTATTAATTTTAAAATATATTATATAATAAGAATGAGAGAGAAAGAGAGAGGAGAGAGAGAGAAAGAGGGTAGAGAGAGAAGAGAGGTGTAACGACTTGTTTTTCGTTTATGCCCGACCTGAGGGGTTAAGGGGTAATTCTATAATTTTAGATAAGTGTTAGGGAATTTCATTGGGTAAAATCCCTGTAATTGGTTAGAGCTCGAAGCAACGAGCATAACGAATCGAAGAACACACAAAACGGAGGTTAGGAGCGAACTTTGCAACCTCAAGAAGTGTGCCACATGGGCGGGACCTACTTGAAAAGTGCATGATAACCTGCCCATATGTAGTCTTGTTTCAAAGGGCTCGTTGATACGAGTCTATTGGTGCCATGAATGCACGATTCTGACTTCGGGGTAGGAAGTTATCGCATTTTCAGGTTAGGATTTTATTTGAATAAAATAATATCATATCTGATAGGATAGGATCAACTATGTAACAGATAACATTGATGACATAGCAGATAAGATGTAAGAGGATAAATTATGTCATATTGAAATGCATATGACATTCATGTGACCTCTAAGTATAGTTGATGTATGTGTGTGCTAGTGATGTCTAGCAGGTATGTTAGTAAGCTACGTATGTGGATTATGTCTAGTGATGGCTAGCAAGTATGTTTCTATGTATGTAGATTATATGTGTGCTAGTGATGGCTAGCTAGTTTGTCTCTATGTATGTGGATTGTGTGAGTTCTAATGATGGCTAGCGAGTATGTTGGTAAGCTATATATGGAATTGTGTATGAAAGTATGTGTGATGGCTATATGCTTGTGAGATGGATATGTGTATGTATGTGTGTGGACAAAAGTATGGGCGATAGACGTAAGAGGTGATAGAGGGTTTCGTATGGATTGGTTGTGGATGTGTAAGAGTATGACGAAAGACAGATGTAAGCTTGACGGGTGAGGATTGGAATGGATCGGTTTGGATTGGAGCATACATTATGGATTGGGAGACACTAAGAGTGCTGCATAATTGTACACGTATAGCGTATAGATTATGAAGTGAAAAATAAGCATAATAAGTGAGGTATAGGTAATAGGGTGGTAACTGGGGTTGGCTCTGAGGAGCTCAGTTTGATTACTTTCGAGTAAGATGTGTCAGACCAATGTGTGACACCAATAATTTTTGAGATTCTGTTCAACTCCGAATTATCTATTCGGATAAAAGGATATATGTATTTTACTATATATGTTTTTGTAATGCTTGATGTATGGAATAGTCGATAGGCAGAACTACGTTCGGATCCGATCATATTAGAATAACATCGTGGGTGTTATCCAATACGTACGTAGGCAACCAACGACAAAGTAACGTTGGCCCGATCAGAATTAGGTATAAAAATAGGTCTGTTGTGGCCTATGCATAATGGAGCTCTAAAGTTCTGATGCGCGTAGAGGAACTTCAAGACTCTCGCACTCAAAGTCTGCCGCTCCTAGTTTGGTTGTGTTTTTTTATCATTTTGGGATAGCCTGAAGTGTGGGTTATCCCCAGTGAATTCCTAGCTCGAGTCAGTTTCTAGGTTAGGGCGTTTAAAGAGGAGAGAGAGGACATATAGAAGGGAAAGAATTTAATTTAGATTTTTTGTTATATATTATATTTTAAAATTAATAAAAACTTAAAATAAAATGTATTAGTATCACATTTTCCTATGTGTCACTAATATATTTTATTTTAATTTTGTTAGTAATTTTAAAATATAATATGCACTCTAAGCTTATGAGAAGCATAAGCCACCACTTTCCCTTTCTACATCAACACACAAATCAAGCCTCTTAGTGAAGCATCATTGTAGACCACAAGTCTACCATTTCCCAAAGTCAAAGTTAAGACCTACACTGAAGTTAGTCACTTTTTCAACTCTTGGAAGCATTCTTCACATGTTTGACTTTATTCAAACTTCTCATTCTTCCTTGTCAACATGGTTATATGAATAGAAATGCGAAAAAAACCTTCAATGAACCTCCGATAGTATTTTGCAAGATCTAACAAACTTCAGACTTCGAAAGCATTCTTCGGTTGTTCCCACTTCAAGATAGTCTCTAGCTTGGATGGATCAAATGCTACACCATCTTTGGAAATGACATGGCCTAGAAAGTGCACTTCTTCTAACCAAAATTCGCACTTATCAAACTGTACTTAGAGCTTGTGATCTCTCAAAGTTTGCAAGACAGTCCTCAAGTGTCTCTCATGCTCTTCCTTGCTAGCTGAATAGATCAATATGTCATCCACAATATGTCATCCACAAAAATAATGACAAACCAATTTAAACAAGGCATGAAGACCCTATTCACCAAATCCATAAAAAATGTTGGTGCATTGGTGAGACCAAAAGGCTAACCAAGAACTCATAATCTCGTAACATGTACGGAAGTTGTCTTAAACACATCATTGGGATGGATACAAAGTTGATGGTAGCCCTAACTCAAGTCAATCTTGGAGAATATTTGAGCTTGCTGCAATTGATCAAACAAATCATTAATAAGTAGCAAAGGATACTTGTTCTTGATCATTATTGGATTCAACATTTAGTAATCGATGCAATGCCTAAGGGAACCATCCTTATTCCTGACGAAGAGAACCAGTGTGCCCCAAGGAGATACACTTGGCCTTATATAACCCTTGTCCATCAAGTCTTGCAACTTAACCTTAAGCTCTTTTAATTCAGTTGGAGCCATGAAGTAAGGATCTTTAGAGATAAGAATTGTGCCTAGAAGAAGATCAATATTAAACTTAATCTCCCTCTCAAGAGGCAATCCTAACAAATCACTTGGAAAGACATCTACATACTCTGACACCACATTAATAGATTCAATAGGAGGTAAAGCCACACTCTTCACTGAGACGCTTGAAAGAAAAGCCACACACCTACTATTGATCTATTTTCTTGCCTTAGAAAAAGACACAAAGACCTTGCCACTAGCCCAACTCACACCCTGAAAAATAAAAAGGTTTGACATCCGGCAAAGCAAACACAACCTTCTTCTCACAGAAATCAATATGTCTATGATAAGCTGACATCATGTTCATGCCTAAAATCACATCAAAATCAATCATATGCAAAACAATCAAATCAACAAGAAATTCATATCTTTCAATCAACATAGAAACTTTCTCAAGATACTCCTCCGCCATAAGAGAAGACGAAGGGGTAAACACATGCAAAAGAACTGATAACATCTTATGCTCAACACCAAGCTCACGAACAAAAAGTGGTGAATGAAGGAATGCGAAGATCCGGTATCAAACAATAGTGGGAGGCAATTTCAAACAAACCTTCCACCACTGCCGAAGCATTGGCCGCCTTATGAGCTGAGATGGTAAACACTTTGCCTTAGTTGAGTAGCTTCTTTTGTTGTCCATCTTACTTCCCTCCTTGTGGTCTTCCTTGAGATCTCCCTTGTTACCCTCCTTGCTGCCTTGTGCCTTGGTTTTGCGGAACCGGCTGACACCTAGGTGCATCACCCTGAGTGTTCTGAGGACACTCGCTCTTGTAATGCCCTTTCTGCCCACACAAGTAGCAAGTGATATTGGCACAACAGTTGTGGTGATCCGGCTGCATGTGGTTGTCATTGTTCCACCCAAAGTTACTACCACGAGGCTTTTGATTACGTTGCTTCTAAGGGTCCTCTTACCTAGCTCTCTTAGTTTTCCCCTTCCTCGTGTGGTACTCCTCTGAGTCCTTCACCACAATAATGGTCTCAAGAACTTTCTTTAAATTCTTGTGCCTAAAGGGAACCACCTAGCCTCTTATGAAATGCTTCAACCCATCCCCAAACTTCCTCGCTCACTCATACTCATCACAGAAGAAACGAAGAGCAAAGTGTTCATTCTTAATGAACTTAGTCTCGTAAGCAAGCAAAGTCATAGAGCCCTGCTGGAGACTGAGGAACTCCTTCTTCTTCTCCTCCTACACATGAAGAGGAAAGTACTTGTCATTGAAGGCTGGAAAGAACTCCTCCCACGGGATAACCTAACGACCCTGAAATCTCTCTGCTTTATGGATAGCCACCATCTTTGTGCCTCTCTCTTGAAGGTGAATATGGCTAGACAAGTATTCTCCTCCTCTTAGCACCATCTTCCGCTAAAGATCTTTTCCATATAAAGCTTCTAATTATTGGCCTCCAAGGCATCCATCTTACCTTGTAAATTAGGAGGATTGAGCTTTTTGAAGCCCTCTAATGATAGATGTACTTGCCCACTGCCACTCGCCTGCTTATTTTGCATGACTTGTGTCAACCCCTCAATGGCGGTCAACACATCATCTACCCTTGGGTCTCTAGCAGCGCGATTATTATTAACACCTATGTGATTCAGTCCAGCCATCTACACAACAACTAGACATTAAATCACAAGGCATAAGAATACAAAAAAACTCGAAGATTAAGCAACACATCACATAAGCAATCAAGACAATCAACTAACAGAATTCAATATCGCGAGCATTGTCTAAATATTTTATTACATCACTGCTCATTATCATTAGGAATTATCTCTTAAACTCATTTGTTTTTGAACAAAGTCATGCTCTGATACCAAAAACTTATTTATCATGCCCTAGCACATGCCACCCCTGACCCAAACCCAGTCGTATGAGGAGACGGTAGACGGCGCGACGAGTAAAGTGGAAATGCAGAAGACTTAACCCATCATTGGGTGAAACATACAACATATATCTAGTTATGAAAAATATCAATCTTAGTCCACACATACCCACATTATCTAGTTAACACATAAAAATAAGCCTCAAGAGCTAAACAAGTCTAAGCCAATAATAGCTAGTCATAGTGTAAAGTAAGATTAAATATAAATCCAACATGTCATAAAAATAAGTCCAACATAACCCAACAACTCTAGCCCCTCTCATGGTGTGTAACCCTCCTACATGGCACAATATGCAGCCCCAAAATAAAAACTACAAATAAAGTGGGGTGAGCTTAGCTCAGTAAGGGTTTTAAAATAGAATATTAAGTCATGAAAAATACCTTATGCATTATCAATCTAAACATGCAACATATATATATATATCATCTGAGATAATTCATTTTCCATACATATTCATGCCACCTGTGCATCATGATATAAATCACACATATTCATGCCCCCTATACGTCATATTGTAAACCACATTCCATACACATATTCATACCACTTGTGCATCATGATGTAAAACACATTCCATAAATACATATTCATGCTACCTGTGCATCATATGTTTATCCATAGTTCATAAGACATATACACATCACATGTAATCATATTAATCGCATTATAACATTCACATCCTGCATGAATAAAGTATAAATATCCACATCCTTCATAATCATATCTCAGTATACACATTCACCCTACATAAACAATTATATCAAATTGTCCATACTACATGTTCAAGTATAATTATGCCACATGCACCATGTGTAACATAAGCATCATTGTTCCTACATAACCTATGTCAACGATTGTTATCATCTATGCACATGATTTAAACACTAATGGTCTCACAATTGAGAAAATAATTAAACCCACTCTCTCGGGACAATCCCTTGCGGGGAAGGTCCAAATTCCTAAGAAGGAAAACTAGAGCAGCTTGGGTAAGTTCCCTACTGGGAAAGTACTGCATGCTCACCCAGGACAATCCCTTCCAGCGAAGGTTCAAATTCCTTAAAAAGAAAACTAGAGTAGTTTCGGTAAGTCACTAATTGGGAAATACCCTTTGGTAAGCCAATGCACACTGACATACCAGCCTACATTCTAAGGGTTCAGATAACACATCAATATCTCACATAGCAAATCCGCTCTTCTCAACTTGGGGAGGCATCCCATCTTCAAAGGGATATAAAACAGAAACCCCATTCTTTCTGACATAAAACCAATTTTGATAAACCTCCAATCCAGCATACAATGATATCTAGTTACATCCAATCAATTAATCATGGCTAAACACGAGAAATCATCAATTATAAAGTATTTTTATGATGCATGCAACATGATACATACGTGAGCAAATGTTAAATGAGTGCAAGCATATGTGAACATACTCAAATCATTCCATATATGCATGATACATAGTCCATTTGTGACAAATAAAATCATATAAGCATATGTCAAAATATACATACATAATAGGGTTCATACTTAAACTAAAACATGTGGAACATGATTCACCTACAATCAATGTGACATGTGCAAGTATCCATAATTCATCATAGTCATAACCTACTAGAATCATGAAGTAAATACAAAGAAATCATCGAAATACGGATTTAAGACAAGTAGAACATCATGCTAAACCTAGACAAGTATTGTCATCATTATGCTTAAGATAAATTGTGATCCAAAGAAAGTTAACATGCAATTAAGTGACTTTTATAAGTAATCATAACTCATCATAGTCATAGAAAATTAAAATCATGAGAAAAGAACAAGAAATAGCCAAAAATCCACAAAATAGCCATTTGCACCATGTTGCAGTACAACCGTTTGAACTCCTTGGCAAGCTATTTGAATGTCTGGCTATTCGAATGGCCAAATAGACTGTTCAAACAGCTGGCTATTTGAATGCCTATTAGCCTATTCGATCGGTCGAAATAGTTCAATTTTCTAGTTCATCTTCAGCCTTCTGAAATTCAAACCAAAAACATTCCAAAATTCCATATAAATGTAAACATCACCATAGAACATCATATAATCAAAATTTAAGCCTAAAACATGATGGATGTAATCACTTTCATGCTTGGTTATAAGAAAATCATAAATCACATGTGTTTAACAAATCACCATTAAACATCAGAATAAAACAAGAACTCAAATAAACCTATAATCATGCATTCCAATGAATAAAACCACATGACGTAAAAATCTCTTACCTCTACCAAGCCTTTAAATCCAAGAAAGAGCTTCAATCCACAAGAAATTCTACCCAAAAAAATATAGCTTTTAGTTAAACCTACTTAAAATTAGCTAATAGACTCAAATCAACTTGAAAGAAGGTAGATCTAGGTCATCCTTAGGTTACAAATGAAAATTGCCTGATTAGGCTTCTAAATTGAAATTAAAAACAAGACTTTGATGGAAGAAAATCAAGAATCAAGATAGGGGAAATGAAGTTAGAAGCGATTAAGACCAAAATCAAATGATTAGGGATGATTAAGGGAAGAAAATACACATTAATCAAAGTTTCTCCTTTGGGAACTAGGAGTAGAGCACTTCCTCCCTTATAACACATCCCTTCCCCATTTGGCTAATAGGTTTTTTTCTTATATAGTAAGGGTTTTAGGCTGAGAATAAGATTTGTTGGGCTAGAAAATAGGTTAAAACACCCTAAGTAGCTAATTACGGTTAGTTTTGGCCCAAAAATAAATTTAATCACACCCAAACACACTTAAATAAAATAATATAAGATTAGATGGTCAAATAGGTCTCACATTTGGCCCAAAAATAAATTTAATCACACCCAAACACACTTAAATAAAATAATATAAGATTACATGGACAAATAGGTCTCACATCCACATACACAAAAGTGGGTCCCATGATGGGGTCTGCTCCCTTAATTAAGAAAAAATTAAAAAATAAATGTTATTAAATCGGTAAAAATTGGATAAATCAAGCTTGATACCAATATTTATAAAAATAAAGTTAAACCTTATCAAATTTATAACAAACTAACCCATAACCCTAAAAATTAAATCAAACTGGCAAATAAGCAAAACTACACAAATTCACACAATTAAAAGGAACTAAGATAAAATTAAAATTAGAGATCTTACAAAGAGAGAGAGGAAAGAGAGAGAGAGGGTGAGAGAGAGTGTGTGTGTGTGAGAGAGAGAGAGAGAGAGGAGGAGGAAAGAGAGAGAAGAGAGGGGAGAGAAAATAGAGAGGGGGAGAAAGAGGAGAGAGAGGGTAGAAAGCGGAGAGAGAGAAGAAATAATGGTTTTATTATTAAAATAATAGTATTTCGAACGCTTATGGGTAAGCATCGATAAAATTGCATTTTTGCAATGTTTACCTATAAGTGTCACAAATATAAATAATTTGTGACACTTTCTCAAAAGTGTTTGTTTGCGATGCTTAGTTGACGCATTTCAAATTTGTGTTATTTGCAACACTTAAAAACGTTAAAAATAACGCGTATGAGCAATTTCACGTGCGTCATTTTATTTTCCCCAAGTAACGTCTTGGATTTTTATTACGACTTTCTGCTATTTTTTCTTATCATTTTCGGCGAAAAATTGTGACGCTTCGGCGTATTTGGCTTCAGTATTCATACCCGTAGTTGGGTCTCGGGTTCATCGTAGGCGACGGGCCTAGACGCGCGTTCTGGCACAAAAATTTGAGAGAGTATGAGACTGCAGAAGAGATAAGTGAAAAAAAAATAATAATAAAAATAAAAGAGAAGATCGGGCTCGGCCGAGCCCGATCCAGAAAAATCTGGAATAGTGCACACCCGCCCCCTCTCCGGCTTTTCTCTGTCCCAGCTGCCATTGGCCGTCGGTTGACCAAAGGGCTGCCCCACCCGCTCCGCCCCAGCCGTGCGACGGCAGGGGGGCCACCGTCCCTGCCCCACGGGCGCTCCGCCCTCCGCCATGAGCTCCCCTGTTTTCCCCGGTCTCTCTCTGCTCACTCTCTGTTTTGTGTTGTGGCAGCACCGGCGGTGGCCGGTGGGCTCCGCCCAGCCTCCGTCCGGCTAGCCACAGGACGGCGACAGCAGCGCCGCCGCCCTGGCCATTCCCGCTATCTCCCCCACTTGGATTTCCCCGGTGAGCTCTCTCTCCCTCTCTTACTATGTTTTTTTGTTGGCTCTGCCCTGGGCCGGCAACGGCGGGAGGCCACGCCTCCCGGCCCAGAAGGCTTCTGCTCCGCCACCCCGTCCTCATCCCCCTTCACCCTTGTTTTCTCGCTGCCTTACTGTTTTGAGTAAACAGTGGCCTGCGATGGCGAGTCACCGCCGGCCGGACCTCCGTTTGGCCCCGCCTTGGTCCGGCGACAGCGATGGGCTGTCCCTCCCGGCCCCAGTTAGCCTCCCTGCAGTCCCATCCTCTCCTCCCATTTTCTCCCCTCTGCACTATCCGCCAGTGCTCTATTTTTGTGAAACAGAGGCCGTCGGCGGTGAGCTTTCGCCGTTGGACCTCCGTCCTGATCCGTCCCGGCTGAGGTTCGCCAGCCCAAGCACTATTCCGGTCCACCTCTCCCTCATCTCCCCCGTTTTTGCCGTGTATGAGATCACTGACTTCCACCGTCAGCCGGACGCCGGACTTGACCCACTAGACCTCTGTTCGGCTTCTCTCCGGCTGGGAAACGATGTTGGATGTTTCCACCCAGCCGGCTTAGCCTTCGTCCCCTCCATTCCGCTAGAACGAGATTTGTCGCCCGCCGGTTGATGTGCTCGTCCACAGAAAATCGAGCATTTGCTCCTCACTGTGCAATTTGTCTGGCGTGTCGCCGTTGACTTTGGCCGTCACCTCTGGCCGGAGATAGCTCCTCCTAGTCGTTAGGGCCACAATGGAGTCGGCCAGAGCCACCAGTAACCCCTGCTCCTTTGTACCCAGGGTTTTTCACCCGTTTTGGGCCATCGAGCGTCGTTGGATGCCGAACACCCTTTGGACCACCTTAGTGTGGCGCGTCTCAGCCTAGAGATGGTTGGCCGCCCTAATGCAGCACCGCCCCTCTTTTTCCGATGTGAGTCACACGTCCCCTCTGCCGATTATGTGTCTGACCGCGTTATAGAGAGCGCCATGTTTTGCCCTTTTATCGTCCTACCTCCACCGGACACCATATGGCCTCTAGTCGGCCTACCTTGACATGACAATGGCAAAGGCCATCTTTGTCGGTCACCAACCTTGGGCATGGTCCTACCTCCCATCCGAGCTTTGGGCCAACACCGTCTAGCCCTCTCCCCCTCCCTTTGGCCGCGTGTGCAAGTAGCCACGCGTGTGGGTTAGGGTATTGGTGCCGCTTTGGCGCCGCCCGACCACCAGATGGCTCTGCCATCATCTGGAGTTGACATCAGAGTCCTCCATCACCTCTCCTCCATCCTTGAGTGTCACCCATGCCCTCCGCCCATATGTGGGCGCTTATAAACGTGAAATCGACGCCGTTGGGTGTTGTCCACTGCCGATTTCAATGTTTTGTGAGTTTGGGTATTGTTTAACCACCGATCGAATTTTAGTGGGTACACCCTATCCTTCGGTCACACCTGCCACTCGTTGGCACCATCTTTCTCCCGGCCGCCCCTAATGTACTGCCGTGGATCGTAAATTTTATCGTGTTGACTTTGATACCCCTTTTTGGCCGTGTGTAGTTTCGGCGTTTCTTAAACCCTCGGGACAGCAGCTCTCTCAGCTAGGCAATGGTTTTAACCGCCGACTCCGCCACCAACGCTGCCACCATCGTGTGCTCGCCATCAAAGGTCATGAGTACGAGGTAGGGGAGCTTGAACTCATAATTTCATGATAGCATGCTTCAATGAGTAGTAGCATGCTAGGAACTGCATGATGTGCATATAAGCATGATTATATGGTATGTTTAGATACATATGGCGTGCATATGAGTTGTAAGTACGGTTGATGCATGGGTAATACGTGTGCTAAGTGTGTTTAATATGTATGAGTTGTATGCATGTACTATGGATGTGGAATATGTATGCGCTAGCGATGGCTAGCAAATCTGTAAGTATGCTACGTATGTGTTTTATGGACATGCTAGTGATGACTAGCGATCGTGAGTTAGTTATGTGCGTGGACTGTGTGAGGGCAAATGTATGGGCGATAGACGGTAAAAAGTGGTAAGGTTTTTGGTATGGAGTCGGATGTGGACGGGTAAGCATGTGATGGAAGATGACAAACGTAAGTATGACAGACGAAGAATGGAGTGGATTGGATCGGTTTGATGTGGAGCAAAGTCAAAGGTTGGTTTCTGTAAGTAAGAGAACTTAGGCTTGAAGCCTGATGTGGGGTTTTGTTAGACGGTAAGAGTGTGCATAATTGTACAAGCATAACGTACAAATATTAAAGTGAAAAGTAAGCATAATCAGTGAGGTGTAAGTAAGGGGGTAACGAGGATCTGCTTGGAGGAGCTCAGTTTGATGATGTAAGTAAGATGTCTGATTGTAAGGTGGATGTAAGAGGATGTATGATTATGTAAGGATTTGTGTACGGTGAGCTATGTGTGACTTGGACGGGTAAGTGAAGTCTGCTGCCCCAACGAACTAGGGTTTTGATCGGGCTCAGCTTTGGTTTGATCAGTCGAGGATGGTGAGTTTGTGTGGCATAATTGTACCGCATAATATACTTAATTCAAACTTGAATTATGAGAAAACTAATAATAGTGTTGTGAGTTTGAGACCTGAGGTTTCGACGGATTAAGTTCCGTGTTTGAGCTAGCCGATAATGAATCGGCTGAGCATTTCTTGTGTCTTGCCATGGTGGTTATTCCTGCGGGATGTTGTCTGTGTGCTTTAGTGCACCAGACGTCTGATGCTCTATTGAGAGCGATGTATGCTTTGGCTTGGTCTGTGTGTTGTATTAAGCCCAGACATTTGATGCTCTGTTGAGAGCGCTGTAAGTTTCCACCCTTCGTGGGCTTTGTATGTTTCTGCCTAGATGGCTCTGTATGTTCTGCCCAAGAGTGGCACTGTAAGATTCTTGCCCAAGAGTGGCACTGTATGTTTTCTGCCCTTAGTTGGCACTGTATGGCCCTTGTTGGCAATGTATGGCCCCAAAGAGTGGGCATTTGCACGCTCAAGTAAGCAGTATCATGGACCTGCTCTCACCTGTTTGATCCTGTGCCCCATGAGCATAGGTGTGCCTTGCCTTCGGAAAAGTCCATGGGGTCTAGTTGCTCCCCGAAGGTTAAGGTGACGCCCTTGTGGCATTCCCTTCTTTTCCGACGTTGGAGCTTGTTAATTGTAATGAGCTTCAGTTGTCGGTAGTATGTGTTTGATAGTGAGAGTATGTTGTATGCTTCAGATTCTGAGTAAGTTGTACGTGTAAGATCCAGAGTAGGTGTAAGTGTAAGCTCCTAAGGAAGACGTAAGAATACGTTTATGTGTAAGCATATGATTGTATGATTAAGGTCGTATAAATACGTGTAGGTTGTGTGAGTATGAGTACGATTGTAAGATGATGATTCTGAGTAAGAATGTAAGTGTAAGTTTCTGAGTAAGACTGTAAGTGTACGATTGTGAGCACGATTGTAAGTGTATGTTCTGATAAGGACTGTAAGTGTAAGATTGTACAAATAAGGTCGTATAAGTATACGTAAGGATTTGAGTATGTGTACGATTGTACAAGAAAGTTGTAAGACCCTAATTCAGGGTGTTTGTGTAAGTTTGCTTTCATTGGTGTGCTATGCATTATTATTTGCAGATGTACGATTGATATATGTTGATTGCTTCATGTTTGTGTTGCATGACGCATGTTTTTATGAACTTATTGAGTTCACCATTTATGGGATTTCCCCTACTGGGTATTTTCCTACTGAGTATGAAAATACTCACCCTACTATTTTTAGCCCCGTGGTTCAGGAGGCTTTTGCAGGTATGCGTTGTGAGCTCCTGGAGATGGATGCTAGTTTCTACGGAGGATTGTTTCCCCCTCGACCCAGGTATATTTGACTCAATGAGAGTATATTTGGTGCCACGATCTGATGTATTTGGTGAGATTTAAGTGTTTGTATCTTCTAGACTTTTAATTTGGATCAGATAGTAGACTGTTTATGGGACTTGTACTCGGGGACGCCTGGGAGTTATTTGTATTTAAAAATCCATGATCATGGTAATTTCGTCGTACGTTTGTTTTCAAGTAGCGCCTGAGGATATTTGATTTGACAGTATGATGTTTAACCGTATGATGTTTTAAATTATAAACTATTTATACAGGTTTTGATTTCGTTATTTTCTCCGATTTATTAAAAAAAAAATTCGTGAATTTTAAGAAAAATGTATGAAAAATCTCGGGCGTTACACCCCATGCAGGCTAAAAAATTCGCCCGCATTGGCATTTAACCCCCCACCCCACCCTTCCCCTTTGACTCCAGCTTTGACTTGCCAACCAGCCTCCTTCCCCGCCAACGCCCACTCCTCCACCAATTGCCACTTGCTCTGCCGCAGCTACTCCACCCACTATTCCATTTGCAACCTTGCTTTCCCGCTTCCGCCTGCCTCCCAGCTTCCCCGCTCCCCAGTCGCTTCTTGCTCCGTAGCACCCACTTCTCCCGCCACCCAGCTTCCCCACACCACCCTCCACTCCTCAGCTGGCGGTTTGCCGCTCCACCTGCTACTCTTCCTCTAGGACTGCCGGCTCCCCTATCCCCTCCCTCCCCGGGCCTACTTGCTCGGGCTTCTCCACTTTTCTTCCACCTCTGCCCCTTCTCATGTCCCCTCCTCCTGCCATACTGGCTTCTAATATTTGAAAAGGCATTACTAATAATTATATTTTAAATTTTTTTAAAAAAAATTTCAAAAAAAAATATATAGTGCATCACTGATATTATATTAATAGTGATGCTTAGTATAAAGTGTCGCTAATAATATAGTATTATTGACGCAAAAAAAGTGTCGCTAATAGAAGGCTATTAGAGATGTTTTTTCATATGCATCGCTAATTAGCATTAGTGATGGGCTGAATCTCTCCTCAAGTCTTTGTGTGTAAAAGACTCACTTTTCAGTTGTGTGTCATTCATTGATCACCATTATTATTAAGCTTTGAAGCACAATGATGATCTCAAGGAAAACAATGAACAAAGAACTTCTCCTCTTTACTCTTTCAAATTCTAGGTTTTCCTCTCTTAAATTTCATGTTTACCTAGCCTTTAAATAGGTCATTAGGTTGGTTCATAAGTTAGACTCGAATTAAGAATGGATTGTTTCTTAGAAGGCTTAAATGGACAGCAATCAATCATTCATTATTCTAATATGAGTAAAACTCTTTTGGTGATCAATCTCTCACTTTGGTCAATAGATCAATACTCTCTTCCAAATTGTACCTAGTATAATTCAAGTGCCTATCGATCTATTGATCCAATTCATTTTTCAGTGATCGATACATAGTAAATTTTACATTTTACCATAATTCAGTCTTAAGCTTACATAATTACTTAATTCACTATTCCTAAGATAAATCAAAGGAATTGTCTATGTGAGTGTGTGCAAATATACCTTTTACCTTTGACACTCAGCTTAGTCTTCAACTTTCATCTATAAGAACATGTCTACTCCTATTTTTTGAGTCAATCAATTCCAAATCCTATTTAACCACAACTAAATCTAGTCATATTCCTAAGACTAAAACATTCATAAAGTTTAGACATTATTTTGATCATCAAAATTAGCCAATTTACATTACATATATAGAAAGAATATATGAGGCATATGTATTGTGAATTATCTAATTTTTATGATCAAAATAATGTCTAAACTTCATGTATGTTTTAGTCTTAGGAATCTAACAAGATTTGGTTGTGATCAAGTTTGATTTGGAATTGATTGACTTGAAAAATCTGAGCAAACATGTTATTATCATTCAAGGTTGAATACTAATTTTAGTGTCAATGGTAAAAGGTTTATTCACACACATTCACATACAATTCACTTAGATTAGCTTAGAATGAGTAATTTAAGTGAATCTGGAAGTTTTAGATTGAATTAGGATAAATATGGAAATTTTATTGCATCCATCGATTGCTACAAATTATACTTGGTCAATCAATCGATTGACACATAAATAGAACTATGTCAAATTTGGCCAAGAGTTTATTGATCGATCACTCTCATGATAGATCGATCATTTTGAGAGTCATATCCTAATTAAAACAATAAACGGTTGATCATTGTGTCAACAAATTCATTGTTGTCTATGTTACTTACCTAGATTAAGTCATTCCAAAAGAGAATTCATTCCTAATTGAAGTATACCTCATAAGCAGACTCAATAGAAAATATAAGGGCTAGGTAAACATGAAATTAAAGAGAATAAAACTAAGAAATTGACAAAGAAACAAGGAGAAATCTTATGTTCATTGTTTTCTACAAGAGATCGTCATTGTGCTTCAAAGTCCATGATAATGGTGATTCCTTGAGCTACACACAACTGAAAAGAGAGTCTTTCACACACATATACTTGAGAGGAGTTACAGCAAAGTTCAATGGAGGATTGAAGACTCAAGGATAAACTCATAAACAAGAGGAGCTTATTTGAAGAGGCAAGAAGAAGATAAAAACAAAGCAAAGAGGGGAAAAGTTTCAAGGCTTGAGGAGAGAAGACTTGAAGGCCAACAACCAAAAGAGTTTGGGGAGATCTAAAAAATGGAGTTTAGGTTAAAATCTTCACAATAAAGGTGGTAGTTTGCTAATGCATTAATTTAGTCGTTTAGTGGCTATCGTAGTTTTTTACCCTAGTTGGGGTTTTCCATGTAAAAGTCTTGTGTTTACTTATCTGCTTTGTATGTTGATGGTTTTTTTTATGATGAGCATGATTATGAATACATAGATATTAGGTTTATTGATTTTGATGCTTAAGTGAATTTCCTACCCAAAGAGACTAGAACTCTTAATTATTTACTTGCCAAATTACTAGGGTTATGAGCAATTTAGTGATCTGCTAAGCTATCTAGATGGATATTAAACTTTCATATACCTCATGCATGTTCTTTCAATCTCCCCCCTTTGGCTATTTGGTGAAAAAACACTACAAGCATGAAAAATCAATAAATAAATTACAACACATTGACATAGTGCATTGAATTTCACTTGTACATATGACTTGACTCAAGTTAGACTCAACTAAGACCATTTGGAATTAATCTTGAAAGCTTTGTAAAACATGTACTTATCTTGCATAATTACAAAAAAAATTATTTGCATAGTATTGCTCAAATATGCATGAAAATAAGCACTTTGACCTTCATGAATCATTTCTCCCCATCAATAATTAAAGACAATTTCAATTTAAGTTCATCCAAGTCATAAATATCCCTATAAGATATGAAAATTAAATAAACCATAACATAAACATGTACATCACATATCCACTAAACATAATCAGTTTCAAATTACATCCCAATGTCAATATGAACACATAATAAAGTGAAAAAATTCCAAACCATGAATACATGAAAAAGTGAATAAAAATGTAACTAAATCAGGAAGTAGCAGCTCATGGGATATCATCATCATCTGGATACTCCCCTTCACTATTAGAAAGTGGCCATCAATCCCTAATCATCCATCATCCTGAGGTCAGCAAAACCTTATTGCATCTCCTCAAGTATGTGCCACCTAAAATCAATGAATTTTCCATAAGTGATAGGTCTCTCCATATCTACATAAGGTCTCTCTACTGCAGTTGATGTCTCCTGCTGATCATGAAGCTCCACCTGACCTATTGGCTCATGTCCCCTAGTGTGGGACATCATCCTTTGGACCATCACAACATTAATTGGTCCCATACTAACTAATGTAGGCTCAGTGTAGAGTATCCTCAATCTGACAAAAGTGAAAATCTGACAAAAAAAATATAGATACTGAAGCATCTCAAGTCTATGGCAGTGTAGAAATGTCATAATCTGTCCAAAAATAATAGAGGGCAAATCTAACTTGACGTTAGGCTCCAACAAAAGATATGAGATATGCACCATAGTATGATCAACACTCTCTTTCCTAGCACTTTAGATATCATACTAATCTATCACATGAAGCAAGTGATAGTCTGCAATCATAGAATGAACTAAGAGCAAGATGTTGACTCATTTGCCACGAGGTAGTCTAGTAAGACATATGGCAATATCACTATGTGATGGAAAGATGTAGCCACTGCAGTTCGGATAGTGTGAAGCTCGTCACTTGCATCTGATAACGTCAAGAATGACCTATGGAGTGACTTGTACTATTGTGCGGCCAACGACACCAACTAGAACACCCTCTCTCTCAAAGCAAAGGGTCAAATACCACTGACAAATGAATATGGGATAAACATGTTAATCAATAGTCTAACCAATATGGTCTCGACTATCCACTCCATAGTGGGCTGGTCTAGCAACGTGAAGCACATTGCGCTCACATCGTAGTGGCCTAAGTCTCTCCCTAGCCGAGCAAGAACTGTCGGGATCTCCTGATCTAGATCCAACAATGGTCATTAGTTTCTTTGCTTTCCCTATCTAAAAATGCAAAGAAAATAAATCCTAGGGTTAAACATCACTAGAAACTAATCATAAGACAGTAAAGTACTCCTAGAATTTATTTTTTTTTTAAAAATTAAAGCCCATTTTTTGGAAATTTAATGAAACCCTAAAAAATTTCATGTCTCATTGACTACAAATTTTAACACACCATAGGTATTAATTTCTGGAACAAAGTTTATAACAAGAGATACGATAAATTTTGACCAAAAAGTCCCAATTTTCAAAAATTCCAAATTTGGCGAGTTTACTTGAAACCGAATTGAAAAAATGATAAAATTTAGATTTTAATTGATGAAATTACGATCATACTAATGTCTTTGCAGTGGTCAAGGACCCAAGCACTTTAGGGTTCTTTGATGAAGCTTGGGCAGAAGAGACCAAGGAGGGGTTCACGCCCGCAACTACCAATGTTCTAAAGGAAGTTGTCGGGAGGGTGCAAAGTAGAGAAGGATTGTTTGTACTTTGTAGGCGGGGGGAGGGGTCCCAATTAGAGCCAGTCCAACACTTTTTTTTATGCCCTAAGTTGAGCTCAGTCATATTAAATTGAACCAACTCAAATTTGTCATATTTTATTTTTATAATTTTAAATATAAGGACCATATATTTTGTTGATTTTAAATGTGTCTTTTCGAATAAATGCCTTACAAAAGACAAAACCTGGTTCCTTATTTGGCCCACAATAGCAAAACTTCTCCCCGCACATGACGGCTGACACCGTGATACCCTTATCTCGTACTTTCCGAACTGCCATCCTGGGATTCTACAGCACAGTCCCTATTCTTTCAAGTTTTACAAAATATTTCTTAATTTTTTTATATTTTTTTAAAGCGAAAATTATTTAAATAATAATTAAAAAAAAATTATTTATCAATTTAGATCATTTTGGAAAATATTTTTCAAAATGGTGTTGTTTTTTGCCACGCAGGCACCAGCTACACAGCTGGTACCTGCGTGGCTTTTTTTAAATTTTTTATATAATTTCATCGGTTCAAACGACGAAATTAACTTCAAACGACGAAATCAATTTTAAGTTGATTTTGTCGTTTCAAACAATGAAATCGGGTTATATTTATAACACATTAACCCGATTTTGTCATTTGAAACGACGAAATCACCTTAAACGTTATTTCGTCCTTTCAAACGACGAAATCACCACTTCCAGTGAACCCACCCGAACCCATGCATAAATGTCATGTCGTCCTCGTCACTTCCAACCGTGAATATGACCACCCCACGACGCTCCATCCTACTTCGACGACGTCGCCTACATCGACATTGCCGGCGAATCCATCCGTGAGGTCGAGCGCGTCTCCTCCCTCGCCATGTACGATCTCTGCCTCATCGCCGAAGCCATGATCTCCTTTGGCTATGACAAAGAATGCGTCGACGAGGGGCTGTATAGACTGGGTTCGAGAAAATGAAGGGTCACTAGCTCCGGAAGCTAGGCAGGGACTTTATGGAGAATAAGATCAGGCTCCACGTCTTCAAGATCGTCGTGGAGACCATCTTCCCCGGGGAGAGGATCCTATGCAAACATGTCTTCGCCTTTGACTCCACAACCGCCGTGCTGAGCTCTGGCCAGAGATCGCGTCCATCTTCTGCTTTGATTCCACAGCCGCTGTCGCAGCCCAAGCAGGGACATCGGTAGCCCATCTAGCCGATGCGATCCGCACCGTGCTCTGCAAGCCCAGGCTCATCCTGGTCCTCCTCTACAAGCTCGATAGTAAGGCGGAGCTGTACAAGGTCGACATGGGCCTGGACAAAGATCGCCACCTCCAGTACGTGGTAGCCAAGGTCCGAAGCTCCGATCTCCGCCACCTCCTCCACAAGCCGAAGGTCCACTCGTGCACATGTGGTTTGTAGGAGGTGATGAGCGCGTGGGAGAGTCGGAGGGAGAGCGAGCTGTGGACGGTGAGCTCCACCGCCAGGAGGCTGTCCGCGGACTGAGTGAGCAGCATGACGCTCTGGTTGCCCCCCGCACTGGACAGAGAGGAGTGCAGCGCCCATGAGCAGCATGATGCTCTCCATTGCACCAGCATGACGCTCTCATGGCCGCCCCCCGCACTGGACAGAGAGAAGTGCAGTGGCCATGAGCAGCATGACGCGCTCCATTGCACCAAACGCCGCATTGAATCGGCCTGAGCGCGTCATGCTGCTCATGGCCGTTGCACTCCTCTCTGTCCAGTGCGGGGGGCGACCACGAGAGCGTCATGCTGCTCACTCAGTCCGCAGACAGCCTCCCGGCGGTGGAGCTCACCGTCCCTCTAGGGCTGGGACGGACGAACCCATGAAACCCCGCATATCCCCTCCTCACCCCAGTCCAAAACTTTCGCCGACCGTGGCCGGCTTTCCCCACCCACTGCCGTCTTCCTTCTTCACGTTCTCATTTCTCCCCAACATGTCCATGCATCTCTCTGTCATAATATCTCTGCTGCCCTCTTCTCCTCTCTTCTCTGCTGATAAAACGATACACAGGGATTGGTGTGCATTGGAAGCACCCGGCTGAGTTACTGCCGTTATGGGCTGCGTCCAGACCCAGCTCTCCTCCATTAACTCCTCGCCCCGAGGCCTCGACAAGTTGAAGCTCCATAGCGGCTACACAGCCGGCGGAGGCGGCGCCCACCGCGGCCGTGCCAAGAACTTGGCCAGGGGGCCTAGCAGGGGAGGCTCCCGAAGGGAGCATCGGGATGGTGGCAGCGACGGGCATAGGGCCGTCGTGCCCACGACAGATGCTGGTGTAGATGGGGAGGGGGAGAGGAAGGTGTTGATTGCCGGGGAAGAGGAGGAGGAAATGGAGGAGGTGGTGGTGGCAGAGGAGAAGGTGGCGGCGGTGGGTGAGCAACATGATGCTCTCATGGCCACCCCCCACACTGGACAGAGAAAAGTGCAGCGGCCATGAGCAGCATGACGCGCTCCATTGCACCAAACGCCGCATTGAATCGGCCTGAGCCCGTCATGCTGCTCATGGCCGCTGCACTCCTCTCTGTCCAGTGCGGGGGGCGACCAGAGCGTCATGCTGCTCACTCAGTCCGCGGACAGCCTCCTGGCGGTGGAGCTCACCGTCCACAGCTCGCTCTCCCTCCGACTCTCCCACGCGCTCATCACCTCCTACAAACCACATGTACACGAGTGGACCTTCGGCTTGTGGAGGAGGTGGCGGAGATCGGAGCTTCGGACCTTGGCTACCACGTACTGGAGGTGGCGATCTCTGTCCATGCCCACATCGATGTAGGCGACGTCGTCGAAGTAGGATGGAGCATCGTGGGGTGGTCAGATTCACGGTTGGAAGTGACAAGGACGAACGAGGACGACATGGCATTTATGCATGGGTTCGGGTGGGTTCACTGGAAGTGGTGATTTTATCGTTTGAAACGACGAAATAACGTTTAAGGTGATTTCGTCGTTTCAAACGATGAAATCGGGTTAATGTGTTATAAATATAACCCGATTTCGTCGTTTGAAACGACAAAATCAACTTAAAATTGATTTCGTCGTTTCAACCGACGAAATTATATAAAATTTTTTAGAAAAAGCCACGCAGGCACCAACTGTGTAGCTGGTGCTTGCGTGGCAAAAAGCAACACCATTTTGGGAAATATTTCCCAAGATGATCCAAATTGGTAAATAATTTTTTTTAATTATTATTTAAATAATTTTCCCTTTTTCAAAGTGCTTCTCTTCACTCCTGAGCTTGGCTACTATGAAGCATCTCTGAAGAAGGATCTAATACCAAATCTAATTAAGTGGCCATTAGTGTTTTGAATGAGCCCCAATTACATTGACTTTAACTCTTTATGACATATCTCTGTTAGTAGAAGTGGGAAAGGTAGTATAGTCATTTGGGTCACAGTTTGTTATAATTGAAGTTATGGCAATTATAATACATTGCTGTCGAAATACATCGCAATTAAAATACATGGTCATTATAGTACATCACAATTAAAATGCATGACTATTATAATGCATTGTAATTAAGGCCATCATACGTAGAGCCATTGCAGGTATAGCCATAGCAAGTAATGTCATGACAAGGAAAGTGTTTTTCATTCTCCGCTTCAACAATGAGCTGAGCGTAAGTCATACATGGGAGCCCTTAATCCATCAGATTAGCCAGGCACACGCTAGCATATGTTAACGTTAGTGGTATTAACACTAACGTGTACTAGCATGTGTGGCACCAATGGTACTAATGCTAACGTAAGTTTGAAGAACGGTTGCCATCGCAAGTAAGGTCATCGCAACAAAGGCCATTGCAATCACAATGCATTGCAATTTTGACCAACACAACTACAGTTTATTGCATTTCAGAATTTACAAGCATGTCGTGTCACTTTCTCTGATTGAAGACTTCCCCGTATTAGTGAACATTGTTAGTTCTCTGCCCCTTCTAAGCAAATCCTCCAAGTTAAATCAAACCGCACCGAAGTGTCTTTCTCGACTTTTTGTGTAAGCTATTAGTTGCATTCATACCACACGAAGCAGATCTCCTAGGCATTGCAAACTTTCCGTTTCTTTGACTGTTGATGGAGATTGGAGAATAAATGTTTATGTTGCTTTCATACCATCAAAGATGGAGAACAAATGGAGCACATATGGAGATAAGGGGCTGAGACTAGATAGAACATGGACAGGAGGGGCAAATGGTGAAAGGGAGAGACGGTGGGCAGATTGGAGGCTATCTTTTGGGTGGGATAAGGAAGGAGCAGGAACGGTAATTTTGGGTCTTCGTCTCACACAACAAAAAATTCATCTCTTCTTTATTTAGGCAGAGGGCCTCTTCCTAGTTTGGACAACTTCACATATTTTAAAAATATAAAAAATAATAAAGAAAATTTTTAATCTTCACCTTTCATGCCTCATATAATTTGTGTCTTGATATAAATATCTTATTTTAAAAAAGTTAAATATTTAAACTATCTCATATAATTGAAATTTTTTAGAATTATCTTTTTTATTTTAGAAATTTTTTTAGAACTACCTCATATTAATAGCTATAATTAGAAAGATAATAATTTTTATTAGTGAAACTCATATCTAAAAAAGGGAAAAATAAGCTTATGATACTCATTTTTAAGGGGTTCTTTCCGGTAAGGAGAAATAGCCTAATTAATCTATCAATAAGTTTACAATAAAATTATATTGCGCACAACCTATTTAAGATGAATTTTTTTGTGTAGCCAATCGTGACCAATAAGACAGCACGAAGAACCTCCCATAACCCCATACTAATCATAAAGTATTTTTTTTCTTTAAAAATATAGAAAAAAAGAATTTGTGTACCCATATTCACTATAAAAGGCCACTACAACAAAAAATACTATTAGCGACACTTAGTAAAAGCGTCACTAATACCTATTAGCAACGCTTAAAAAGAGTCTCTAAATACGTCGATAAAAAATAGGTCATTATTAGTTATTAGTGACGCTTATTATTAAGCGTCGCTGATTGTTATTATTAGCGACGTATAGTATTACGTCACTAATGCAAAATTATTAGCGATGTGTTTTACTAAACGTCGCTAATAGTATAGTATTAATAACGTTTTATAAAGTGTCGCTACTAAAAATGATTTAAATTTTTTTAAATTAATTTTTTTTAAAATTAAATTTAAAATATAATTATTAGCGACGTTTTTTTCTAAGCGTCGCTAATAATATTCTATAAGTGACATTTGTTTAAGTGTTGCTATTGTTGATAAATATTTTTAAAAAAATAAAAAATAACATAAAAGAAAAAATAAAAATTAAATAACAATATTTAGGAGAGTCGCTAAAAAAATAAATAAATAATAGAACAAACTGGGTCAATAGACCTGGTTTGGAAACGAGTCACTGCACACCCGCGCGAGGCACGAGTCGACCCGTAGAAGTCGGCCAACCCGCGCTTGGTATGGGTAGGAGCGACCCGCAGTCTGCGGGTCGTCTTCTTCAAACACTCGACAGTGTCGAGAGGTTGAAGGCTCTTTCCCAACGAAACAGAGTGGCGGCAAAAAATAGAACGGCAGCGAAAACCAGAACGGCGACGAAAAATAGAACGGAGGCAAAAAAACACAACTGCGGCAGAAACCAAAAAGCTGCAAAAAAAGAACGGCGGCGGAGTTTGGCTCCGAAGATAGTGGCCTAGGCGAAGAGATCAAATTCGACGAAAAGGGTAGCACGCTCAGGGCCAGGTACGCCCACGAGGTCGAACCTCCCTCTCTCTCTCCACCCTCTCTCTCTCGTCCCTCTCTCCTCTCTCTCTATCTCCCTCTCTCCTCTCTCTCTCTCCTCCCTCTCTCCTCCTCTCTTTATTTTTTATTTAAAAATAAAAATTAAAAATGTATTAGCAACGTATAGGCATTTACGTCGCTAATATATTTTTATTTTTTAATTAATTTTTAAATATAAATATAAAACAAATAAAATAAAAAATTTCCCCTCTCTCCTCCTCTCTCTCTCTTTCTCTCTCTCTCCTCCTCTCTCTCTCTCTCCTCCCTCTCTCTCTCTTCCATCCCTCTCTCTCCTCACCTTTTCTCTCTCCTCTCTTCACTCTTTCTCTCCATGCACTCTCTCTTTTATTATAAATTATATTTTAAAATTAATAATAAATTTTAAGAAATAAAATATGTTATATATAAATAGTGAAAGCTTAATCTGTTATTAACATTAGTTTTTATTAAAAATTTAATATTTATTTATTGTATATATAAATAGTAAATATTGAATAATATATATTATATTTAGGAAGTTTATTATAATTTTTTTAATATTTATTTATTAAATAAAATTAATTAATAAAGCTATTAGCGACACTTGTCATCAAGCGTCGCTATTAGAAATAGTATTAATAATTTAAAATTTTTATTTTTTTAGTTTTAATTTATAACTATTATTGACGCTTTTGTAAACGCTATTAGCTACGCTTACGAAAAGTGTCGCTAATAATTATATTTTTTTAAATATATATATTAGCGACGGTTGTTTAAAACATCACAAATAGAGGGACTATTAGCGATGCTTATAATAAAGCGTCGCTAATATTATTAGTATTAGCGACACTTTAAGCTAAACGTTGCTAATATATGACTATTAGCGACACATACAAAGTTGCGTCGCTAATAGTTTTTTTTAGACGTTTTTGCATTCGTCGCAAATAGTTATTTTTAGCGACGCTTAGCTTCGCGTCGCTAATACTATATTTTGTTGTAGTGGGCTTAAGTTATAATAAATGATAAGCTATACAACTCAATCTCTCACTAAGACCTATTGATTATCTATATTTTACTGTTATTACGAACAAATAATAATAAAATTATATTATTATATATAATATAATTTTGCTCTAGACTTATTAGTAAATATAAATGACTTCTATGTTTTAGCAAGAATTATTCCTACTTTTTTTTACTTTAAATAAAAATAAAATTGTTAATATAAAATAAAAATTTAAATTAAATTAAACTATTAATTTAAAAAAAATATTATATTTTTAAATAAAACTATTAGTCTATTAATACTGCACAGAGGAAGTATGCTTTACCTACTACGTGAAGCAATCACTTTTTTTTAGAATCTGTAACTTTCATCTTTCTCAGTCTAAAAGACACATCGCGGAAGGAGAAGGGCCCCGCCAAGTTCTTAGCACAAAGTTTTTGTCTTTTACCGAATTTGCCCTCTAATCGTCCCTTCGGTTACAGTGCGTGTCGAACTTCCAAAGTTCCAACCTTTGCTCTTCCGTTTCAGTTTATCCGACTCTGTTCTCTCTCAGTTCCTCCCTTTTAAAGTTTACCGGCCGTTTACGGTGGTGGGTCTTGGCCACCGATGTCGAAACCCGGCCGTAACCGGCCCAATTACTTGGTCGAGCTCCGCTCCGGCGGTCGGCGGCCGCCACCAGCCCCGGACGTGGAGAGCCTGATCAAGAGCTGCTCTGACACCCCCGACGAGATTTCGACATCTGGGTCGAGCCTGGTCGCGGGCTGGGTGGCATATGAGCGGTGGACGGCGGCCAGGGATGCGGCAGTCTTCTTCTGGCGCCGCCGGCTCAAGGGGCATCACTGCCTGACACCCGTGGTGAAATTTGCCGGCCGGGATGGCCGGGCAGAGAGTGCCGACCTGCTGCGTCACCTCCGCGCCCTCTTCGCCTCCCGCGTTCGATTCCTGCTTAGAGCAGAGGCGGCACGGCGGTGCCAGGAGCGGGTGGAGGCGGTGAAGGGCGAGCTTGCGGCAATCTCCGATGCCCTGGGGCAGCGCAACCGGCTTGCCGAGTCGGTGGAGATGCTAGAGAAGAGGAAGGCGCTGGTGGAGGAAGTGAACCAGATAACCTTGAGACTTGAGGAATACAGGGCAGCTATGTTGAGTATACTGAATTACCTTGATGGGCCTAAGTGGGAAGAGTGCAGGGATGAGGTTGAGATATTTGAACTTTGCGGTACACCGAATTGGGTCCGAATTGAGCAATTGTTAATTAGAGAGTGTAGGAGACTAGATGATGGACTGCCTATTTATGGGCACAGGAGGGAATTGTTGAGGCAAATTTTCAATCAGCAGGTATAATTTGGTCCTCTTGTTTGTGCTGAATTTTTTTTTTACCCTTTTTGTTGTGCTTTTCCCCCCCTTTGGCTGTTGTTCATTGCTATTTTATTGGATGGGATTGATATATCAAATATGTAACCATGGAACTAGTTCTGTCCAATATAGGAATATGTTGATCTATTGCTTCAGTAGAAACGTATAACTTTGTAATCATAATTTTTCATACAAATGGTAAAATTGTATGAAAAAATGGTAACTTTGTAATTCGTATAACTTTGATATCAGTATATCTGTCCATAATGACGTATAACTTTGCAACATTATGTAAAATTGTTGTCATTAAAGTTGATGCTTACATCATATTAAAAGAAAACGTTGATTCTTACCTCTTGAATTGATGTATATGGGATATTCTTCATGAAATTTAGGAATATTCATAGTCTCTCAATTGATGCTGATAATATTTTATCATTTTTACAAGGATTGTATGCAGTTTTGATGATTATGTTTCTCAAGTGTTTGTATTTTTAATGATAAAAATGACAGTTTAAATTAGTGACTTGTATATTCATCTACTTCAACGGACACATACTGTCTTTTAACTAGGTAGAGTACTTTTGGCGCCATGTAGTTGTCGATTGATATTTTTGGGAAATTTTTGTATGTTTGTGTTCAGGAGAAGAATCTAGAAGTTTTGTTTTCTTGTCTGTAATATTGGTTAGATGTCTTACATGTTTCATATGCAAACTTGGCTTCTTTTTTGGATAGGTTCATATGCAAATTTGTTACTATCTGCTATATGTGGAGGTTGACTGTAAAACTTCACCTGGCTGATGTTTCCGCTTTACCTTGATGTTCATTATCCATTACGTTTTAGTAACCTGTGCAATGCTATGCAACTCGAAAATATACGAGTTTTTCTGATTTTCAAATTTTTACTGCCATGATTTTTGCGAGTAAATCATGGATTTTGACCAAATGATAAAGGTGAATAGTGAGTATCCATGAACTCAGTGGTGATGTCTATCTTGTTTCAAGTTCATGCGCTTGTTTCAACAATTTTTAGAAAAGAAGGATGATTATGTATCTTTTTAAGTATTTATTGGAAATAGTAGTTCTGTGCAATAATTAAATTAGAGATAACGTTAATCATTTCTTTTCATGCTCTGGGATTTATAATTTTTTTATTGTAATGTGATTGGTTTATAATATAAGTTGGCTCATCCTCTCTGTTTACAGGTTAAATTCTGTGTATGAGTATGTTGTTTAAGTCTTTCTCCATTTAAATTATTTTTTCTCTTCCAGGCAGTAGTCTTGATTGGGGAGACTGGTTCAGGAAAGAGCACCCAGTTGGTTCAATATCTTATTGATTCAGGGCTTGTTGGCGGTGGATCTGTTGTATGTACTCAACCTCGGAAAATTGCTGCCATGTCATTGGCACAAAGGGTTAGGGATGAAAGTAATGGTTGTTTTCCAGATAATTATGTGACTTATTGTGCGGCCTATTCATCTTCTCAGAAGTTTGATTCTAAAGTGATATTTATGACTGATCATTGTCTCCTGCAGCACTATATGTCTGATACGAGCTTGGGAAATATTTCATATATTATCATTGATGAAGCCCATGAGAGAAGTTTGAATACGGACCTTCTCTTGGCTTTGCTAAAGACATTGTTGTTGAAAAGGCATGATTTAAGACTTATCATTATGTCTGCCACTGCAGATGCTGACAAGCTTTCCATGTACTTCTTTGGTTGTAGCATCTTTCATGTGTCAGGGAGAAACTACCCTGTCGAGGTCAAGTATGTACCTGATGTTTCGACGGAGATCTCATGGGCAACCATGTCTACCTTCAAGCAACAGTATATGAATTGTGCTTCTTATGTTATTGATGCAGTTAAGTTGGTTACAGAGATACACAAACAAGAGGAAGATGGAGCAGTTCTTGTATTTTTGACTTCTCAATGGGAAGTGGAATGGGCTTGTGATAACGTCCAGTGTCCTGGTGCAGTTTCTCTTCCGCTTCATGGGAAACTGTCCTGTGAAGAACAAAACCGAGTTTTTCAGAACTACCCAGGCAGCAGAAAAATCATTTTTTCCACGAATCTAGCCGAGACATCACTGACCATACCAGGGATTAGGTATGTGGTTGACTCTGGCATGGTTAAAGAAAGCAAATTTGAAGCTAGCACTGGAATGAATGTGCTTAGAGTTTGTAGAATCAGTCAAAGTTCAGCTATGCAACGTGCAGGCCGAGCTGGAAGGACAGGGCCTGGCAAGTGTTACCGGCTGTACTCAGAATGTGATCTCCAATGTATGTCACCTCATCAAGAACCTGAAATTTGTAGGGTTCACCTTGGTATTGCTGTTTTAAGGATTCTTGCGTTGGGAATTCAAAATGTACAAGATTTTGATTTTGTGGATGTGCCGAGTTCAGAGGCAATTAAACTGGCCATCAGGAGTCTCATTCAGTTGGGTGCTGTTTGTCAGAAAGGTGAATGTCTGGAAATCACTGCTGTTGGTCACAAGATAGTCAAAGTGGGCCTTGAACCACGGCTAGGGAGACTTGTACTTGATAGTTTTGATCATGGTTTAGCCAGAGAAGGGATTGTCCTTGCCTCTGTTATGGGTAATGAGAGTAGTATATTTTGCAGAGTTGGAAATGATGAAGAGAAGTTGAAATCAGACTCTCTCAAGGTACAATTCTGCCATCAAGATGGGGACTTATTCACCCTTCTTTCTGTCTACAAGAAATGGGAGGAACAGCACACAGAAAGTAGGAATCTGTGGTGCTGGAACAATAGCATCAATGCTAAAACAATGCGAAGATGTAGGGAAACCGTGATTGAATTGGAGAATTTTCTCCAACATGAGCTGCAAATGATTGTGCCAAGTTTCTGGAAGTGGGATCCTCATAAACCTACCTTGTCTGATAAGTCATTAAAGAAAGTTATATTGACATCCCTTATGGAAAATGTGGCCATGTATTCTGGAGCTGAGCGGCTTGGTTATGAAGTGGCTTTAACAGGACAACATGTTCAACTACATCCTTCATGTTCTTTACTAGTATGTGGTCAAACACCAACTTGGGTTGTTTTTAGTGAAATTCTGTCCATATCAAATCAGTATTTGGTCTGTGTAACTTCAGTTGATAGAGAATGTTTTCTTTCCATTCAGCCTCCTCCTCCCTTTGATTTTAATCTATTGGAGGCCAAGAAGATGCATAGAACTGTGATCGGAGGAGTTGGGAATAATTTATTAAGAAGATTGTGTGGTAAATCAAACTCCAGCCTGCGAAACCTTATCTGTCGCATCCAAAATGATTTTCATGACACCCGCATACATATTGATGTAGATTTTGTCCGACGACACATTGTTGTGCTGGCTTCAGAACAATCTTTAAAAAAGGTGTCTAATCTTGTAAATGATGTATTGGAGAACGAAGCAAAGTGGTTAGAAGATGAGTGTATGGACAAATATTTGTTTCTTGGTGGTCCTGGTTTTTCTCCACCAGTGGCATTACTAGGAAGTGGAGCTGAAATTAAGCATCTGGAACTGGATAATAGATATTTGTCATTGGAAGTTTTTCATAGAACTGCACACTGTCTTGATGACAAGGAACTTCTGTCCATCGTTGATAAAAAGTCCCCTGGAATTGCCAATTTCCACAAGTATGGAACTGGCTCCCCAGAATCTGATACAGAGAAGTGGGGAAGAATTACATTTCTGAACCCTCAATGTGCAATTGATGCTGTTGAGAAACTAAATGGAGTGGAGTTCCGTGGATATCCCCTGAAGGTACTTCCATTTGGAAAAGCTGCAGCTGACAATAGAAATTTTCCTTATCCAGCACTTAAGGCCAAGATTACCTGTCCAAGGAGGCCTAGCAAGGGTGTGGCAGCCGTCAGATTTATGGTAGAGGATATGAATGAAATTCTTGAGAAATGTAGTTCATTGTTTATTAGAGGAAGATATCTTCGTTGTGAACTTAGTAGGAAATATACTGATTCCGTTATAGTAAGTGGATTGGATTTTAATACCACTGACACAGAAATTATAGAGGTCTTCAGAAGGGTGACTGGGAAGAAAATTCTAGATGTTTTCAGGATCAGAGGGGAGCCAGTCTCTCATCCTTCAGCTGATGAGTTTGCAGATAAACTTCGTAAAGAACTTGCTCCATGCATGCAAAACAAGACCTTCCCGACCAATAATTTCTGGGTCCAGGTGTTTCCTCCAGAGCCCTGTGATCATTTCATGCGAGCTGTGATGACTTTCAACGGAAGTCTGCATTTGGAGGCAGCAAAGGCTTTGGAAAATGTACAAGGAAAAGTTCTTCCTGGTTGTCTTCCTTGGCAAAAGATAGAGTGTCACCAGACATTTCAGAGCTCTTTATCTTGTCCTGCACCTATCTATTTTGTCATTAAGACAGAGTTAGAGCTACTTCTAAGGAGCTTCAAGAACCAAAAAGGTATTTACTGTGTATATCCTGGAAATTTAGTTAAGAATGTGGCTATTTGCACCCAGGTAAACTCCTTTGTCCTCCATTTCTTAATTAACCCAACCACATCTACTAAAATATCTCACCTATCCCCCACATTTGAAAAATAATACTCCCTCCGTCCTCCATTTCTTCTCCAGCACCAGCGGTCCATGTACTCCAGCCCCACCTCACAACACAGCCAAATCGGCCCAACCTCAGCCCCCCCTCCTCCTCCCTTTTCCTCCTCCATTTTTTTTTCTCTCCTTTCTTCTCCTTCTCAGCCCCACCTTTGGTGGCCCTGGTTGCAGCCAGTAGCCAAGCTAGATCTGACTGCTGGCCTGCGGCACCTGGCCATGGTCAGATGTTGCCAAGAAGGGGAAAAAAATAAAAAATAGAGGTTGAGGGTGGAAAGGGTAGGAGGTAGAGCTGCTGTCGGTGCTGGAGTTGGAGAAAGAGTTTTTTTTTTGTCAGGTCTTGAGGGAAGTAGAGGAAACCGATGGGGGAAGGATGGGTGATGTAAACCTTAGCCCTGAGGTTTACAGGGCTGTTTTGTGTAATGAAAAGGGGAGTGAATTGGGGAAGGAGAACCCAGTTGGCGTTGAAGGCCACTGGGTCGAGAGAAAGGGGAGAGTTTGAGACGACAGAGAAAAGAGAAGGAGAATTAGGGCTAATCACTTCTTTTTTTTCCCATAGAGCGAAAGCCCTTTACATAATATGCCCCCTTATGGGCCTAGGCCTTCTTAAACTAAGACTAAATAAGGCCTTATTACAAGAGTCCTACTGCCTACTAACTAAGACTTCCTAATAATTAGAAGAACCCTACTATCCATAACAATCCACCACGCTCAGCTACCGCTTTGACCTCAAGGCGCAAAATCAGGAAAGTGAGTATAGAAATCATCCTCTGACATCGAAGTAGCATCATCCAAAGAGCAGCCATGCCAAGCTATCAAAATCTTCGGAACCAATTGTCCTACCTGATGAATGCGGCAAGTATTAATGACAGCCGAGGGAACCAAAGGTGGAGAGACTGTAGTCAAAAGCGGCGGAGGTGGACTCGAAAACACGTGAGAGGGATTACCCACAAAGCAACATAGGCGAGAAATATGTAAAACTGGATCCATTTGAGACCCTTTGGGAAGCGGGAGGCAATCAGCATCATACCCAAGACGTTGGAGTATGGGGTATGGGCCATGGAAACGGTGGGCGAGCTTCGAGCTCGATGGATCATAAAGGGAAGACTACCGAAGAGGAGAGAAAGTCATAAACACTAAGTTGCCAACCTGAAATTCCCAATCGGTGTGGTGACCATCATAAACTTGTTTCATGCAATTTTGAGCTTTAGACAAATTCTGTTTGAGCTGGCGCAATAAGGCATCCCGAATATGAAGAGTAAGATCCACCTTGCCCACAACTGCACGGTGAGAGCTGCTGGTGGCCGGAGGACCAGAAGCCGCGTCTGATCTACTCTAGTTGTGCTTATCCTTGGCCGCCATGCTCTTGGTTTACACGGCTCTTTTGGGTAATGAAAAGGGGAGTGAATAGGGGAAGGAGAACCCTAGTTAGCATTGAAGACCAGTGGGGTGTGAGAAAGGGGAGAGTTTGGGATGACAGAGAAGAGAGGAGGAGAATTAGGGCTAATCACTTCTTTTTTTCCATTAGGGCGAAAGCCCTTTACATTATACGCCCCAATTGGGCCTGGGCCTTCTTAAACTAAGACTAATTAAGGCCTTATTGCAAGAGTTCTACTGCCTACTAACCAAGACTTCCTAATAATTAGAAGAATCCTATGATCCATAACAATGGGGTACTCAAGTGAAGAAAAAATAGAAGATTTTATGGTCTGTTTGGGGGATGGGGGAGTTTACTGGGGTGGCCACATTCTTTAGTTAAGTGTCTTCTGCACATACTTCTCCACTAATGATATATTTCTATTTTTTCCCCAACTACATTTATATATACATCACCGGTTCCTAATTAGACTAAATTATAGAATGATCTACTTGTCCTTACCTGATACATCATTTGGCTTTATCAAATTATTTTAATTCAGTGAAAATGTAATGGCCAGTGGTCAACAGCCACAAAGTGTCTGGCCGTATGCACTTAAGGCTTGAGCATGAACCAATGTAGGTAGCATTAATCCACAAAATGGCAGAGCTAATCTGTTCTATTTGTTGCAGTTGATTTGTCTGAATCTATACGTCTTAGATGCCAAATATGAACTTGGACAGATTTCGATCCAAGTATATGAAAGCCTTTCTTGTAAGGCAGTGAATTACAGTTGACACTTCATGTTCAGTACAAATTAAATTTTGTTTCGAATGACACAGCTGTTGCTTCTATTCTTACTGACAGGTGTGCAATACGACCTGGAAAAGAATGAGAATGGCTCATACAGGTTGAAGATATCTTCTAATGCCACAAAAATTGTGGCAGAGTCAAGAAAACCTCTGGAGGAGCTGATGAAAGGTAAGACGGTCAAGCATCCAGACCTTTCTTCTGCTGTGATCCAGCAACTCTTCTCAAGAGAAGGCAGTGGAATAAAAAAGTCAGTAGAGAAGGAGACAAATACCTACATTCTGCATGACAGGCATAACATGGACATCAAAGTCTTCGGACCTAGAAAAGCAATTGCTGTGGCTGAGAACAAGCTGGTTACTTCCTTGGTGAAACTTCATGAAAATAAACAACTTGAGATACCTCTCCGACAGAATAACCTGCCCCATAACCTGATGTTGGAGTTGGTTCTAAAGTTTGGCTCTGACCTCAGTGGACTAAAGCAGAATGTACCTGGAGCTGATATTTTGCTAAATGCACGTCGCCAGCTAATTACTGTTCGAGGTAGCAAGGAATTGAAACATAAGGTGGAGGAGTTAATATTTGAAGTTGCTCAGTCGCTCTGTGATACATCCACTCAGTTGGCCAACTCGGGATCAATTTGCCCAATCTGTTTGTGTGAGGTGGACGACTGCTACAAGCTTGAGACCTGCGGGCATGAATTCTGTCGCACTTGTTTGATTGATCAATGTGAATCCGCCATAAAAAACCGCGACATTTTGCCGCTAGTGTGCACCCGTGGAGGATGCAAAACTAAGATTATTGTTGCAGACTTGAGATCTCTCTTGCCAAGTGAGAAGCTGGAAGATCTTTTCAGAGCATCACTAGGGATGTTTGTGGCATCAAGTAATGGGACATACCAATTCTGCCCAACTCCTGACTGTCCCTCAGTTTACAGGACAGCTAACCCTTTGACAGAGTTCGACCAACTACTATTTTCCTGCAGTGCCTGCTTGGTGGACACATGCAGAAGTTGTCACTTGGAGTACCACCCATCCATATCTTGTGAGATGTACAAGGAGTTCAAAGAAGATCCAGATACCTCACTGGAAGCATGGCGCAGTGAGAAGGCTGACGTGAAGGACTGCCCAAGCTGTGGGCACGTTATTGAGAAGGAAGAGGGCTGTAACCATATGGAGTGCAAATGTGGCAGCCATATATGTTGGACCTGCTTGGAGTATTTCACGAGCAGTGATGATTGCTATGGGCATTTGAGAGAAGTTCATGGTACATTTGTCTGATCTCAATCGTACTCTTTCTAGCATTTAGTGTACATAAAATCTTGTATCCTATAGTTGTATTTTTGCCATGAGCGGTAATCTCAGATGTGCATAGCAACGTTGGGACGTAAATAGTGTAATGGAGACTGCTTAATTTATTATGGGCTCAAGGCCGTTTATTTTACAGACGTTTTTCCAAGTCCTAGCAGTGAATGTCTGTCGTAAACTTATCTTCAAATAACTTCAGTCCCAGAACTGTTACAGACGGAGTCGTCCATTATAGACATCAACTGATAACGTTGTGTGAATATTGTAGCACAACTATGGAAAGTGTCACAGATGCAGAACTTTGCCTAGTGTTCACTTTTGTAATGGCCTGACTGTAACGCAAAATCAGTAGCCTAATCTCGTGACTTTCCCTCTCGTATGCTATAAGAGGTTGTTGACCCGTAGCCAACTCAAAGGGACTGCTACATGTAGCTGAGCTCGTGTGTAGGTTATAGCAAAATTGGGCATCCTCCAGCAAGTCTACCCAATTTTTCTGGTTTGTTGTGACAAAGTGGTATAGATACTCCTCTAATATACCGTTCACCTGCTCCGTCTGTCCATCCGTCTAAGGGTGGTTGCTAGTCGAAAAGTTAAGCTGAGTGCCTAACATCTCGAACAACTAAGTCCAAAATCTACCCGTGAAGCGAGTGTCTCTGTCGTTGACAATGTCCGCAGGCAGTCCCCAATACTTGACAACGTTCTAAAAGAATAGGTTTGCGGCCGTCTCAGCGCTACAAGTCTTAGGGGCTACTATGAAGGTCCCATACTTAGAGAAGCGGTCTACTATCACCATAATCGATCTAAATCCCTACACAATCGGCAAACTAGTTATAAAATCCATGGACAAGCTAACCTATGGTCTGTCTAGAACGGGAAGGGGTTGCAACATGCCCGCTTCCTTCTTCCTCTCTATCTTATCCTGCTAGCAAACCATACACATTCTCACATAGTACTCAACATCTTCTAGCATCCGCGGCCAGAAGTAGTTCCAGGACAAGAGTGCATGAGTCATCTCGTGCCCTAGATGACTTACCCATGCAGAGTCATGAGTCTCTTTCAGCAACTGGCGCCTCAAACCACCAGCCAAGGGGATGTAAGGTCATCCTCCTTTTACATACAGCACCCCCTCCTCCAACCAGAATCGCCGTGTAAACCCATCCTTCACGGATTCGATTAGCCTTAGGCATACTTAATCTTTCTCCGTGGCT
This sequence comes from Saururus chinensis, assembly GCA_035235625.1. Taxonomy (NCBI): domain Eukaryota; kingdom Viridiplantae; phylum Streptophyta; class Magnoliopsida; order Piperales; family Saururaceae; genus Saururus; species Saururus chinensis. The sequence continues at coordinate 12,118,685 of CP141150.1, forward strand.
TCCCGTATCTGCTCCAACATATCCCCTGCAATTTGCACCAATGCCGCCATTGTTGCTTCCGGGTCTATTTGTCGACTGAGTGCATCAGCCATAATGTTCACCTTACCCGACTTACACTCCAACACAAAATCAAACATCAGCTAAGAATTCTTGCCAACGGGCCGACTTAGGAGAAAGCTTCTTCTACATGGTAAAGTAGCTTGTGACTACGTTGTCTGTCCGGACAAGGAACTTCGCTCCCAGCAGATAATGCCTCTAAGTTCTAAGGCAGTAGATGACCGTAGTCATCTCCTTCTCGTAGACTGAATACCTCTATTCAGTCTAGTTGAGCTTGCGGCTCTCATATGCAACAGGGTGATTGGATTAGATCAGCACTCCTCCAATTGCCCGGTCAGAAGCATTTGTTTGCACCTCAAAGGGCGCATCAAACTTGGAAAGTTTGTACACAAGCTCGGAGGAGATGGCCCCCTTCAACTGCTCAAACGCTACTTGGCATGCCTCAACGCTGCTACCTTCTTCGAGTAGTTCCTGATAAATCTCTGGTAGTAGTTCGCGAATCCTAAGAAGGATCTCAGCTCTGTCACCTTAGTTGGGACTGGCCACTCTGCAATGGCCCTAACCTTCTGCCCATCCATCCTTATTCTTCCCTCCGCTATGCATTGCCCAAGCAACTCGATCTTTTTCTGCGCAAAGTGGCACTTCTCAAGCTTCAAAAACAGCTTGTGCTCCCTTAGCCTTTCCACCACAATTCTGAGATGCCCAACATGTTCATCCAAGGAAGCGTTGTATACCACAATATCGTCAAGGTAGACAACCACAAGCCGGTCTAAGTAGGGTCTGAAAACATCATTTATCAGCGTACAAAAGGTGGCTGGTGCGTTCGTCAAGCCGAATGGCATGACCACAAACTCAAATAGCCTATACCGTGTAACCATCACTGTTTTTGCCTCATCGCCCACAGCGATGCGAACCTGCAAATAACCCGACCTGAAATCCAGCTTCGTGAAATAGGAAGCCTTCGCCAAGCGGTCGAATAAGTCAGCCACAAGAGGGACTGGTACTTGTTCTTAACGGTGATCTGATTCAGCTCTCGATAATCTATACATAAACGTAGGGAACAGTCATGCTTCCGCTGAAAAAGGACTAGGGCTCCGAAAGGAGCCTTGGATGGTCTGATAAAGCCCGCCTTCAACAACTCATCAAGTTGTTTCCTGAGTTTAGCTAACTCTAGTGGAGCCATGCAATAGGGAGCTCTAACTGGAGGGCGAGCTCTTGGCATCAACTCAATAACATAATCCATAGCACGGCTTGAAAGAAGGGTTTGCGGCAACTCTGGTGGCATCACGTCCGCAAACTCGCTTAGCAAGTTCTCCACCTTCTCTGGAATATCCACAGTTGTATTCTCAACTTCCACCATCGTGACCAAATAGGTCTTATGACCCTGTTCAAGGCCTTTCATTTAGGGCTGCAAGAAATACGGGCAGGCCCGAAGCCCGGCCCGACCCGGCCCAAAATTTTGTACAATTGGGCTTCAGAATTTACTGAATTAATCGGGCCGGGCTTAAATTTTTACGATTTATAAAATTTCGGGCCGGGCTCGGGCCTGACCCAAAATTTCTTAAAAGCCCGGCCCGGCCCGGCCAGTTCCAGCCCGTTCATTCTCTAATCGTGTGGTTGTCCATTTAGGTTTGCAGCTCGTCGTCTCCTGCTTATTTCGCAGCTCTGACCCCTAAAATTTCCGCCCGTCGTCTCCTCTTCTTCCGCCGCTCTGCACCCCTAGAATTTTAGCCCGTCGCCTCCTGCTTCTTCCACAGCTCTTCATCCCTAAATTAATTTCCCCGCCGCTCTGCAATCTGCATTCCATTTCGCCTTCAGGCCTTCACGAAACTGTCCACCTCGAACGACCTTCACCTAGGCCATGTTCCCCGGAAATTGACGAGTCGCTGATTGTGGTTTTGGGCGGCTGGCATGGCTTCAACATCCCTTCCGTTGCAGTTGCTACTGGTAGGATAAAATCGCCATTGATGCGTGAAATAGATTTATATTTTATAATGTCACATTTCCGACACTGGTGTTAAAGCTCTGTTCCCACGTTTTACACCTTGATTTTTCTAGCCAGCTTTCTACTTCAACGACTTCCCTCTGGGCTGGATTTTGGTGTGGCCAGTTCTCTTTAGTTCCAATTTCTGCACTTTATTTAGGGCTAACGAATGCTTAAAATTAAGGATTAACCTTTTATACCTAAATGTGATGATTATTGCTCTTTTGGGTTATTTCTCCTTTTTCTGTTTGTTCTGTTGTCATCTCCTATCTTTTGTGTACCAGAGCTTTCTTCGTCATCTCTAACTTTCTAAAGCTCTAACTTTTTGAAATATCTGATTTTCTGTTTCTGGAATGGCAATTCTACAAATTTTGAAAACGTATGCATTTTGATTGCTTCCATATTTTCTGTCTGATTTTATTGGTAAAGGGGTGGGGTGGGGGTTAGTGCTTTACTTTTTTATTATTTATCGTGTTTTAAATTCCCACTTGGATTTCATTTTACCAGCACCCACGGCTAGTGTTTGTTTGGAATTAGGATCTTGTAAGGGGCTGTCTGGTGATCTCCCACTCTATATTATGCGCTGAATAATTCATGCTTTTATGTTGTTTGGTCGAAGGATTACGGCCATGGCTTTGGTTTGGCAGTACGGGGTAAGGTCTGGATATGAGTCTTGGAAGGGGCTCTCCTGGGGCATGGTATGCTTCTTGCTTCGCATTCTTTCCATTTGAGTTTGAAACGTCATATTTTTGCTAAATTAACACATGTAAGATCTGTATAGATGTCTGCAACCAATATTTTGTTCTTCGTTGTGTGCTCTGCTTGATAGTTAGCCGGGAGGCTTTAGAAACAAACCAGCTCAAAAGTGACTCGCCTGTGCATTTAAATTACCTAGTTTTCATTGCTTACTCATTTAATTATTTATTGCCATAGCATCGATTTCTTATATATTGTAAGGTGTGCAGGTAATTGAGGATGATGTTGTTGGGGATGCATTATGTACAAGAAGAGAATATGCGAGATGGCTTGTGAAAGTTAATTATCTTTTGGAAAGGTAACTGATGCATCAGCCAAATTTAGTGCTGGAGGACAAAAATTTCTAAATTCTTTTGTTAGTTTACATCTTCAGTTTCTATATGTGATTATGTAAGGGGATGTGTGGGGTCTATTTATTAATAGCATGATATATATGCTTATGTAAACAAATCTGTTACATATACAGAAATCGGAAATGTCGACTTGCTCCTTTTCTTTTAGCTTCTGGCTTTTCTGTTAGTGCATTCTCTGATGTGAATGTGTCAGACCCAGATTTCTGCTGTATTCAAGGTAAGTTTCTGTCATGCATTTGCTCCTGTGTATCTTGTGAGTGAAAAGTGATAAATTTGAACTTATGGTTTGAAACATTTGCATCTAATAGCTCTCGCTGAAGCCGGCCTTGTCTCCAGCAAGTTAACAAACAAAAATTATTACTCAGAATGCCAAGCGAAGTTTGAGTTTTCCCCAGAAAGGTGGAAGCATAATTATGAATTTTATTATTATACAATGTGAACTGTTTTTTTTAAATTATTTAACTGCAATAATCGGAAACTCATGTCAATTTTTGTCTTTTTCAGTTATATATCTCGGTTTGACCTGGTTAGTTGGAAAGTGCAGTTGGAGCATTCTGTTAGTGAACGAAATGAGAAAAAGGTACCCACATAAGATCAGGTTTACTGCATTCGTTTGTCTTTCTTTGAAGTTATCAATAAATTTTTGTGATTCCCATAGCTCTTAAAGCCTGACTTGTTTACAGTCCAGACATCAAGTAAGAAAATATGTTAGGTGGATTTAAGATCGATGGATCTGGATGCATGCCCAGAGATACTTTTGGACACAATGGCTGGTGACAAGAGCATAATTAGCGGTCTCTTTGGTATTGTACTTAACTTACCTGATTTTAGTTAGATAAATTATTTGTACTCTAGATGTATGTTTTTTATGTCTTGATCAGCTAATATGTTTCACATTTGTTGGCAGCTGAATATATCAGCACGAAGTATGATTTTTTTCCTACATTTTATAAATGTAGTATGCAGAACAAATTCCATTTTACAAAACATTTTCGCTTTGTAGGATGTACCTGGCGGCTTCAACCCCACCTCCCTGCCACTATAGCTCAAGCAGCAGTAGCTTTGACAGGTGGCAGGATGATTGATGTAATTCGCTCTGAATTGACCAGGCTTGAGTCTGAAAGTTTTGTAAGGCAAATTGAAACAAATTCTATAAAATCTGAGCTCCTTCTTAGAGGAGAAATTTCCAAACTTTGGGAGGAAAAGCTGAGTGATGTAAAAGCTCATGGTTTGGTGGTTCATGAAAATCTTCTTGCTGCTATTGCACTATCAATGAATGATGATATAACATTTTGTAGGTATATATAATCCTATATTGATAGGAATTATAGCTCAAGATATATATTTGTCATTTGTAAGGAAAAAATTTATATCATGTTGATTTCGGCCCGAAAGCCCGTGGCCCGGCCCGAGCCCGTTGAAATTTTGGGCCGGGCTGAAGTTTTGAACTTAGTAACGGGCTTTGGGCCCAGTTTTGAAAAAAATATATTTTATGGGCCGGGCCTGGGCATGCCCCAGCCCGTCAGGGCCCGGCCCGTTTGCAGCCCTACTTTCATTAGCTGAAGGGCAGACACAACCTGCACATCTGTCTCGCCTTTGTTTTTACCAACAAAGCAAGGAATTCTCTCATCGCCAATGAGAATACCCCTAAGGTGTGGCATCACGGACACCCTAGCCACCCTCATGAAGTCCAGCCTAAGGATCAACTGAAAGTCGTCCAAGGGAACAACAGTGAAGTTAACTCTGCCTGTCCATTCACCAATCCGCACCAGCATATCATGGACAACTCCTAAAACCGGGGCTGCCTCAAAGTTCACTGTCTTGATCCGGGCTTGAGCCTTCTCCGTCTTCAGGCCTCATGTCTTCACGCACTTCTCTACTAGGAAATTATGAGAAACACCTGTGTCAACTAGCGCTCGCACTGGGTGCTTGTCCAGAACGGCCTCAACATATATCAGTCTGCCATGCTCCTTCTCCTTTCTGATAACGCTCACAATTTACATGGGGTTCATCCGGGCAATGACCTCCTCTTCCGAAGAAAAGTCATTCTTAGCAATAATAGCGTTCAGCTTCTCCCTCTTCGGGCACTCCTTAGCGCGGTGAGGGCCTTGGCAGATGAAGCAAACTATCCCCTTGGATTTGTTGGGTTCAGCCTGCTCATTGCGCTTGCCCTTGAAATCGTTCCTGCGTGTGTCACCATTCTGCATGTGTCCACCCCTAGAGGAAGAAGGCCCTTTGTCTTTTTTCTGCGTTGTTGGTTCTAACTTGTAGTCAATCAACCTTTCAGCCGCTGTGATGGCTGAGGGGAGGTCCCGAACGTTCTACCTTCATACTCGTTCTGTGCCCAATTCTAGAGGCCGGTCAGGAAGTTGAATAACTTATCCTCCTCTGTCATGTGCTTGATGTCAAAGAGGAGGGACTGTAATTGTTTTACATACTCCCTGACGGTCCATGTCTGCTTCAATTTCCTGAGAAAGTCTCGTACAACCCACTCCAGGTTTGTGGGGAGGAACTGATCCCTGAGTTCCTTTTTCATCATCACCCAAGCCTGGATAGGGGGACACCTAGCAGCAGCGTCATCTTCTAGTCTGGTTCGCCACCAAAACTTGGCATATCCTGAGAGATACAAGCTTATCACCATGACCTTCTCTTCGTCTAGGGTATGGGTGATCGCGAAGAACTGCTCCATATCTCAAACGAAGTTCTCGATATCCTTAGCACTTCGGGAACCAGAGTAGGATTTTGGTTTAGGCACCTTCGCTTTCTTCATAGACTGCCCTGTCTTGGGTCTAGGTTCTGCCTCCATCCCTAAAGGTGTTGAGTTCAAAATAGCCCGCTCAAGGAGAGCGATTTTGTTCATCAGCTCTTGAACCTTCCCTTCCATCTCCATCTTCAATTCCTGCAACTTATCCTTCAAGTAATCCGTGGTAGTGGCCATGTTCGCAGCAAGGGAATTGACTCGGGTAGCACCTCCCGTGGAAGTGCTTCCTCCGGCCTCGTCTGCATAGGAACTGATCTCAACCAGGGAGAGACGCTGGTCGAAGGCCCCAATGCAATCCTGGACAAATCGCACAGAAGCTTAGACTTTGGCCAGCGTCCCTGGAGCCGTCTTCAAAGCTTCGATCTTGGCCTCCATGTCTGTCATCCGCTGCAGTATGGAGCCTATCATGGTGGCACATCGTCTGTCCGTAATCAACAAGGAATCCCTGAGTCCTCGCTTGCCAAATCCCCTGCAAACGTACCTGGTTTGTTGGGGATCCCGACAATGGAACCAACTGTCAAGCGCAGAACTTTGCCTAGCATCCACTCCCGTGATGGCCTGGTTGCAACACACAACTAGTAGCCTACTCTCGCGACCTTCCCTCTCGTATGCGCAAGATGAACAAGGAATCAGCCACCAATGACCGTCTCTGGTGCAAAAGAGCTCCGCCCAATGCTATGTAATCACTGTCCATCGGTTACAATGATAGGGAGAGGACCGGGCTGACAAGCCAAGTCGCTAGCCAAAGCTCTCTCTGGTTCATCCTCACAGTTTTCTCTCTGCAATGATCGTCCCATCCTCTCCCTTATATTGGCTCAGCCTTGGCTGGTCCTTATCTCACTAGAATACAACAACCTAGCTCATGTATACAAGAGTCTCCCCCTGTCCCAAACTCTCCTAGCCCAAGGTCGTCCTAGCTAAGTCAAGAACTCAGCAAAGGAGTTTGTCTTCATCTAGAAGTCCAGCACCTATCAGTTTCTAAAGTCCATCCGTCCAAGGAAACCTATGCATCATCTTCTATCCCGTCTAGGAATCCGGCTGTGCTGCATGACTGTATCCCAGCAGCCTTAGAAATTTGTCCCCAATGAGTTGTGGCGCCCAACACACCACTTAGAATTTTGCCCGTACAGGGACTCTGTCTCAACCTACTCCACAAGGCGCGTACTCATCCGAAACCGCTCCAACGCTACTCCCAACATCTGTCCGTACCTAAGGAGTTACTTAGGCTATCCATCGCTAAAGCTAACTTAACTGTCCGCTACCAAGTATAGGAGGTAGTTGCCTCCTTATCTATACAAAAAGTGAAAGGGCTAATAGAAAGCCATATGCTAAAATCTTTTGTTGTATATTTAATTGGGCGGTTAGGAAATGATATTGTACCAAGTATCCACCTCAAAAGTCTCAAACCTACAATGCTTAAGTCAATGGCCAATTTCGTCATTATAGCAGTTTGCATTTACAAGGATCTCGTAAGGAGTAATGCATTGGACTTGACCTTACACTTGATATGGGACACAAGGAGAAATTATTTCTAGAAAACTACTTCAAGCGAACAAAAGTACAACACCTCAATAGCACCTTGTTAAATAATCTTTATAGTCAATCTTGACGAAAATCACTTTTCATCCAGGGAAATTGATGCTAGGTATCCAAACTCATCGAAAAACATGACATTGGTGATGACGCATGACAAAACATGCCATATCTTTGAATAGAATTGGAAACCATGAGTACAATTCCAGTCCCCGTCTGATAAATATTTTATCTTTGGCATTCGCCAATGATACCTCTTCTGCAACTTCTTGAAGGGAAAAATGCTTTAGTCACTACAATGACATCAATCTTGTTAATTGAGGTTGTCGTGTTATAACCATCATTTTATATATTTGTTTCGTGACTCCATCACAACTGCACCTAGATGTTCTCTCCAGGAGGTAACTCCGCCAATTTAGGGGGAGCACCTAGAACTCTTTCCATGTCAAACCGTACTTCAATATTCCTTATGCTGTATCCAACTACCATAAGCCAGTATAATAAGTGGGCAAGTTCTTGTGCACTAGTGTCCATTGCTGTCGCCTAAAAAAGATAAAGAAATTAGTTTCCAAGAAAGAAAGAAAATAGAAAGGACCAAAAAAATAACAGAAATTCAATTAATAATAACCTTCATTTGGGCAGGATCTGTTACTGCTAGAAGCCTCTTAATGAATGTGTTCATAGCCAGCACAGCATCTTCACCAACACTACTAGTCAGCTCCTAAATATACATGCCTTAAATTAGAAAACATACATATCGGTACATGCAAATTCTAAAAACTCTAATGACAAGAAAAAAAATATTAATATCTGCTTAACCAATTACAGTTTGCAATAATTTTAAGTTTTTAGAACTTAAAAGTCTAAGAAACTATGAGGCAATGTAATGCAATCAAGCTGAAAAATAGGGGAGAAAGAAGGGTTGAGCTCTCAGATAAAAGGAAACAGGGTTAAAATCCTTGTTACCTTCAAATTTTGTGGTTCAAGGGATTTTAGGTATTCCAGAAGTTCATTGTGTCCAGTAGCAGACTTCCTTGCTACTAGGCGATTTAGTTCCTCAATTTCTGCTTCAAGCAGCTCAATATATTTCACTGCATCCATTTTCTCAGGACCTGAAACATTATTCCACCTGATAACCTCACCACTAACTTTTTTCTGCGTCCCAGATGCATAGTCAGGTGCATCCTACAAAATGTGCAATTTACATCATCACAGCTTGAAAAAAGTTAGGTGAAGTACTCAAGCTTTGATCCCATTTCACCACATGAATTCCACAATTACCAACTAACAACTAGTCTGCACGATCAAAAAATGGCCTCTCATAACACTAGAAGAGACAGTTAATAACTCATGTATAAGTACTTAAGAAAACAGTGTACGCCTGCCTGAAATTAGCAGTTAGCATTTGTATATCTACAGCAAAATAAGTGCCTACTTCAGCAGCTGAAGAGAATGACATATGATAAATTTACCTTCAGCAACCAAAAGTGGGAGACAAAACAAGAAATTCGAAGTACCTTTTTATCTGCCACATCAGGAAGAGCAACCTGCTCTAAACTCTGCTGCAGCTCCAGACGATATTCAGCATTTTTAAACATATACCCCGTCATCATAATGCTATACATGAGTTGTGCAAGATTTTCCGCAACCTGGGTTGGTGAGAACAGACAGCAGATATGTAATGGACTATTTAGAGTAAAATTTTCGTATGTGGAACTAACAAACGCAATAAACTACAGGCTTACAATCAAAATATGGTGTCCAGTTCAAAGAACTAATGCCATGAATCATGGTATCTGTTAGACTATTAGCAACATAACATGTACATCCCCTATGTTATTTTCCCATGAAGGGAATCAGTTCCGCATTAAAATACAGAAAGAAAAATTAAAGCAAAGATTACCAACATTAGAAGTAAGTACCTCAACTAAAAATAGTAAACAAAGAAAAGTATAAAATAAGGGCATACAATGAGCTTACAGTTGTTACAGTTACAGAAAAGAACTGAGGGGGAAGAGTTCCAATCATATTTGCCACTGTCTGACGCATAGCATCGACAACCTACCACAAGGTTGTTTAGTTTTATTAATAATCAGAACGTGAACAGAAGGACAACTAATATTGGCAGTAAGGCTACGGGAGTAATCGTAGCATGTAACAACAGAGATCAACCTAACCTGTTGTGGGGCTCTTTTCGTAAACAGTTCCATAAAGTCTGGTTGTACAGTTTTGACATACTCCAGAAGAATCTCCCTTCTGCTCTTGGGCTGTAGGCAAATGTAAACTATCATTTTTATTCAAAAACAAGTATTAAGAACGTACAGTTATTATCATCCTGATTTATTATATAATAAGCCATCAATTGGTCTTTAATTGAAGTACTTTGTACGATATAATCTAAATGAAGTAGCCAAACCGGTCAAGAAATCAATATTGTCAAGGATATAAAAATTTCCATCAATTGGGCATCTACAGTGAAGTCAAAGCCATGTTCGCAACAAGCAACAATATGCTCCGCAGTCCACATCGTTTCTTATTGATACACTAACAGAAATTTATCAATTTTCCAATTTCGTTGAATAGAAGAGAGTATCTAAGCTAAGAGGAAATGATGAACATCAATCCAGCTACCAACTCCCTCACATAAAAAGCCGCAAAAAAACATTGATAACAACCAAATAAAGCAAGATTTGCAAAATGGGGCAAACCGCTAGTGACTCGTCGCTTTTCATAACTTTCTTTTATCTCAACAGAATTCGATTAACATGGGCCAGCTGACAACATGAAAGTACATCAATTTCTCAGCGACCCAAGAACAAACAGCTCCCGAATCAACCAAAGAAACACTTCAAAGAGCAAACCAAATATCAATGACAACAATCAAATAAGTCCACTTTATAAAACGATCCACAACAGATAAAAGTTACCACATTTCCATTTGCAGGCTTGCCATCAGCACCGCCGGCAGCCGAGGACCCATTAGGAGGGGATATGCTGGCGCAGGCTTTCAGGCGAAACCAACCTTTTTTCCTGCTCCGTAGGGAGACCCCAATTGGGCAGAGAGAAGGGGAAGAAGAAGAAGAAGAAGCGAACAGGAGCGAGGCAGTAGGGGAAGAGATGGAAAAAGGCTTAAATGCAGAGGAAGTCATCAGATTAGATTGGATCAAGTTATCTCCGTCTGAAATATACTGTCTGAAAAATGAGTTCTTCGTGACGTTAATTTAAAGAGAGACGGTGCCGGCGGCGGTTGCGGTTGCGGTGGCGGACATAGCCGAAATGTCTCTGCCTTGCTGATAAGGTGGGAAAAGAATTTGTTCTCGCCGGCGCGGCTAATGCCAGCAGGCTTCGAAGTGGGCTTCCACTTCGTTACGAACAAGGCCCAAGAGTGGAAACCCAGCAGTGGGAAGCCCAAATTCGAAGACTTTGTAAAAGGTATAATGGGCTAAGATTTATGGGCCTACAATAACGGACCAGAACAAAGGGTAAATGGGGATTTTATGCTCATTGCCATTGGCAGTGGATTCGTATCCGCTGGGTGGGCACTCTAACCGATTGCCCACCACAATAGGTGGGACTGCCTACTCAGCTCTAGATGCATAAAAACTAGGCGCGTTTTGCAGACTTTTATAATTATAGTTTTATTTATTTTTTAAAATAAATTAATTTTAATTCAATTAAAAAATTAAATGGAGTAATTAATATGAGAGGGAGAGTATTTGTAATAAGTCAATGACATGGATTTAGAATAAGATGTCAAATGCAAAAAGTATGATTTGGAAGTTGTAGTGCACTCAGGGTCCGTTTGTTTCAATTGGATCTTTATCTAAAAAGTCATCTTAATTAGCTGAAAAGTTAATTATCTGATTTAGAAGCTGAATTTATAAGTGAATTTGAAGTTGAATTAGTTGAATGTAAATCTAAATTAGCTGAATCTGATTACAGCCTCCTTGGTCTCTCAGAACCATATGAGACAAATGTCTCTTAGAACCATAGGAGACAAATACGCATAGGCCAAGGTGCATAGCTTTGGCCCGATTTTATCTCAGTCAAATGGCAAGGGAGCAACTTAAATTTTTAGCTCTTTTTTTCTTCTATTTTAGAAAAAAATAACAACTTAAATTTCTAACTCTTTTTATCTTCTATTTTGGAAAAAAGTTCTTTTTTGAATTAATGAAACTGGTAAGCCATCTTGGCATTGTGGGAGTTGACTCACTCTATAATGCTTGTTTGATTATCAAAGGAAGATTTGAGGGTTAATGGTATGCACATATGAACACAGTGAACTTTCATACTATAGATTTAACAATAATTTTTAAAATGTAATAACGGCAATTTTTAAGACCGCCGCTAAAAATCCTTCCAAGGCCAACATTTTTTTTATTCTCTGTTATTACTTCTACAAACCCTGTATAATAAACATATATTTTTTATTTTCATTACAAACCTTGTATAATAAACATTTATTTTTCATTTTCATTACAAACCTTGTATAATAAACATCTATTTTTTATTTTTATTTCTACAAACCTTGTATAATAACCATCACATATATAGTACAATTGAATTCAACCATCAACACACTTCATAAATTAAAGAAAACCTTAATTAATTAGAAACATGATCATTTGGGCGAGCGCTTCCAAATCTGACTGCAAGGGCGGGGAAGAAGATCGACCGTGTCTGAGGCCGATTTGGACCTCTTTGGTGGCGAGTGCCAGATGCCATGGAGCGTTGATGTGAATGAAGAGAAAATGAGGGGCAGCAACAGGAGAGGATGGAGGAGGGTCTTAGTGAGGGACGGAGGTGCAGCGACGGGATAGGGGGAAGCGACAGCCTTAGAGAGGAGAGGAATGGTGGGTGTGAGAGTAGGCAGAGATGAGAGCCGGAGGCGGCGAAATGGAACAACCACCGCTTCAGCCGGCAGCAGCAACGATGGGCAGAAGACCTCCAACCAATCACTATTCGAAGGAGGGACAACAAGGGTAGGGGAGAAGAGGGATCATGACTTCGAACTTCAAATCCAGTACATTAGCCAGGCAAACGCATCTAATCCCCAGGTTATAAAATTACACGTAATCTGATTTCTTTACTGAATCAACTTAGAATTTGGCTCCTAACAAACAACCTAAAAAGTCGGCTTTTGGCTGGCTTTTAAGTGGCATAATCAAACAAGACCTAATTAAGCTAAACAAACAGACCCTAAGAATATCATTTTCCTTTGGAGAAACAGCTATGTGCACATAGGTAGGCAAGGCTACAAGCATTTGGACACAGCATCTCCAAGAGACGATGAGGCAGCACTGGCAGAAAGCTAGACAGTACGACTGCCATTGAAGGGGATCTAGGCATGCCAGAATACCCAGCAACTGTCCATGGAGATCAATTCCCTGCATTGGAAGGAGCATCTCACACTACCATTGCTGAAGACTTGCTAGCCACCACTGATCAACAAGGAGAACTGGGCATGTTGGAAATATCCCTGCAACTGCCTTGGGAGATCAATTCCCTGCATTGGAAGAAGCACTTGCAGGAGAGAAGTGGTGGGCATTCTTAGAACAGGAAGATGACATGTTCTTATCAATAGAATATTTGCTTGTATGAGTAGTGTGAGTGTTTGTTTTGACTAGTGTGTAGTAATTGTTTTCTTAGCTTTGGTTCCTGTATGTTTTTTTTCGGGGTAAGGCTTAATGTCTCAATGATTTAAAAACTAGCCCGGCCATTAAATTGGGTTTAATTGTAGATCAACTTGTATTGACTTGATTTTTTTATATATTAGATTAAATATAAAATTACGCATAAAATTTATACAAATATTTTTATAATTCAATAAATAGAGTATGTAAGACCATTTATACGGGTTTGAATTCCATTTGGAGAGTATTATAAAGTAGATAAATATTAAATAAAATAATTATGTAAGATGTATATAACAAAATTGTTGTAGCCAATAGGTTAGGCATTACCATTACGCTTTAACATGGTGCAAGTTTAAATCATAAATTTTTTTCTTTAAAAAACCTTACAAAGTACGTTAAACTGGTCTAACCCGATCAACGGTCGGCGGTTCAACCCTCCGGTTGAATCTTAGTAGACGGGGCAAACCGGGTCAAATTTTAAAACATTGTAATATCACCATAGTGGTCCCATCGTTTTCTTAGTAATTGGCACATATTTGGACAAAGGCTTGTGTGAAGTCCGACTGTCCCACTACCAGCCCAAAATTTATTCAACATAGAACAAATTAGTTATCTAACCTCTGATCAAGTAAAATTTTGATGCTTTTACTTTGCATCATTATACACTTGGAAGGAATGCTACAAATTAAAAAGGGTGATCCACCACATTACTCTAATAAGAAACCAGTGGTGGAGGAGGGGACTTGTTCATCACCGGCGGCAGCGGAGTCCGGTGACTATGAAGAGAATTGTATCCCCTCCCAGTCAATGCCGGAAGGCTGTTTCGAGTGGGAATGAGCACAAGGTACAAGATAGTACTGGGCTGGGTATTGGCACATCCTCTTCTTAAAGGCAAAAGCCAGACACTCATTAATGGGCCTCTTGAAGGGCCGGCCTGGGATGCAATTTTTCCTGTCGTTCAATACCCCGTTCTTGATCAGCTTCCTGCAAATGGGCGCCAAGTAGGTGAAGTAGTTATCAGACGAATACAAGTTCTGCTGGTTGGCCAGTGCGCACACCACCCAGCCAACTTGGCTATGCACCCGAATGGGAAGCGTTTTTCATACTCCATTATGACAATAAGCCTTAAAGAAAACATGTGAACCCTTCATCCATGAGATTAATAGTACATGTTAGCTCCTATGTTAGCATGTGCATTATCAATCTTAAATATAAAAGACTCGTACTACGACTCATTGTCACATAGGAGCATGAAAAATTCTTCTACCCAAATGAATACGGGATAGCTAGGCCCAGTTAGCTAAGTTGAACCCAGCATCAAAGATAGTGGCCTCTCTCTGCAATCCAATCTCATGGGGCAAGCAGCTTGTGAGCTCATTGTTGAGGAGGAGAACTTCAATTAGAGTGGTGGATATGTTGCAGAGGCCTATGGGGATTGGCCCAGTAAACTTCTTGTTGGCCAGGGTGAGATAGGAGGCCTTCAAGCTACCTAGTGTGGCAGGTAGGGTTTGCAAGAAATTGTTGTTGTTGTTGAAGTGCACGTCAACGGCGGGATGGTGGTGAAGAGCTAGCTGATCAGGACAGTACCGGAGAAGGCATTGTATCGGATGTTTGAGGAAGCTGAGTTGTGGGTCGCCGAGGACAGCAGATGGGAAGGAGCCAGAAAGGAGGTTGTTGATCACGTCCAGCTCATAGAGCAAAGTGAGCTCAGCTATCCCCGTGGGGGTGGTGTCAGCGAAGCAGTTAGTGTTGGCATGGAAGAGGGCGAGGTCAGGGAAGCCGACGAGGAAGTTGGCAATTGACGGGGCAGCGAGGAGGAAGCCGTTGAAGTCAATGGTGGCAACAGTGGTGACAGAATTGTTGTAGGGGGCTTGTCGTAGTAGAAACCCTTGTAGGGGTTGCACATGTCCGGGCCCACCCATGTGCCCTTGATGTTCTATGGATCCTACATAATGGTGGTCTTAAGCCGTTGGATAACCGGATAGATTAGGAAGAGCTTGATGTTGAGGAAGTCCCTTGGTCCGGGCACTTTAGCCAGCGCCACTCCCTTTGTTGGCACCTCCAGTTCCGGTGTCGGGGCCGGCCGGGCAGGTGCAAGCTTTATCTGCTTATGCTGAATTGGCCAATTTAGCGAGCCTTAGGAGCTGAAAGAGGGCCAACAATGACTTCATTTAGAAATCAATGAGCACTGGACGAAGGGCTTCAAAGCTTTGGTGCTTGAAGCATGTGACTCAATGAGCAATGAGTCTCATAAGAGTATTAATGAGCAATATGAGTCTCCTAGACAAGGAGAAACTTGACGTAAGGATTTGGCATTGGTGCCCCTCATTACTTGCAATTAGAGAGGATCGCATTTTCTTGCCCGCGCCGAGAAATGACACCTAACTAGGTGGAGTCACGATTCCCTCCAAACAATGAGGATGATGTTGATGATTTGAAGAGGATCATTAGTCATGACTACTGGCTATTAGAGAGGGTTACAAATTATAGTAACCCTTTAACTAGAGGATTGCCAACCCAAAAAGTGGCATGTGCACATACATTTAGCGTCTTTAAGTGTCACAAAACTTGGGGAGTTGGCTAGCTACAAAAATATTCATGATCACTATAAAATTTTACTTTTATCTTGTAAGGAGTCAAAAGAAATATATATATATATATATATATATATATATATATATATATATATATATATATATATATATATATATATATATATATATATATATATATATATATATATATATATGAGTCCTATTTATATGAGTCAGGGCTCATATATGCCTACATGAGTCCGGGTTCTATGGGCCATCGAATTTATATCTGACGGGCAGCGGGCTATAATTTTTATGGGTTTAAATGCCCATGAGTATTATGGGTCATCGAATGTAAATCTTACGGCTCATAAAGTCAGGGCTCATATAAATTTTTTCTTATATATATATATATATATACTTTGTCTCATATCGATAGTAATATTTGAAAAAATTATAATTTTTATTGAACGGTGAAACCCACATCTAAGCACAAGAAATTAAACTTTTAATTTTCTTTTTAAAGTACCTAATTATTTAAATTTATCAAAATAAAATTATTAATACGGATCAAACTGTTTTGCTAAATAGAGTTATTAGTTTAAAATAGATAAAATATATACAGAGAGAGTGGAGTCAGAGATCGAGCCGGCTCGTGTAGTGGAGCATCGATATGAGGAATATAATAAAAATAGCATGTGGGAAGATCTATACATTATTTAATACACAAGAGATGAACTCACGTTAGGAGATCCCATCGTGGCCTTAGGCATGGGACATAGGAATATAGGATGCTTCACATAAAAGCATTGTTGTGTAGGCACATGGGAGGTGCTCTACATTGATGAGGATAATATATAATGTTAAAGTGAGGGTGCTCTTAAAGACGCTTAGTTAAAAAGAAAACTGCGTGATGTAATTTCTAATGATTAAAAACAGTTGAGTTTGGAGGTTGTACATCACTTAGATTGTACAATGTTAAGTCATGAAAACAATATGATCATTGTCCCACTTCGTTTATTGCTAATGTTGCTCATGTTCTTGTATAGCAAAGTTGTGTGTCTCTCCAACTAGCCTTGTGTTCTTTATACTACTATACAAAATTTGTTCACTTTGCCCATTACTTATATATATATATATATATGAAAAAAGTTTATATTAGTTTGGGTTCACGTCGCCTACGTGAGCCCGGGCTCTATGGGCCGTTAGATTTACATCCGGCGGCCCTTAATACTCACTTAAATGCCCCGTGAGTATTATGGGCCGCCAGATGTAAATCCAACGGCTATAGAGCCTGGGCTCACGTAGACGCGCATGAGCCCGAGCTTATATAAACGGGACTGTATATGGAAAAGGTTTATATGAGCCCGGACTCATATACGCCTGTGTGAGCCCGGGCTCTATGGGCCATCGGATTTACTTCCGGCGGCCCATAGTACTCATAGGTTTAAATGCCCATGAGTATTATGGGTCACCGGATGTAAATCCGATAGCCTATAAAGCCCGGGCTCACGTAAGAGTATATGAGCCCGAGCTTATATAAACGGGACTCTATATATATATATATATATATATATATATATATATATGCATACACACCAAAAGCCTACTCAGCCTCTAATTAGATGGAGAACTTGAGTCAAACCTAACAACATCGATATTCACTTTTCTCCGTCAAATCAAAGGTTAGAATAGGCATTTGATATAGAAAGAGTAGAGTAGGAATATCAACTTCTGTAACCTATGACTCCTTTAGAGAGGGGTTCCTATATGTGTAATTTTTTTTAAAAAAAATAGGACACAAGGGTAGGAGGAACTCAGATGGTCGATGTTTGGCCCAGCCATGAAGACCCATGCATATTCAAATAGGCACAAAGGCCTCTTGCTCATTTGTCAGAAGCATGACATATAGCGAGTAACAATTAGTAATCATATAATCCAGAAGCCTTGATATATTTATTGACATGGACACGATCATTTAGCTACCAAATTGTGTCACATTTTTCTTTTTTTTTTGTAGCAATTAGAAATATAAGTGCATGAAAGTGTGACTAGGTTACTCAGATTTTCAGTTAATAACTTGCTCTATGAGTATGAACCATATAAAGAGTAGAACATCATATCATACTATACTATATTATAAAGCAAATTAGTGTATTATAGAACTTTCATATTCTAAATATTTGACCAATGTTGTATACCTGACTCATTCTAATCCCTCAAAGGCCAAAGATATAAGAATCTTAATCGTTACCTTTTTAGGTTGTGTTGATTTTAATTTTATAATATTATATCTTGTACTCTGAAACTCGGATTCGTATTTTCTTGGTGTCGTTAAAAAGCTCTCGAAGAGCTATATTAAATGAGATCTCACATGACTATATTTTCTATAAATTTTTTATAGTCTTCGTGTATATAACGCATTTCTCAGTAATATTTTTTTATATTTTTGTATATATTATGCATATTCATCTCTATATATACCTTTGAAAATCTCCAAAGAGTTCTATCAAATGAGACATGTCGTCAAACTGGTCCTAAATATAAATAACATGCTCCATGATACAAAGTTCTTTGACACCATTGTCTTTATCGACCTATGACATAATATTTAGCCTAAGATATTTAGATTTATAGTTGCTTACTACGAGTATATATGAGTTAGTATAGAACTTTTATATATAACTAATGGTCATTGTAATCTACATAGAAATGTATTGTAACTACAATATGCAAGAGAGACCTTTGTTCAAAAAATATATTTAATTTTTATTTTATCTTATCTTATATAATTTTTATTTATATGCATAATATATATACATTCTTGCTAGTACTTTTAACATGTATTAACTATTGCAGGCTTCCCATTTCCCAACCATTGTAGATACATTAAAAATTAGAATTCTACCCTTTAAATTGATATGGCGGCCACTTAGTTGGCGGTGAAGCCAATGATGTGGTCACCACCTAGAAGGTAGGAGCGCCAAATCTAAGAAATCAAAGTTAGAAAAGGTAAGCCTACGTCTAAGCTGAACCACCCATCAACCAATCATGTTGGTAATGTATATTTTTTTTAAAAAAAAAGGAATTGGTAATATAAGAAGCCTGGATTTCCAACACGTTAAATTCAGTACCCATTTCCTATAAGCGGCCACATCACTAAGTAGGTGTTGGCCACATTATAAACCCTTTTCAATAACAACAAAATTTTGTACTTCTACTATCCTATATTAATAATTGTATTTAGAAAAGTTGTAGTTTTTATTGAATGCCGAAACTTACATCTTAGAGAAGGAAAAATAAGTTTAATTATCACACTCTTTTTTAAGAATTTAACCACTTAAATTTAACAAAATAAAGCTATTGATATAGAATAAATTTTTTCCCCTATTAATTTAGGACGTAGGCAATATATAAAAAATAGTAAATTCTTTGATTAGCTTAAAATGAGAGAGATGAGACCAATCACCCAAGACTTCCCGAAGAGTTATTCATATCATTCGTTCACCTTAAGCCCTTGTTTTTGTGTTACTCCCTTTCTCCCATTTTAATTATCTAAATTAGAAATCAGTTTATTTTGGGTTTCTAATAATCAAAATGACACATATGGTGTGACACTCTTGAGAGCCTTTACATCACAAAGGAAGAAATTTTTATGTTTCTTTCTCATAATAAGCCTAGCATAAGTTACACATGAGAACTATTTATCACTAACACTAATATACACTAGTTAATTTTAAATATTAATAATTCTTATGCGTAGCTTATATTAGCCTTTTATGATCAAAAGAGAGCATAAAAACTCTTCATAATTTAAAATACTTATAAAATTAATAAATTAAATCGTTATTAAAGTTTAATTAAGGAAGAGTTTTATAGAGCTGTGTAGGGCGTTCTGGCCACCCCTTGCACCCCAATGAAAAGAGGGAAAAAGGAAAGCTTGGGGCAATTTCTTGGGTAAAATCTTGTAGCCTCCTAGTAATGAAAAGGATTTGCCCTTCCTACTTGATTTGTTTCTGCCTAAAAGCTAACACTACCAACTCCACCATTTGATGTAATTTTGTCGGTTTCCACAAATGGGTTTGCCTGTACTTAGCACTTGAAAAGCCGCCACAAGTATCAAATATATAGAAAATGAAAAAGCCAATGAAAGCCCTCGTCATATTGATCAAAAGGCAAACTTTTGGACATGCTTGAAAAGGAAGGCTACTTTGAAATGGGTCACCTCTGTTCAAACTTTTCCCAGACTTGTCACCATCTTGGATGTCCCACACAAGCTAGGCTGCTTTATTATTGAAATATAATTTATAAATTTCTTTGTTTATTGTAAGTTTTGTTAAGAAACATAAATTTTATTCATTTATTTATTTTATATTTTAATACTTTTAATTTTACATACACTTATTTGTTAAGCATGTCATGTAGAATATAGTTAAGATATAAATATCTCCAATGAGACTTAAACCAAAGACATCTCCCTAAAACTTAGAGCTTAGAGCTCTTATACTAGGTAAGATAACCGTTTTTTTCCAAAAGCTCAAGTTATATTTTAATATGAACATCCCTAAAGTCTCTCATTTCCAAATTATCAAATGAAAAAATATATAGAATGGAGTAACTTTCCTAAATATTGTCTATAAAAAAACATAAGATTGAGAGTGTTTGAGGTTGATGAATGCAACTCTTTCTGTCTCATATTAATAGCACATTAATAGCTCCATTTTGATCCATATAAGTAGTTGAGTACTTAAAAAAGTATAAACTTATTTTTCATTCTTTATGTAGGTTTCACTATTTAATAAAAATTATATTTTTTAAATATAACTATCAATATTAGATATAGAGAATAGTTAATATTATGATAGGCTGATAACTCAGCTATCCCTGCAAATGATGGAAATATCCGTGTCATTGCAAGGTCAATTTAATGAAGTTGGGGTGTCTCCCATCTTGCAACGTTTGTGATGGTGAGGTTGGTATCTTGAATCTAAACCTGATCACTTACAGTCAGTTGCAATAATATTGTGGTAAACATAAAACATTTCTCATGGATGAGTGGTCCAGCTTACATGAGCTGAAATCCATGGTACAGCCAGCTTAGACAATTCCAATTTCCAAGGATGCTTCATGCTTGTGTTAAAGAAATATTAGGAACGCATGCTAAGATCTGTATCAGACTTGCTTACATGATAGTAGCAAGTGACATGGTAATGGAGGCATCATTGACAGGGATCACAACCCTCAATCTCCATTTCAGACACAAGCCATTATCATGTGCTGACGAAAAGCTAAATTATTTCGGCAGAAGACAGGCACAAGGATCCAGTGCCTGTTGCTTTGGCTGGAAGAAGAACAAAAGAATGGACAAGGAACATCAGACATGTCAGGATCCAATGGTGGGAACATGAAAAGTGCTTTTGGAAGAAGATAAGAAGCCATAAAGGTTGTCTTCTTCCCATTTTTAAAACCAATAAACTATTTTCTAGTGTCCCCTCTTCCTTTATGGTTTGGAGTCTGGAGAGGGAGCGGGAGCAATTTACTTCCACCCAAAAACCAAGAACAGGGAAGTTATGAAACTTGTATATAAATATTCACTTATCCTCTGGGCTGGTCGAGGACATCCGTGGTTAGTGTTTCCACTCTTAAATAATGATTATTTTTATTTTTTTTATAATAATCCTTAAGTACCATTTTTTATATTTAAATTCTTAAAATTTTAAATATAATTATGTCAACATTGCAATAGAGTTCTTTACTAAATATATGTATGTCACGACCTAAATTTTTAAAAGTTTTTTTAAATAACATGAATAGTAAATCACGAGATTTTTTTTTTAAATATAAAATAAATTATTTGATTAAATATTCACGTTATGATAACTAGGGTTCACAAATATGAATATCAAATCATATGATATTATTATATGTCTCAAAAATTCATAAAGACTAGTCTATCTATCTAAGTACAAGTCTGTCATCTGTCTAAAATAAATAATTAAGTTGACTCTTACGCTAAAGATACACTTACATAGCAGAATTGCAGAAACGAAGAACTTCAACCTGTACTCGTTAATCTTAATCTCACTTGTCGTCGCCTGGAGAACTTGCAATTAACTAAACCAAACAACAATAATAACAAAACCTCTCCACCCTTAGGAGAAAAGCTTCCAAAAAGGCAAAAAGTTTTATTAATATTTTTTAGATCGGGCCAACATCACCTGATGTTAGTTGCATACGTACTCATCAGAAAACATCTCCAATGTTTCCAACAAGATTGGATCCAAATGTAGTTCTGCCTAAAATTACAGCATCCTAAGAAGCATAGCATTATACATGCAATGTTTAAGTATTTTTAATCAACCTATATTTTATGTACAAGTCCTTTAATCATTCCACTTGTCTAATTAAACAAGCAATATCAAACAATGTTATTAATTATCTCACAACCCTTGTTCAATAATTAATATTATCAAATATGTATTCACTCAGAAATAGCTCGACTCTCGAAGAAATCTCCAAATATAGGACTTCAATATTGGAGCAGACTGCTTGACCCAAATCTCAAGGGCTCTCAATAGCGTGTCACAAATCTGAAGAAGAAGATCCCAACTGTGCTCATGGACATAGCTTGGCGAGAAGCATAAGCCTTCCATGATGCTCATACAACTCCACTTTTCATACACACTATATAGTCTTGGGAAGACTTGCGGGAAACCCGCAGAGAGACCTCTCTGGCCAATACCCAAACTGTCATGGTAGTGAAGAAAGTATATCACAATCTCCACCATCCCAACTCTAGGAGTAATGTCTGCAAAGACATAAATATTATGACCCATAGAAGCCTAAGGTCTTTATGACCACTAACTTCCCCAAACATTCAAAACATAAACTAGATTATTTTCATCTAGTCAAGTATCTGCCCAACCATTTGGGTCCTCTTCACATTATGAATTGACCCAATAAATAGCTCATCCACTAAGCTATGACTCAGAGAACGTCCCCAAACCCTAATAGTCTCCAAGACACTCGGGTAAACTCCCATAACCACCCTCGGTTCATTAACCAAGGTTAAATTCAATGTCAGGGCCCTGTTCACTCCATGAACCGGTCTCAAACCCTATTGAGGGTATTTTAGTCGTTATCTTGATTAGATGTTCTCCCCTCAATCTAACGGCAACCAATATCTCTTGATTAATCTTCATTAATCTCAAGTTACCGATTAACGCATCAATAATAAAAGCATGCATCGAAATAATTAACATAAATAACATGTAGTCACACAAGTGCATAAATAAATAATAAACAGAGGCTTATTGCACTCATTTAGAATGCTAGGGCTCAGCGAATTCAAGCCCGATAGTGTAAACAACTCTAACGCATCAAGTAAGTTACATATAAAATACTCTAGTTGATCGATGTACTGGGTTGCAAACATGTGTAATATGTTACCTTAAACATTGAGAATTAGGGTTCTTCCCCTCTTTTCTCGTGACATTGTGATCTGTCAAGGTCTTCGTGTCACTTACTAGTCACACCCTTTCCTTTCGAGGCCAGTTAACGTCATTCTAGGGTACCCTAAGGCTTAGTTATCTAGGTTATACGTATAGTAAAAAATGGGATATATTACCCCTAAGGGCATTAGGAAAATTTTAACACCTGAGGTATGGTACCCCCCTTGGGTTATTCTAGTTATCTCACTTCCCATCTATTGATTTTAAGTCATTCCCCTCTCCCAAGGCTACACTCTCAAATCGACTCGCGCTTCCATTCACACGAATGTGGGCGGTCCGCTCATAGGGGTATTTCTGTTATTTTATTCAAAGCCTTATTGACATCAAATAGGTCTAAAACTGGGCTCTAGGGTTCTACTTAACTTCATGGACTCGGTGTAATTTTCCTGACATGTGATGAGGTTGGGAACCCCTTGAACCAACCTTGATTGACTTAACAATTTACGATTAACCCTAGGGGGAAAATGGTCAATTAACTACTCACTGAGATTTTTTTGCACTATGGGGTTTGGCCTATATTTAGGTTACCCATTAAACTCTCACTGAGAATTTTTCCAATTTTTAAGATCACTCATAGGCTATTGAATTAGAGTCCCTAAATCAGGTAAATGGTTTTTACATGGAAATTTAATCACAAGGGATAAAAGGGTTATTTCACATACTTTGATATTTTTCCCCAACCTGAAACGTGGTTAGGACACTCGTCCCCCTCTCAAAGTCCACTGGTAATTTTTATAAATTTTTTGAATAAGTATAGCCTCTTGAATTGGACCCGGTTCAATCCCCACTTTTATTTCTCTTTTTTAAAAAATAGACCTGGTTCAGTTCGAGTCGATGACCCACAACATGGGTCATCTTCCCCGCGTCTGGCCAGAGGCGGAAATGCCTCCGATGGTGCAGCCCCTAGTCGCCATGGCGGGATGGCTACCATGGCTGACGGGATCGCCATCAGGTGGTGATTCCGACTGCACTACCTGGTCGTCGCCGGTGACAGGCCGGGGTGACAAAGCGCCCTTTTCTTTCATTGCTAGTGCGGCTGGTCGGCATGGTGGCCAGCCGCCATAGTCGGGCAAGCCCTAAGACTGACCGGAATGCTGGGATCTGGCGATTCTGGAGTCCCAGGATTTGCTGCCGCTTTCCCTGCTTCCAAAGCCGCTGACACTGCACTGCCCAGGGCATTTTCTCTGTGTGTTTGAGAAGAGCCGCCAACGGACTCCAATAGCAATGACTATTTGCTTAGATAGGAGCAGGAAAACGAGAGAAGCAGAAGGGCCTCCTCACCCATCTTCCCCTTCTCCGGCCTTAATAACACACTGGCGATTGGCCCGTACGTCGGCGACTGTTCTTCTTAATTAAAGATGTTAATTTACAACTATAATTCGATTAAATTCGAAATACTTTATCCAACCTTGAAGGAAAATTTACGTCTTCAGCAATCTTACCTTAATTGCCAGTTTGCCATCGATCCACCGCTATCAAAGCCTCGCCGTCCACCACCTTCTCCCCCCTTGTCCAACCAAAAAGTTCCCCCGCTGAGAGCCCTAATTAGGTTTTTATAAGCATGGGGATTAGGAAACCCTAATCCCCTGAGGAGTTGGGCCAAACCTCCCCACTTAGGCCACCTAATTGGGCCCCTAAAACATAATTTTGTAACATTAATTAATCGCAACTGTATAGTGATTTAAATAGACAATTCGCGCCCCAATTTGGGTAAACAGGCCCTGCACGTTATATTCAACTTCGAATGATCGTATCTCCCTCATCCGAACTCTGAGTCGCGCATTCTTGGTGCATTTCAAAGCTCTTTCTATCCACTTTCCATCTATATAGGTCAGCCACCAATTGCAACTGAACAAATTATTCCTACAAGAATATCAAGGGGTCCAATCCCCTAATTTCCATGTGGTTGGCTTTGGGAATTTAGAAACTTCCCAGACGTCACAATATATGGAAAATTCAATACTAAGACCACTACAAATAAAAAATATGATATATAAAATGGGGACAAATTAGTTTTTGCCCCTTGTACCCTCGGATCTTGATACGACGGCCTATGATGTGTTGGGCTCATGCTGACATGCTGTAACACCCCAGAATTTCAACATTTTAAAATGTAAACATTTGGGCCCATTAGCGAGTTTTAAGGCCGAATAATAGTTTTTCTTAAAATTGGACTATTTTAAGCTTGATTCATTTGGAGGAGCCTTAAGATATTTGATAGTGCTCGGAGAGATGAACATATCGAGCCCAAGAATGCGTCAATTGGATACCGGGATAGTAGGCTATGGCCTCAGGAATAGTTTCATGGGTGGAACCTACTTTCTTTTAGCAAGTAAACATGCCCTTGTGTGGTCTTGTTTCAAAGGGCTCGTCAATATGAGTCCAACGGTACTAAGAATGAGTGATTCCAAGTTCAGGGTAGGGAGTGCATGCTAGCTGCTTTAGACTCGTCGGATGTGCAACAAGTGTCGCATATCGAGTGGGCCATTTTTCTTACAAAATGTGAGAGAAGGGGGAGGTCCAACTCGCCCCATTCCCTTCCTCCTCTCCTTTCTTTGTGACCTCTGCCCGTTCTTAAGCTTTAAACGCATGTTTCTCGTCTAATTTCCTTCGTTTAAAAACAGTTCCTAGCTAATTCGAGGGTGTTCTACATCGTAGAGGGGTTTGTTTTTCGAGTTAGCTACTCTAAAAGAGGGAATGACATGGGGTAAGGGGAGGCTCCGTCCGTCGCTTTCGGTCTGGGAGGGAGAATTTGTCCTAACGGAAGGGGAGGCTCAGTTCGCCGCTTTCGAGCTTAAAGGAGAAATTGTCCTGACGCAAGGGAAGACTCTGTCTACCGCTCCTAAGCCCAGGAATGAGACAAGTCTTCAACACCGGTCGTTACTCCGGTCAATTTAAAGAACGAAAGTAGGTGGTTTTAAGATCTAATTCCATGCTATGACTAGGCGTTCTATTTTGTAATTTACTCGTCTCTTAAATAAAATATTATTTCAATAAATGATATTTATTAGGGGTCGGGCGAACGCTAAGATAATAGTGTATCGTACACCTCTAAGATGGATTTTATCGTGATATGAGCTTTAAGATATTTTTATTTGAATTACATTTATGAATGATTATGACTGGATTTTAAGGGTAGTTATTTGGTATAAAGCCCAAAAACTATCAATTTATTGAAGGGTAACTATTTGGTATAAAACCCAAAAGTTATCAGAGTTATGACTCCTAGGTACCACCTATTAAGGCATATAGCACGCCCATAAAGTTAGATATTGTGGGAATATTCTCTTCATTCTGATCTTGTTGCCCCACGAGCACGGGTGTATGTTGCTCCAGTATGGCAACATTCTGTGAATGATGTTTTATCCGATTTTGAATTATTTATCGGATTCTGGTTACTAACAATTTATCCAAGTTTACTGGATTATGTGAAGAACTATTTTATCTAACTTTTTGTATAAGAAGTGCGTTGGATTTGGTTAGTCGGTAATATTATTTTGAGTGGACTTTTGAATATAAATTACTATGAGAATATTTTATACATATTTATTTATCTTTTATGTTTTAGCATGTTAATAGAAATTAATTCTATTTATTGAGTATAATTATACTCACGGACCCCTAGACATTGCAGGTCTTACTAAAGAAGATGATATTAATGAAGATTGCCCATAGAACTTCGAAAGATCTGTTTTTGATTTACTTTATCATGTTATTTTGTTATATAGTAATTGTAGATGTGTGTTGCTTTGATTTTGTTAGAGCATGTTAAGCCCTCTTATATTTTGTAAGCTTTTTGTAATTATGCAAATTAATGAATAGTTACTCTTCTATGCACGGTTGATCTTGACCCGCTTTTAATTACAAATTGATGACACACCGACCTTTAATTTAATTTTAAAAAAGTCGGGGCGCTACACATGCATGAGCTCAAACTCATATAAAAATTTTCTATGATATATATCTTCATTAAAGTATAATAGATGTCTAATTTTTATGTATGATATATATTTTTAAAAAGAATTATTTTGGAGACACAAATACTAATATACTTCTGTCCCAAATTAATAGCTCTATTTAGTTTCTCAAGATAAACTAAAATTAGTTCAATTGAAAAATTAAATAGAGCTATTAATATAGGATGGAGGGTCAATGTATATCACACTAAAATGCATAAGAACTCTTTTAAAAGAAGCATGATACTAGGGTGACCAACTTTTAGTTTACAAAAGAATAATTAAAATATTCTTTCAAAATAGATGACGTATGACACTTGGGGGGCAGCCTCATCTTATAGATTATTTCTCTATTTACATGTACTTGGAATTTTTTAGAGGCATACTAAGGTTGAAGATTAGTTCCTTTATGAGTGATATATGAGCATGTAAAAAAAAAGATATGAAGAAGTATATGGTAATGCTGTCTACTGTCTACGAGGGTTTTTATTTTTATTTTACATATTTTTTAGTGATTATATGCACATGAAGAGAGAAAAATGGTAATACCGATTTTTTAAAGTATATATAACTAAAACTTATTTGTCATAATTTTTTCTTTCTTAATTATTATAGTAAGTTATTTGAGGTGCAGTCGTGATACTTGTTGAAGCATATTTATTATTATTTAATACTGAAAGCATCTTACTATGTGTAAAATTTTATCTACTTTAGATTTAGATATATTTTACTTTTTTTTTATTTAGTTCAAGCCCAATTCAAGCCTAGGCTCGTGATTCAGTTATTACTGTTTAAGCTTGATCTAAGCTCTAGATTTTCAATTTGAGCCGAGCTCGAGCTAATTTTTTTGAACTTGTTAGAGCTATAAGTTGAGCTTGTGCAGTTCAAATTCAAGCCAAATAAGTCCAATACTTGGCTCAAATCAGCTCAGCTCATTAACATACCTAATTGAAAGATTTGTATGTCAAAACGTTTCCATACTATGGTTTAAACGATTTGAAAATGGAGAACAAAAAATAGCAAATATGTATAACAATTTAAACACTAAAATAATAGTAGATATTTTCTACAATAAATACTTGCATATAGTTATTTCCTGGGACACATCTTTCACCACCAACTGGTGTATAAAATCACTCATACTAATAATAATAGTTGTAAGACCGAAAAGAGCGAGGGATAATAGGCGATGGACCGGAAGGGGCGAAGGAAGAGGGATCCAAAGGGGCAAGAGGTGAAGGGAAATAGACCCTAAAAATTATAGAATTATAAGGGCAAAAGGTAAGAAGCATTTTTTATGCTTTGCTCTAACAATGAGTAGAACTTAAAGAACACATGTAAAACGTTCATTTTCAAGATCGATAACACACACGCTAGCACACTTTAATGTAAATACTATTTATACTAACACGAACTAATATGTGCGCCATCGATTTTAATATAAATATTTTATATACATTTTTTTCATTTGACTCACGATGAGTAAAGAGCATGTAAAACGCTTCCCAAAAAGTAAGAGATGGTGGGAAGCTAACGTAGAGTCATAGTCTCATAGACGAACTAATTGTCATACTCTTGTTCGTCTACACCTTGAAGCACGTCTATTTGAGCCTAAAGGGACGACATTTGGGATGCTTAGGGCAAATAGGTCCCAAGGACAAAGCTGATAATAATGGGTCCCAGGCACAAAGCCGATAAATTGTCATTGGGCTTACTTCACAACCAGTAGCCCAATGGGCAGCTGCTACCCTCCCCGAGTTTGCCAATCCTCCGGAGCCGGGGAGCCCCGGCGGCGCACCGCTTAGAGCTCCCAGGCCGCGGCCCGGATGGCGGTTTCGTCGACATGGAGGCGGCGCCACCAGGCCCACCACCACTACAACCGGAGGCGATATATGATCACGGTCGTCACCGCCTTCTCCGCCGCCGCCCTCCTCATAGTCGCCCTTGTCTCCTTCCTCACTCCTCATCCCCTCGACCGCCGGCCACCTTCCTTCTTAGTAATGGCACTTCCTCCTCTTCTTCCTTTTCCCACTCCACATTACATGTCTCTATGGTTTTCTTTACGTTTCTGCCATCGTCTCGGTTCTTGCTAGAGCTTTTGTATTAATTCTGTTTTATGCAGTTGAGGAATGACAACCTTGGGCGGAAGAATCTGATTGGAACCGACATTTTCCGAGTTCCGGTAAGACCCTTTGTTGGGGTTAGTCTGTTTGTTCTTAGATGTGAATTTCATTGGATGCCATTTTGTTTCTGTTGAAATTTTCTTGGTACTTTTTTGTGGCTTTTAAGAGTGGAGGAGGGAAAGCTGGCAAGAATCTGTGGAAATCGAGTTTGTCCAAGTTCTACTATGGTTGCAGTAATTCCAGCAAGAAGTTTGCAAGTGGGTCTTCCTCCATTGGCCTTGAATCATTGCATACTATGTAAATGCTAGGTCTAATGTTATATTTAATTATTTGGGTTCCAGTGCATGGGCCGTTGCTATATAATGTTAGATCTAATGTTATTTTTCTATATATAGATATGTTCGCTTGTCCATTATTCGTTTTTATCTTTTGTTCCAGAATAACATTAGAAACTTAAATTGTGGCTGTTATTGGGTTATGCCCTATCACATCTATCAGAAGCCTTCGTTTATCTTAGTATATATTCTATGGACTATTTCATCAATATAGAAAATTTTGGATTGTATAAAGAAGTTTGCTGCTTTCACATCAGAGTATATCCCTTTTTTATTTTTTCATTTATAGTAGATATATGGTTAGTGGAGGTATCACTAGCATTCTTTTACTTAATTCGGAGCTGTGTTTTTGTATGCTGTGCTGAAACTGAAGCTGGGACACTGTTCACTTCAATATGATCTATTTTTTAACTATTTGTCAGCTTTCATTTTTCCCGTGTAGAATGTGTTACATGGATGATTTTGTACCTCGAAAATTGTGGCTAATATACTACTCCTGTAATGATGGTCGTTTGCCTTATCTCTTTCTTTTTTTGGGTTCTATTATTATGACAGTGGTATAGGTCTTGCCACAATAAATGTTAATTGAAGTTGTATTCTTTTCAAATTAAAATTTGGGCTACGTTCTCTTTGACATGAGCCTGTGATTTTTAAAATAAAGTTACGTATTAAATTGAATGAAATAAAGAATAATAATTGGTTGTAAAAAATTGATGTTTTTTTAGTGAGTTCGTGTATGACTGTATAAATGCAGGTGCTGAGGCCATCACATACCCCAACCGGTATCTGATGATTGCAACTAGTGGGGGACTGAATCAACAAAGAACAGGGGTAAGATTCTTTGTGTGTGAAACAATGGTTCTTGTTGCAAGTGCTCAAATTCATTGAAAGTTGAAACCATTGTTGCTTCAGTGGCTACCAAGTTTGAATTTACTGCTAAGAGCCATAGATTCACTTACCTGGAACTAAAGTTTTCTTGCTAATTAATAATGAACAAATGACACACTGTTTGATTATTGTAATTTTTTAATAATAGATACGTTTTTTTTCTTAGTTACCACTTAATGACAGCAGGGTAAATGGCTTTAATTTGAAATATAAATAAACGAAGAAATGTGTATTATATTTTAAATTTATGTGCAAGTTCTTTTTTTTTAAGATGGATTTTCTAAAACCAAGTTACATTGTTTAGTTTTATATCAAAAAAACATTGTTTAGCGAAATTTTATATAATTCTTACTTTTTTTAATACTTTTTCTTACTTTCTTCACATATTTCTGAGAACATTTATGTCAGAACTAAGAAAGATGTTGCAGATAACTGATGGCGTTGTGGCAGCTCGCATTCTTAATGCAACCCTTCTTGTTCCAAAACTAGATCAGAAATCTTTTTGGAAGGATGCTAGGTATTCTATTTGCCTGTTTGTTCTTTAATTTAAGTAGGTGATTTTTCTACCCAATTGGTTGTTTATTTTTCTTTGCAGTGATTTTGGTGAAATCTTTGATGTTGATTGGTTCATATCATTTCTTTCAAATGATATTAAAATCATAAAACAACTTCCTAAGAAAGGAGGGAAATTTGTTCGGGGTCCGTATACCATGCGCGTCCCTAGGAAGTGCACGCCAAAATGCTATCAAACTCGTGTATTGCCTGTTCTTCTTAAAAAACATGTAAGTTTTCCATTCTCTGAGATCTTTAGTCTTCATATCGTTTCAAATCTTTACCTCACTAGTTTCTCTGTCTGATTATAATGGTTATGTTTGTTTATTTGTCTTGAAGAAGAATGTTCTTAGCTTACTTGCCCACGTATTGCCTCCTTTTCCTTAGAAGTAAGGGTTAGTCCCTAGGATCTAAAAAAACACTTTCCTCAACCGAGCTGTTCTAAAAAATAACTACTTGAAAATAAGGCATGACAGGTAGAAAAGGTGTGAACCATGTGATTGCTGTTAATATTTGATGTTTTTCTAAAAAATGGTTTTATTCAACAATCTGAAGAACAATGTAGAATGTATGGAAGGCTACTGCTGTCATGGGAGAAAACATTGCTACCATCTTGATATGAAGATTCAACTTTATTTTCTTGGCCTGTCTTCTTGAGTTACTGTTCTAATGCTTAAAAAATCAATGATTTATAGGAGCAGATAAGTTCTTTCTTTATTATTTAATGTAATTTTTTACTTAGAATTGCTCTTTGCTTTCTGTTTCTCATGATTTTCTTGTTTCTCGACAATGTAGATGTTGCAGTTTCATTTTTAACTTATATTTGTCAATCAAGGCTGGCCTTGAAATTTAATTTTATTGCCTATCCCTTGTTTCAATTAATTTGAACTGAACATTCATACCTATACTACTGGGTTATAGAATTAAATAGCACAGCTATGCATTCATACATTGGTAGTTATGGAATGTGTTTCAAGTTGTGGATGGAATTTTATATTGGGGTTTGTGCTTGATTTATAATGCAGGTTGTTCAGCTTACTAAGTTCGATTATAGACTTGCAAACAGGCTGGATTCAGATCTACAGAAGCTAAGATGCAGGGTTAATTATCATGCTTTGAAATTCACAGATCCTATCCATGAAATGGGTGCAAAATTGTCCCAAAGGATGAGAGAAAAAAGCAAGCATTTCATTGCCCTGCACCTTAGGTAACCGTTTAGCTCTTCCCGTTTTAAGTACTCTTGTTTTTTCTTTGTTGTCTTTGGAAGATGATGTAGAATGCGTTATGGCTTTTTTGTGTGGTTGTCTTGTTAGAAATGCTTCATGATGCATAACAGTTCATTCTCATCAACAGGTTTGAACCTGATATGCTTGCATTCTCCGGATGCTATTATGGTGGAGGAGACAAGGAAAGAAAGGAACTGGGAGCAATACGTAAAAGATGGAAAACATTGCACGTAAGACTTTGCGACTTAAAAAATCCAAAAGCATGAAGTCAACTTTTGTTTCACTTAAAATTAAATTATATTTTAATTTATATTAATTATTTTATTTGCAGATAAGCAACCCAGAGAAGGAACGGAGGCATGGAAAATGCCCCCTTACACCAGAGGAGGTTGGTCTTATGCTAAGAGCCTTAGGGTTTGGCAGTGATGTTCATATTTATGTTGCATCTGGGGAAGTATATGGAGGTGAAGAGACATTGGCGCCACTTAAAGTACTCTTTCCCAATTTCTACTCCAAAGAAACTTTAGCAAGCAAGGAGGAATTGGAACCATTTTCTTTATTTTCTTCGAGGATGGCAGCTTTGGACTTTGTTGTCTGTGACGAAAGTGATGTCTTTGTGACCAACAACAATGGTAACATGGCTAGAATATTAGCTGGCCGCAGGTATGATGCTTTCTATTAGTTTTCATTCATATTGAAGCAAGTAGAGAGGATTACTCCTGTGTATATTGTGCCTACATGTGCCATGCCATGTTTCAGTTAGTTACATGTTCTTGCTATATCTTGTCTAGATATTGAGTTCAGTCAGCAGCTTGTCCTGCAATCTTCAATTGATTATCTTGGACAAACATGATAATTTTCTTGACCCTGGACAATGACCATTGGGTCGTCTCTAACTTTTACCTGGCTAAACCCAACAATCTGCTCCTTTTAGCTTTGTAGATGAATAAATGCATATTACAGATTGATCGGGGTCGTACTGAGCATGTAACCTTGTCCTTTTGCAGGAGATATTTTGGCCACAAGAGGACAATTCGCCCAAATGCAAAGAAGCTGTACTCTGTGTTTCTGAACCGGGCTAACATGACCTGGGAAGCATTTGCGTCAAAGGTCAGAACTAATCAAAGAGGCTTCATGGGAGAACCAAATGAGGTTCGGTCTGGTAGAGGCGAATTTCATGAGAATCCTTCAACCTGTATATGTGAGAGCCTTGAAAGAAGGGTTCAGTCTGGATCAAGTATGAAAATTGAGAAAAAAGATGCAAAAAAAGAAATTAGTGATCCTGCAGATGACCCTCTTGTTGATGAAGAAGCAGACTTGTCTGAACCAGATTATCCAGAGAATCAGTTACTGCTTTCACAAGGAAGATTGCTGAACGGAACTGAATTAGATTATGATCCGCTTTCCAATACTGAGGATTTTGAGCTGGATGAAATACTTTCAGACTAGATAAGAGCTTGCTGTTAACAAAAATTTTGTGTTAACCCTCATTCTTTAATATTTTTTTCCTCTTTGTTTTCGAGCCACCATTGAGAGAGAGGTACACTGCAAGTAAGATTCTGACCACTGATAGTGTTTTCTGTATATATGCCGATCTTGCAATGAAATTGTACATACCAGTCATTAGTCTTCAGCATCAATGAGAAATTTTCAATGTTTTGCTGTTTGAGTCTTGTGGAGGGATAGTGTTACCCTGAGTGTAACAAGAAAAAAAAATGTTAACTTCTGGATTTTGAAGGTAAAATTGGCAAAATTTGAAAATACTGAGACCTAGAATTACAAGCAGCCTCGTAAGTGTAGATCCTGTGACTAATTACAATTCCTTTTAACTGTTTCACGAAGGTAAGGTAATCTTTGACGTCTTTTGATCATCACTAAATTAAGATAGAGATTTCTAAAACGTAATAAGGTAGCTACTGAGATGAAGATCTGACTGCTCGCACCACTGCTGCAGATGGTGCCTAGTTTGCACAGCTGGACAAGCTAGGCAGACTCTGAATGATAAGCTACTCCCTCTGTCCCATACTGAGTGTCCTAGCTTTCCAAAATGAACTCACTTATTATCGGATGGTGGGAGTATTATTTAGAGTTAAAAGGGCAAAAACAATTCATCATCTTTCTATGAGAGGAGCACAAAAGATTGTCATTTTCTTCTCATCAAGTACTTGAACGTAAGAGTGCATGGAGTAGGACCAAGTAATCAAACTTGAATGGAAAATTTTCCATATAATGCGCAAACTAGACTTTAAATGGACTACTTAATTTCATATGTTGCAGTCTGCGAAAAGAGGATTATAATTTAATTACGGATGAGAAGTCTCTCACACCAAGTCTTAGGTAACCCACCCCTCTTAACCCCTCATCCTTCAATTATGTATTTACTCCCTCTGGCCATGTTGTGCATGATCATCTAGACTCCCAGACTTACTTTCAGATTTTATTTTATTTTTTTTATTACTTTGCATTAGAACTATTTTTTTTTTTGTAATAGTTTAGTATTTATTTGTTATTTGATTATGTAAATCGTTATTGGTTCAGTTAGTGGCCCCGGACTAGCCTAGCCCCTAATTGACCTATCTACCTAGGGAATTGAGCCAGCCCACTGGGAATTGTTGCGACTCCCTAGGTGACTACGAACTCCTTCTTTGTTTGATGGTATGTAATTAAGGTTATTCAACACTTCTCCCATTTCTTCCTTGTTTCTCCCCTTTTCCTACGTGAACCTCCTTGATATCGATTGTGCTTACGTCGGGCACATCATTGGTATTAGAGCTTCATCGATCCCCGGCAATGGCGCGAGGCAAGCAAGTTGCTGCCGCCCCTGAAGCACAGGCCATGAAGGAGACTGGCATTTCAGCGGACAACCCTCTTGCCGCTGCCACTCCGGCTGCCGCATATGGTCCTACGCTGGCACAACTTCTAGCTAAGATTGATTCCTTGACTCTGTCGGTGGCACAGATCCAAGCAACACAGTCAATGTTGGTAGCGCCTCTTCTCGCCAGACCTCAGGCCTCCCCCATGGAAGTTGGGGAACCCTCTTAGGGCCCCGAGGGGTGCGGCCCTGGCCTCCAAACCACAACAGATGCAGACTTAGTGCAGACCCAGACCCCTCTGCCCTTCAGGCTGGCTGAACATGCTGTTGACGGGCAGCGCCAGGCTTGGGCTCCGCGAAGCCCTCCAAGTGTTCGGGAGAATGCCCCAGTGGTTTATGCCCCCTAGGAACTTGTTTCAGGAGATGGATGGCTACTGGGAGGAGTACTCGGGCCCTTGCAGTGGTCCTCAGGGAGGGGCTGAACCCTGTTTGACCCGCCTTCAGTTCCCATGTTACAATGGGGATGACGACCCAGTGGAGTGGCTATACAAGGCTAAAAAGTTCTTCACATACCAGGGCACGCAGTCAGAGGCTGAACGACTACGCATCGTCGCATTCCATCTAGACGGAGATGCTTTTGTCTGGTTTTAGAGCTTTGAGAAGGAGATTCGCTACCCCTCCTGGGCCGCCTTCTCCGACGAGCTTTGCATTCAGTTTGGGCTGAATGAGTTCCAGGACTTCAACGAGATGCTCTCCACCCTGCGTCAGACCACCACTGTCTGCACCTATTACACGGAGTTTATGAAGGTGGCCAACCGCCTCCCTGACTGGCCGGTGGCTGCCTTGGTGGGCACGTTCAAGCGCGGCCTCAAGCCTGAGATTTCGGAGGAGATGCGACATTTTCCTTGTGCCAGCATGAGGGACGTCGTGCGCCATGCTCGCATCGAGGAGGAGAAGCTGGCTAGGCAGCGCAGGGGGGTGGCTTGGGCCTTTGCCTCGGCCTGCCCTTAGCGCCAACCCCTTGGCCGCGCCCACCAACAACCTGGTAGCCGGCCGCTCCGGCCAGCAGGTCACCCCAGTAGGCCAGATTGTTTGTCGCCTCACTTCGGCCCAAATGGAGGAACGCCATTCTAAGGGGCTATGTTTTTGTTGCGAGAGAAGTTCGTCCCTAGGCACCGTTGTTCTGTCAAGGGCAACCTTCTAGTAGAGGAGGTTGATGATGATGGAGAGGAGGCAGACGGCAGAGGAGGTTGATGATGATGGAGGGGAGGCAGACGGCTCTGCCTCGTTTGTTGCCGAGGATGTGCTATGCGAGATTTTTGTCCATGCCTTGTCGGGGGCATTTACTCTACGCACGATGAGAGTCCAGGGCTACCTCAAGCGACAACAAGTGTCTATTCTGATCAACAGCGGGTCTACCCATAATTTTATTAACAACAAGGTAGCCCATCGGCTAGGTTGTTTTGTTTCTAATTTGAAGCCATTTGACGTGCTGATTGGCGATGTAAAGTACCTCAGGAGCACTAGGTTGTGTGCTCAGGTTATGCTTTATGTCTAGGGCCACACATTCGTCACCGACCTCTTCTTGTTGCCTACGAAGGGGGCGGACATTGTGTTAGGCGTGCATTGGCTTCAGGAGCTCGGAGATGTGGTCTAGAACTTCCGCGACATATTGATGGACTTCTAGCTTCAGGGGCAGCGGGTTCGACTTGAAGGCTCCAGGTCGGGCACCCTCCTATTTGCCCAGCCTTCGAGTTCTTCTTCCGATTTGCCCCCCAAGGGCTCCTGTTGTAGCAGCGCGCCACCATCAAGGTGACTCAGGACAAGATACCCCCGGATCTCCAGGAGTTATTGGCCGCACACCCGGACTTATTCGCTGAGCCGCAAGGTCTCCCTCCTGTCCGGCCTCATGACCATCAGATTCCCATCATCCTTGGAGCGGCCCCGGCCAATGTCCGCCCTTACCGTTACCCTCACATACAGAAATCAGAGATTGAGCATCTCGTGGCTGACATGCTCCATTCCGGGATCATCCGCCCTAGCACAAGCTCTTACTCATCCTCGGTACTGCTGGTTTGGAAGAAAGACGGTACATGGCATTTCTGTGTTGACTACCGTGCCCTGAATGCCATTATTGTCAAAGACAATTATCTCATACCGGTAATTGAGGAGTTGTTGGACGAGCTGGCGGGTGCCACGGTCTTCAGTAAGCTCAATCTTTATCTAGGTTACCACCAGATTCTGGTGTAGCCAGCCAATGTGCACAAGACTGCCTTCCGGACTCACGACGGCCATTTTGAGTTCCTTGTCATGCCGTTTAGGTTGACCAACGCCCCCTGTACATTCCAGTGCCTCATGAATGATCTCTTCAGACCATTCCTTCGTCGCTATATCTTGGTATTCTTTGATGACATTTTGGTGTACAACAAATCATGGGCAGAGCACTTGATGCATCTCAGGTCGGTCTTCTCTATTTTGCGAGATAATTCCTTATTTCTTAAGCGTTTGAAGTGCTCCCTTGGCAGCCCACAAGTTGATTACTTGGGCCATATTATTTCGAAGAATGGCATCACCACGGACCCTGCAAAGGTGGCCGCCATGCTGTTCTGGCCACCACCCACATGTGTTCGGGCACTCCGGGGTTTTCTAGGCCTCATTGGTTATTATTGGCGGTTCATTACTCAATATGGAGAGCTGGCTCGGCCTCTTACAAAATTGCTCAAGAAGGGGGCTTTTGCTTGGAATGCGGCTGCCCAAGCGGCCTTTGAGGGGCTGCAACAAGCCATGGCCACGGCCCCTGTCTTGATCTTGCCTGATTTCAGTAGACCTTTCGTGGTGAAGACAGATGCTTCAGAGATGGGACTTGGGGCGGTTCTACTGCAGGATGAGCGCCCCATTTCTTACTTTAGCAAGGCTTTGGCTGGCCGCTCTTTGTCCATGTCCGTGTATGAGAAAGAAATGTTGGCAATCGTCCTCGCTATCGATAAGTGGCGCCCTTACTTACTTGGCCGCCGGTTCCTGATTCGCACAGACCATCAGCCCCTGAAGTATTTCTTGGAGCAGCGAGTGTCCACACCATCCCAGTAGCGATGGATCAGCAAGTTAATTGGCTATAATTACAAGGTCGTATACAAGAAAGGGTCTGAGAACACCATGGCCGATGCTCTCTCTTGCTGTTTTTCTCCGGGCTCTTGCTGTTTTTCTCTGGGCTCTTGCTTGACTTTCTCTGCTCTATCCTGTCCATTCATTGAGGAGTTGAATCAGGCATACCTTACCGATTCGTCATCATAGGTTGTGATAGCTGTCCTCCAGGCCGACCCTGCTACCCTCCAGGCCAACCTTGCTGCCCGACCCTTCTTTGTTTGGAGGGATGACCTTCTCTTTTGGAAGGATTGCATGTGGATACCCGATGTTGCAGACCTTCGCCACTGCATTCTTTCCCACTTCCATGACTCTCCTGTGGCTGGTCATGAAGGGGCTTTCTACACTTATAAGCGGGTCAACCAGAGCTTTTTATAGTTGGGTTTTCACCGGGCTGTCCAAGAGTATGTGGCCGCTTGTGATATTTGTCAGAGAGCCAAGGCTGCGATGACTTCTCCCACCGGATTGTTGCAGCCTTTGCCTATTCCTGATAAGGTATGGGAGGATATTTCGATAGACTTTGTGGAGGCCTTGCCTTTGGTGCACGGTAAGTCAGTTATTATGGTTGTGGTCGATCGACTGTCCAACTATGCTCATTTCTGTGCGCTGGGACATCCCTTCACTGCCAAGACAGTGGCTGAGATTTATGTTAGGGAGGTGGCAAAACTCCATGGTATGCCTCGCACTATTGTTTCTGATCGTGACCGGATATTCATTTCTCAATTTTGGCGGGAGTTCTTTACTTTACATGGGACTTCTCTCCATACGAGCACCACTTATCACCCTTAGACGAATGGTCAGACCGAGGTGGTTAATCATTGTTTGAAGCAGTATCTTCGGTGTTTCACCATGACACAGCCCCACAGGTGGATTCAGCTTCTTCCATGGGCGGAGTGGTCTTATAATACCGCTTATCATACGCGTGTCGGCTTCACTCCTTTTGAGGTGTTGTATGGCCGTTCGCCACCTACGGTGTTGTCGTATGTCCCACACCGCTCTTCTGTGGCTGAGGTGGACTATATGCTACAGACACGCGATGAGGTCCTGCGTCAGCTCAAGGAGAATTTGTCTTCCGCTCAGAACTGGATGAAGCAGCTTTATGATGGCCACCATACCAATAGGGAGTGTGCAATGGGTGACTTGGTTTATGTTTCCGTTCTGCCTCAGTGTCTGACATCTTTATTTCAGCCTGAGCACTCCAAACTTGCCCCCCGTTTTCATAGTCCCTATGATATCAAGGAGCGCATTCGTTCGGTAGCTTACTGCCTTGCTTTGTTGCATGACTCCTTAGTTCACCCTATTTTTCATGTCTTCGGGTTGCACCATTTTGTGGATGACAAGTCCTTGGTTGCTACTGCTCCACCACCCCCGTTGATGGGCCCGACACCGCCGGCCGACCCTGTTCCTGCTTCGGTGCTTGAGAAGCATCGTGCCCGCCGCTCTGGTCGCATTACTACTGAGGTTCTCATTTCTTGGCAAAGGCAGCCACGAGAGGATTCCACATGGATGCCTAAGGATGAGTTTATGGCTCGATATCCGGATTGGTCGCCTTGAGGACAAGGCGAATAGCGGAAGCATGGTGGAGTGTTGTGCATGATCATCCAGACTCCCAGACTTTACTTTATTTCTTTTATTGTTTTGCATTAGAACTATTTTCCTTTGTAATAGCTTAGTATTTGTTTGTTATTTGATTATGTAAATCGTTATTGGTTCAGTTAGTGGCCCTGGACTAGCCTGGCCCCTAACTGACCTATCTACCTAGGGAATTGAGCTAGCCCACTGGGAATTGGTGCGACTCCCTAGGTGACTAGTTGTCTCCTATAAGGGGCAAACTCCTTCTTTGTTTGATGGTATGCAATTAAGGTTATTCAGCACTTCTCCCATTTCTTCCTTGTTTCTCCCCTTTCCCTAAGCTAACCTCATTAATATTGATTGTGCCTATGTTGGGCACATTAGGCCATATTAATAATCCCATTTATAGAAAAAGTAAATTTTATGAAAGGTGAGAAGCACCTTAGACCATAAAAACAAACTTTTAACTAACTTGGAATGTTTTCATGACACGAAGGTGAAAATTTTCTATTACTTTTTAATTTAGATTCTCGCACTCCTACTATGGTAGCAATTACATTAGAAGCTTTCCAGTTAGTAGAAGAACGGGAATTAGGATAATTAATAGGGTGAAACTTTTAAGAGCCCTACCTGGCCCTTAAAAATGTGGGTTAGGGCATAATTTTTTTGGTCCACTTTAAATAGGGTTGGGCCACGACTAGGGGGCAAAAAGTCAGAAGGCCGGTTAGGCCCATCCCCAAATATAAAAGCAATAATTTTTAAGTTTATGAGAGAAAGAAAAATGGTGAATGTTATATATTTTAAAAAAGTTTAAAAGATTTCTAACTTGAAAAGTTATAATGTTTGGTTGTGAAAGATCATACCGAAAGGCCAAATGCTTATAATTTGATGCTCTATAAGGTCAACTAGTGGGACCTCACTTAAAAGTCATAAACTTTTTTATTACAATTTTTTTGAAAATAATATAAAAATAAAAAAAGTCCACAACCTAGCCTGAGCCTGCTTAGGTCTGGGCTAGAGCCGAATTTTTTGAAGCTCACATATGTAGGGCCAGGATAGGGCTTAGCTCTAGTCCATTGTTGCAAGGACTCTCATTTTTGAACTGGTTTTCTTTTCATTTTAATTATCGGTTGTTGTGTGGTTAACACGTTTTCTAATTAATTCGGTGGTTTTGAAAATAAAAGGTGTTTCTTATGGTTTTAATCAAAATAAACTTTACAATTATTGGTTTTAAGTGCTTTGGGTCAAACCTGAATTTTTCGGATTTTTTTAGTTTTTCACTAATTTTTCGAAAAAGTTAGAAGGCCGGTTAGGCCCATCCCCAAATATAAAAGCAATAATTTTTAAGTTTATGAGAGAAAGAAAAATGGTGAATGTTATATATTTTAAAAAAGTTTAAAAGATTTCTAACTTGAAAAGTTATAATGTTTGGTTGTGAAAGATCATACCGAAAGGCCAAATGCTTATAATTTGATGCTCTATAGGGTCAACTAGTGGGACCTCACTTAAAAGTCATAAACTTTTTTATTACAATTTTTTTGAAAATAATATAAAAATAAAAAAAGTCCACAACCTAGCCTGAGCCTGCTTAGGTCTGGGAGAGAACCGAATTTTTTGAAGCCCACCTATGTAGGGCCAGGATAGGGCTTAGCTCTAGTCCATTGTTGGAAGGACTCTCATTTTTGAACGGGTTTTCTTTTCATTTTAATTATTGGTTGTTGTGTGGTTAACATGTTTTCTAATTAATTCATTGGTTTTGAAAATAAACGGTGTTTCTTATGGTTTTAATCAAAATAAACTTTACAATTATTGGTTTTAAGTGCTTTTGGGTCAAACTTGAATTTTTGGGATTTTTTTAATTTTTTCACTAATTTTCCAAAAATTAGGGTTTGGCGGGAACCCCCTGTGGGCCCCACCGGCAAAATTGAGGTTTTTGGACCAAATTAACCCAGACATCAACACAAGCTTTTATAAAAAAATTTTATAATTTTCCCAGGTTTAATTAGTGCTCAAATGGTCAAAATACCAATTTTTAGCCCAAATTTCTATTCATACCCCACTAGTTAATTATGTACACCCCAAGCCTTACTATAAATAGAAAGAGCTGAGCCATTTCCATTTTGGGAATAGGCTGAGAGAGGGTGATTAAGGCCTAGTTCCCCAATTAGGCCCGAATTAGAAGGAGATTAAAG
Organism: Saururus chinensis; assembly: GCA_035235625.1. NCBI lineage: Eukaryota > Viridiplantae > Streptophyta > Magnoliopsida > Piperales > Saururaceae > Saururus > Saururus chinensis. Next base: position 12,160,607 of record CP141150.1, read on the forward strand.
TATGATTTCTTTAATCAAGCCTAAATCTTAGATTTTCTTCTAATCCATCATTTCCGTTTTGATTTGATTCGATTTCAAACATCAAAACCACTTATTTTCTTCCTTACTTCAAACCCTACATCTCAAAATTCGTTTTTTATGCTTAACAAACCATAGATATAAGATTTCATTAAGGTTTTCAGTGTTAAATCGATTTTTAATGGAGTTTAACTTAAACTCTATGTCTTTGGAAGGTTTTCAAGAAGGGTGATGGTCAAATCCAAACCTAACAAGTGATAAGGTAATAGGTCTTTGAAATCTCAGTTTTCTTATGGTAAAAATCTATATTTTTATTGTTTATTTGGAATGGATTTCCTTGAATTAGTGCTTTAATGGTGAGATTAGTAGATGTTAATTTCTTATCCCAATTTCTTAGGGTTTTGTCTTAATATGGTGTAGATTAGCTTTCTGGAGTGTATAATGAAGTTTTAATGGCGTCTGAGTTGTTAAATGGAGATTTTAAGTTGTATCAATGATGTTTCGTTTGAAAATTTGAAAGGAAGAAGAAGGTCGAATCTGCCTTGTTGGCGTTCGAACGGTCCTACAGGGCATTCAAACGGCAACACTGCAATTTCGGCATATTTCCTGTTTAGCCGATCGAACGGCCCTAGAGGGCGTTCGAATGGCTACACTGTAGAAATTTACCACTGTATGTATGTTGTTTATTTCGATGTCTCTACTCTGAAATATCATTTTTATGTGTATGTGGAGTGTTTTGGGTCAGGGTAAGCTACTGGAAGAGCTTACTATTGATGTTAAGAAGTGGTGGTGTATATTTAAAGTTATGTGAAATGACTTGTAGTTGTATATATTTATTGGAATTGCTATCTTGAAGATATGAGTGGTTGATTCCTAGGGTTTAAGCATATTTTCAGTAAAATTACAATATGCTAATGGACTGATATGTCATTATAGGATGTGGTTAAATGATGGGTGAATATTAGTGTTATGCCTAGACTCAAGTATGAAGTGTTCGAGGGTACATATGTTTAGCATGTGGTTATGTTTTGACTTAAGTTATGATTTTAAAGGTTCTTCTCCTATGATTTTCCGCTGGAATCCATGATTAGATGTTAATGTGCATGTGTAATGTGATGGTGAGTTAATTACAAAGCATGTTGATATACATCGAGTGAGGTATTTCTACCATGTACACACACATGTGGGGTTAATGATTATGATGATGCTTGATATTATAATTATGAATGATGCATGAGGGGCTGATGAGAGCACTTATCATGAATTAGGATTCATGTATGCCTTGCTTACGTATGTACCATGTTGCATGTATCATGAAAATGGATTTCCAATTGAGGCTTTATCGAGATTAACCGAGTTTGATCGATTAGATGCAATGTGGTGAAATTGCGTGCCAAATTAATCGGTCGTTGGCTTAATTGAAACTTGATTGGTCCGAAAGGACATGTTTTGATTTGAGTTCCTTTGTGGAACATGTGCACTCCTTGGGTTGAATCTAGTTAAATGGAATTATGTGAGGACGAGTTATGTACTTGTCTTGCGGATTGAGATTATTATGATTGTCTTCTGGACCCTGAGAATCCAAAGTGGTACGCTTTGTGCACCAGCTACCATGTGTTCTAGGGTTTCCTATGTGGGAACTCAGGCTCTCCCTTACCGCGGGAGATGTCCCTAGGCGAACACCCCTGCTCTAGGTTCTCTATGTGAGAATGGGACATCCTTGGCCCGGATCATCCAAGGCGAGAAGCTTAGGGACTGACAACCCCGACCTTATATTCTTGTGTAAAATTTGGACCATGACATGCCTTTGTGGCCTTGTCTGTATTCCCGTCTGTGTGTCACTAATTGTGTTTACTCTTTGATGGAGGCATTCTCTATTTATGTTGATGCATGTATATGATGTATGTTATGCATGTTGGTGTAACATGTAATTTGACATGTTTGTCGTGCAGAATGGATGAGATATGTTATGAATGCCTGATTTGAAGATTGTGATTGAGATACTATATGCAGGGTTGCATGATCTGAAATGTATATTAGAGATACATCTCATGTAGGTTTATATGATGTTGATGCATAATCTGAAATGTATGTTAGAGATATATCTCATGCAAGTTTATATAATATTGATGCATGATCTAAAATGTATGTTAGAGATACATCACATGCAGGTTTATATGATGTTGAATTGCACTATACGATTTAGACGCTATGATGCAGGTTTTAGTGATGTGCATGTGTGATCAGAAAATGATACATCTTGTCAAATATTGATCTAAATTGTTATATTACTATACCGTCGTGTTTCTAATGATTATAGTTATATCAAAAACCATTATTGAGTTTATCATACTCACCCATCTTTCTTGTGCCTTTGCTTTGGGGCTGCGTGGCATGACACGCAGATGGACAAAATCTTCTCTATGAGGAAAGGTTGGAGAGGACTTGGGAGTAGACGTGGAGATCTCTTATGTAACATATTTCTTTGGTTTTTGCTATGATGTTAGAACTCGTGTGGTGTAGTTCTCGTTTTGGTTTTGTACTACATGTTACCTTTAGATTATTTGAGACATAGTTTTGGAGCCTAGTGTGGGCTATGGATTAAATAACTATGTGGGTTTGAAATTATGGTTTATTTTAGAGTTAAAGTAACTCTCTTGTTTTTACCTATTTACTCTTGTTACTCTTGCTCAAAGTGGTGAGTTTACTCCGTATTTATTAGATCGCCCATGATTAGGGCATAAGTCTTTCGCTAATCGTTTTCAATCTCCTTGTCGCCCCCGTGCGCTTGACCGGCCCCTGAACTGGGTTCGGCTCGGGCAGTGCTGGGGCGTGACAATTGTAGCCCGGCCCAGTTGCAGCCATAATAATTAATATAAAACAAGTTTTTTATTTTGAATGTGACTATTAATGCCTGGTTTGTAAAAATGCGGGTTAGGGCAAAAAAATTTAGGCATGCCTTAAATAGGGTTAGGCTAGGTTGGGGGAGCCTCTTCAATTCATTTGGCATGCACCTAAGTATAAAAAATATTATTTTTATCTATTTTAATAGTTTCAAATAGGTTGAAAGGAAAATAAAAAGGGATGATGTAGTATATTTTAAGGAAGTTTAGGAGATTCTAAGCTTATAAGTCGTATTAGATAGTTATGAAAGTCTCTATAGAAAAAAATACTAAATAGACAAAAAAAGTGGCTTAGCCCAAGCCTGCTAAGAGCCGGGCTAGGGCCTGACTTGTCAAGGTTGCCTAGGGCTAGGGTAGAAGAATTGGCTGATAGACTAGGGCTAGGGTCTAGTTCCGTCCAAACCCAGTTTCAACCCTAGTCGGGAGTATATTTTTGTTACAAAGGGAGGATGCCATAAGATGCCCTCTATTGGAACTAAACATTACAATGGGGAGTATTGAAATGCATATGCTTGAAGTCTCATCACGGTCGCAATAATGCATGGCCAAGGCATGGGGTTATCGGTGAAATAGTCGCAAATAAAAAATTAGTGGTGTGGCTTGGGTAAGTGAGCAAAAAAAAATTGCAGAAATTTTATTTTTCTTGGGAAAGTGAGATATTTTTGAGGTGGCAATAGTAACATTTTTCTTAAAGGTTATGCCATGTCAAAAAATGGGAAGTTGTAACACCCTGACTCGGAAAACCTACCCGGACTAGGGGTTATTCGGAAAACAAAATCAAAGTTTATTAAATTAAACAGAAAAAACTAAAACAAGACCAACTAGGAGTGACAAACTCTTTGTGCGAGAGTCATAACGTTCTTCTATGTACTACGGAGCTTTAGCATTCCATTGCACGTAGGTCAAAACAAACCTAATTTTGTTGTTAATTTGGATCGAGCTAACGTCGCATTGCCATTGGTTGATTACATACGTATTGGATAATATTACAATATTATTCTAATACGATCGGATTTGAACATAGCTCTGCTTAATGGCTATTACATGCATCAAGTATTACAAAATTATATATGTTAAAGTACATATATCCTTATATCCGAATAAATTATCCGAAATCATATAGAAATCTAATAACTCATCGGAGTCAAACAGAAGTCAATAAATCAGCGAAAATACAACTATCACAGAAGCAAACAAAACACTAGCAGAATCACATGTGCCACTCTATCACAGAGTGGAGCATAATACACAATAGAGCAAATTGGATCATATTAGATCCATCAAATCATATCAGATTTCATCCGACCATACTGATTATATCATATCATATCAGAGTATATCAGACCCTCACAGAGCATTTCAGAGTAGATCGGATCACAACAGGGTATATCAAAGCAGATTGAATCGAAACATATCAGCATATATTAGATCATAGCAGATTGTATATCTTAATAAGCATATTAATAACACTAAGTAAGATGTACATAAATATAAATCATATTAACTCGAAAGGTTAGAAATGCTTACTCCCCTGCAGTTACAGAAGTAGTGACGTTCGGACTTGCTCGTTTCCTCAGAGTGTCCTCCCTTTCAGGTCTGGAGATGGTGGCAGAACCTCCTCTAGCTCCGGAACATCTTTCTCATTAGTCTGAAGGTGGCGTACAGATACTCCCTTTTTTGAGATGTTTCCCTCGTTGTAGCCCAAAGGCGACATACATAATCTCCCCTTAACCCAAAACACTTCACACTTCTTGTAGCCTAGAAACATTTTCTCTTTCTGTGCCCGTAAGCTACGGACAGAAGCTCTCCTTAACTTGGGGATGTATCTCACACTATGTGGCCCTTCGGTGAAGGATATAGTCTCCCCTACTCTGGCCCACTGCCTTCGTGGTGGCCGACAGTATAGGATGAAATCTTTTCTTGCACAGGGCCACTTCTCTCATTGTGGCCCAACGATGGAGGATGAAACCTCCTCTTACTCCGGGCCACTTCTCTCTCTTTGGGGCTCAGGGGTGACATCCATAGTCTCCTCTTGCCCTAGGGAATTTCCCTCTTATAGAGTCGCTAACTCGAGGAATTGACACTTCTATTACGTAGAACACTCTCAAATTAGCTAAGAACGCCTTTTGAACGGAAAAAAACAGACTTAGAATAACTCTGGAAACTCCTCCAGAAGTTTGAACTGAAGTTAGAATTTATAGTAAAAAGACGTGCGAGCGTATGACAGAAAATGGATACGCACGCATGTATGCGCGCCATGTGTTGCACACAGAAAAATCCACGATTCATGGTCGGTGTGCGCTAATGCGTGTGCGCATCCCGCGCTTGTTGAGTGCATAGTCGTACGATCGAGTGGCCCCGTGCATGTGGATGGCCGCGATCATGCGCGTGGCAAGCTGATGGCTCGGCTTGCTGACATTATCTATTCTGTTTTTTTAATATACTTTATTATTATTTTATTAAAATACAATTCAAACTTCAAAACACTATAACTTTTTATCCCAAAGTCGGAATCATGTATTCTTGGTACCGATGGACTCATATTAATGAGCCCTTTGAAATTAGACCCCACATGGGTAAGTTATTCCATACTTTTTAATTGGGTCCCACCCATGTTGCATGCTTTCTGAGGTCGTAACTTTTGCTCTCGACCTTTATTTCGCATGTTCTTTGAATCATTACACTTGTTACTTCGAGCTCTACTTATATACTAGGATTCCATCATACCCCTTAAAACTTAAACGAAATTATATAATTACCCTTAATTTGCCGGGTTAAGCGTAATCAGAACATGAGGTATTACAAAAGCTAACGAGAAGTTACTAAGAAAATAACCTACATGTTATTATATAATCGAAATAGTTAAGACGCACGAGGGCGCTTGTCCGCATAGGAGCTTAGGAACTGTTTGATCATGATCTAGCGGCACCTAGGGTCAGGTAAGTTTTAAAATTCCACCTGCCAACTATTTTCTCTGGCCGAGTGATCTAGATGGCACGACAAGAATGAGTAGGGTACACATGAACCCGATGCATACTAATGGCTCTTATATAATTAATTATAATAACCTATGTATTACAAAATAACTTGATATGATCATCTTTTAATAATATAATTTTTTTCTTATCTAATTAAAGGTGTTATAAAAGCTTATGGTAGAAAATATAGAGTATGGATAACATTTTCCTTTAATAATAGGTTAGCATATTAACAGCTATGTATACGTGGGTTCCTATGTTATGCTCCCCTAAGGCCATATTGATGATAAACCCCATGCTTAAATACTGCTTCTAGAGGCGCTGCACATGCGGTGAGATCCATCAATTAATTATGGCCCCATGTGATCGAAGAGTTCTTAGTTCCTATACATGAGTAGAATAATGCATGTGGAAGTCGAAAAAGTTAACACTTCCTTCGCCTTATATTAAGTGTAAATCTTGTACTTTATAGATTTAGTCTTATATTACAATATAAATTTCTATGATAATTTTTTTTATAAGTTTTAAACCAATTAGGACTATGAATATGTGGCTAAAAGGTTATACTTATTAAAGAAATTATTATAATATTTTAAGTCTCTTAATTTTTAAATTAATTAAGAGTTTATTTAAAAGGCAATATAAATATAGATAGACAAAAAACTTCTCATTTTAACAAGTTTAAAACTAATTAAGAATATAAAATTTATATGTGATTACAATGTTATATTTATTGGAGAAATCATTGTACTCTATCTATCTAATATTAAAAGTTATATTTAGAAAAATAGTGGTTTTTATTGAGTGGTGAAACCCACATCTAAGAAAAGGAAAAATAAATTTATGATACTCTTGTTTAAGTACCTAACCACTTAAATTTAACAAAATAAAGCTATTAATATGGAACAAATTTTTTTACTAAATAAAGTTTTAATTTAAGACAAAAAGAGAAATATTTTAGGTCTCTTAAATTATAAATTAATTAAAAATTTCTTTTAAAGGGCAATATAAGTATAGTGTGGTAAAAATCTACACCTCATTTTCACTTTAATAATAATATAGATATAAATTATCTAAAATTTATAATATATTTTTTTTATTAATTATTTTATTTTATATTAAGAAAAACTTTCTATAAAAAGAACATATGGTACAAAAAGGTAAAAACTAACTTGCCTCTTGAGTTATGTGCAAAGTTGTATTAAAATTTAATAGTGCACAATAGCTAGGCACAAGCTCAATTACATGAACCCGAGCTCATATAATCGGGTTCTTCATAGTATTCTTTTCTATAATTAATAAATTAAAATAATTATATTAAGTAATTAGTTTTAAAATATTATATTTGAATTTTTAAAATAAAATTAAAACTAATTTTTTTTAAAAAAATAAATAAATAAGGGAGAATATTTTTCAAAAGTAGACAAATAATTAGGGATGCCACTCAGGTCGGGTTAATGGTAAACCCGACCCTAATGGGTCGGGTTTGGTTTTCAAAAATAACCCTAATGGGTCGGGTCGGGTTTTAGTGATCCAACCCGACCCGACCCGAATATAAATATAAATATAAATAAAAATATAAATATAAAACTTATATTTTTTATATACTTTTAATATTATTTTTAAAAAAAAATTGAAAAAAATAAAAAAAATAATATAAAAATTATTTTTTTAATCTATTCGGGTCAAACGGGTCGGGTTCGGGTCGGGTCGGGTTCGGGTCACAGCTTTGTGATGTGGGTTCGGGTTCGGGTTTGGCGAAATCCGACCCGGTGGCATCGCTACAAATAATATGAGATAGATAAAATTCACGTGATATAGGTGTTTTTGGTGAGAGCTATTAGATTCAGATAATTGTGGGCCCAATTAAGGAGAACAGGACACCCTTTGGCACAGGCTGAATGGCAGCTGAGCTGGAGCGGGTTTAGTGATCCAGCTGCCTCCACGCGGCCGATCCGGGATCAGACTCCTCGCCCCATCCCCTTCCTCCTCGCCTACTCCTTCCCCCCGCCATTTTCCTTCCCGTCTTTCTGTTTCCTTTCCAGACTCCAGTTCGCGTAAAGGAAAATTAGGAAAATCAGTTTCCGGGGCGGAACAGGAAAAGGAAAAAGAAAAAAAAGAGCCGGAAAATGGCCACGCGGTGCACCGCTCTCCGGCCGCCAATCCCGGCGCCGTCCCGCAGCCTGGGCCGCTCGTCGAAGCCGTCCATCTCTTGGGCCCGATCGCTGGCCCAGGACCGCCTCCTCTCCTCCGCCTCCGCTGGCCCGGCCGCCCGCCCCGCCCCTCAAGGCTAGTGGAAGATTCAGTTCCCCTGTTCTTTACGATCTTCTTGTCTTTTGTTTTTGTTCTTTTTCCATTAGCATTTTGGTTGCGCTGTTTGTGCATTTGATTTTGGGTGATTATGGTTGAATTGGGTCGTTCTTTGTTTTGAATTTGGTGAATTTTGAGCTAATTTTGATCTGGGAGTGCAATGATTTGAGCAAAATTTCTTATGTTGGAGTGGTCTATTTGATTTAGTGTCGGTTTGTAGGTACTGGCTATTACTCTATGTCCGGCAAGTAAGGAGCTGGAAATGCTGGTTGAAAAGGGTCGTTTTAAGTTTTGATGAATTTGGAGAATTTTGAGCTAATTTTGACGTGGGAGTGCAAAGTTTTGAGCACAATTCTTATGTGGGAGTGGTCTATTTGCTATGGTGTGTTCGTTTATAGGCACTGGCGATCACTCACTCTACATCGTGTCAGTAAAAAAATTCCTTTTTTACTTTTACTGACTTCAAGTGAAAATTTAACTCTATAATGCATGTGAGCTTCTGTTACGGAAGATTGTTTCTAATATTTGGCATTTGGGGGAGTGTGTGTGTGGGGGGGGAAGTGGTTATTAATTACTTCATATTAGTCTTTTTTGCATTACTTGTTTTTTTTCCCTTTTCTTTCTTGGTGTAGAGTCTTTGTTTCAATTTGCGTCAATACCAAACTTTCTTCTAACGGTGGATGCGGCTGAAAAGTTAGAAAAGTAGGCGGGCTTCATGAGATGAGGAAATTTGATTGGTTTATGTGAGATTGCACCAGTCAAAGAATGATTTCTATAAAAATTATTAAGAGTAAGATGTTGAAATTTCCAAAATTGCTTTTTTCTGTCCGTTGCTGTGGGCTTCTTGAGCTGATCTTCAAATCATGGGCCTGTCCTTGTTTTCATTATAAATCTTTTGAGTCACTATTGTACAAGCCGCAGGGCGCTTGTGTTCAAAGCAATCTCTTTTGCACAACTACTTTTTACATGCTCCATATGTCTATCTCAAATGAGCATTGGTTAACCTATGCAGGTTCATGAGATTGAGGGGATGGTGATCTTGCTGTGAAGTATCTTCAATATGTTATAATGTGAGGGGAAAAAATTTAAAATTTCGAGAAACAAACTGCTAATCACATTTGTTGGGATATTTGTTAACAAATTGATGAGGATTCTACGTGAAGAAGAGGAAGGCTGAGGTTGGGCATTTATTTGGTGGAATGAGAAGTGAAGTTGCTATTTTGTGCATGAAAGTGATTATGAATAGCTTAAAATCCTCAATATGATACAAGTTGATGGCAAAAAAAAAAAATTGTGAATGGACAGATTAAACAAACTTCTAATCACATTTGTTGAGATATTTGTCAACAATTTGATGAGGGTCCTTTGTGAAGAAGAGGAAGGCTGAGGATGGGCATTTATTTGGTGGGAAGAGATGTGATGTGCTATTTTGTGCGTGGACGTGATTATGAATTGCATAAAATGGCAGTACAGCATCTGTCTGTACCCCCCAAGTAGTGTGATGAGGGGCATGAGGATGGTCTTATGCTGTTTAATATTATTGTGAGTTTCTCTATTACTCACTCTAAATTAGTTCATTTTGGAAAGGCAAATGGAGCTATTAAGGTGGGACAGAGGGGGTATATTTCTGTGAGTTAGAAGGTGTGGTTACCTATATTATCATTGATGAGGAATATTACAATGCAAATGGAGCAAAAAGGAGCTTACCCCTATTAAGAGACCAAGAGGGATTGAAGGACTCACAAGATTGTGCCCTAAAATGAGTTTGGCCTACTCCATCAAGCTGAAAATTTCAGCCGTTGAAATGAAGTCAAACCTCCGCTGAAAATTCACACGGCTATATGGAAGGGTTTCCTTACTGTAATGGACCCAATTTACGGGTCATTATTAATGGTAATGATACCCCATTGGCCTCATTCATGAGATGCCGCTGTAGCCCATAACCTAGGCTCTGCCTGATCTGCTTTGTTTTCTCTCTTTGCACTAGCATTTCAGTGTGTAGTATACAATTGATAGATGTACTAATGGCGAATGCTTGAATGGATGTAATACAAAGTGGAGGTTGAGGTACTACTTCACTATAATGTGTAACCAAATCTACATGTATCATTCATCTAAGCTAATCAATTTGTTGTCAAGTTGCAGCATTAATTCTGCTTAGTTGATGATCACTTGTTTCTTGTTGTAAGCAACTAAAATCCTATGACGTTGTATATGAGGTTTAGAGATGAAACTAGGTATTTTTCTATTTTGCTTTCAGGCATTTTGCCTGGTAGGTTGCAGAATCTGGCGAGCTACAATCAGAAAATGTCTAAGTTGCCTTCTGGATTTGATTTTCAGGAGGTTCTCCTCTGAAATCAGTGATATCATGTACTGGTCAAACAACAGTAGCTACCAATCTTGCTCCTGGGACCCCAGTCAGGCCAACAAGCATACTGGTAGTGGGGGCCACTGGAACTTTGGGCCGTCAAATTGTAAGAAAAGCCCTTGATGAAGGTTATGATGTTAGATGTCTTGTAAGACCTCGGCCTGCTCCTGCTGACTTTCTTCGAGATTGGGGTGCAACTGTTGTCAACGTAAGCTCTAAATTTTGAAACAACTATATGTTTTTGTTAGTTGTTTATGTGGTCGGTAAAATTTCAGTTTATCTGCTTGCTTGCTATTTCATCAAGTTCAATCCATTATGCAAGATAGTCTCCCGTATCAATTAGTTGCTTATACCCTAGACTGGGCATATTGTCCCTATCAGAATTTACTATGAAGTGCTTTTGAAAGCTGATTTCTTGGTGTGCAAGTTCTTACCTTTATCTAAAATGTGATCTTGTCAATTTGCACAGGCTGATCTTAGCAAGCCAGAGACTATACCTGCTACCCTGGTTGGAATCCACACAGTAATTGACTGTGCTACGGGGAGGCCTGAAGAGCCTATTCGGACGGTATAAAATATGTGAATTTTTGTTTTCCGTTTCTTTTTTCTTCTCACCTACTTTAACAAAATATTTGTCATTCCCAAAGATCATACAAGCTGTCTGCGTCATATGAGTTATGTTTGGGGAGCTTAAATGAGTTTTTTTTAAATATAAAGACTTGCGAATTTTTAATCCAATGGTTTATGGTAGAAGTACTGTCATCCATATACATTTTTTTACCTTTGGTAGTCCATTCTCTTAATTTCTGGTTATGTTTAGGTAGACTGGGAAGGAAAAGTTGCTCTTATACAATGTGCAAAAGCTATGGGTATTCAGAAGTATGTTTTCTATTCCATTCACAATTGTGACAAGCATCCAGAAGTTCCACTAATGGAGATCAAGCGTTGTACAGAGACGTTTCTTCAAGACTCGGGTCTGAACTTCCTTACTATCCGGCTTTGTGGGTTCATGCAGGTATTCATAAGCGATCGTTATATCAAACATCTCTAATCTTATCTTTCTTTCTATTTTTTTATCAGTTCAGTATATTTGTGAAGAGCTGGTCAGACACCTGGTTCAAATATCTGCTAACTTTGTTCCACCGTATATTACCCTTTTGTCTATTGGTCTTCAGTAAAATGTGAAATACAATCAACTGTGGGAGCTGGTTGTTGTTGTCTTCATTTCATTGCTTAACCTAAATTAAATCCTTCTTATATGAATGAATTTTTTTTTTGTTTTGCAGTCAGCATTATTTTTTCACTTCACCTAGGTATATATAACTTTGTCTTCAGTGTTTCAGATCTTTTTTCTTTAAAGATGGTGTTTCTGATCTTATATCATATGGAAATGGAGAGAGAAATGATATTAGTTTTTTTTTTACTTGCATAATTTTTTTTCATTCAGTTTACTATATACAGTGTAGCAGAGATGATAGATTGGATGATAGGATATTTATGGTGACATGAGCAAGATGAGTTATTTTAACTGTGTCTATATGCATTCACTGTCCCAGATACTTACGTAGGTTTGCTATTGTTTTTCGTTTACTTTAATTTTCATTATTTTTTAGATATTTATGTAAAATTTTGTACTTCATAGGGCCTTATTGGACAATATGCAGTACCGATACTAGAAGAGAAGTCTGTGTGGGGAACTGATGCACCAACACGAATAGCTTACATGGATACACAGGTTTGCATATAAGTGCATTCCGAAAATTCGTTAATGTAATATAAGATGTAACGTATGTAATTGCCTGCATTGGATTTTGCATCTTTCCAGGATATAGCTCGGTTAACATTTATAGCTCTAAGGAATGAGAAACTTAACAATAAATTTCTTACATTTGCGGGACCTCGTGCCTGGACCACACAGGAGGTAAAGAATATTTCTAATATTGCAATGAGCTTTCTGCACCATTATGTTATGTTTCAGTCGTTTTATATATATATATATATATATATATATGTATGTATATATATATATATATATATATATATATATATATATATATATATAACTCTATAGCATAATGTTTAATGGATATAATTAATTTATTTAGTCCATGATTGGAGGCTCTGAATACCATTCTCATTTTTTAACGTGAGAGTCTGGCCAAAAAAAACAGTGAGAATTGTACTCTTCTGTTTGTTGATGCATCAGATAAGCCATCATTTTAGGCATTTTATGACATTTTTTTCGATATATAATCTGTTAAAGCTTGGAGGTTATTAGTGCCAAAGCTAAGATATGAACTATCAATGATGATTGTAGGTAATAACCTTGTGCGAGAGGTTGGCAGGACAAGATGCAAATGTGACTACTGTCCCGGTATCAGTCTTAAAGTTCACTCGCCAGCTAACTCGATTTTTCCAATGGACAAACGATGTTGCAGATAGACTGGCATTCTCAGAGGTTATTTGCCTAACCCGCATCCTCTCTCTCTCTCTCTCTCTCTCTCTCTCTCTCTATATTATTGAGTAAATGCACTCTAAATTACCAGGTTTTATCGAGCAATATAGTTTTCTCAGTGCCCATGACTGAGACATATAGCCTTCTTGGAGTGGACGCAAAGGACATTGTCACGCTGGAGAAATATTTACAGGACTACTTCACTAACATATTGAAGAAACTAAAAGACCTCAAGGCTCAGTCCAAGCAGACCGATATCATCTTTTAATATTTCACTGTACAAAAGTTATGCAGATCATGTAAAGGTTTTTATCTTTCTTTTGATGGCATTTTATGGGCAAAGAAGATAAATGTGAAGGTGTTTCCTACATTTTTTTCAGGTAGATTCTTTTATGCAGTACATTATTAAATGAGATTTTTTGTTCTTTTTCCTTACAACCCAGTAAAGATATTGTAAATATTGCGTGTGTGGGTGCACTTTCTTAATCAGATTAGTTCAAATAAAAAGCTCTTTTCTAGTCGCTAGGCGAAAATGGAAACGTTGATTGCTAACAACGTGCAAAGAAGGAATGTAAATCATGGAAACCACATTATATTTTTTCTTATTTCATATGTTAAGAAGATGGAATCGTTGTACTCCATCACAATTGCTTCTTGTTTATGCTAATAATTTTCGCGCAGATTAGACACTCTACGCTTAGCACTGATGGCCATCAGTCATCTTCTCCCCCTCAAGTTTTTGACAATTTTCATTGGCTAGGTGAATTTTTCATGGATGCTCATCATTTATCAAGTTTTTACACAGCTTGTGGGTTTATTTTTCTGCAAACTTAAGTCTTATATCTTTCCAAACATCTCTTGTGGGCGGAGAAACGTGACCAGTTCTTTTCATTGCAAAATTGTAGTCAGCATCTAAAAAATAGGGAATAGAAAAATGAAGTGAAGCAGGTAATTGGACAGAAGACAGAAAGTTGATCTATAATTAGAACTATATTGTAATTTTGTGTATGCTGTACAATAATGCTCTTGTACAAAGTTGCAAGTGGGCTTTGAAAGTGTTTTACAAATGTGAAACCTTTCAAAATTGGACTAGAGTGCGTTGGCTGCTCTAGTAGGCAAAGATATTGAGCATGAATACTCTAGTTTGAACAAGGTGACGAAATAGGCATTCCTGTCTGCTTTCAAGACTCCCAATGCAAGCCTCCAAATCCTTCAACTTCAATTGTACATCTTCAATCTTCTGAGCTTGGTAACCAGGCAGGCAAGAAAAGAGAGCACGATCAACTCTTTCGACCTCATTAATCTCATTGTCTCCCAGACATGCAACCTTGTCTTTCTGCATGACCATTGCAACCACCGACCATCTGCTGGCCTTTGGCTTTTGCTTCAGTGGAGAAATCCATGACAAGAACGACCTGATAATGATAATGCTGACTGATCTCACTTCTCTTAGCACCTTTTCTAACATCTGCAGATGGTGATTTTCTTCCAAGAGAGGAGAGTCTACCTCCTTGATCTCTATCTGCTTCAAAGCTGCATGACACTTCTTGATGTCCCTCCTCACCTTCTTTCTAAAGCAAATGTAGGCTTGGATCTTTCTGTCCACACCATGGTCTCCTTTTCTTGTACGAAGTGTTGATTGAAGGTCCCAAACATTCTCCTTCATGTGCAGCAACAATTCCCTTGCCATTCCACACATGTCCACCAATCTGACCGAAGCATCCAAGCTCTCTTCCACAAATTTCTTTTTCTGGCTGTGTAAAAGAGCTTGTTGAGGCTGTGGCAAGCTTAGCACATCATGGAGGCAATCGTACGCCTTACTGAGACCAGATAGGCGAGCACAAATTACGTCTGCTGTTGAACTTGAAGGTGTTTCCCACTGCTTTAGATTCTCAACCTCCTCAAGCACTGAGGTAAAGAGGGGGTACGATCTGGTGGGCAAGCTGATAGATCTTGCATGAAAATGACCTTCAGGCCTTGCAGAAGAGGTAGTCTCCATCTTTGTCTATACTTGAAGGAAGTTGTGGAAGGAAATGGTGGCTCATTCAGGCTGGGATGCTTATCTTATATATGTGTACATATGAAAACTGTTGGGGAGACATTTAGAATCCCATCCTTGCAATGCCGAGTAATCAGCACGTTACTTAGTAGATCTGGTATTCAGATTTGGAGACAAGCCTGAACTTATTTAATCAATGAAGTTGATTAAAGTCTATAATTGGAGTTATGTTCTTGTCCAACGAGGATAAAATATTGTACAAGGCAGGTTATGTGGCAGGCGAAACAAATTTTGGTTACTTTGTAAATTACTGGTATTAACAGGTGGGTCATTCAAATCATGGGTTCTTGATTGATTTGTAAAGTAGTTTGTTGCTGGCCTGTTCTGGGAACATGCAGACACACCACTCGTGGGACTGCATTATTAATGTTCATCTTTATCTCGGATCAGCAATATCGAAGATTAGGTTACCTAACGGCCTTGAGGCGAGAGCTGATTGCCTGGTTGTTACTCTGGTAGAACGGTGAATATAAACCGCGTTTCTTACTTTGAGATGGAGTTGAGCTGAGCCGTTTTAATTTTTTAAAGGCAAGAGCATGGCTTTTAAAGACCGTATGACCAGATTACTCTGGTCGTACACCATAAATAGCTTGTCTTACATGTACGGAGACATGTGAAAGCTGCTGGGGAGACATTTAGAATCCCATTTTTGTAGTGTTAGTGCATTGAGCACGTTACTTTATAAGATCTGGTTTGTAGAGTGCAGACAAACCTGTACTTGTCCATGTCATAAAGTTGATAAAACTTAAAAGCCGATAATTGGGGTTACGTTCTTGTATAACATAAAGAGTAAAATATAGTAGAATGCAGCTTGAAGAGACAATAAGGTATCTTGCTCCCTGAAAAAACATGAAAATTGGTTCCAACTGTGTGCATGGATATTTGTGGCAGGCAATATAACTGGTGGTATTACGAGGTGGGTTATTCAAATCATGAGTTCTTGATTGGTTTGTAATGTAGTTTGCTGCTGGCCTTCTTGGGTAAGGGTGCTAAAGCAAGCTTAAAAGCTTGATTCAATTTGTGGTCAACTGAACTCCCATTAGACTCAACTCAGTTTGTATTCTAGCTCCAAGTCAAAGTTTGTGTTCTAGCTCAATAGCATTTGTGTTTGGCTCAAAGATTGAGAAAAGTTTACACTTACATTATGTATATTATTTTTTTTCAAGCATTTACATGCATATATTGCACTCTTATGTGTAGATGATGGAGAGGGAATATTGATGGGAAACACTCCAATGGATAAATTTGGCTATCAACCTTCCTCTCTTGCGAATTACATATATAAACTTACAAAATAAAGAAAAATGATAGAGAAATAAACCTTTTTCCTCTTCAATAAAATTTCAAAAAAAAATTATAGTCATGGCTGCCAATGATTCACCAAATACTTATATAAGTCATACCGGCACAAATTATAAATAGAAGAGTCTAATCTAAGAATAAATCACAACTAGCCAATCAAAATAATAGAAAATAAGCAAAATAAATCTTAAATGAGTAAGAACCCACAAAATTAAGACTCTAATCAAAGAAAAAGAAATCCTACATAAGGAATTCTGACATAAAATCTGAACTCAAATAAAAAACAAAATCCTAATTTATCTTGGAATCGTGCAATCGATCGTTTGTAATGCTAACCGATTGTTCATATCACTGGATGAACAAATGAACAATCCGATTAATCGCGCTTGGATCCTAATCGATCATTCGAGGTACTGAATTGTTCTATGAAAACTCATTGGAAAATGATCAATCATACCTAGTAACCGATCATTGGTTGTACTCTTGTGAAATCCACTTTTCTATCCCAGTTTTTTATATACTTCAAAGCAACTGACTTGCATCAATAGATTTCATGTTTTAACTCCTTCCATCATATATACTCCCTCTGACCAAGATTAATAGCACTATTTGTCAAAAAAATGTGCCATATTAATAACTCCATCAACTTAAGTGGTTGGGTACTTAAAAAAAAGTGTCATAAGCTTATTTTATATTCTTTCATAAGTGGGTTTCACCATTTAATAAAAACCACTATTTTTTTAGATATAGGTATTAATATTAGACTAAGGGAGTATCATTTTTCACTTTTTTTAGGTAGGATTACCTCAGTCTTTTTGTTGTAAAAAATAGATAATGTCTCATGAAAATCATAACTATTTTTTAACTTTCGTAGATTCCAATTAATTAGAACATATATATTATCCCTCCATCCCATATTAATAGTCCAGATTAAAAGATCATAATAAACAAAATCTATTTTATTTGATGTTCTAGTTTGTACTATTAATATAGGAATGAAATCCCCCCCTCTCTCTCTATTTTGAGTAAATGCACTCTAAATTACCAGGTTTTATCGAGCAATATAGTTTTCTCAGTGCCCATGACTGAGACATATATAACCTTCTTGGAGTGGACGCAAAGGACATTGTCTCGCTGGAGAAATATTTACAGGACTACTTCACTAACATATTGAAGAAACTAAAAGACCTCAAGGCTCAGTCCAAGCAGATCGATATCTTCTTTTAATATTTCACTGTACAAAAGTTATGCAGATCATGTAAAGGTTTTTATCTTTCTTTTGATGGCATTTTATGGGCAAAGAAGATAAATGTGAAGGTGTTTCCTACATTTTTTTCAGGTAGATTCTTTTATGCAGTACATTATTAAATGAGATTTTTTGTTCTTTTTCCTTACAACCCAGTAAAGATATTGTAAATATTGCGTGTGTGGGTGCACTTTCTTAATCAGATTAGTTCAAATAAAAAGCTCTTTTCTAGTCGCTCGGCAAAAATGGAAACGTTGATTGCTAACAACGTGCAAAGAAAGAATGTAAATCATGGAAACCACATTATATTTTTTCTTATTTCATATGTTAAGAAGATGGAATCGTTGTACTCTATCACAATTGCTTCTTGTTTATGCTAATAATTTTCGCGCAGATTAGACACTCTACGCTTAGCACTGATGGCCATCAGTCATCTTCCCCCCCTCAAGTTTTTGACAATTTTCATTGGCTAGGTGAATTTTTCATGGATGCTCATCTTTTATCAAGTTTTTACACAGCTTGTGGGTTTATTTTTCTGCAAACTTAAGTCTTATATATTTCCAAACATCTCTTGTGGGCGGAGAAACGTGGCCAGTTCTTTTCATTGCAAAATTGTAGTCAGCATCTAAAAAATAGGGAATAGAAAAATAAAATGAAGCAGGTAATTGGACAGAAGACAGAAAATTGATCTATAATTAGAACTATATTGTAATTTTGTGTATGCTGTACAATGATGCTTTTGTACAAAGTTGCATGTGGGCTTTGAAAGTGTTTTACAAATGTGAAACCTTTCAAAATTGGACTAGAGTGCGTTGGCTGCTCTAGTAGGCAAAGATATTGAGCATGGTGACTCTAGTTTGAAGACGAAATAGGCATTCCTGTCCGCTTTCAAGACTCCCAATGCAAGCCTCCAAATCCTTCAACTTCAATTGTACATCTTCAATCTTCTGAGCTTGGTAACCAGGCAGGCAAGAAAAGAGTGCACGATCAACTCTTTCGACCTCATTAATCTCATTGTCTCCCAGACATGCAACCTTGCCTTTCTGCATGACCATTGCAACCAACGACCATCTGCTGGCCTTTGGCTTTTGCTTCAGTGGAGAAATCCATGACAAGAACGACCTGATAATGATAATGCTGACTGATCTCACTTCTCTTAGCACCTTTTCTAACATCTGCAGATGGTGGTTTTCTTCCAAGAGAGGAGAGTCTACCTCCTTGATCTCTATCTGCTTCAAAGCTGCATGACACTTCTTGATGTCCCTCCTCACCTTCTTTCTAAAGCAAATGTAGGCTTGGATCTTTCTGTCCACACCATGGTCTCCTTTTCTTGTACGAAGTGTTGATTGAAGGTCCCAAACATTCTCCTTCATGTGCAGCAACAATTCCCTTGCCATTCCACACATGTCCACCAATCTGACCGAAGCATCCAAGCTCTCTTCCACAAATTTCTTTTTCTGACTGTGTAAAAGAGCTTGTTGAGGCTGTGGCAAGCTTAGCACATCATGGAGGCAATCGTACGCCTTACTGAGACCAGATAGGCGAGCACAAATTACGTCTGCTGTTGAACTTGAAGGTGTTTCCCACTGCTTTAGATTCTCAACCACATCAAGCACTGAGGTAAAGAGGGGGTGCGATCTGGTGGGCAAGCTGATAGATCTTGCATGAAAATGACCTTCAGGCCTTGCAGAAGAGGTAGTCTCCATCTTTGTCTATACTTGAAGGAAGTTGTGGAAGGAAATGGTGGCTCATTCAGGCTGGGATTCTTATCTTATATATGTGTACATATGAAAACTGTTGGGGAGACATTTAGAATCCCATCCTTGTAATGCCGAGTAATCAGCACGTTGCTTAGTAGATCTGGTATTCAGTTTTGGAGACAAGCCTGAATATATTTATGCAATGAAGTTGATTAAAGTCTATAATTGGAGTTATGTTCTTGTTCCAACGAGGATAAAATATAGTAGAAGGCAGGTTATGTGGCAGGAGAAACAAATTTTGGTTACTTTGTAAATTACTGGTATTAACAGGTGGGTCATTCAAATCATGGGTTCTTGATTGATTTGTAAAGTAGTTTGTTGCTGGCCTGTTCTGGGAACATGCAGACACACCACTCGTGGGACTGCATTGTTAATGTTCATCTTTATCTCGAATCAGCAATATCGAAGATTAGGTTACCTAACGGCCTTGAGGCGAGAGCTGATTGCCTGGTTGTTACTCTGGTAAAACGGTGAACATAAACTGCGTTTCTTACTTTGAGACGGAGTTGAGCTGAGCCGTTTTTATCCTTTC
The DNA here is from genome assembly GCA_035235625.1 of Saururus chinensis. Classification (NCBI taxonomy): domain Eukaryota; kingdom Viridiplantae; phylum Streptophyta; class Magnoliopsida; order Piperales; family Saururaceae; genus Saururus; species Saururus chinensis. The sequence goes on from CP141150.1 coordinate 12,180,538, forward strand.
ATCACAACGGTTTAAATTTTAAAGGCAGGAACATGGCTTTTAAAGACGCTATGACCAGAGTGATTACTCTGGTGGTACACCGTAAAATCAGAACTCGTACTGAGGCTTGTCTTACATGTATGGTGACGTGAAAGCTGATGGGGAGACATTTAGAATCCCATTTTTGTAGTGTTGTGCATTGAGCACGTTAGTTTATAAGATCTGGTTTGTAGACTGCAGACAAACCTGTACTTGTCCATGTCATAAAGTTGATATAAAACTTAAAAGCCGATAATTGGGGTTACGTTCTTGTATAACATAAGAGTAAAATATAGTAGAATGCAGCTTGAAGAGACAATAAGGTATCTTGCTCCCTAAAAAAATGAAAATTGGTTCCAACTGTGTGGCATGGATATTTGTGGCAGGCAATATAACTGGTGGTATTACGAGGTGGGTTATTTAAATCATGAATTCTTGATTGGTTTGTAATGTAGTTTGCTGCTGGCCTTCTTGGGTAAGGGTGCTAAAGTAAGCTTAAAAGCTTGACCCAATTTGTGGTCAACTCAACTCCCATTAGACTCGATCGACTCAGTTTGTGTTCGAGCTCCAAGTCAAAGTTTGTGTTCTAGCTCAATCGCATTTGTGTAATTGGACATATGAAAAGAAAGTTGATAAGAAGTATATTGTAGTTTGTGTATGCTAAACAATGTAGAATGCTCTTGTACAAAATTGTATATGGGTTTGAAACTATTTTACAAATGTGAAACCTTTCAAAATTGGAGGTGTAGAGTGTAGCTGCCTGCTCTAGTAGGCAAAGATATTAAGCAGAGAGACTCTAGTTTGGACAAGGTGACGAAATAGGCATTCCTGTCCCCTCTCAAGACTCTCAATGCAAGCCTCCAAATCCCTCAACTTCATTTGTGCATCTACAATCTTCTTAGCTTGGTAACCAGGTAGGCAAGAAAAGAGAGCACGATCAACTCTTTCTACCTCATTCATCTCGTTCTCTTTCTCACATGCAATCTTGTCTTTGTGCACCACCATTGTAACCAACGACCATCTGCTGGCCTGTAGCTTCTGCTTCGTCGGCGAAATCCAAGACAACAACGACTTGAGGATGTTAATAGTGATTGATCTGACTTCTCTTAGCACCTTCACTAGCATATGCACATGGTGATCCGCATCCAAGATAGGAGAGTCTACATCCTTGATCTCTATCTGCTTCAAAGCCGCATGATACTTCTTGATGTCCCTCCGGACCTTCTTTCTGGAGCAAATGTGGGCCTGGATCTTCCTGTCCAATCCATGCTCTCCTCCTTTTCTTGTGCGAAGTAATGATTGAAGGTCCCAAGCATTCTCTTTCATGTGCAGCAACAGTTCCCTCGCCATTCCACACATGTCCACCAATCTGACTGACGCATCTAAGCTCTCTTCCACAAATTTCTTTTGCCGGCTGTGGGCAAGGGACTGTTGTCGTTGTGGCAAGTGTAAGACCTCATGGAGGCAAACATATACCTTACCGAGGCCAGACATACGAGCACAAACTGTATGCGCCGTCGGACTTGATGCTGTTTCCCACTGCTTTATCTTCTCAACCTCATCAAGAACTGAGCTGAAGAGGGGGTGGGATCTGGTGGGCAAGCTGATACATCTTGCATGGAATTGGCTTTTAGGCATTTGAGTGGAATTCTCCATGTTTTTGCGTTTGCTGACAGAGAAACTTGAGAAGGAAATGATGGCTCATTAAGGCCCTCTTGTCTCAATTTATATATATCTGCTCCTGTACAAAGTAATAATCAATGTGCAACATTTGATATAGCAGATCTCATCTCATAATGTATGTGTAACATGTGATCTTGGATATCTGGTAACCCAACTTCCGAACAGACTCTGCGGAATTCGCATAGAATATTGATGTAGAAAGTTTATAATTGGTGTTATTATTCTTCCATTATGAAGCATTATATACTGCACATATTGTTGTACATGGACAGCTCAATCTTCTTGTCCCCATTTTCCTCTTTATTTCCTAGTAGATAGCTAGCAGCTGAAGAGACACAAGGAATCCATCCATAAATGAATACTCAACCGTGTGGCTTGGGAAATTAATTACTTCATTGTCAGTATGATCATGTGGGTCATTCAGATAAACGAGTTGTTGATCAATGTATATGTTGCTACGTACTTAATTGGTGGCCTGCTGGGCAGACATGGAGTAACAAGCCAGCCGTGTGCTTGCATCATTAGCAGTGGTTGCCCTGCCGCTCTCTCATCCTATCGATATGGCCAAGTTTAGAAAGCTTTTCAAATGGGTTAATGAGATCTCAACTAACATCTTATTGTAATCTCAATTAACATATTGATCTGCTGCTTCTGGCAGGGAAGCAAACAAAGACACCCCTCTATTGTGTCTCCTTTGTTGATACGGAGTACATCTCAGCAGTATAAAAATTAATGGAAACAAATCATTGATCTGGAAGTAGTAGAGCTAGCAAATTGACGTACAAATGGTACTTTCTGATGAGGGGACAAACGAAGACAAACGCCATCACAATTGGTTAACAGTTCTTGAAGGTTAGGCTGCACCATAGTCCATGATGAAAGCTGATTCCCACACCTGACGATTGTATGCTATTGGTGACCTCGTGTCCGGGAAGTCGCCAGGGTTGCAGTTGACCATACATCAAATCTATTCACCAAATTTATACACCCGTGAGATTTGGTGTAGCATTATCATTATCCAGTGCATAATAGTTGGTCCAGCGCATTTGAATCCGTGAAATCCAGGCTATTTCAACTTATTCATGTAGCAAATTGGGCAGGTCCCACTGCTCAGACCGGGCCTGAAATATGTGGCCCTGATCATGCCACATGGCAGGATGGACTCTTGGGCGGGTTTTTTGGAGACCCAGCTAATACGGATGGGAGATTAGGGAGATCAAAGTTTCCTAATATTAGTACATATAGAACTATGCCTTGGAGATTATATCCTTGAGACCATTTAAGTCATGAACTAACTATGCAAAACAATGCTTTTATGAACGATAAACCCGTGTAAATTTATAAAACTATGCTTCCGCATAAATATAAAACTAATTAGTTCACATAAAAACTATGCTTTTATGAATGCTCATCATACTTTTGCTAATTAGTTCATATAAAACTATGCTTTGAATGACCTAACTAGGTAAATTTAATTTACCAGTTTGCAGCATCAATCCTTTCGCATTACTTTTCTTTGAAACCACACCATATAGATCACTAGAAAGAAGCATCCCTCTGAGCACACCATATAGTTTGCTGGCTTTCAGTTCGTAAAAGAAGCATCCCTCTCATCACACCAAATTAATAATTGCTCGAGTGATGATGAACAACAAAGAAAGCATTTTAATCTCTTGTAAAGGAAGTTTTAGACATTTTGGGATTAGGCTCTGGCATAGGGGATTTTATTTTATTTTTGAAATTGAATAATTATTAATACGGGGAAACATTTTAGTTGTTTGGAAGGGAAGATAATAGAATACTTTTAACCTTCGTAGTATTTTAGAAGAAAAAAAATATAAACTGTATAAGAGGGGAAAAAGTGATTGATAGCTAAGCAAATGCGATAATTATTTAATAACAACTTATTTTTTTTCAAATGTGACACTTATTTTAAGATGAAGGGAGTATATATTGAACTCAAAATAAAAAAAGACATTTGAATATAGACCGTAGCTATTCAAACCTCATTTTTTTTCCAGTGTCTCCCATATCTTTTTTACCCCCACTTCCCTTATTAAAATCTCTCACTTTTCTCCCATATTTAAAAATAATAAAGATATTTATCCTACTTCTCCCCACTTCCCCTTTCTTCTCCGGTGGTTGTCAATGCCGACGTCGACGCCAACGCAGGCTGGAATCAACACCATTGGCGGCCAAACGGGCCGTGGCAGGATCTGTCCATGCGCGGCATTTTCATATGTAGATTGGAATTCATAGGATCTAAAGTTGGAACTGGTTAGTTAGATTAGAGTAAAATGTTTCTTATCAATTGGATCGAAAGATGAGAAGGAAAAGCAAGCAATTCTCTACTCGATCAATGTCTCTGTGGAGGCTCTTCACCACTCATACAGTGCCAAAACTGATCATTTGTTCTACTTTGCCAAAGAGCTGGGACTATATTTTGTCAGCAAAAATTCATAAAATGTCTAAAGAAAGAAGCTAATTGTTCTAGAAAGAAATGCTTATCATTGTGTATATCCTTTACATCTAGTTCGTGTACAGAGTCTGGGTTTGGATTTTCCAACCCAATAATAACATCTGAATACTATCAAAACCTGATACTGACAAGAGTTTCTCTCTTCTAATGAGTCAATATGTTTAGAAGAGAAACTCTAGTGTGGATAAGTTGTCGAGATAGGAACGCAAATCCACTTTCAAGTCTCTCAATGCAACTTTCCAGATCTTTCAGCTTCATCTGTGCATCTTGAGTGTTGTTGAACAAGCGGCCGGATAGGGAAGAGAGGGCCTGATCCACATTCTCCACCTCAGTAAGCTCTTGCTCGCCTTCACTTGCAACTACTCCCTGATGCATCATTCTTGAAAGCAATGACCACTTACTTGCCTTGGGCTTCTGCTTTGCAGCTGAAATCCAAGACAAAAAGGACTGGAAAATGGAGATGGTGATCAGTCTAGCTTCTCTCAATCCCCTCACCAACATTTGTATATGTTGGTTCTCATCCAATGTTGGAGAAGCTCCAAACTTAGACTCCATCAACTTCATAGCAACAATGCACTTCTGGATTTCTTTCCTCAACTTCTTTCTTGAGCAAGTATAGGCACTGATCTTGCACCTTAAGCCTGATTCACCCCCTCTTAGGGTGCGAAGGGACGATTGAAGGTCCCTTACATTCTCCTTCATGTGTAGCAGCACATCCCTTGTCGTTCCACACATGTCAACCAACCTCACTGAAGCATCCTGCATCTGATCTAGCCATTTCTTCTGCTGGTGTTGGAGGAGGGACTGCTGGATCTGTGGCAAGTGCAGTAACTCTTGGACGCAGTCATACACTCTGCCTAGTCCATAGAGACTAGAGCAACACACCTCTGGAGTTGGGTTTGAACATGATGCTTCCCAACGCCTTAGCTGCTCAATCTCTTCTTGCAATGAGACTGAGAGCGGATGGTATCCGGTGGGCAAGCTAATAGATCGAGCATGGAAATGGTTTTCTGGCCTGGAAGAAGGAACCGCCATCTCTATCTGTTACAGGAGAAAGTTGGGAAAGAAGCAGGTTGTCATGTTAGGCAGTCTGGCCTGCTTATATAACAAAACATGAAATGGCAGAAGGGAGACTAGTAGAATCTTTACCACCTCAGTGCATGTGATAATTGATCTGTATTTCCATAAACCTACTGTCAAATGTGTGTAGCGTATAAAAATAAGACTTGCTAGCGAAATCTCTCTTATTTGATCTGGCATTAGATTAGTTAAGTTGTTGCTCGTGCTCTTTTTCTGCCTCAGAGAGTATCCGTACTGCCCATAAATGGTTGCTGTGCTGCTGGCTTTTTGGGAAGACTTTAAGGCAACCCCACTCGTGGGTTGAGCGAGCACTTTGTTATCGTTAATGTAGAAGGCAGAAGGCATCTTGGTAAGGACAACTAAAATTAGATTTTTTTAATACCATGTCCATGTGTTTATTCACATCCTAGATGCTTCCTTCATCTCGCCTGGCACACTTGAAACAAACCCTCCCGTGCAATTGAATTAATCTTTTCTCTATTGAGCTAAGCTTAATTATTATGCCGGAGCCACACATTAGCCTGTTGATGGTGCTTCTGCTGAGGGAGCAACGAATGACAGTGCAGATGTTTGGCCGGTGCGGACAGTATATGAAGATAATTTAATTTGCAAGCGTGCATTGCATGCAATTAATATGGGTGCTTGTAGACAGCCATTCATATGTGTCAGTCCATTTTTGAAGAGTGTTTTTCAATAGTTGATGCATTTACTTATATCAGGGTGATTATCAAAGCTATAATTAGAATAGGTTTTATTGTTTGTCACCCTAAAATCATTTAATTATGCCATTAATGTACGTGTGGTAAATTAAAAATGTGTATGCCAGCTTCAAGATTCTTGCCACCCAAAAATTATTATACTCTCTCCATCCAATATTAATAGCTATGTTTGGAAAAAAATATATTATAATAGCTTATGATACTCTTTTTTAATTACTAAACTACTTAAATTGAATAAAATAAAACTACTAATATTGAACAAACTTTTTGACAAAATTAATGGAGCTATTATTGTATGAAGGAGAGAGTACTTAATAACAGACACTATGAAGTCATGGAAGGCCGTATCAATATAGATGATAATATCGATAATTATAAATATGGGTACGTGGCAATGATATGCTTGGTATGCGTAAAAATGGGCATGAACCTTTTAATGCATATGAAAAAATATTGTAAATAATAATATATCATTATAATACTTCTTTTAGAGCATATTAAAACATAAAAATATATGATTAAATATAGAGCCACAATCAATAAGTAATAACACCATAAAAAATATAAATCAGTTCAAAGCACAATATGCATAATTATATAACTTAATTTGCAACGAACAAATAGTTATCAATTAAATAATAAAATATTAGATTATCATTGTTTTATCACTTAAAAATATTATAATATCAATGCATTAACTACAAACATTACAACACTTAAAAGGTAAAATCTATAGACCATAGTGCCTTTATCCAAACCTGCAAAAGTAAAATGTACTTGGTAAGAAAAATATGTAGAACATAATATTCTTATCAATTAATTTTGAATAGGCAAATAAATATAGAAACTGCTCATTGAAAACTTGGACATCAAGATCTTTTTAAAAGATAACTTCTCCAAAAAATATAGAAAAATAAATTAATTTTGAATATGAAAATATTATATAGTTCACTTTTCTTTTCGTTAAACACCTAAATTTACATGACAAAAGGAACATACAATATTTTTGTAGTGCAATAAGACTTAAGAGGTATGTTTCTACAATGAGTAGGATTTATAAACATTTCTGCCCAAAAAAGAATCCAAGCAAATAACATTAAAAAATAATTCATTCAAATACAACCTATACACCGTAATTCATTTAAAGACAACCTATACAATTCATTCAAAGATAAACGAATCCAAGCAAACAACATTTAAAAAGAGCTTATACACTTTTAAAAAAATTAAGCATTGCAAATTAAGAGTACCCCTCATATTCAATATTTAAATATGGCATTTAAGCATGGCAGCCAAAATCAGTAAACAAATGGTATGTTTCACTGACAAAGCAAGGTATCATCGTCTTGAGTAGATAAAGAAATCATCATGTTGACTAGATTAAGAAATTAAAAGAACCATGACGACATTTGACCACATAAACAAATAAAAACCTCACCCCTTCTATCTTAGCTTTGCAATGCCAAAAATCTTAGTGGAGCAGCAGATTGAGTTCGAGAACGTTCAGACTCCTGACAAGAAGTTTTCTTTCTTTTAACTTCGCAATGCCACAAGCTCGAGTGGAGACTATCAAGATGGAGAACGGCTGGACAAGGCAAAGGCTGAGAAATGCAGACCAAAAACAAAGGCAGAGAGATGCGAACAGAAGATGAAGGCAGATAAAGTAGAGTTTTGAAGTCTTCATAGTCCACAAAGAAGATCAGAAAATAGAAGAAAAATCCTCTCTTTTGTATGGCTGATCGGTGAAGGAAATCACCTTGGAAGGGGAACGTTGGTAGCACACTTTGATTGGATAATTGTTGGGAACAGACCATATTACTTTGGTCTCAAGAAGGTTGTGGAACAAATGTTGAAAACCCAATAACCTATGAAGATCATATCCTTAGCATCGAGGATTTTCCTCTTCAAATTCTCATGTGAAGAAGACTATAAGGGTATTGGGAACATATGCGATTTGATGAGGACCCTTGCTAATATTGCTCCACTTATGCTAGCGATTTTGACAAGAGAAAATGATATTATCAAGAAGCTAGGTGTTGGAGAGCTTAGTTTCAAATCTCCTCATATCATGTTTGGTAAAATGAACTAAGCCTTGTCTTAATCTTTGTAAGCTTAATGTGGATGGTGTTTCAAAAGGAAATCCAAGTCGTTATAGAGGAGGTCATTCTGGAGGAGGTGGAATTATTAGAGATAGTCATGGAAATACTCATTTCCTTTATCATCATTATTATGGCTATAATAGTAATATGAGAGCTGAAGCTTTGGCTTTGATTGAAGGTTTGAGATATGTCATATAATTTAATTACTTCCCATTGATTATTGAATCAGATTCTTCTATTTTGGTTGATATGATTCTTGACAAAGCTTTTGTCATGTGGTCTTTGTTACATATTATTGAGGAATTTAAGTCTATTTTATCTCAACACACAACAGCTACTCATCATATTTATAAAGAAGCTGTTAATTATCTAGCTAGCTTTGTGTCAATTCATCATACTTTTATGCTTATGTTCTACATTCTAGAAGATATCAAAAGTATGAAGGGATGCATAGCCACTGTTGATTAAGCTAGCATTTGGAATATTCGATGGAGGTCTTAAGAATTTTTTTATTTATGTTTATGTTAGGGTTAAGGTTTTATGTCTCCTCACTGTGCTTCTTTTTATTATTTAATGTATATGCAGGGGCTTGCCTAACCCACCACCTTGGTGGTTTTATTAAAAAATTGGCCGGGGGGGGGGGTGGGTCTTCTGATTATGAAGTGATGGACTACCTACATAAAACCAATCCGTGTCAAAATATGCACTATTATGTTGTTTCTTTGGCTTTTCCAATCTCTTTTTCATTTTTTAGGTATATTGACTTTTCTAATTAAAATTGTTTTTTAAAAGTGCAATCATCCATGCATATAGAGAAAAACAGTAATTGAATAGAAAAGAAGAAAGTTGATGTATAAGAAGTATATTGTATTTTGTGTATGCTAAACAACAATGCTCTTGTACAAAATTGCATATGGGTTTTGAAGCTATTTTTCAAATGTGAAACCTTTCAAAATTGGAGGTGTAGAGAGTGTAGCTGCATGCTCTAGTAGGCAAAGATATTAAGCAGAGAGACTCTAGTTTGGACAAGGTGATGAAATAGGCATTCTTGTCCCCTCTCAAGACTCTCAGTGCAAGCCTCCAAATTCCTCAACTTCATTTGTGCATCTACAATCTTCTTAGCTTGGTAACCAGGTAGGCAAGAAAAGAGAGCACGATCAACTCTTTCTACCTCATTCATCTCGTTCTCTTTCTCACATGCAATCTTGTCTTTGTGCACCACCATTGTAACCAACGACCATCTGCTGGCCTGTAGCTTCTGCTTCATCGTCGAAATCCAAGACAACAACAACTTGAGGATGTTTGCCTAGTTGGGAAACATCATCAACATCGGTCGCTCTGTCCAGAAAAGTGTCTTCTTCTCCGGTACGACTTCATCCTGTGGTGGTTTTATCTCCAGTAAGGCTTCCTACTTGGGTTGGTTCATCTTTCAAGCTGCTTTTATTTGCCTAGTTGTTTCTTTCTTCACAACTTTTCTCTAGCACGTCTTAATGTCCAGCTCCGTATATTCCTTCGAGGAAGAAGATTGATTCATATTATTTGTGATGATGAGAAATGTGTTACCAGATGAAAAATAATATTTTGGGTTGGTTATATATTGGTCATTACGTAGTTTCTACTAGTAAGATTTCTGGGTAACTAGAAAACTGAAAACGGGAAATTGGAAAATTGGAAGACTGGATAACTGAAAAAGTAGAAAACTGGATTCCTGATATGATAAAATAAGAGCATGGAAAGGGAGACACAAAGTTTGTTGTATGTTTGGGACATACATTGGGAAAGAGACAAGTCCTTTCAGCAAAGAAGAAAAAGACAAGAACTCATTGAAATATGATACATGTTTAGAGAAAAATGTATTTTGTGGACATGAAAGGTTTACAAGGACAATTTTTTGTTTATATTACATTTTTGCATGTGGTTTTCATGTTTTTGTTCAGGTTTCCATTAGACTTTTCTACTTTCCAATTTGCGAGTTTCCCCGGTTGCAGTTTTCCAGTTCCCAACTTTAAGTTTTTCAGTTGCCAGTTTTCCAGTTCCGATGTATACTAGGTCTAGGTTGCATCACATTATGTTAGTATGATTTTATCTAAATTGCTTATTTGTGTGATAGAAAATGAAAAAAAACAAGACTTGAATTTGTTATATTAGTATTTTTAATACAACATAAAATAACACATGGCAGGGTTTATGCTTGCTTCTTTGTCTCTGGAAGGGTGTTGTCATCCTCTGAAAAAAAAGAGTTCAACAGCTGCATTCGTAAAGCCTTCAATTAAATGTTATGAAAAGAAAATATTTAATGAATGACTAAATTCATACCGTAACCTTGCCCATAACTGGTAAGCAAGTAACTTCCTTAGCCGGCTGGGGCACGTCCTCACCAGTGAAGTCAAAAGCATACCGATGTGATAAATACCACATGTATAAGCATACAAGAACCCCACAGTCATCACAGTTAACCTGTTTGGGGTGACCTACAACCTCCAATGCATCCATGCAGTCACGCACAAGCAATCTCTGTAAACACATTACAATTAACTTTCAGCTTGAAAGGGTTCAATTGACAGTTATCCACTATCCACTTCATGAATATACAATTTATAGTTATACATTTCACAGTTCATAGTTTAGTGTATTAAAAAAATGGCAAGACTTACCAGGAAATGCACTGAGTCGAATGTTTGGTCCCTCACCCATCGAGGCCTATTGTTGCACATGAGTGTTACATAAGCATCAATGTGCTATATAAAAACAAAACAAATAGATTAATACATATTCCTCCCTTAGCTCTTACAAACATAGATTAAAGTGAAATAAATCAATACACATACTTCATCTCCTAGCCAACTCTGAGGGCTTGTAATACCCTTCAATAATGTTGGGGTTATAAGAGTGCCCCTAAGGTCTGCATATCTACTTATTACAAATACCAACCCTCAAATCAAATACAATGGCAAGTAGATAGTATTAAAATTAAAAGTTCCTCATTTGGAATAGTAACAAATGAATTCACTTCTTCGCACCCTTCTCTAGAAACTTGTTTAACTTATCTTCATCTATTGCCCCAAATGAAACCGGGTTAGTAAAATCCAGTCAGGCAACCTCACTTAGCATGAACAATTTATTGATCTTCACCTTCTTCATGGAAGAGGTACAACATTTAGGGATTCAGGGAGAATATCCATATCCTTCTCAGTAGCCTTTCTTTTTTTACAATTTTTCTATGGGTTTGTGTAGGAGTTTTTTTGATATTTACTCTTAGCCCTCACCCTTCCCGCTGGTGTAATTTCCAATTTACGCTTACTCAAAGGCTTATTATCTTCTTCTTCATCTTTCATAAGAAGATATGAAAAATATTATTTCTTATTATATGCAAGTATATTCAATAAACAAAAAATATATGTACATCAACGACAACAATAACCTTCTCACCATCTTCCTCCTTCTCCTCCTCCTTTTCCTTCTCAGCATCCTCCTCCCCCTCCTCCTCCTCCTCATCCTCTACTTCATCATCCTCCTCTTCCCCATCATCTCCCTTAATATTATTCTCTTCCATTTCTACATTCACCGCCTTGTCCTCCTCTCCATCAACCATCTCTTTAGCCACATTCTACATAAACACAACTCACAAATTTATTAGAATAGTTTTATAGTTTTCCAGTTTTAGAATTTTTCAGCTTTATAGTTTTACAACTTTACAATGTACTTACTTCATCAACAATAGGCAAATCGAAATCCATTTCATCAATAACAGGCACATACAAAAACATCATTCCATCTCATTTTATTTCAAATATAAAATTCGGTATATTTGCAATGAAAAATTATCTACCTTTTCCTTAGAAGCCTTGTTCATAATTTCTGACTTTAATATATCCACTTGAGTTTCAATCCTTCTTAAGGATGGCAGTATATCATGTAGAGTAGCATGCAAACCCCCATCCTCCACCCTATGTTTCTTCTTTTCTATCCTCCTTCTAATTTGAAGTCTCAACCTGTGGTTGTCCACCACAAGGAGTTTCCCCAGCCACTCTGCATTTAACTACAAAATTGTCATCTACTTCTTACTTTAAGGAATGAGCCACCTCTTCCGAACTCCATCCCTTCGTGGAGTCATCATCGGATGTAGACTTCTCATCAACATCCTCAATATCAGTAGATGTTTGAAGATTGACAAATGATGTAAATGTTACTCTCTCATTCCGCAAGAAGGACTTCAAACTTGCAGCTTCATTAATAAGTGCCTTAGACCATTTGTCCTTTGTATCCACATTTATGGCCTTTACAACATTTACCTACATATCAATACATATCGCAAGGTAAATGTACATTGTGTGTTCATATCATAGTTAATTATAAACAAATAAAAAGTTAGTATATATCTTCCCACTAAAAACTACTTCTTCAATATAATCGAATTTAGGCTTCTTATATGATGCCCAGCTACAAATAAGAGGAAAAGTGTTCGTCATTTTGCTTACACAGCAACCGCTCAGCAACTGAATCCTCTCCATTACCCACACCTGAAACAAAACTCTACATAAGTTAATTACTAAAATATTCTAACAAATTCAATAAATAAGTAAAACCTACTGTTACTACATGCACAAAACCATAAATATTTTAATTGACATTGCCCATAGACCTTGCAGCTTGCTCTAAACCCCGCAATGTGTCTTAGTAACAGAGGCTTCCCCAAGGATACTCATGAAAAGCATCTAGGTCATCCACATGCTGCAATTATCTCTATCGACCTTATTGGTCCATCCTCTACCCACTAATAAACTTTCCAACACAAGAACTACCACAAACTTGATTGCATCCTAGTCATTTTTACATACTTTAATATTTTGGAGCAACTCTTCATTCCTTATTAATAACTTGGACCTCCCAAATATTCGCAGTAGGAGGCTGTCTTTCTTCAAGAATTTGGGCACTGATGGGAGAGGAGGGGTAGAGTCAGCAAATCTCAGGCCAGTAACCATGCAGAATCCTTCGGTGAAAGCTTGATGCCTAGCCTCTCATTTACTTAAAATAAGTAATCCCCCTTATGCATCTTTAGGAGATGGTGGAAGGCCTGGGCAAGGAACATGTTTCGCATAACCTCACATTTCAAAAATTTACCTAAATATGTTCTCTTAAACAACTTCTTCTGCACTTTGTGCATGTCAAAGTACTCTTTTAATTTTCCAATGTAATAATAACTTGACTTGCACTCGGGGTAGTTTCCACTTTTTGATTATTTTTCCTGCAGCCTTTGGCATTTCTTATACAAAGACGTAAAATTAAAAATCAATCAAAAGGGAATATATATATATATATATATATATATATATATATATATATATATATATATATATATATATTGTATAATCAAGCTATTAATATATGAAAAAGAGAATTCCTAAAGAAATAAATTATTGCTCACTAATCAAAGCTCTTTATTATCCAGTTTTCCAGTTAAATAATTTTCCAGTTTTATAGTTTTCCAGTTGTAGTGGAATTCCTATTATATAGTTTTCCAATTTTATATTTTTCCAGTTATTCAGTAACATACTCTTCCACTTATTTTATGCCAAATAACTAGTAAATTTACTTTCAATTTCCAGTTTTTTAGTACTATAGTTTTCTAGTTTTATAGTTATTTAGTTCACAGTTTCATAGTAATATTTAACAGACAACTTCATCACAATGGTCAATTTGAGACTAATTCATGCTTAATCATCCAAAAAATATAAAAATTAATCATTATGTACTAATCACAATAAATAATTTGTAACTAATTAATGCTTTATTCTCAATAAAATTCACCTTTCGTTATAATGTGACAATCACAATTATATGGGATCTACAAGCAAAAACCAAAAAGACCAAAGGATAAAATTTGTTCAACATTTATGTATAGGGCTGCTTCTCGGGTCGGGTTAGGTTGGGTTTTGCAGAACCTGACCCGACCCGAGATAGGAACTGAGTTCATTGGACCCAACCCGACCCGAGATAAGAACCGAAAATTTTTGAACCCGACTCAACCCGAAATAAGACCCGAAAAACCCGAGAACCGAAATAGGAACCGAGATTGTATCTTAGGTCAGGTTGGTTCCAATATTTTAATCTAATTTGACCATATAATGAATTGATTTTATCTATAAAAAATTATAAAAATTCATATAACTAAGGTTAAATATGATTTTATAAGTTAATTAGGAACTTAGGTCGGTTCAGGTCAGTTCTTGGGTTTTTACATACTGGACCTGACCCGACCCGAGATTTACCCGAGTTTTTTTTTCTCAGACCCGACCCGACCCAACCCGGGTCAATTTCGGCCATCTGGATCGGTTCGGGTCCGGGTTTTGGAAGCAGCCCTAATCAGGTATGGGAAATGCAAACAAAATCTAATGACTATAATTAGAAAATATATATCAAATTTATAAAAAAACATACTTTCAAATGAGGGCGAGATGAGGCAATGCAGTTGAGAGTGAGGCCGAGATGAGGGTAGTGAGGGCAAGGGCAAGTTGGCCGACTGCAAGATAAGGGCAGTAAGGGTGAAATGATGGCTCCAAAAGGGAATGAGGCCAGAAGACTAAAAACGAGAGATGAACGAACGAGCAGATGGAGGTGGAAATGGCAAAAAGGATGCTCTCAGGGAGGTGAAGGTGGCGAGGGAGACAAAAAGATACTACCGTTCATCGAGGGTGACAACCGAGTGGGAGGAGACACGAAGAAATAGGAAGAGGCATTTGGGGAGGGTATTTCAGTTAAAAATACTCCCACATATCCATGTTCTCACGTCAGTAAGTCTACTTTGGTAAATAGAAGATACTTTCTCACACTTTAGTTATTTCAATAATGTAGGAGTCTACTTTGTTCAATTCCTCCTCTCTTTAATGTGTAGCAACAGTTCCCTCGCCATTCCAGACATGTCCACCAATAAGACTGACGCATCCAAGCTCTCTTCCACAAATTTCTTTTGCCCGCTGTGGGCAAGAGACTGTTGTGGTTGTGGCAAGTGTAAGACCTCATGGAGGCAACCATATACCTTACTGAGGCTAGACATACGAGCACAAATTATATGCGCCGTCGGACTTGAAGCTGTTTCCCACTGCTTTATCTTCTCAACCTCATCAAGAACTGAGCTGAAGAGGGGGTGGGATCTGGTGGGCAAGCTTATAAATCTTGCATGGAATTGGATTTTAGGCATTTGAGTAGAATTCTCCATGTTTTTGCGTTTGCTGACAGAGAAACTTGTGAGGTAAATGATGGCTCATTAAGGCCCTCTGTCTCAATTTATATATATATTCTCTTATACGAAGTAATAATCTATGTGTAACATGTGATATAGCAGATCTCATCTCATAATGTATGTGTAACATGTGATCTTGCAGATCTGGTAACCCAACTTCCGAACAAACTCTGCGGCATTCGAATAGAAAATTGATGGAGAAAGTTTAGAATTGGTGTTATTATTCTTCCATTATGAAGCATTATATACTGTACATATTGTTGTACATGGACAGCTGAATCTTCTTGTCTCCATTTTCCTCTTTATTTCCTTGTAGATAGCTAGCAGCTGAAGAGACACAAGGAATCCATCTATAAAAGAATACTCAACCGTCTGGCTTGGGAAATTAATTACTTCATTGTCAGTATGATCATGTGGGTCATTCAGATAAACGAGTTGTTGGTCAATGTATATGGTTCTACGTACTTATTGGTGGCCTCATGGGCAGACATAGCCAGTCGTGTCCTTGCATCATTAGCAGTGGTTGGCCTGCAGCTCTCTCATCCTATTGATATGGCCAAGTTTAGAGAGCTTTTCAAATGGGTTAATGAGATCTCAACTAACATCTTATTGTAATCTCAATTAACATATTGATCTGCTGCTTCTAGCAGGGAAGCAAACAAAGACACCCCTCTATTGTGTCTCCTTTGTTAATTCGGAGTACATCTCTGCAGTATAAAAATTAATGGAAACAAATCATTGATCTAGAAGTAGTGGCGACTAGAGCTAGCTAGCAAATTGACGTACAGATGCTACTTTTTGATGAGGGGACAAACGAAGACAAACGCCATCACAATTGGTTAACAGTTCTTGAGGGTTGGGCTGCACCATAGTCCATGATGAAAGCTGATTCCTACACCTGACGATTGTATGCTATTGGTGACCTCATGTGTCCCGGAAGTCGCCATTATTGGAGGGTTGCAGTTAACCGTACATCAAATCTATTCACCAAATTTATACACCCGTGAGATTTGTAGTAGCATTATCATTATCCAGTGCAAAATAGTTGGTCCTGCGCATTTGAATCCGTGAAATCCAGGCTATTTCAACTTTGAATATGTAGCAAATTGGGCGGGTCCCACTGCTCAGACCGGGCCTCAAATATGTGGCCCTGATCATGCCACATAGCAGGATGGACTAGGGCGGTTTTTTTGGAGACCCAGCTAATAGAGATGGGAGATTAGGGAGATCAAGTTTCCTAATATTAGTACATATAAAACTATGCTTTGGAGATTATATCCTTGAGATCATTTATGTCATGAACTACCTATGCAAAACAATGCTTTTATGAATGATACACCCGTGTAAATTATAAAACTATGCTTCCGCATAAATATAAAACTAATTAGTTCACATAAAAACTATGCTTTTATGATGCTCGTCATACTTTTGCTAATTAGTTCATATAAAACTATGCTTCTATGAATGACCTAGCTATGTAAATTTAATTTACCAGTTTGCAGCATCACTCCTTTCGCATTACTTTTCTTTGAAACCACACCATATAGATCACTAGAAGTTATGCTGGCTTTCTGTTCGTAAAAGAAGCATCCTTCTCATCACACAAATTAATAATTGCTCTAGTGATAATGAACAACACAGAAAGCATTTTAATCTCTTGTAAAGGAAGTTTTAGACATTTTGAGATTAGGCTCCGGCATAGGGGATTTTATTTTATTTTTGAAATTGAATAATTATTAATACGGGGAAACATTTTAGTTGTTTGGAAGGGAAGATAATAGAATACTTTTAACCTTCGTTGTATGCAAATCAGTTATGTTTATCTTGTACATAAGCTTAAGTGATGCTTGTTCTCCACTTTACATATTTTATACTCCCTCCGTCCGAAAATAATTATCCTATTTTGAAAAAAAAAATTAAGCTACATAATATCACTAGAAAGTTTCTCTCTCTCTCTCTCTATATATATATGTATGTATATATATACTGTATAAGAGAGGAAAAAGTGGTTGATAGCTAAGCAAACGGGATAATTATTTCAGGACAAATTATTTTTTCAAATGGGGCACTTATTTTAAGATGGAGGGAGTATATATTGAACTTGACGCAGAAAAAAAAAGACATTTGTGTATATATTAGAACAGGGGGGCTCTATTTACAACACCTAAACCATTTGTTTGTGGAATAAGCTTAAGGATTTATGTATCATTAAAAAGAAAAGAATGTCTAGCCAGACCTGAGCTGCAGCTCCTTGGCCATGATCTAATGGCCAGGGAGCTGCAACTCACGGAAGCTGCAGCTCTAGCTAGTATTTTCCAAAAAAATATATTTAATTGCTTTATTAGATCTTAGAATATTTATGATTTATCTTAGGAACCCCTTTGTTGTTGCAGGAAGCTATAAAGTTGTGTGTTCTTTAGCAATATACTCCTTCCCTTTGGCAATAAATGTCAGGATTAAATAAAAGTGAACCAAAATCAGTTTATTTTGGTTTTTTAATCCTGAGACATATTATGGGACGAAGGGCCTAACTAGGATTTTCTTATGTAGAGTGGAATTCATAGGATCTAAAGTTGGAACAGGTTATTTAGAAGAGTAAAATGTTTCTTTGGATCGGAAGATGAGAAGGACAAGCAAGCAATTCTCTACTCGATCAATGTCTCTGTGGAGGCTCTTCACCACTCATACAGTGCCAAAACTGATCATTTGTTCTACTTTGTCAAAGATCTGGGACTATATTTTGTCAGCAAAAATTCTTACAATGTCTAAAGAAAGAAGCTAATTGTGCTAGAAAGCAATGTTTATCATTGTGTGTATCCTTTACATCTAGTTCGTGTACAGAGTCTGGGTTTGGATTTTCAAACCCAATAATAACACCTGAATACTATCAAAGCCAGATACTGACAAGAGTTTATCTCTTCTAATGAGTGAATATATTTAGAAGTGAAACTCTAGCGTGGATAAGTTGTCGAGATAGGAACGCAAATCCACTTTCAAGTCTCTCAATGCAACTTTCCAGATCTTTCAGCTTCATCTGTGCATCTTGAGTGTTGTTGAACAAGCGGCCGGATAGGGAAGAGAGGGCCTGATCCACATTCTCCACCTCAGTAAGCTCTTGCTCGCCTTCACTTGCAACTACTCCCTGATGCATCATTCTTGAAAGCAATGACCACTTACTTGCCTTGGGCTTCTGCTTTGCAGCTGAAATCCAAGACAAAAAGGACTGGAAAATGGAGATGGTGATCAGTCTAGCTTCTCTCAATCCCCTCACCAACATTTGTATATGTTGGTTCTCATCCAAAGTTGGAGAAGCTCCAAACTTAGACTCCATCAACTTCATAGCAACAATGCACTTCTGGATTTCTTTCCTCAACTTCTTTCTTGAGCAAGTATAGGCACTGATCTTGCACCTTAAGCCTGATTCTCCCCCTCTTAGGGTGCGAAGGGACGCTTGAAGGTCCCTTACATTCTCCTTCATGTGTAGCAGCACATCCCTTGTCGTTCCACACATGTCAACTAATCTCACTGAAGCATCCTGCATTTCTTCTAGCCATTTCTTCTGCAGGTGGTGGAGGAGGGACTGCTGGGACTGTGGCAAGTTCAGTAACTCTTGGACGCAGTCATACACCCTTCCTAGTCCATAGAGACTAGTGCAACACATCTCTCGAGTTGGCTTTGAACACGATGCTTCCCAACGCCTTAACTGCTCAATCTCTTCTTGCAGTGAGGCTGAGAGTGGATGGTATCCCGTGGGCAAGCTGACAGATCGAGCATGGAAATGGTTTTCTGGCCTGGAAGAAGGAACCGCCATCTCTATTTGTTACAGGAGAAAATTGGGAAAGAGCAGGTTGTCATGTTTCAGCAGTCTGGCCTGCTTATATAACAAGGCATGAAATGACAGAAGGGAGACAAGTAGAATCTCCACCACCTCAGTGCATGTGATAATTGATCTGTATTTCCATAAACCTACTGCCAAATGTGTGTGACGTATAAAAATAAGACTTGCTACCGAAATCTCTCTTATTTGATCTGGCATTAGATTAGTTAAGTTGTTGCTCGTGCTCCTTGTCTGCCTCAGAGAGCCTATCCGTACTGCACATAAATTGTCGCTGTGCTGCTGGCTTTACGGGAAGACATTAAGGCAACCCTACTTGTGGGTTGAATGAGCACTTTGTTATCGTTAATGTAGAAGGCAGAAGGCATCTTGGTAAGGACAACTAAAATTAGCTTTTTTTAAACCATGTCCATGTGTGTAGTCACATCCTAGATGCTTCCTTCATCTCGCCTGGCACACTTGAAGCAAACCCTCCTGTGCAATTGGATTAATCTTTTCTCTATTGAGCTAAGCTTAATTATTAAGCCGAAGCCACAAATTAGCCTGTTGATGGTGCTTCTGCTGAGGGAGCAACAAACGACAGAGCAGATCTTTGGCCGGTGTGGACAGTAGATGAAGATAATTTAATTTGCAAGCGTGCATTGCATGCAATTAATATGGGTGTTTGTAGATAGCCATTCATATGTGTCAGTCCTTTTTGAAGTGTGTTTTTCAGTAGTTTATGCATTTACTTATAAAGGGGTGATTATCAAAGCTATAATTTGAATAGGTTTTATTCTTTACCACCCTAAAATCATTTAATTATACCATTAACGTACGTGTGGTAAATTAAAAATGTGTCTGCCAGCTTCAAGATTCTTGCCACCCTAAAATTATTATTCTCTCCATCCAATATTAATTGCTACGTTTGGAAAAAAATATTAATAGCTTATGATACTCTTTTTTAAGTACTAAACTACTTAAACTGAACAAAATGAAGCTATTAATATGGAACAATTTGTTTGACAAAATGAAGCTATTATTATAGGAAGGAGGGAGTACATATTAACAGACACCATGAAGCATGTGAACCATTGACTCACATAAGATTACAGAATAATTTAATTGGCAGGGAGAGAATCATTATTGTAGAATTTCTCTATGTGAAATTTCTATTTGGTGCTGTTCTTTCTACTGTGGATTTTGTAGACTATATGACCACTTGGAATTGAGAATTTCAACCAATTGATTCTAGCTAGTATAGTATAGACATTCCAATTGAGCCCTTTAATGTTCAGTTCTATCCGCATCAACTGTTTACTAGCATTTTGAGCCTTTTCCATATCGAAGTCTGAATCACCAACCTTTCAAGGTGGCTTCTTCATTTCCATGAGAATGGAGTTCAAACATGATTGATTAGATGACAATATATTTAGAAGGGATTTACATCTGTCTCCGGCAATGCAGCGGAACTTACATATCCTCAGCCTTCTTTTCATTTGTTACATATTCTCGTGTCAATTCTTTTTTGAGAAATTTACATGTCTAAATCAATGCAGTGGAATTTGCATATCGTCGGTGTCTTTTGCACTTATTACATATTCTCTAGTCAATTCTATGATAGCGGAAATGGGTTTAATGATATCATAGAGTTGGCGTGAGAATATGTAATTAGTGAGAAAATGGCTGAGGATATGTAAATTCCGCTTCCGCAACATTGACCAGCACAAATGTAAATCCCTGTATATATTTAGGCTACAACGTAAATAGTTTTTACAAATTGGCAGTTTCTAAATATTGAACAATGTCCTGCTCAATATAACTTAAAGCAAATGTTGCACGGATTATCTTGTCACCCCTTTTCTGTCTTGATTTTATGCTGGATTGCGCCCTTTCTGCATGAACATCCTTCTGGTTGAAACCAGTTATTTGTCTTTTCATATTTCTAGTGGTTATGACACAATTGGAAAATGCTTCAGTATTCAATCAATAAAAAAGAAACCCAAAAAAAATAAAAAATGTTTAAGTACTTTTAAAGTTAAAGAAAATTTCACTGAACGAGAGCAAATTTTTTTATGTAACATCTACTTTCCCTGAAAAATTGTCACTAACTAAATAGGATCAGACTCTTGTGAACCAATTTTTACTATTTCTTTTTCAAATTTTTTTAAAAAAGAAACAAAAAAAATTATAATCAGACTTGAGAGAAATATATTGAACTTTCATTTTGTATTTATGCTGTATATTCACATTCTTGTACAAAGTGATGTATTGGGTCATCAACAAACATATGATGTTAACTATCAAATTGGATTCTTAAAAAATGTTTGATCTAATGGGTGAAGATGTTAAGTAGTGAAGCTCTGGTTTGAATTAAATGACGAAACAGGTATTCCAATCCTCCTTCAAGACTCTCTATGCATAATTCCATATCCTTCAACTTCATTTGTGCTTCTTGTGACTTCTGACCTTGACATCCGGACAGACAAGAAATTGCATGATCAGCACTCTCCACTTCAGTGATTCCATGCTCAGCCTCACAAATGACAGCTCCCTTGTGCACCATTCTTGAGACCAATGACCACTTACTGGCCCTTGGCTTCTGCTGTGGTGCTGCCATCCATAACAAGAAGGATCTGAAGATGGTTATGGTGATTTCCGTGACTCTTCTCAGTATCTTTACCAACATTTGCAAATGTTGGTCTTCATACATTTGAGAAGAGACATCAAGATTACTCCCTATCAGCTTCAAAGTTGCAATGCATTTCTTCGCTTCCTTCTTCATCTTCTTTCTAGAGCAAATGTAGGCTCCAATCTTGCGTTCCATGACAGTCTCTACTCTTCGAGTTCGAAGGGCAGATTGAATGTTCCTTGCACTTTCCTTCATCTGCTGCAAGATATCCCTTGTAGTTCCACATAGGTCGACCAATCTGACTGAAGAATCCATCACCTCCTCCATCCACTTCTTTTCTCGGTGGTGATCAAGGGCTTGTTGAGTCAATGGAAGTTCTAGCAGCTCTTTGACATAGTCATAAACCTTACATAGGCCAAATAGACCAGCGCAGATCATCTCTGCCCTTGGTTTTGGACCTTCTTCCAACTGTCTTAGCTTTTCAATCTCTTCTTCAGCTGAGGAAGTGATGGGATGGGATCTAGTTGGGAAGCTTATAGATCTAGCATGGAAAGGATTTTCTGGTCTTGCAGAAAGAACCTCCATTTGTGGTTGTATTTGGATGAAACTTTTGGAGAGGGAAATGATGGCCTCATCCAGGCCATGTTGCTCACCTTATATATCAACACCAGCAGCTGTTAATCGACAAAAAGAATCTTATCCCACCCTGTTTGTAGAATTAGCATGTGGCTTTGCAGATCTTGTAACCCATTTCAGTAGCATTTAGCAGGCCATAAGACCTAATTATTGTGGTTATGAGAAAAATTAAATAGTGTTCTGATAAGCATATGCCTGTGATCATTTAAATCTTGGATGCTTCAATAATGGTTCATCAAAATGCCCATGTGCGGCAGTGCGGGCATATCAGGCAAATATGAGTACAATTTACTTGTTCCATTGTATTTCTCTTTTCATGTTCAAAATAGGCTTGATTAACCTATTTTTGTTGGCTTGATGCTGCTTCCACTGAGGGTGCAAACAAGCGACAGCAGGCATCTTGCAGTACATGAAGAGTCAATGGTCGATCGGTGCACCCGTGCAATGCATAGGAATTTGTGACAGATTAGATGCTAAGCTTGCCCACTCAAGTCTTTGTATATCCTATGCGTAAGGTAAGTTAGCCCGATTTAACAACAAACAACAGAAGGCATCACTGTCCTGGTGTTGAAACCAGGTGAAGATCATATTAGATTTGCACCCGTGTAACAATCACATTAAATAATCATACATGATTACCAATGAGTCAATTATTTAGGATGCAAGTTTTAGTGTTCAACATTGAGAAAATCATTTTCTTTATATTAATAACCTCGTGCGGGCCATTAGAATATTTTGATGTTTGGCCGTCTATGGATTTCATCTTCCAATCCTTGGGCTTCTCGGTTGTGTAGTTAGGGTTCTTGCTTTAGTTTTGTTGTCTTCCCACTTGTGGGGTTTTCCTGTTGTTTTTAGAGGAGTGCTAATTTTATTGTATCCAGCTTTGTTCCCTTCTTTTATACTTAATACTCCCCCTCTCTCTCATATATTAATAGCTCTATTTTATTTTTTTAAATGAACTAATTTATTTTAATTTCTTTTGAAAAAATAAATAGTGCTATTAATGTGGGACGGAGGGAGTATACTTCTTACCTAGAAAAAAAAAATGACTTGCGGGTCATTTGGAAATGCAATTCCCGACTTTTAAATTGGGACCCCCATTCTTGTCAATAATTTGAACACTCATATTATAAACATACAATGAGACCATATTGTCAATAATCAATATCTTGCCAATGGATCGTGTCACCCATATTGTGAACATACAGTGAGACCTTCAGTATCTCAATGTTTCTTCTTGTTTATACTTATAGCCTTGAAGTTGCGCAATAGATGCATTTTCACCTTGTCTCCCTTGAGGTTGTCACATAGGCGTAGACCTACCTAAGTGCTTGCGCGGGCATGAAGCTCCAAAGGGTGTCTGGTTTAATGAGGTTCCTGATTTATATTTTGGAAAGAGTGGCTGAGAATCTTCTTCACCAATATAATTGAGAGTTGTCACCTAATAATTTCATATTGAAAGTTGGAAGATGGTAACTAGATTGTGTTTGCTTAATTTATTAACATAAAAGAGCTTTGTTAAACACATACAACACAGAAAATGGACTCTCTTTTATATCCCTTTATATTAAATGTCCAATCATATTTCATCCCATATTAAGTATCTTAAAAGGGAATTCTTGGATTATCTTGGAGAGATGAAATTTGCAGTGACATAGGTGTTGACTTGGGTTTGACACTATCTAAATATAATTTGCTTATGGAGACATTCATTCTTGAATATACGGTTATTCATTTCCCTTCAAATATGGTAGACTACACAATTTATGGATAATTTCAATAAAACTCCAAGTACTGTGATAGGCCTGCATAGAAAGCAATATGATCAAGAGCTTGGGAAGCATGCTGACAAGAGATGTCAACTCGCGTAAGTTTTAAAATAGAACTCATGATCCATCTTGAGTGGGCCATACTAGAAAAATATGTGTTCCGTATTTTCCAAGTCTGACTTAAATAAAATGCATCTATTAATAATGTGAATACCTCTAAGTTTGTCCAAAAGAGGCATCCATATAACATTAGCCAACAAATGATGAATGGCATATGTGATGTTTAAACTAGACCAACTGAGTCCAATTTAATTTTGGCATATGCGTTGAGTGCACTCCATAAGCTGAATATATTGAGAATTTACTTGAAGATGTTTTGCTTCCAAAGAATAGTGTCTCGATCAGAGTTCAAAATAGGCTTGTTAACCTCAATGACAAGCTTTGTAATTTGTAGGAGAACAATAAATAAGATAATTAATGTGGAACAAGTGTTTTTTTTAAATGAGACGCTTAATATGGGATAGGTGTAATAGCTATGCGTGAACTTTTTGAAGGTTTTAGAATATTTTTATGTGCAAATGCTTCATGTTAGCCTGCCGGACAAATTTGAAGAGGCAATCTACTCGCGTATTTTCATTCAAAGTGAGGCTTGAGGCAACCTCGTCATACATCTGATTGTTGCTTTATTTTTTCTAAATCAAAATTAATTATACTTGCGCATAAAATAAATATGATCACAAAAAATAAGTTTTAATGTAAAATATGGTGAGAACCCGGTTGGCTAAAGCAATAAGAAAACGAAAAGACCGGTAAATGTGCTTACTCGATAAAACATATTTTATTAAATGTAACCTGCTGGCATAAGACAATAATCTCTTCTCCTCCTAGCTAATTGGAGTCAAAAGGAAGGGACATGGAAACCCGAAGGGTACATGGGAAAAGAAAACGCCCTATATCACTGGCAGAGCTCCTTCATGAAATCCAAGACGATCAACTAAGGCAGCCTTATGAGTACAACTTTTGGAGAAGAAGATATGATATATTTATTTGGGACCAAACTAGAAACTTCATAACATAATTCCAGAGCTTCTCATGAAGACGAAAAGCTGAATTATAATCCACTTTAGAAAAGATTAGAATGCCATTATCAAAGAGCAAGAGAGATTCGAATAGTGTTGACGTAGAGATGCATAGCATATTCGTTGCTAATATAATTTATTTTAATATTTTTATTAATTTAAAAATAAAATATATAATAAAAAATTCTCAAAAAATCTAAATTAAAATTTCCCCCTCTATTACTCCTCTCTCTCCTCTTTCTCTCTCTTCTCTCTCCTCCCTCTCTCTATCTCTTTCCCTCTCTCTACCCCCTCTCTCTCTTTCTTCTCTCTCCTCATCTCTCTCTCACATGCATAGTGTGAGCCCCGGCTCTGACGAACAAAAGTGAGAGAGTAAGGGAATTTAAATTTTTTAAGAATTTTTTTATATATTATATTTTAAATTAAAAGTAATAGCGACGCATAAGAAAATGCATCGGTAATACCCATATGTCTATGCGTCTCTAATACCCAGGGTGTTAGCACCACTTTTTCTTATGCGTCGTTAATACATTTTATTTAATTTTTTTATTATTTTTAAAATATAATATATAATAAAAAATTCCCAAAAAATCTAAATTAAATTCTCCCCCCTATCACTTGTCTCTCTCTCTCCTTCCCCTCTCACTATCTCCGTCCCCCTCTCCTCTCTCTCTTCTCTCTCCACCTCTCTCTCACACGCGTAGTGTGAGCCCTGGCTCTAACGAACAAAGGCATATTAAAATAATATTTATTATTTTAATATTAAAATAATATTTATTGATAAGCATCTCAGATACCTGTATTTATAGCGGCACTTGGAAAACAATGTTGCTAAAAGTATTGGTATTTGCAATGTTAGTTTAAGCATCGCAATTACACTGTTTTAGCTATGCTTTTTTAAGCATCACTAATATATGCATCGCAAAGAGTCACATTTGTTGTAGTGACTCAAATAAGGTATTGCCTATGAAAATCCTAAGTTAATGATGTTATCTTTTCTCGGATGCTATTGAAGAGTATTTGTAAAATTTCCCTCCATTTGAATGGTTTCAGTTTTCTTTTCTGCATATTAGGAGCTTCCATGTAACTTAGTTTGAACGTTAAGCTTAAATTTTATAGGTTTCATATAGGTTAGGTATCTCTCAGTTCAGAAATCAAATACAAACTAGGAAAAGGAAACTGAGGACTCCTAGCCTTGGCTTGACCCTTGAGCTTGGCAGGCTTGGTTGGGCTTGCAGGCTTTTTATATTAAAATATTTTAATTTTTGAAATTGTTTTTAATTAAAATTTGGCCTTTGAGTAGGGTCTACCCGTGGCCCTTTTAGCTTTTGGGTTAGGTCCTTCGTAGCGAAGGATAAAGGTCTAGAAGCTGGGACTATATTCCCAACAAAAAATACTATTTTTTACACTTAGGCCTAGCCAGCGGGCTCATGGGCTGTTCGCAACCCTTGACATAGCCACATTTTCAACAGGCTCAAAATTTTCTTGTTCTATAGACGAGCCTAAAAATTTCCAGCATTGGAGCATTTCCAATGGCAGACATCAAAATCTCCGTAGTGTCCATTGAAGTCCTTGCATACTCTAACTCGGATGTCATTTCCTATATGGAAATGGCGTCCCTCATTTGGGACATCAATTTTGAAGTCCTATGTTGAGACTTCAAATACTTATTTTTTAATATTTTTATCATAATTTATTAATGTTTTGACCTTTTTTTGCTTAAAAATAGCATCTATGGTTGAAATTCATGAGTTTTATTTTGCCATAGAGACAAATGAAAATGCTATTTGAAGATCCCCAATATTTATTTTTGAAAATCCCTATTAGAGATGCTCTTAGTGTTGGGATGTTCTATAGAAAATCCCTAACGTCTGACTTGTATTTCAACAAAATATATGTAGCAAATATATCACCAAACAACCAAGCAGAATAGATAAAGAGACACAGAATTTTAACGTAGAAAACCCCCTCAAATCAAGGGTAAAAAACCACGGGGCGAATCAGCCCAATCAAGCAATCCACTATGATAAGGTTTAATACAACCACTCCCTCTTATAGATCAATTCTTTATCATAAAGATAAAAAAAAAAAAATACAAGAGTATGGAAAACATGAGAAGTTGCTGAGCCTTCTATTTTTCTCCCCTTGCACAAAAGATGCACCCTTGAACTCTGAAAAACTGATCTGAATAACTGGGATGAAGATGATAAGAATATCCCGATCCGGTGTCGCTCGTAGGCACAAATCGTCTCTCTTCGTCACCTTTCTCTTTCTCTGTTCACGTACACAGAAAAGAAGAAGTCTTCTTTGTCTTACGCAGAACAAAAGAAACAAACTGAACTTCTGGCCTAGGTTTTGTTTTGTGCATACAGGAAAAAACTTCTATTTGTGCGTCAAAACTTGCCTCGGCTTCGTTATATATATAGTCACCCACTTTTTCTTTTAGAAAATGTCTCGGCCTCGGATTTGTTTTTTCCACAGTGTCACTCGTCAACACGGCACTGAAGTTTCGTCTTCACACATTCTGGAATTCATCATGCATGGCTGGACCGCAAACCACAACACTTAGCCTGTATTTTCGCAAGCCGCCTCTCAAAAGTGACATCCCTAGACCCTAGTCAGGTGCATATAAATAACTCATCTCAACAATATAAACAATACATATTTATCCTATTTAGTGTAGGATAAATAGTAAATGAACAAGTTTCTCCACATTGGATCTCCACCTCCTTCACAACCTAGGCCTCCTGGCCCCTCCTCGGAGGTCTCTCCTCACCGAAGGGAGCCGCCTTCCCTTCCCTTAGCCTCAGCCATTGACCCCTGACCTCTCCTCCCATCCTCTGCCCTACCCCCAGCCACATTCACACCCTAATGCTGTTATACCCCATTACCCGAAACTTCTAGGACAACCGGCAGTCAGAGTTCCAAGCATAGTTTTGATCTACAAAGGGCAACGATGGCTCCATTGCCTTGTTGATGTTTTGGGGAAATGACCTTGCTATGGATGGTTAAAGGACACCCTATCCCGTCTATGGGCGACAAAATTTGAGATGAAATCTCTGGCCGATGATTTCTTCTTATTCAGGATTGCGATAAAGTTCTAAATGCTACACTTTGGTTAGTAGGTGGACATCCTCTCATCTTGCAAAAATGGCATCTAGGTATGAAGCCGATTAGGCATATTATCAAAACTAATCCCATCTGGGTGAGATTTCCACATTTGCCTTTGCAATACTAGGGCGATGAGAGCCTCGGCATGATTACAAGTTGCCTTGGCGTCCCCCTCCGGAAGGATCTTCCCACAGAAAATCGAACTAGACTAGCTTACGCACTTGT
The DNA here is from genome assembly GCA_035235625.1 of Saururus chinensis. Classification (NCBI taxonomy): domain Eukaryota; kingdom Viridiplantae; phylum Streptophyta; class Magnoliopsida; order Piperales; family Saururaceae; genus Saururus; species Saururus chinensis. Next base: position 12,209,122 of record CP141150.1, read on the forward strand.
TTGTGTGGAAATAAACACTGAATTCACGTTCTCGAAAAGAATTAGGGTTATTTGTGATAATGGTTATGCTTTCACATAGAAAGTGGAATGTGATTAGAAGCCAAAAATCTGTAGTAAATGTTGCTCCTTCGATCACCTAGCAGATGTGCGCCCTACACCCGAGATATGGAGAGAAGTCTCAAGAAGGGTGAGAATGGAGGTGGCAGCCATGGAGACAACTTCCAGCTTGCTAGAGAAGACGGCTGAGGTGACAGGCCAACTAGAGAAGACAGTTGTGGTGGCAAGCGGGACCAATAGAGAGTCCAATCAGCATAGGAGAGATGACATGGGGCCCCATAGTTAGCAAAATAAGTTATTTATAGAAAATCCACTGGGTATTAATGATATTCCTATTTTGGGGGAGAGGAATTAACACAAGATATTGCATGAGACTGAGGATAGAGGGAAGAGAGAGAAAGAGGGTAGAGAGAGACAGAGGGGGAGAGAGAGAGGAAGAAAGGGTAGAGAGAAAGTGAGGGTAGAGATAGAGTGAGGGTAGAGAGAGAGGATAGACATAAAGAGAAGGTAGAGAGAGAGGAGAGGATGAGAGAGAGAATGTAGAGAGAGAGGGAAAAAATTATTTAAAAAAAAATAAGACTATTAGCAATGTTATGCAAAGAGCATCACTATTAATTATAGTAGTAGTACTGATGCTTAGTTTCAAGCGTCGCTACTATTTAACATATTAGCGATGCTCTAAAAGCCTGTTATGTTAAATTTTTTTTACTATTTGCGACATTCATTAAACAGTGTTGCAAATAGTTTAAGAAGTGGCTACGCTGAATGTTATTCATCGCAAGAACATGTAATATTTGCGATGCTCCTTACGGAATGTTAGAAATAGTTAAATTCTTTTTAACGTAATAGGCTTTTAATGATGCTCAGAAATGAGTGTCGCTAATATGCTAAATAGTAGAGATGCTTGACATTAAGCGTCGCTACTACTATAATTAATAGTGATGCTCTTTGCAAAGCGTCGTTAATTGTCCTTACATTCTCTCTCTCATCCTCTCCTCTTTCTACCCTCTCTCTCATCCCTCCCTCTCTCTACCCCCTCTCTCTCTCCTCCTCTCCCTCCCCCTCTCTCTACCCTCTCATTTTCTCTATCCTCTCTCTCTACCCTCTCTCCTCCTCCTCTCTCTCTGCACTCTCTCTTCCTTCTCTCCTCTCTCTCTCCTCCTCCTCTCTCTACACTCTCCCTCTCTACTCTCTCTCTCTTATCTCTCTCCTCGCCCTCTCTCTCTACACACACACACTCTCTCTTTCCATTCTCTCTCTCCATTCTCTCCCTCTCCTCTCTCTCCCTCCCCTCTCTCTAACCTCTTTCTCCTCGTCCTCTCTCTCCTCAACCCTCTCTCTATCTCTACCCTCTCTCTACACTCTCCCTCTCTACTCTCTCTCTCTTATCTCTTTGTGTCCTCACTCTCTATTTGCACTCTCTCTCCCTCTCCTCTCTCTCCCTCTCCTCTCTCTCCCTCCCCTCTCTCTAACCTCTTTCTCCTCGTCCTCTCTCTCTCCTCAACCCTCTCTCTCTCTTTCCTCCTTTCTCTATCTCTACCCTCTCTCTACACTCTCCCTCTCTACTCTCTCTCTCTCTTATCTCTTTGTGTCCTCACTCTCTATTTGCACACTCTCTCCACTCTCTCTCTACCCACTCTCTCTTCTCTCTATCTCACCTCTCTCCTCTCTCTTCTCTCTTTCTCACTCTCCTCTTTCCTCTCTCTCTTTTATTTTCTCTATATTTTTATATTTAGCGATGTTTGGTTATAAATGTCGCTACTTTAATACTTATTGCAACATTTCTATGAAAGCATTGCAATAAATTTCTTTTGCGACACTTGGTAAGCGTTGCAAAATGAAATGAAACATGGGCGAAAATCGCCCGCGTCTCTTCCCACACGCAGCCAGGTGAAATTTTTGCCCGGCCGTGTTTCTTCTCCGTGCGTCTTTAAATACGCTTCCTCGCCCCTTTGGTTTGCCACAATTGCACCCCTCTCCCCTCCGGCAGCCTCGTTCGCTTAGTTGTCACCCCTTAGCGTCAGTGACTAGCCACCCCTCAGCGCCGTTGCATGGGCCTTCTCCACGGCTCCTTTTTCGTTGTCGCCTCCCCTCTCTTCCCAGCGACCCCACACTCGAGATTCCCACCCCCTCCACCAATAACAGACTGGAGGAGGGGGCTCTGGGGTCCAGAATCCAGCCCCCCTCCTCCCCCTCTCCCCAACGCCCTCCCCCTCTCTCTGTCGTCCCGCCCCCTCCTCCGGTCTGTCCGACCGGAGGAGGGGGCTCTAAGGGTCGGATTCCGGCACCCCTCCTCCCCCTCCCTAGTCACCCCTCCCCAACACTCTCCCCCAATCTCTATTTTCTCCCACCCCCTCTCTATTTTCTCATGCCCACTCCTCCAGTCTGTCCATCAGGAGGAGGGGGCTTTGGGGGTTGGATTCCTGCTCCCCCCCCCCCCTCCTCGGTCATCCCCTCTCCTCTCTCCCCATCCCCCTCCCCTCTCTCCTTAACACCCTCCCCGGCCCCCTCTGTTATCTCCCTGCCCCCTTTGTTTTCTCCCGCCCCTCCTCCGGTCCTGTTCGACTAGAAGAGGGGGCTCTAGGGGCCGGAATCCGGATCCCTTCCGGATTCCGGCACCCCTCCTCCACCTTCTCCCTAGTCACCCCCTTCCCCAGTCATCCCCTCCCCTCTCCCCCAGTCACCCCTCCCCATGTCCCCTGCCAGCGACAGATCCGGCACCTTTGCCGGATTCTGGCACTGCCCCCATCTTCCACCCCAATACCTCCCGCTGGCACCCCTCAAGTCATCTTGCCACCGGCAAGTTATTTATTTAAAAAAAATTGAAGTTATTAGCGACACTTTTAGAAAGAGTCGCTAAAGACTATTTTATTTTTTTTACATATTAGCAACACTTTTATAAAGCGTCACTAAAGGCTTTTAAACATTTTTATATTTTTTTATACATATTAGTGACACTTAATAAAGCATCACTAATATAAAATATATTTTGTGAAATACATTTTTTAATTAGCGACGCTTTCTTGGAGCATCGCTTTATACTATTTTTGTTTCATTTTTTCTTATTAGCAACATTTATGTAAGCGTCACTAATAAGTTTTTTAATTATTTTTATTATTAGTGACACATATACAAGCATCGCTAATAAGAACATTTTATTTTTTCTTAAATTTTTTTATATTTGCAACATATAATTATGTGTCGCTAATAATTAATTATTAGCAACGTTTAAAATTATGCATCGCTAATAATCAACTACTAGCGACACATAATTAAGTGTCGCAAAAAGAAAATATCTAGTGACGCAAATAGAAACATTGCTAATATTATACTATTAGCGATGCTTAATCATAAGCGTCGCTAATGAGCAATAGTGACTGGATTTTTATCGACGCATTTAGTGACGCTTTTTAAGCGTCACTAATAGTACTATTTGTTGTAGCGAATAATAATGTTGCCATAGCTTGTAGGGTGAGTCTAGGGTTTTTAAAAGGATAATTATTAACATGGAATGTGTTGAAAGAAAAATTGCCCTTTATGAGTATGAGAACTCTTGATTGATTTGTTTGTCCGGAGTTTTTGTTAGGCTCCCCAATGGAACTCTATGCATTGGAAGAGGGCACAATTATGATCTGGTTTAGAATAGGATGCATGATATGTATTTAGCCTGGTGAGCCCCTAACGAAGTAAGAGACCCTTAAAAGGGTTATATGTGCTAGGGTAGAGAATATCATAGGAAAACTTTTTACTCTCTTGATCTTGGCACCGTATGAGCACAAACGTCTCTTCTCTCCACAAGTACGAGGTGTTTTGCGATGATCCATGGAGGAGTGAGAGGAGGTTGATTTATATCCCCAGCAAAGTCCATAGGATGTAATAGGTGGCAAGGACAGTTGTAGCAAACTATGAGAGCTTGTAAACCCTTGGATCATCTTCGATACATAAGGAGAAGTTCTAGGAATGGTTTTGAGTAAGAGGCACTTCTTGTTTTATGAAAAGTATTATTTATGATATGTGCTTTGAAATTGAATTTGTTTCATTATGTCTAATATTATAAATTCTTTTTCTAAGTATTTTAAAATATGAACCACGCCTCGTTGTAGGACCCGAAGAAGCTTAGTGTGCAGGTAGAAGGGCTTACTTGGGAGTTTTCAAGATGATTTTAAGGATTTTCAATCGCACCATAAATCTAAGTAAGAACTTTATTATTTTTCTCTTTTTTCTATTTGTACACAAATGGTAATTCCTAAGAAACTAAATTTTTATGCCATGATAGAGCTTTTTGTTGTAGTGCTCAGTTAAAGACATCATAGACAAAACAAAAGTGACGAGATACAGGGCATTCTTGACAAAGACCACATTTGCTTGGGAATAAACCATAATTGGACCCATTGTTTAGAACCCTAAAGGAGGCATTAAAAATATGTTATTTGGCCCAAGAAATCCAAGTATAGGGGCATCCAATATCCAAAAGGGCCTGAAGAACATAATCCAAATTCACCTTGTCATATGGTTTTTGAGATCCACTTTAAAACAAAATTCTTTAGAATCTCTTGCTTGATAATATGATCTCCCTCCAACAACCATTTAATTCTGGATTTTTGTTTAAAAAATATATTCTTTTCTGATCAATTCTTGATTATGCATTGCTAGAGCTTTAGATTCTTCCATAAGTATCATTATGAGGATCAATCTTAAATAGAACTTGTCACTGCTGAAGAAAAATCTTAGCCTCATCTATTCTTTTTTGAATTTTTTCCAAAATGTTCTCTATTCCACACTTTTATGGCCTCTTTGTGCAGTTTCAATTTCAGAACCATATAATGAACAAAGGATTGCCTCAAACTTCTGTATTCCTAGAAGAATAAACTAATTCATTGAAACCATCTATACTCATCTAGTACTTTGAAAAACCAGAAAGACTTTTTCCCAAATATAGAAGGAGCATTAATATCAACCAATAAAGAGAAATGATCAGATACACCTGGTAGAAGGCAGTGCACAGTAACCCATGGGAATTTGTTAATCCAGCCAATGTTAGAAAATGCTTTGTCAATTTGACCATGTAAAAGATGAATCAAGATAAATCTCTAACAAAACAGCTTGATGAACACTTTTATTAACTTAAGTAAGGTAAGAAGAGTGGACTAGAGTACCTCCAAGTTTTTCCCCTAATTGGAATACAAAATTAGAATCCCCAATAAGAAGCCAAGGATTAAAATTCATTATAGATTGTTGCCCAATCCAATTCCAAAGGTCTTGACGATTATGTAAAAGATTTTATGCATAGACAAAGGTGCACTCAAAACAAAAGTTATCAAATAGCCTAATGATATCACAATGAATGAATTGAGAACCCTCATCCACTTTGCTAAAAATGTACAAAGAAGGATTCCAACCAATCGAAATTCTGCCCAAAGGCTAAAAACTAATAATTATGTAGAATTTCGCAATGGCACAATCCAAAATAAAGTAGAAAAATAAGGAAAGTAAATAAATAGAGCAAGACACAGAAATTTACGTGGTTCAGCAAGGTGCCTACGTCCACGACCAGAGAGAGCCTTCCACTATCACTTGAGAAATATTCAGATAAATTACAAGCCTCTCAAACAGCCCCTTGAGAGAAACCCCTTTGTACATCCAATCTCTCACCCCTCTCTCACAAAGTAAAATCAAGAGAAAAAAACTCTCTTTGCTGCCCAAAACCAAGAGAAAGAAGGAAAAACCAACTCTCAGCCTCACGTCAAAGAGAAGAAAAAAAAACTCCTCTTCCATCCCGTGTGTAGCCAACAGGGAAATATTTAGATAAGCCTAAGAACCAATTTCCCGATTCAACTTTATCACATATGTAACCAAATTCTGGAGTCCAACCCATGCTGGACTTTTCAAACAAGTCACGTAACAACAATCTCCACCTTGACTTGAGTTTGACAAGTCACCTAGGAGAATCATCCACACATGCCTGTGTCCCTACGTCCTCCACCTTGAACGCAGCTCCTTCCACACCCTAACTGGGTGCAATGTGATCCTCAACATCCTGTGAGATTAAGCAAGCTCAAGCAGTACTTGAACTTTTCTGTGGTCACCGACTTTGTTAGCATATCTGCAGCATTGTCTTTTGTATCCACCTTCTGAAGATTGATCTCCCCATCTGATACATATTCCCTTATCTTATGATATTTTACTGCAATGTGCTTTGTCCTAGCATGATAAACTTGATTTTTTGCTAAATGTATAACACTTTGACTATCACAAAGTACTCTGATATTCTCTTGCTTCAAACCAAGCTCATTAACCAAGCCCTTCAACCATATAGCCTCTTTAGCTACTTCTACAACTGCCATGTATTCAGCCTCTGTTGTTAATAAAACAATCACTCCCTGGAGAATAGACCTCCAACTGACTGCACCACTTGCAAAAGTGAACACATATCCTGTGGTAGACTTACGCTTATTCAAATTACCTGCAAAGTCTGCATCCACATATCCAGCCATATGCACCGATGTTCCATCATTCTCAAACAAAATGCCAACATTTTTTGTCCCATTCAGATATCTCAAAATCCACTTTACAGCATCCCAATGCTTCTTCCATAGGTTAGCCATGTACCTGTTAACAACGCTCACTGCCTGGGCAACATCTGGCCTAGTGCACACCATAGCATACATTAGACAACCAACTGCACTTGAATAAGGTACTAGCTTCATACCTGAAATATCATCTTCTGTGGTGGGACATAACTCTGCACTCAACTTGAAATGTGCAGCAAGAGGTATACTAATTGGTTTTGCATTGTTCAAGCTAAACCTGTCAAACACCTTCTCAATATACTTCCCCTGAAAAAGCCATAGCTTCCCAAGTTTTCTGTCTCTCTGAATCTCCATACCAAGGATCTTTTTTGCAACTCCAAGATCCTTCATATCAAACTCATTTCCCAACTTAGATTTCAACAAGTCAATATCTAATATATTCTTAGCAGCAATTAACATATCATTAACATATAAGAGCAAATAGATATAAGAACCATCAGGAAGAACATGAAAATAAACACAGTGATCATACTCACGACGAGTGTATCCACTGTTCAACATAAAAGAGTCAAACCTCTTATTTCATTGTCTTGGTAATTGCTTTAAACCATATAAAGACTTCTTCAATATGCATACCAAGTCTTCCTTCCTTGGTTCTCCAAAACCCTCTGGTTGCTGCATGTAAATTTGCTCTTCTAATTCCCCATGAAGAAATGTTGTATTCACATCAAGTTGTTCAAGTTTTAAATCATAGCAAGTAACCATAGCCAATAAAATCCAAATAGAAGTGTGTTTTACCACTGGAGAGGAAATTTTATTAAAATCCACACCTTCTTCCTGTGCATATCCTTTGGCCACTAACCTAGCCTTAAACCATTTAGGTTCCTTGTCTAATGAAGCCTCCTTTTTTCTGAGCACCCATTTGCATCCTATAGCCTTTTCATCTTTAGGTAGTTCAACCAACTCCCAAGTTTTGTTCCTGTGTAGAGATTTCATCTCCTCCATCATGACTGTCATCCACTTGTTATTATCTTTAGACTTTATAGCATCCTGAAAATAAGATGGATCTCCACTACCAGTGAATAAAGCAAAAGAAACCATATCTTCAAAGTCATACCTGATTGTTGCTTTAGTGTTTCTCTTTGCTCTTTCTTTTGCAATGCTATAAGGCTCCTGATGCTGATCATCACCCACATGAGGATATTGCTTCTTGTCTATACTATCCTCTTGGGCATCTTCATCATCTATTTCCACCTGAACTTCCATTTGTTGCTGACCTTTCTGTTACACTATACTACCATCCTGTTTGCTTAACATTTGAGATTCATCAAATACCACATCCCTGCTAAAGACTATTTTCTTTGCCTCTTGATCCCAAAGTTTATATCCCTTCACTCCTTTCTCATACCCAAGAAAAATACATTTTTTAGACTTAGAATCAAGCTTACTTCTTTGCATGTTTTGAATATGGACATATGTAGGACACCCAAAAATCCTAAGAGTAGAGTAATCTACAGGATTTTCAGTCCATACCTCCTCAGGAACCTTCAAGTCAATAGATGTAGATGATGACCTATTTATGATGTGACATACCATATTAATTGCTTCAGCCCAAAACTCCTTAGAAAGATTTGCATTCAGCCTCATGCTCCTTACCCTTTCCAAGAGTGTCTTGTTCATCCTCTTTGTTATTCTATTTTGTTGTGGGGTTCTTGAATTAGTGAAGTGGCGTGCAATGCTTCCATTCTTGTAGTAATTAACAAATTCTTTTGATTTGTATTCAGCCCCATTGTCTGACTTGAGACATTTCAACTGTTTTCTTGTATGCTTCTCAACATGGGTCTTCTACTGCTTGAACTTCATGAACACCTCTGATTTCTATTTCATAAAAAATGCCCACATCTTTATTGAGTAATCATCAATAAAAGTCACAAAGTATTCATCCTTACCTTTTGATGGAGTTGAAGCTGGCCTCTAAATATCTGTGTGGACATACTCCAACACATCCTTACTTGTATGTTTCCCTGTGTGAAATCTTACCCTGTACTGTTTTCCATACAAACAATATTTATAGAAACCTAATTTACAACTTTTGACACCTTTCAACAAATTTTTTTATGAAGTACTTGCATACCCCTTTCACTCATATGCCCTAACCTCATATGCCATAAGAATGTGTCATCAGCACAGTTTTCCATAGGAATAGTCATAGCAGCTCCACCTGCAATTGTACTCCCTATCAATTTGTATAGGTTTCCAACTCTTTGACCTTTCATCACCACCATCACTCCTCTTATAACTTTTAGCACTCCACCTGTTGCAATAAACTTGCAACCAACTGCATCTAATGCTCCCAAAGAGATTAGATTCTTTTTCAAATCAAGAACATGTCTAACATTAGTAAGTGTTCGAACTATGCAATTAAACATCTTAATTTTCACAGTTCCTACTCAAATGGTCTTACATGTAGCATTATTCTCCATTAGAACAGATCTACCATTATATGACTCATAAGTATCAAACCAGTCATGATTAGGACACATGTGCCATGAACAACTAGAATCTAAAATCCATGAATCATTAAAATAATTTATACCTGAAGTGACAGATAACACATCAGCCTCAGAATCATTAGGTTGATCCTCAACCACGCTAGCCTGACCTGAAGAAGTCGCATTTTCCTTCTTCTTCTCTTGGTCCTCCTTGCTCTTTTGACAATCCATTTTCATGTGTCATTCTTTTTTGCAATAATAGCATTCAATATTTTTCTTTCCCTTTGACTTGGAGCGATACCTATTATCAATAGACTCATTGTTCCTGAATCTTCCTCTTCCCCGATTATTTCCTTGAGCCACAAGACCTTCAGCCTGTGAATCTTCAAGATTAGGCTTCTTCCTCGTCTCATTAGATAAAAGAGCAGCCATGACCTCTTCCAACTCTATTGTCTCTTTCCCATATGACAGTGTTGTTACCATATGTTCGTATGAAGGTGGAAGAGATGCCAAAAGTAGTAGTGCCTTGTCTTCTTCTTCAACTTTAACACCAATACTGAGCAACTGAGAGGTCAATTTGTTAAACATGTTGAAGTGTTCTAACAAATTTGTCCCTTCTGCCATCTTGAGAGCATATAATTATTGCTTGAGGAATAACTTGTTTGTAAGGGATTTTGTCATGTACAAACTCTCCAATTTTGTCTAGAGTTCTGGAGCTGACTCCTCATCAATAACATTGTATAACACTTCATCAGCAAGACAGAGTCGAATAGTGCTTACTGCCTTCATCTCTAACTCCTCCCAGTCATCTTCGCTCATGTTTTTTGGTTTCTTTGATTTTCCATACAACGCTTTTAATAAGCCTTATTGTACCAGTAGATCCTTAACCTTTCTCTACCACAAACTGAAGTTACTTTTTTCATCAAAATTTTCCACTTTAAATTTGCTAAACCCCTTAGATGTCATTATGAAAAAATTGCTTTAAACCAAAGCTCTGATACCACTTTGTAGAATTTCGCAATGGCACAATCCAAAATAAAGTAGAAAAATAATGCAAGTAAATAAATAGAGCAAGACACAGAAATTTACGTGGTTCGGCAAGGTGCCTACCTCCACGACAGGGGAAAGCCTTCCACTATTACTTAAGAAATATCTAGATGAATTACAAGCCTCTCAAATAGCCCCTTAAGAGAAACCCCTTTGTACATCCAATCTCTCACCCCTTTCTCACAAAGTAAAATCAAGAAAAAGAAAACTCTCTTTGCTGCCCAAAACCAAGAGAAAGAAGGAAAAACCAACTCTCAGCCTCACGTCAAAGAGAAAAAAAAAAACTCCTCTTCTATCCCATGTGTAGCCAACAAGGAAATATTTAGATAAGCCTAAGAACCGGTTTCCCGATTCAACTTTATCACATCTGTAACCAAATTCCGGAGTCCATCCCATGCTGAACTTTTCAAACAAGTCATGTAACAACAAATTATTAATAAATTGCCAACCTGAATTGGTAGACAATTGAATGTACTTGACATTTAACTCTTTAATTTGACTCTCATTAAGACTCAAAATACCCATCGAAAAATTCCTAAATCCTAATTCCTTATTCATTTGAAAGATAAAGATGTTAAGCCTCAACTAAGGCTGGACATGAGTACCCTATCATATTACTAAGAAACAGCTTGAGCCTTTCTAATGGTTTTATCTGTTTTTTCTTAGAATTTTTGGTACTCACTTCAACAAAATTATCCGTATTAATTAGCACCAGGCAATAGAGAAGGAGACACTCGAGATCGATTTATTCAAAATTTTATTCAATGTTAGACAACAGGCAATATCAGCAGTAGATAAGAGAGAAGCAACATGTTCAATTTTATCATTTTGATCCAACATAAATTCACCTTAATTTTTTCTAGCTGATAAATCACAATAAGTTCCCCGCGAAGAATAGAATTATTATCTTAAATCTGTTCAATGAGAGGGTCAACAAACTGTTCACCTGGCTAATAAGGCACTCATGAGCACTACACTAATAAGCTGATCAGGAATGTCCAATGCAACACGGCCTGGAAGATAGTGAGATACGCTGGCCGTTTTCTCTTTTGACACACATCAGAATAATTGACATCCTTGTGATTGATGACATACAGGTATGGGATGATTTACAACCAGAACGTCCTGAGTAGCGGACCAGTTCATTTGAACACTAGCGTCCAAAAGTAGATTAGGCGGACTTTGTCGCACAAGTGCACAACGTGCATACCAAAATTCACGTCGAGAGTGTAAGGGAAGAGCTCTGTAGAGGATCCGAATTCCCCACCTGCGGAACCCATGCCCGAGTAGTTTTGTAAGACAGTGATAATCTCTAAGAGTGCAATCGGCATAAATCTCCATACAAGGACAGTAAATAAAAGACGTGCAAATAAAAACCTTTGAAGAACCAATAGAAATCAGAAATTCTCATTTCGGTTTAGAACTTGTAGTCCTCTTTTTGAGAATCAATGGTCGCTGAGCAATAATTTAGATCGATTTCAGAACTTTTGAGTCAATTTTTTACATTTTTGAACTTAAATATGAACAATATGTCAGACAATGAAATGATCTCAAATTTCTGGTTTGTCATCCACATAAGTTCTACGGCAGCCTTCAAATACATATAATATGGCCGGCCAGCGACCCAATAAGTAGCTAATCATTATATGCTTCCATCGCAATCCTTTAGCTTCAACTTCATCTTCATCAATAAAAAGCTCCAACAAATTTCGAGATTCTAGATAATTAGGCAGAGCAAAATCAGTTCTTGTGGAATGGGTTTGTAAGACTTGTTTCCAAAAGAGGTCGTGGTAGGGATGACGTCATAAACCATAATGTAGATCAGAGGGAAGAGCAGAGAGAGCATTTTGATGGCGTAAGCAGAAGCCGACATGCCCGCCGGTGGCCTCCCAAAAAGAGAGGGTGGTGGGGGCGGGAAGAACCCTAGTCGTCCTCAATTCGCCTCCTAAAATCTGGGACCAGAAGAGACCCTGCGCTCCCCTTCCCTCCATATGAGAAGGTATTCAGTGGAGCCGTTCTACCATGTGGCCGTATATCTATCTATTTATCTTTTAACAAGTAAACTCAAACTCATGCCTCCATTTATTCGCTTTCAAACACATATAATTTGTCTGAATGTGTCAAATATTTAAAAGGCATATCTGCCACGTAACCCATAGAACAGTTCCACTGAATCATTTTCCCCTCTCTATAGGGAGACTTGTTCATTGTTTTGCTATTTTCTATTTAAAAGGAAAAAAACTTCTTCATAATTTCCTCAACTTCTATTGTTGTCTGCCATTGTTGTGAAAAATGTTTGCCACTGCCTTAGCTTTGCATCTATTCCTCAACTGATCGAGCATGGTATGCATTTCATTAATTTCCTTTCGTTAAGGAAAGGACTTGGGATTTTCAAGAACAAGAATTCCTGGCTCAATTCAGTTTAGGATAATGAAACAGTGTTGCAACTAAAGTGTGATCGACAACGAGTTACATATATAGACATCAGACGCCATTTACTGCTAGAAATTTTGTATAAATAGACAGTAATAGAAATAAAATACATCCCTGCGACATTGTACAAGATGCACAAAATTTATGAATAGAAAGGGGATACATAAACAAGAACAACAAACACACAGATGATTTTTCATCGGGGATGATCATGGGAAGAACTGAAGATGAAAGTTGAAGAAGCTTGGTCCTCTGCTACAAGCTTTCAGGGAATACGGCGAGCCCCCCGCCCCCCACCACCCCCCACCCCCACCCCCACCCCGCCCCCCCGTGCTGGAGGTGGAGGACAGGACCGGGCTACTTCGTCGTGTGCCCTTCCCGGTGGAGGAGACCCCGAAACTGGAGCCGGAGCTGGTGTCATGGCTCGTCCACCAGCCCGAACACTCCCATGTCTACCATGAAGCAGCAGCAATAACACTTGGGCTGCTCCAATGTCTACTACATGTCTTCCACTACATGCAGCAGCAGAACCGATAGGGGTAGTAGGATCAACTCTTCACCTCTGGTTGGAGACTGGGCGGGATGGGGGACAAATGATAAGTCCACAAGCAAACTCATGTCCATGGAAAATGGACTTGTTTTGACAGCGAGCAAGAGAACATCAATGAAAATTTCGGGAAAATGAAAATATGGGACAGTTATTGGATACATCACTCCACTAGGCTTGTGTTTATCTTAGGGGATGATAAGCTGGTATATATAGCGTGTTACCAAGGACTAGGCAATTAATAGCGAGATTTACAAATCTTGTATTGCATGCGGATATTGGGCAAGATACAAGCCGTGGCACACGATATGGAAAAACATCTAACCTATTGCATGTCACAGTTGACATTTGTATTGGGTATATCCTGAATCTTGGACTGCTTCTAGGTAATGGAGACAATGAGCCTCGGATTTTGACCTAGGTGGTGCTAAATGGTTGCCTTCTAGGATCTGTTATCTTTATGATACTTCTTAATCTCATAGCCATGGGCCTATGGCTAGTGTGTTCTCATAATTAGGTCCTATACATGGAAAGCTCAATTGCCTTTTGAGAATTTCAATTTTCAAGTTGTAATGGTCAACATGCTATTTTTCATGATATAGCAATCCGGTCCTACCAAAATTGCAAGATTAGCGTCAACTTTTCAACAGCTTATCAGTGACCTCTCTCCCTATTTATGAGTGCCAATCTCATGGAGTTGGACTTCACGAAGCATACCTCTATAGGCTCGGGGAAGATAAAGATAAGGTGCAAAGCATGTGTACTGGAGGATAATTTCATATTGTCTTTGGTACAATGAAGTATTTCATTCAAATATTAAATTGATCTGAATTACTCCCTAAAAGTTTATAGCAGACGAGAAAGCCCTTATTTCAAATTCACTATTGTTTGGTTCATGATCAATGGAGATTTTCTTTCGGTGATTCTCCCAGAGAAATCCTATTCAAACAATCAATTGATATGACAAAATCTCATTTATCTAATAGTGATGATTATATATCTTGGGAGGCTTTTCCTTCAGGAAAATTCTCCTGTATTTCAGCCTTTAATGTGGTGAGAACTCAAAAGTCCAAAATAAATTGGGGTAGTCTTGTTTGGTATAAACATCATATACCCAGACACTCTTTTATTGGTTGGCTTATGATGCATGGTGGTCTACTCACATTAAATAAAATTCAAGAAAGAGGAGTTCTATTGGTTAATCAATGTATACTATGCAAGAATGATCTTGAATCTGCTGCTCAATTATTTTTTCAATGTTCATATTCAAAATGGATTTCGAAGTCTACTGTTAATTTATTAAGGGTGCCTTCGATGTCTAATGATCCTCTCCTCTTTGTCACTCAATGTCGAGCCATTGATCGGAGAAATAAACATCTCAGTTTGATTTTCAAATTTTTCCTCAATGCTATCTATTTCATTTGGAGAGAGCGAAATGGAAGAATTTTTTTTCATGAGTACACTCATAAGAGATATCTTTTTAGGAAATTGAGCAAGATATCCGTCTTTATGTATCTTCAAATTCGTTTATTGTCAAAACTGTACAAGAGTTACATTTCTTATCCTTGAGATGGAGATTGTAATTTTCTTATCTTTGATGTAATTCTCATGGTGCTTTAATGAAAGGGGGTATCCCCCCATATCTTTTTACCGATTAAAAAAAAAGATACCAAAGCAAATAGAATATTTAGATTTCCAAAGCTAAAGCAAACATGTATGTTCTATAGAATGAAATATATGTATAGATAATCAAGTTCTCAATAGCTTAGGCTGTTAGGAAATCAATTATCAATACCATCAAGAATGCGCATGCATTGTTACCAATTAACTAAGAAAAATTGAAATAAATTAGAGATAAATTGTGTATCAAATTAAGGATCCAATCCAAATCAAAACAAAAAGAAACAGTTTAGAGATAAAGTGTGTATCAAATTAAGGATCCAATCTAAATCAGAACAAAAAGAAACGGTTTAGTAAGCATGGAGTATGTGTGAGATCCACAACAAATTTGAGAAAAACATACTTATATGGGTGTAATTTGATGGAGCTTGTTAATTTTCTGACGGTACCCAGAACAAGTGAATATGACTTTGGAAGTGCAAGATATAACCTTACAAAGTTATAAACAATACAACAATAGCTTAACATTTCAGGTCATCTAATCCCCCTTATAGCATATGAGATTTCTTTCATATTGCTGGAGTGGTAGCCAAATTAGTCATATGGGCATTCCTGAACTAAAGTGTCCCAACATGGCCAGCCATGTGTGCGCACTATTTTTTTTATAAGTAAAATTTCATTAAAGTAAAAGGAGAATTATATCAACCATAAAACACAACCAAACAAATCAATTGGGAATGCCACATCTCGATTTAAGAAAATGAAAACCAACTATTCTAGAAATTAAGTTTAGATGAAGAAACAATATAAGAGATTATATCTCTTTCAAAAGAATTTATAATCTGAGAATGATTGGAATATATGTGCACAAAGATATGCATTTTAACATTGTACAACGTTTCAGTCCTTTTCATAACACATTCAAACATGTTGCATAACTTTGTAGGCAGTCCCTGCAATGTATGCATATCAAGTGTGCAACACACCAATGCATGTTTGCACCCCAACATGATTCCACATTGATTCAATATTGTCACAACATTGTTATCCATTGAACAAAAACACTATTCTGACTCGGTTCTAGCACGTTGTGCCATGATATTCTAGTTTCATTCACTTCTACCAAAACAAGAAGGGAACATGATTAGCCATCATTTATTCACATTAGTTTCTGCCCACATTACCATCATTTTATTTTTTTATCTTTGTCCATCCGCCTCACATCACTGAAATCGAAGAATGCAACATTTAACACTTTCCAATGTTTTGCCCAAATGTTCGTCTTGGTTGCCTAGCAAGGTGGACCCTTTGGTTGGATCTATTACCACCTATAATTTAGGTGCCTAGGAGGTGGCCATCTATGTGGCACTCGAAGGCAAGTCAACCTTATTTAGCACAATCATAGTCTTGTGCTCTGCAATGACATCCCTAACCCATGATCCCAAGCGACAAACTTGACCCAAGGTAGACAAATAAACGTGCTGAGACATTTTCCAGCTGAGCTAGTCAGAAGGAGACACAGTCTTACACTGCTCATATAACTCGAGCAATGGACGTTTTCATTTCAATACCATGCATGCAATGGCTACGGAGTTTTTCTTTTCAAAAAGGTCTTAAGGCCGGATGGCTAACCCTTTGGGTAGGAGAGCCCCATCTCCTAGCTGATTGGGCTTTTGGCATGATGGCTAGCTAACTAGCTAGCCTTAATTCCATTTCCTTATAGACAATTTCAAGGCTAGACATCATAGCAATAGTTTAACATTTCAGCTCAACCATATAAGAGGTTTTTTTAAAATTGTTAGAGTGGCAAGCAAAGTGGCTGAATGGGCATGCCTAAACTAAAGTTTTCTAAACATCCGCAAAATGCTCCACAAGACACTCCAACGCTATCAAGGGGGAGGGGCCATGTTAAAAGTCTAAATAACAAGTTGGATAGTCAAGTGTCCGAACATGGACAGCCACACAATGTTGTGCACACATGTTGCATAATGTTGTAGGCTTCTCTGCAATGTATGCACATATATTGCACAATGTTGTGGGCCTTCCCTGTAACACATGCACACTTATTGTGCAACATTCTAGGCAGTCCATGCAATGGCTGCACATCAAGTGTGCAACACACTAACATATGTTTATTCCATAGCATGTGTCACAAGCACTACACTTTGATGCTTCGTGACATTATGCCTTTTCGCTTCATAGCATGGATGGATCAAGTGATAGTTTTCACTAAGAGTATGAAATTGCTTTGTAAAGTGGTAGGAGGGGTATACATTTCGAGGAGTCATAAAGATCTCCTTGATGGTGCCATAGATGTAGTAACCTTTTTTCTTTATTTGTTAAGTTTGAATTTGAGCATGAAATATGATTAATTATTTATTTTATTACTTGTTAATTTACTTTGTTTCTTCTTTAGCCATTCCACTAGGTATACGATATACTCAGCATCCTTGTAGTGCAGGTATTGTGTTGCAAGTGAAAGACATTTGCATCTGGATAGGTATCTTAGAAGCTAGTAAACAACTTCATTGGTTTTTTTTTCTCGTCTTTGATAAAATAATAAATGTAGGCACAAGAGTATATCTATTATATCAACTTGTTATTTGAACAATGTAATGACAAACAAGTGTCAAACTGATGTCAGACTAGATGATGCTATGTTTTCTTTACTTTGCCCTAGCTAAATTAGCTATATAATTATTTGGATAACTCAAATTCCATTGGATTGTGAAAATGGTTACTCGTCTCCCCCAAGAGTTTCCAAGTCATGATTTGGTATAACTAAGTTTTAGCAATTTTATTCCCTATTATATTTATTCAATTTATCATGTTTTATTTTTTAAAACGAAAAATATATGAATGTAAAATATACATTTTTTGCATGGAAGAGGAGGACAAGACTCTCACATAAGGGCTCACCACGTGCACATATTTAGGTGCTCCAAGTACTCTTGTTGGTACTCCTAGGTGGCTCTTATGCATGCAAACGTATGACATCAAGACCATGAACATGGACGGTGCCAGTCACATCTCCTTATTCCCTCAGTTGTTGCTATTGCTACTGTCTCCTCTGTTATGGTTGGGTCTAGGGTGGTGGCTTAATTATCACCAGGTTACTTGCAACCCTGATGCATGTGGCCTGGATCCAAGTTCATGGTCCTAATACTCAAGAGTAAAAGGATTGTGATCTATTCTAGCAAGAGCTTTACCTACACCTAGAAAACCTTGGTCCAATATCATCATGCATTTTGTTCTTGACTTGTCATGTATGAAAAGAGGAATTGATGCTATATATATAAATGTTGATAGATTCTCTAAGATGGCACATTTTGTTGCTTCCGAGAATACTACTAATGTATCGCATGATGCCTTATTATTCCTTCGTGAGTTGTGTTATTTAAATAACTTATCTTTGTCTATAATGTCTGATTGACATATTTTTTATTAAGTGACTATTAGCATTCTTTATGAAAATTGGCACATATATAACTTAATCTTAGTCGTGCTTATGATCCACAAATTGATGGTCAAACTAATTAGGTAGTCAATAGATCTTTAGGTAATTTGCTAAGGAGTTTGGTAGTGCTAGCTCAAAATCCTTAGATCAACATATTTTGAAGACCAAGTTTGGATATAAGAGGAATGCTAACAAAAGTACAAGTTTTAGCACTTTAACTATTGTCTTTGGTTTTGGAAATTTATTCAAATAATATTATTTAATTTTTTTTTATCAAAATGTCCTTCAAAAAAATGTATTCACCATTTTGGTGTTCTGACGAGCCAAGCAAGTGTGAGCATGGCACTGGCACATGTGCAGCTTTTTTTATTCCCTCATTCTAAGTGATGAAACTGAGATACCCAAAAACAGTACACAACTGACGAAATTATGACTTCTGTCATCGATTTCAAACCCTTTGGGTCAAATGGGTAGAAGCAAAAAAAAAAAGTCACCCTCTTCCACCCCTCTCCCTCCTCTCAGTTCCACTATCAACCTCCTTTTCGCCAAGGCCCCCCCCCCCCCCCCCCCCCCATTTGCTCCGCCGAACGCTTCTAACCAGTAAAGGTTCTCTCTCCCTCCTCTCTCTTTCTATCTCAATCTAGTCTTTCTGAATGTGATTTTTATTGGGAATTTTTTTGCAACTGATGAATTTGGTTGTGGATGCTAAAGGGAATCATGAGATTCATAGAATTATAAATTGAACTATGATAAAAGCTTGCCTCAAATCGTACATTGAGTGGGCTTTTTTAGGGATTAGGATTCCTACAATGAGTAGATTCCATGTTGATTGGCAGCTTCAACATGTTTTTTGTCTTCCCTTATATAGAATGAGACTTTAATTAATTTACACTCTTAGATTGCTTAAAAAAGTTTGTTCCATTATACTTGGTTTTTTGCATAAATAGTATTGTTTTTAGCTAAACGTATGAATTTGTTGTTATTCATGCCCCAATATAGCTTGTAATGGAAATTTAGTTTGCCCCGATATAGCTTGACTTCATTGAATCGTATCTTTTTTTATTCAATATAGAATATTGTAGCATTTGATTTCTGCAATTGCAGTTACATTTGATCTATCTATGCGAATGATTAGTTTTGCATTACGGATTAAAATTTGGGATCTATCTAAAATGTAAATTTTTGTTATAATTAATGTAAATAGACATGGCTATTTTTTTGAATTTTTGAATTGTTGTAATTTAGTCATATGTTATATTCTTTTATTTACAACTTGTGACACTAGGGCCTATATAAGAGGTTGATACCTCATTGAAAGCCATTCGTGTGTAATTTTCTTTATATTTCTATTTAAGATAAATGACACTTCTTTCTTTATCTTTTCCATATATTTTGTGAAATTACTTGTGTTATTAATGAGAAAGGAAAGTTGTGCACATCTATAGCCAAATTTATTCAGTGAAGTACTTCCTATCAATTATCTACCTACATAACAGCCCCTGGTGATGCAGGAGCCTAGAGGTGCAGAGATATCTTGTAGTGCATGATAACTATATGGGAGTCTTTTATTTATTTTGGAAACTAGTAGTTTAATTATTTATGCCTTCTTAATTTAGGACTTTTTGTGCAGTAGTTTTTTTTAATTAATTATTGAGTTGTAGTAGTATATTGGTCTCTAGGAACTTACATCAATTGCCACTAGGGTCCAATACTTACTCCAAACCAAGTCGGAGGAAGACTAGTTCATTTTTTTGCTATTTTCTATGAAAAAATAAAAAAATCTCTCTATATACAATCATTTCTAATTGATTTTTGTATTCACATGCGAACTATAGCCGAATCCATCGAGGGTAATTGTGCTCATGGTTTGCCGTCTCATTGAGATCTCAGCGAGATCTCTATCTCGGAGCCTTTGTTGAGACTTGAGACCATGTAAACATAATTTTACAATGTCTTAGCGAGATCTCTCCGAGATATATCTGAGATTGTGATGATATGACTGAGATCGCGATGATCATAACAAGATGGGAGACAAAGGAAATATTAATATATAAATTAAATTTTTATATTTAATCAATTTCTCATCTCATTTCATTAGGTTTACTAATGCTAAATCTTTTATTTCAGTTGGTTTTCTTAATAAACATTAATTGTGTGTATTCTCATTCTACAACATCATTAGATGTTGTATATTCTACTTATTTTATGTAATTTATGCAATATAATAAAAAAAATTATTTAATCAATTTCTCATAAATTTTTATTTATGCTACATCATCATTAGATATTGTATATTCTACTTATTTTATGTAATTTATGCTATATAATAAAAATTTTATTTAATCAATTTCTCATCTCATTTCATTAGGTTTACTAATGCCTAAATCTTGTATCTCAGTAGGTTTTCTTGATAAACATTAATTGTGTTTACTCTCATGTATTGTATATTCTATGTATTTTACGTAATTTATGCTATATAATTAAAAATTTTATTTAATTAATTTCTCGTCTCAATTTCTCATAAATTTTTATTTATGCTACATATCATCATCGTCATATAGAGCCTCTTCACACCACCAATCTTCATATATACTGGTACGTTACGCACTTATATACCTTGCGTAAGCCGAGCTGGCTAGCGCATTTCATGTCTGTTATTGTTGAGGAAAATGCTTGCTACTGCCTTAGCTTTGCGCATCTCTTCCTCAACTGAGGTAGTGACGAGGTGTGATTTAGTGGGCCAGCGTATTGATCGAGCATGGTATGCATTCCATTTATCTCCTCCAGTTAAGGAAAGGACCTGGGATATTCAAGAACATGAATTCCTGGCTGGATTCAGTTTAAAAAAATGAAACAGTTCTGCAAATACAGTGTGATCAACTACGAGTTATATCTATGGACATCAGATGTCATTCCCTGCGACTTTGTACAAGATGCACAAACAATTTATGAATAGAAGCGGGATACATAAAGAAGAACAACAAACACACAGATGATTCTTCATCGGGATCCTATTGGGAAGAACTGAAGAAGAAAGCCGAAGCTGCTTGGCCCTCTTCTACAAGCTTTCCGCTTCATGTCGCTCTCATAGGTGCCTGAGCCAGGGAACCCGACGAACCGCCTCCCGGGCTGGAGTGGTTGATGGGGTACCAGGAAGTGGGTGGGAATGGAGCTCGTACGTGTTGGTGGCAAGAAGCTCCGTCGTGGAGCTTCTCGGTGGAGGAAACAATGAAGCTCTAGGCGGTGCTGGACGTGGAGTTGGTGCCTGGTATTACTCCCCAGAAAAAGGGCGGCAGCTGCATCGAATCCAAATCAGTTCCCTCCTAGGGAAACTGTTAAAAGGAGACAATGGCAGTGCTGTTCTTGGTGCAGGAGCATTGGAGAGCTGCTTCAATGCTAATGCTGCACTTGGGTAGTAGGATCAATTCTTCACCTCTCGTTGGAGACTGGGCTATATGGCGGACAAATGACAAGCCCACAAACAAACTCATTGTCCACGGAAAATGGACGTATTTGACATTGAGCAAGAGAACATGAATGAAATTGTTGGAAAAATGGAAAAAATAGGAATGATTAACAGAGTTGATATCTCAGTCGTCTAGGTTTGTGGTTCTCTGAAGAACTGGTAACCAGGTATATATAGGGTGTAACAAAGGACTAAACAATTACCAGAACGATTCTCAAATCTTGTATTGAATGAGAGAATTGGGCATTAAACAAGCGTGGTACACTTGATATGGAAAAACAATTAACCTACTGCATGTCACAGTTGACTATTGTGTAGGGAATATATTGAATCTTGGACTTTTTGTATAGCTGATTATGAAGACCAAGAGCCTAAGATTCTGACCTTGGCGGTGCTAAACGTTGGCATAGTCTGATAGCCATGGCGTGTGTGTTCTCTTAATTAGATAGTATAAATAGATAGCTCAATTGACTTTTAAGAATTTCAAAATCCAAGTTGTAAAAGATTGCATGCCATTTTAATGAGACACCAATCCGCTTCTACCAAAATGGCAATCCTCGAAGCCTCGAGGAAGATGAAGATAAGGTTCTTTTAGCCTTTTGTTTTATGTTATCCTGACTTTTTCTTATCTCTCCTCAGCATAATACAAGGGGTTACCTGCTGCTCCATTAGTCCATTTTACCAATTAAAAACAAAAGATACGGTGCAAGGCATGTACTGGAAGATAATTTCATTTTATTTGAAACAAGGAAAATAATTTCATTCAATTGATATGAATTACTCCCTAAAACTTTATAGCAGATGGGAAAGCCCACTCACTATTGTGCTGGTATGCCAAATCACTTGAGATACTAAAGCAATGAAAATATTCAAATTCCCAAAGAAAAAGGGAATAAATATGTTGTATTGAATGAAATATATGTGAGATAAACCATTTCCCAATAGCTTTGGCTGTTAGGAAACGGATTATCAATACTAGCAAGAATGCATGCGCATTGCACATGTGTTAATATATAGCGATTACTTTTTTATTTTTTTTAAAAGAGATGAAGTATGTATCAAACATAGGTCTCTCTTGCATGTGACAATTACAAACACACATATAGCATCAATAATGAATATGAATCATGTACACATATACTTATAAACATTGTAACAACCCACATATACTTGTAGTAGGCATATATGTTGAGGGTAATTATTAGAATCAAAATAAAAAAATATATTTCATACAAAAATGTAGCCTCAGAAGAATGTCGTATGCACAAAATTTGATAGACTATACCCATGTTTGGACTTATTTAATTGAGCTCGTAAAAAGCTTTCTAAGAGGACAATTAATGCAAATATTCAACCATGTGAAATATAAGAAAAAAATTGGCAAACCTCTATTATGGGGAAGCATCAAGCATGTAATATGTTCGGGACTCACAAAAATTTTTAAGAAATATACTCATGTGGGTCCCATTTGATAGAACTCATCGAGAGCTTTCCAATTGTACCAAGAACAACCTAATCTCAATTCGGAAGAGCAAGATATAACCTTGCAAAGGTGAATTAATACAATGTAAAAAATGGGGCTCAAGTCATATCAATTGCTAATATGAGTCATGGAAGGCCATATTGAAACAGATAATAGTATCGATGACCATGAATATGGGTACATGCCAATGATACACTTGATACGTACAGAAACAGGCGTGGACCCTTTGATACATATGAAAAAATGTTTTAAATAATAATATATCTTTATAATACTACTTTTAGAGTATAATAAGACCATGGAAGGCCATATCAGGCGATATAAATTGTAATGCTCGAAATTTTCATACGTTTTCCTTAAAATTCAAGGAAATTTTTTTTTCAACTATAAATCGGAGGAAAATGCCGAAATCAAAACATGTATAAACAGTTAATAATTTAAAACATCATACGATTAAATATCGTACCGCCAAATCAAATATCCTCAGGCGCTACTCGAAAACAAACGTATGACTAAATTACCATGATCATGGATTTTTAAATACAAATAACTCCTAGGCGTCCCTGAGTACAAGTCCCATAAACAGTCCATTGTCTGATCCAAATTAAAAGTCCAGAAAATATAGACACTTAAATCTCATCTCACCCAATACATCAGATCGTGACACCAAATAAACTCTCATTGAGTCAAATATACCTAGGTCGAGGGGGAAACAATCCACTGCAGAAACGAGCATCCATCTCTAGGAGCTCACCAACACATACTTGCAAAACCCGAACCATGGGGCTAAAAATAGTAGGGTAAGTATTTTCATACTCAGTAGGAAAATACCCAGTAGGGGTAATCCCAAAAATGGTGAACTCAATAAGTTCATAAAAACATGTGTCATGCCACTCAACATGAAGCAAACAACGTATAACAATTATGCTCATGTGCATCTAATCATGCGTAGCATACCAAGAAACCAAACTCATACAAACACCCTTAATCAGGGTCTTACAAACATACTCGTACCATCGTACGCTAACTCATACAACTTGTACGTACTTGTACGACCTTACTCGTACAATCTTACACTTACTCGTACGACCTTGCTCATACAGTCTTACATTTACTATCGTACTCATACTCACTCTTACCGTCGTGCTCATACTCACTCTTACAGTTGTGCTCATCCTCACTCTTACAGTCGTGCTCATCCTCATAATCATACGCTTACTCAGAAACGTACCTACTAATACTCATACTCATACGATCGTACTCATACTATCGACCACTGAAGCTCATTATAACTAATAAGCTCCAGCGTCGAAAAGGAAAAGAATGCCACTGGGGCATCACCTTAACCTCCAGGGAGTGACTAGACGCCATGGACTTTTCCGAAGGTAAGGCACCTATGCTCATGGGGCACAGGATCAAACAGGTAAGAGTAGATCCATGATACTACTTACCTGAGCGCGCAAACATACACCCACATAAGGGGTCATACAATTGCCCACACATAAGGGGTCTTATAGTGCCATATAATTGCCCACCATAATGGGTCTTATAGTGTCAGTGCCACTCTTGGGCAAAAACATACAGTGCCTCTTGGGCGGAATCATACAATGCCACTCTTGGGCAGAACATACAGTGTCATCTATAGGCAGAAACATACAGAGCCCATGAAGGGCGGAAACTTACAGCGCTCTCAACAGAGTATCAAACGTCTGGGCTTAATATTGCACACAGACCAAAACAAAGCATACATCGCTCTCAACAGAGCATCAGACGTCTGGTGCTCTATATAGCACACAGACAACATCCCGCAGGATAACCACCATGGCAAGACACAAGAAGTGCTCAGCCGACTCATTACACGGAACTTAATCCGTCGAACCCTCAGGTCTCAAACTCACAATACTATCATTAGCTTTCTTATGATTCAAGTTTAAATTAAGTAAATTAGGCGGTACAATTATGCCACACAAACTCACAGTCCTCGACTGATCAAACCGAAGCTGAGCCCAATCGAAACCTTAGTTCGTCAGGGCAACAGACTTCACTTACCCGTCCAAGTCACACATACCTCATTGTACACAAATCCTTACGTAATCATACAACCTCTGACATCTACCTTACGGTCAAAACATCTTACTTACATCGTCAAACTTAGCTCCTCATAGCAGATCCCTATTATCATTCTCTTACTTAATACCTCACATATTATACTTATTTTTCACTTCATAATTTGTACATTATGCTTGTACAATTATGCACGCTCTTACTGTCTAATAAACCTTCATAAGGCTCCAAGCCTAAGTCCACTTACTAACAGAACCCCTGACGTACACTCCAAAACGATCAGCTCCATTCCTCGCCTATCACACTTACGTCTGTCGTCTTTGTCACACGCTTACACATCCAAATCCACATCCAACTTCGTACCAAACCCTCTGTCACTTCTTACCGTCCATCGCCCATACCTCTGCCCACAAGCATAGTCCACATACGTGACTTATTCACATAATCGCTAGCCATCACTAGCACGTACATCATACACATATGTCATCAAACTAACATATTCGCTAGCCATCACTAGCGCATACATCATACATATACGTAAAACATGCTTACACACATACATATCATATGCATCTCAACGTAGCATAATTCATTCTCTTACATCATGTAAACAGGCCATGATCTAATATCCAAAACATGGAATCACACAATCCTAGCATGCTGCTATTCATTCAAAGCACGCTATCATGAAATTACGAGTTCAAAGCTCCCCTACCTCGTAATCATGATGTTTGATGGCGAGCACATGACGGTGGCGGTGTCAGTGGCAGCGTTGGCGGTCAAAACCATTGCCTAGCTGAGAGAGCTGTTGTCCCGAGGGTGTAAGAAACGCCGGAAGCACTCACGGCCAAACAGGGGTGACATTGATCAACACGAAAAAATCCGCGATCCACGGTGGCACACTACGGGCGGCCGGGAGGAAGGTCATGCCAACGAGTGGCAGGTGCGACCGAAAGGCAGGGTGTACTCACTAAAATTTGACCGACGATTGAACAATACTCAACCGGTCACCAGACATCGAAATCGGCCGTGGACAGCACCCAACGGCGAGCACACCGACATAAGGGCGGAGGGCGACACTCGAGGATGGAAGAGAGGTGGAGGACTCTGATGTCAACTCCAGATGATGGCGGAGCCATTCGACGGTCAGGCGGCACCAAAACCCTAACCCGCACACGCAGCTACTTGCACATGTGGCCAAAGGGAGGGAGAGAGGGCTAGACAGTGCGGTCCAAGACTCAAAAGGG
The DNA here is from genome assembly GCA_035235625.1 of Saururus chinensis. Classification (NCBI taxonomy): domain Eukaryota; kingdom Viridiplantae; phylum Streptophyta; class Magnoliopsida; order Piperales; family Saururaceae; genus Saururus; species Saururus chinensis. The sequence goes on from CP141150.1 coordinate 12,235,565, forward strand.
TCTAACAGGGCTAAGGCCCTAGTGGGGACCAATCGAAACGGCGACATCGCCGATCACCACCCACAACCGAAACAATAGGTGCGGGTGGCTATACATCTCGAACGGCAGAGGAATGGGGGAAAGGTTCAGGGTCGAGCAAAGGCCGTGAGGCCATCATTGGCCAAGGCCTAAGTAGGTGAACTCGTCCACCTTCGGTCAAGATAAGCCATACAGATTCTTGCCAAAGGCCGTCCGGTACTGACGGCATAAAATGGGCAAGAGGGGTCAATGACCGGAAATGTCGGTGAGCGGAACTAGCTAGGGTTACGACCCACAGGGGGAAACACGAGTCATAGGCAATCAAACCGGGCCAGGTGGGACCGTCTCTGGTCGTTACTAGACTGAGGCGGAATTCTCGGTGATCGTTCGGCCACTACCGGCCCATGTCAGGGGCGTCAAAAGCCAAACACAGAGAGGCTAGGGTCAGATGAGGTCGAACTGGCCTAGGTGGGGTCGTCACTAAGACAAGGTTGGCCAAACAGGGCCCATAGCTGTTGCGGAATGGTCCTCCTTCGACCGGTTCGCGCTACACTACTCGGAAACAACATACGGGAAAGTGGCCCATTCCGGGCGGCGGCTAAGATGGGGGCAAAGAGGGCCAACGGTCTAGGCCGGAGCGGCCATGGGGTGGCAGAGCTGGCTGGGGGCGGTCCTACCATCGTCAGCCCAAGGCTGGTCGGCAAGAGGCGAGCCGAAGGCTGACTGTCGCCAGCGCAGCCCCAAAGTCCACAGGAAAACATGGGATCAAAAGGTCTAGTCGGAGGGAAGATGGAGGGCGGAGGCGAAACCGGGCAGGGAGGGGTGGTTCACCACCTTCGCTGGATCGAGGTGGGCCGAACTGAGTCTGGTCAGGCCATCCAACGGCGGCAGAACGCTGTCGGCGAACTCGATAGAAAGGGGCGAAAAAACAGGGCAAACAGGGGATTTGAGGACGGGACAGCGAAACGAAGGCCCCTGGGGCCGGGAGGAGTGGTTCATTGCCTTCGCTAGACCAAGGCGAGGCTGGAAGAAGTTCCGGTCGGCGTAGCTCGCTGCCGGCGGCTACTGTTCAACAAAAAAAAGTGCGCCGGCGAAAACAGGGCAAAGGGAAATCTAAGGACGGGGCGGCGGAACGGAGGCCCACTGGGCTGGGAGAGAAGGTCTCTTGTCGTCGCCGGGCCGGGGCGGAGCTTCCAGCGTCCGGCCGGCCCTTGTCGGTACACGGCGGCGGCTCAATTCAAAGTACACAGTGAGAGGACAAACCGGGGAGGAGCTCATGGGGGCGCCGAATCGAGCTGGGGCGGCGTCGGGGAGGCGGCCTAGCCGTCTCCAGGGCGAGGTCGGCCGGTGGCCCGCCGGCGGCACTCCTCCAGCTCAGCCAGAACGAAGGGGAGGGGTGTCGTCCAGACGCTTCCGGATCGGGCTCGGCCAAGCCCGAGCCTTCTTTATTCTTCTTTTTTTTTTCTTTCCTCTCCCTTATCTCTGCACTTCCATTTTTCAACAATTTTTCGCGATAGAAGCGTGCGTCGAGGCCCGTGTCCTACGACGAACCCCACATCTGACTATACAGGTACGAATACTGAGGCCACATATGCCAAAGCATCATATTTTTCTGCCAAAAATGACTAGAAAAATCGTAGAAAAATCAGGGGCATTACATAGATGCTCTAAAATTAATTCATTTTGGAACCATGCACTATTACTCCATCAATTCCATACAAATTATTACTCCCTTCGTCTCATATTAAGTGCTTTGAAATTAATTTATTTTGGAATGAAATAAGATGCTTAATATGAGTTGCAAGAATATTCTGGAAAAACCCTAAGTTAGAAGTTTAAGTAAATTGATAATTATGAAGCAGTATATTTTAAAAAAAAAATTATGTAAACTGCATGGACCCACCCGTATTGATGTTATATAATTTTAAAAAGATATTTTTATGATAACAAAAACATTGTTATCTTTAAACCTTCAAAGAGATTAGGTTTAAATTTTGTTTTTGTTTATAGGAAAAAAAATTAGAAAAAAAATAAATTTAAAAATTAAAATACTAATAAAATAAAATAATATAATATAAATACGTATTGGTCATATGAATATGTATTGGCCATATCAATACAGTACAACCAATACGGATAGCACATATCTGGATTTGATGTTGGGGCGTACCACCCCTAGTATCCCATATCGGTCTTGGCCATTCCGATATAGCCTTCCATTAGTGGGACACATGATAGCCATGCAAAAATATCTAGAATAGTCATACATGTTTAAAGTCTAAGTAAAATATTTTTATAAAATACATATAAATCACACAAAAATTTAAACTTAAATTTTTTAGCATTATATAAAATTTTAAAGGAGGAATAAAAAATTTTAAAATAACTATCGTCACTCTTAGTACTTTATATAGTAGAATAATATGATACAGAATTTAAGAAACTGCAACTTTTTTATTTAGCTCAACTATACTTATCCACAAAACAGAAAGTTGAAACATAGAAATGAAAATATATTTCAATGAGGAAATGCATCCACGAGGCCAAGATATTTTTGTCATCTTCTGATCTAATTGCCCATGCAAAATTGGGATAAAGAAAAGTGTTTGTTCGTTGGGAAACAAAAGCCTCTTTGGAGAGGTGTGCAATAAGACCTTTAACAAATGAAACAAACATGACAAGAGAATATGGTAAGATTTAAGGTGATCTAGTAATGTCCTAACCTTTACCTATCATACAAATCCACTATTTTCAAGAAGAACAGTGCATGGGCGAAGATTACAGCCTTCAAGATCTCAAATCCTCTTAACTTACAAAACCCAATCTTTTACAATGCTTCCTCCACAACCCCCTAGGGTTCTAAGTCCTTAAATACTACATGAGATATACAAGTCTGTATATGCCTATTTAGAGAAGGAAATCCAGGAGTAGCGAGTTAAAATATGTCCAAAATGGAGTAAACTATGTGCCAAATTGTACACAAAATGATTGCCTGCTCTTGGCAATTGATCATTGTAGTTTCTGTCCATTGTCGTGCTCTCATGATCGATCACCCTCACTTAGCAATTTATCAGTACTTCCACATGTAAATTCTAGTAATCCAAACAATTGATTGCATAGTACAAGCAACTGATTGTATGAGTCTGGATTGTCTCCTATATACTTCAATAATCTCCAACTTGTGAGATTGATCTGACTTTATCATTCTCCAAATAATCTCCCACTTATAGTCAATAGTCTTCAAGTCATTTCATGTGAAATAGAACAAACTTGTGTGACAAACATTAGTTAGCCTTCAAGCAGTGAAGACCAATCAAAGCTAAGCAAGTTTTTAACTTATCCATAATGACCACTTTCGTCTAACATGCATGTCCATCGGGTTCTCCTTAGTGTGGATTTTCTGATCTCATATTGAAGTTGTATTTCTTCCAAAAGTGATATAATGAAGTGATACTTAATATTAATGTAGTTCGTCCTCGTATAAAATGCTATATTCTTTCCAAGATAAATAGTACTCTGGTTGTCTGAGTATAACCAATATTCACCCTACTATTTGCCTAGTTCTTTCTAGAATTGCTTCAACCAAATCATAGCATTGCTTGCCTCTACAACTGCAACATATTCTGCCTATGTGGAAGATAAATTCATCATCTTCTGCAACTGAAATTGCTAATGGACAACATCTATAGCCTCAACTGCAAGATTTGAATCCACATAACTTGCAATTCAACCTACCAAAATAGAGAGTCATCCCTGAAGTGTCACTAAGATACTTTATAATCCACTTTACAGCCTCCTAATGCTATTTACCCGGATCACGCATGTATCTAGCAACTGAGCCCACTGCATAAGCAATGTGTGGCTTTGTATATGTTATAGCATAATATAACTTCCAATAGCTAAAGCATAGGGCACACCCGCCATGTGCTTCCTCACTTTTGAAGTGGATGAAGTCTAATTTTCAAAAAGTTTGAAAAGTCCCGCCAATAAAGTACTTTCAACCGTGGCCATGTAACCAAATCTTATAGGGTCTAGCTCGTGTATATACCAAACTGTATAATATTTACATAAGCATAAGATATAGGCACTCTTGTGCCTATGTCTTGAAAATTACCACTACAACAAAAAGGACTATCAAAGATGCTAATGACTATTAGCAATGCATAATAAATGTCGCTATAAGTTTCAACAAAAGTGTTGTCGCTATTGCCTATTCATGACGCATAACACAAAGCGTCGCTAATAGTGCCTATTAGTGACGCATCCATAGGTGTCGCTAGTAGTAAAACTATGTCGCTAATAATAAATTATTAGCAGCGCTTATTTCTTAGTGTCGCTAATAATAAGTTATTAACAACGTTATTCTATACGTCGCTAATAGAAAAACTTTTTTTTAAAGAAAATTAAAAATAACTTATTAGCGACGTATAATGGTAAGCGTCGCTAATAAGTCCTTTACTTTTGTAAACGTCGCTAATGGAATTTTTTTTAAAAAAAAAATACTTACTCAAAGCGCAGCTAATAATATAATATTAAAAAATTTAAATGTAATAGCGACACTTGGTAAAGCATCACTAACACATTTTCAAATATTAAAAAAAATGCTTTAGCGACTCTTTTATATTCATCGCAAAAAACAAACAATTTTTTAAAAAAAAATCCCCGGTGGGCCACCAGGGAAGGGAGAGGGGGGGAGCGAGGGGACTCGCCGCCATCCTCTAGCCACCCTTTCCCCAACTCTGCCCCCCCCCCCCTCTTCCGAAAATCAGGGGGGGGGGGGGAATGGGGGGGCCGAAGAAGGGGCAGGGGGTACCCGAGGGGGTTCGGACCGGAGGACGGTGCCGCCCCGCCGTCCTCAAGTCCCCATGGAGGGGGGGGCAAGGCAGAGGGGAGAAGGGGAACCCGAAGGGAGGAGGGGGGCCGGAGGATGGCGGGGCGTGGGCGGGGGGACAACAGTGGAGAGGGACGGCAGTGCGCAGGAGGCAATGGGATGGTGGGGGGACCGGGGGGGCCCTTTATAAGCGGGTGAAATTTTGCCAGGACGGGGTCGGGAAATTACGCCCGCATGAGAAATTTCATTGCGCGGGAGGAATTTCACTCGCTTAATCCTATATTTTCTTAAAAAATTATATTATTAGCAACGTATACCGTATGCATCACTAATGTATTAGGTAGTAGCGACGTATAGATATATGTGCGCTAATACCCGGAGTATTCACGACGCAAAATAGGATTTTTATTTTTTAAAAATAATGTATAATTCCCTTCTCTCTCCTCTCTACCTCTATCCTCTCTCTGTCTCTCTCCTCTCCCTCTCTCCATTCTCTCACCTCACTCTCTCTCACTCCCTCCCTCTCTCTTCCTCTCTCTCCCCCTCTCTCTTTTCTATTATTTTTTTAAAATAATTTATAATTAAAAAAAATTCTCTCTCCTCACTCTCTCTCTTCTCTCTCTACCCTCTCTTGATCTTTATCTCTTTCTCTCCTCTGTCTCTCTCCTCTCCCTCCCTCCCTCTTCCTCTCTCTCTCTCTCCCCCTCTCTGTTTTCTATTAATTTTTTTAAAATAATTTACACTATTAGCGATGCAAAATTGCTATGCATCGCTACTACACGACGTAGTAGCGATGCACGGTTTTATGTGTCGCTACTACCCTAATGTAGTAGCGACGCTGCCAAGTATGCATCGCTACTTATATATTTTTTTAATGTTTTAAATTTTTTAAAATAATTTATAATTAACATTTTTTTCTCTCTCCTTACTCTCTCTCTACACTCACTCTTTCTTCTCTCTCTCTCCACCTCTCTCTTCCCTCTCTCTCTCTCCTCTCTCTCTCCCCTCTCTGCCCTCTCTCTTTCTCTTCTCTCTCTCCCCTCTCTCTCTTCTCTCTCTCCTCTCCTCTCTCCCATCCCTCTTCCTCTCTCTCTCTCCCCCTCTCTCTTTTCTATTAATTTTTTAAAATAAATTACACTATTAGTGATGCATAATGCAATGTGTCGCTAATACACAATGTAGTAGCAACACATGGTTTTATGCATCGCTACTACATTAGGGTAGTAGCGACACTGAGCAATCCTACAAAGATGAATTTCACCCCCAGGCTACTTTTAACAATTTGCATGCTTTGCAAGACCCTCATGAAGCCCGAATGGAAGGACTATCCATTGGTATTTCCACAAAGAAAGCATTTGCTCTTTGGACTGGTTGGAATCTGGTGCTGGGAGAAAGAAGTGGCTTATGCCCGAGTGATTGGCTAGTGTGGGAGTTTTCTTGGGGAGCACCACTGTTTGTCCTTGATGACACTCACACAAGTCTGCAGTCAACAAAAAGGCCTCTTGCTTAGATGGTTTAAAGGATTTGCTCTTATAGCCATAGAGATGTCGTTTCTGGGTGTCACAGCACCAGCTAAAAAGGCGATATGAAGCAGACGATCCTGAGATTGATCTCTTAGGAGAACTCTTTAGAAAATTTAACTATTATGTCCTATACCCCAGATGAAAGGAGCCCATTAATCTTTGTGGCTATTACACAGATGGTTTTGGATAAAGCATGTGCACGATATCCAACAGGGAAGCACGTGAAGAACATGGAATGGTAATTTCCAACAGTTAGGTAGACCTCCACCTAACTCTTCTCTTCCTAACAGAACTAATTTGCCAAAATCTTGCTTTCAGATCAAATTTAAGAGAAAACCTTGTCATCTGCAATTTTGGAGTCAATTCTCATATGACTTGTGCTCTTATTTGACCATGTAAAAGATGAATCAAGATCAACCTCTAACAAAGCAGCTTGATGAACACTTTTATTAACTTCAGTAAGGTAAGAAGAGCGGACTAGAATACCTCAAAGTCTTTCCCCTAAATGCAATACAAAATTAAAATCCCCAATAAGAAGCCAAGGATTAAAATTCATAACAGATTGCCACCCAATCCAATTCTAAATGTCTTGACGATTATGTAAGAGATTCTATGCATAGACAAAGGTGCACTCGAAACAAAAGTTATCAAATAGCCTGATGATGTCACAATGAATAAACTGAGAACCCTTATCAACTTTGCTAAAAAAATACAAAGAAGGATTCCAACCAATCTAAACTCTGCCCAAAGGAGGATGACGTCATAAGCCATAATGTAGATCAGAGGGAAGAGCAGAGAGAGAGAGAGGATTTTGATGGCATAAGCAAAAGCCAAAATGCCGGCCGGTGGCCTCCCAAAAAGAGAGGGCGGTGGGGGTAGGGAAACCCTAGTCTTCCTCTATTCGCCTTCTAAAATTTGGGACTAGAAGAGACCCTGCGCTCCCTTTCCAACCCCTCTATATGAGAAGGTATTCAGTGGAACCGTTCATATATATATTTTTCCATAATTTTGTAAGATTGTTTGATAGGATTTGCATACAAAGAAGGTCGTGTTTGCTTGTAGCCAAATTTGTCTAGCGTAATTGTATTTCGTCAAGTTCAGCTTCCATCAGAAACCCTAAAAGCCGTGGTCGCCATCAGAGCCTTTCCGTGCCACCAATCTTCAAACATACTGGTCTGTTAAGCAATTATACACCTTGCGTAAGCCAAACTGACCATTTTTTTGTTTTTTGGATCGGTAAATATGCGACTTGACCCATGTTGTCTGCCATTGTTGTGAAAAATGCTTGCCACTGCCTTAGCTTTGCATCTATTCCTCAACTGATCGAGCATGGTATGCTTTTCATTAATTTCCTTTCGTTAAGGAAAGGACTTGGGATTTTCAAGAACAAGAATTCCTGGCTCGATTCAGTTTAGGATAATGAAACAGTGTTGCAACTAAAGTGTAATCGACAAAGAGTTACATATATAGACATCAGACGCCATTTAATGCTAGAAATTTTGTATAAATTGACAGTAATAGAAATAAAAATACATCCCTGCGAAATTGTACAAGATGCACAAAATTTATGAATAGAAAGGGGATACATAAACAAGAACAAACACACAGATGATTCTTCATCGGGGATGATCTTGGGAAAAACTGAAGATGAAAGTTGAAGAAGCTTGGTCCTCTGCTACAAGCTTTCCGCTTCATGTCGCTCCCATCTGTGCCTGGGCCAGGGAATTCGGCGAGCCGCCCCCCAATGCTGGAGGTGGTGGATGGGACCGGGCTATTTCTTCGTCGCTCTCTTGTGTGCCCTTCCCGGTGGAGGAGACCCCGAAACTGGAGCCGGAGCTGGTGTCATGGCTCGTCCACTAGCCCGAACACTCCCATGTCTACTATGAAGCAGCAGCAATAACACTTGGGCTGCTCCAATGTCTACTACATGTCTTCCACTACATGCAGCATCAGATCCAATAGGGGTAGTAGGATCAACTCTTCACCTCTGGTTGGAGACTGGGCGGGATGGGGGACAAATGATAAGTCCACAAACAAACTCACGTCCATGGAAACTGGACTTGTTTTGACAGCGAGCAAGAGAACATCAATGAAAATTTCGGGAAAATGAAAATATGGGACAGTTATTGGATACATCACTCCATTAGGCTTGTGTTTATCTTAGGGGATGATAAGCTGGTATATATATCATGTTACCAAGGACTAGGCAATTAATAGCGAGATTTACAAATCTTGTATTGCATGCGGGTATTGGGCAATAAACAAGGCGTGGCACACGATATGGAAAAACATTTAACTTATTGCATGTCACAGTTGACATTTGTATTGGGTATATCCTGAATCTTGGACTGTTTCTAGGTAATGGAGACAATGAGCCTCGGATTTTGACCTAGGTGGTGCAAAATGGTTGCCATCTAGGATCTGCTATCTTTATGATATTTCATATCTGATAGCCATGGCGAGTGTGTTCTCATAATTAGGTCCTATACATGGAAAGCTCAATTGCCTTTTGAGAATTTCAATTTTCAAGTTGTAAAAGGTCAACATGCTATTTTCATGATATAGCAGCAATCCGGTACTACCGAAATGGCAAGATTAGCGTCAACTTTTCAACAGCTTACCAGTGACCTCTCTCCCTATTTATGAGAATGCAAATCTTATGGATTTGGACTTCAAGAACCATACCTCTATCGACATGGTTGTTCCTCGAAGGCTCGAGGAAGATAAAGATAAGGTGCAAAGCATGTGCACTGGAGGATGATTTCATATTGTTTTTGGTACAATGAAGTATTTCATTCAAATATTCAATTGATCTTAATTTCTCACTAAAAGTTTATAGCAGACGAGAAAGCCCTTATTTCAAATTCACTATTGCGTTAGCATGCCAAACAGAATAAGATACCAAAGCAAATAGAATATCCAAAATTCCAAAGCTAAAGTAAACAGGTATGTTGTACTGAATGAAATATATATGTAGATAATCAAGTTCTCTATAGCTTAGGCTGTTAGGAAACAGATTATCAATACCATCAAGAATGCACATGCATTGTGTATGTCAATACCGATTAACTAAGAAAAACTGAAATAACTTAGAGATAAAGTGTGTATCAAATCAAGGATCCAATCCAAATAAGAACAAAAAGAAACAGTTTAGTAACACACCTCCACTCTCCCTCCAAAAAAAAAAAATGTCTCCCTTGCATACAACAATTACAATACACATATTTAACATCATTCATATGCATTATAAGCATTATACCATCTCACATACACTCATACTAGGCATATTTGCTTAAGGTAATTATTAGAATTAAAGTAAAAAATTATATGTGACAGAAAAAAATACAAAAATGGATAATCAAGAAGCATATTGTAAGTACGAAATACACTCCAGAAATTTGAGAAACCATATCCTTGTGCCATTGGATAGAGCTCATAGATAGCTTTCCAACAATATAAAAAATTGTGGCAATTCAAATTTGTTTAATATAAGGAAAAATAAAAAGTTCTATTATTGAGAAGCATGTAGTATGTGTGGGATCCACACCAAGTTTGAGAAAAACATATTCATATGGATGTAATTTGATGGAGCTCGTTAAGAGTTTGCCGACGGTACCGAGAACAAGTGAATATGACTTTGGAAGTGCAAAATATAACCTTACAAAGTTATAAACAATACAACATCCAAAAGTCGTTGGATTTCCTTGTAGCAAGATGCAAGGCAAGGCGTCATACCAATGACTTAACATTTCATGTCAACTAATCCCCCTTATAAAGCATATGAGATTTCTTATATATTGTTGGAGTGGTAACAAATTAGTCATATGGGCATGCCCGAACCGAAGTATACCAAATGGCCCCAAAATGCTCCCCAAGAGTCTCCGACGTTATCTAGTAGGAGGGAACATATTAAAAGTCTAAATAACAAGCTGGCCAAGTGTCCCAATATAACCAGCCATGTGTGCGCACTATTTTTTTTATGAGTAAAATTTTATTAAAGCAAAAGGAGAATTATATCAACCATATAACAAAGATAAACAAATCAATAGGGAATGCCCCATCTCAATTTAAGAAAACGAAATCATCAACTATTCTAGAAATTTTAGAAGAAGAAAGAATATAAGAGCTGATATCTCTTTCAAAAAAATTTATAGTATGAGAATGATTGGAATTTATGTGTGAAATGTTATGTGCATTTTAACATTGTGCAACATTGCAGTCCTTCCTCGTAATGCATTCAAACATGTTGCACAACTTTGTAGGCAGTCCCTGCACTGTATGCACATTAAGTGTCACTACAACAAAATTGGGTATTAGTGACGCTTATATAAGCATCGCAATAAAATGCGTCACTATAAAGTGTTAATAACGACATATTAAAAAACGTCGCAATAAAAACTAATATTAGCGACGCATAATATTAAGCGTCGCTAATGGTAGCATATTAGCGATGCATAAGTAAAAACGTCACTAATACCTAACCTTTTAGCGACGCTTAAGTTCATGCGTTGCTAATACTTAGGTTATTAGCGACGCTTGCATAAGCTTCGCTAAAAGATATATCTATAAATTTTTTTAAAAAAAATTTAAAACTATTAACGATGCATTTTTACAAACATTGCTAATACCTTCAACAATAGTTACGTTTATAAATAAGCGTCGTTAATATTTATCAATTTTAAATAAAAAAATAAAAATTATGAACTAATAGTGACGCATAGATATACGTCGCTACTACCTGGTACTAGTAGCGACGTATGTAACTATGCGTCGCTATTACCCTTGGTAGTGGCGACACATAGTTACATGCGTCGCTACTACCCGGCCCCCTGTCCCCCATTTTCCCGCCGCCGCCTCAACGCACCGCCTTCTCCTCGGCCACTCTCCCCCACCGCTCCGTCCTCTGGTCTGACCCCCCCCCCCCCCCCACCCCCTCTGTTCCCCTTTCTGCTCCTTGTCATCCGCCGCCGCCTGCAAACACGTCGCCCCACCTCCTCTCCATCCCGCAGCCCCCCCTCCTCCTTGGCCACTCGCCCCGCCGCTCCATCCTCCGGCCCCCTCCCCCTCCCCTTCCGGGTTCCCACCGGAATCCAACCACCCACCCCACCCCCTCCCTCTCCCAGTCCCCCCCCCCCGTCTCCCCGGTCATGACACCCCCCATGCCCCAACCTCCCACCGGCGCCGGATTCGGTACTTCCGCTGGATTCTGGTGCTGGTTTTTTTAAAATTTTCCTAAAGTTTTTAGTGACGCTTATAGAAGCGTCGCTAAAGACTTTTTTTTTATTTATTATTTTTACAAAGTATTAGCGACACTTTGTCAAGCGTCGCTAATACATAAAAATATTTTTTTTAAATATGCTTTTTTATTAACGAGGTTTTAAAAAAAATTAATTTTTTTATTAACGACACTTATAAAGCGTCGCTAATATGTTGTTATTTATTTTTTTTAAATAATTTTTTATATTAGCGACGTATAGGAAAGCATCGCTAATAATCAACTATTAGCAATGCTTTATTATTATGTGTCGCTAATAATTTACTATTAGCGACGCTTTCGTATGCGTTGCTAATACTAAAATTATTTACGATGTATATATAAATGTCGCTAATGTGCACTATTAGCGATGCTTTCCCTAAGTGTCGCTAATGATCAATTGCGACTCATTTTTTAACGACGTAAGTAGCGACTGTTTATAAGCATCGCTAATAGTCATTAGCGACGCTTATATGATTATTAGCGATGCTTATAAGCGTCACTAATAGTCATTTTTGTTGTAGTGTGTGCAACACACCAATGCATGTTTGCACTACAACATGACTCCACATTGATTCAATACTGTCACAACATTGTTATCCATTGAACATAAACACTATTGTGACTCGGTTCTAGCACATTGTGCCATGATGGTCAAGTTTCAATCACTTCTACCAAAACAAGGGAACATGATCAGCCATCATTTATTCACATTAGTTTTTGCCTACATTACCATCATTTTTTTATATATATTTTTCCATCCACCTCACATCACTGAGATCGAAGAACGCAACATTCAACACTTTCCAATGTTTTGCCCAAATGTTCATCCTTGTTGCCCAGCAAGGTAGACCCTTGGATTGGCTCTATTACCACTATAACGAAGGTGCCCCGAGGTGGCCATCAATGTGGCACTCCAAGGCAAGTCATCCTTATTCAGAATAGTCATAGCCTTGTGCTCTGCAACTGCATCCCTAGCCCATGATCCCAATCGACAAACTTGACCCAAGGCAGACAAATGAATGTGTCGGGACATTTCCCAACCAAGCTAATCAGAGGGTGACATAATCTTACAATGCACATGTCCAACTTAGGCAACTTGAACAGTGGACACTTTCGTTTCAGCACCATGAATGCAAAGGCTACGGAGTTTTTTCTTTTCAAAAAGGTCTTAAGGCTGGATGGCTAACCCTTTGGGTAGGAGGACACATCTTCCAGATGATTGGGCTTTTGGCATGATGGCTAGCCAACTACCTCACCTTCATTCCATTTCCTTGTGGACAATTACAAGGCTAGGCATCATAGCAATAATTTAACATTTCAGCTCAACCATAAAAGTGATTTTTTTCATATTGTTGGAGTGACAAGCAAAGTGGCTGAATGGGCACACCTAAACTAAAGTTTTCTAAACAGCCCCCAAATGCTCCACAAGACACTCCAATGCTATCGGGGGAGGGGCCATATTCAAAGTCTAAACAACAAACTAGACGGTCAAGTGTCCCAACATGGATAGCCACACAATGTTGTACACACATGTTACATAATGTTGTGGGCTTCCCCGCAATGCATGTATACATGTTGCACAATATTGTGGGCCTTCCCTGCAACACATGTACATATGTTGCGCAACATTGTAGGCAGTCCATGCAATGCATGCACATCCTGTGTGCAACACACTAACATATGTTTGTTCCCTAACATGTGTCACAAGCACTATGCTTTGATACTCCCTAACATTATGCCCTTTTAGCTTCATAGCATGGATGGATCAGGTGATAGTCTTCATTTAGAGTCTAAAGCTTCTTTGTGAAGTGCTAAGAGGGTTATACATTTCGAGGAGTCATGGAGATCTCCTTGATGGTGCCATAGATGTAGTAACCCTTTCTATTTATTTGTTAAGTTTGAATTTGAGCATGAAATATGATTAATAGTTTGTTTTATTACTTGTTAATTTACTTTGTTTCTTCTTTGTCATTCCATTGGGTGTATAATATACTCAGCATCCTTGTAGTGCAAGTGATGCTTTGCAAGTGAAAGATATTTGCATATGGGGTAGGTGTCGTAGAAGCTAGTAAATAACTTCATAGGTTTTTTTTCTAATCTTTGATAAAATAATAAATGTAGGCATGAGAGTGTATCAATTATATCAACTTGATATCAGAACAATGTAATGACAAACAAGTGTCAGACTAGATGATGCTATATTTTCTTTACTTTGCCCTAGTTAAATTAGCAATATAATTATTTGGATAACTCAAATTGCATTGGATTGCAAAAATTGTTACTTATCTCCCCAAGAGTTTCTAAGTCATGATTTGGTAACTATGTTTTAGCGATTTTATTCCCTGTTATATTTATTCCATTTATCGTGTTTTATTTTTTAAAATAAAAAATATTTGAATATAAAATTTGAGGGCATGGAACTTGGTATCATTGAAATACAAGGCTATCTTGCATATTTTAATTACTAGTTGAAATAAATTGGAATGTGAGTAGGTAGGAAGTAAGTTTGTTATTTTATTGTGTTGTGTGTTGGTAGAAAAATAGGATAGTGAGGATAAGGAGTCGTGTGAATGATAGATGAGATCTTCATTGCAGATGTGGGAAGGATAATGAGACAGTAAGAAGAAAATGGTTGTAGGCTGCCTCAAGCCTCCTTCTGGAGTGATTGATCTTGAAGAATCTAAAAATCAATAGTAAGAGGACAACTACAATAGTCATCGGAGTGGAGAATATGAAGAATTCGTTCCCTTAATCAAAATATCAAGCTACAAAGATGTCAAAGCTCCTAAGTATACTGATGAGGAACTAACTTCTCATAAATAGGCATAGGTAAGTAAATAGTTTCTTTTAGGCATTAAGATTTACTTAGTGGAAATTAGCGAAGTGAAGAATAGACTAGAGAAATATAAAATAATGATAACCATAAAAAATAAAGTTTTTGAGTACATAATATAGAAATATATGAAAGCTTCAAACTACATGTACTCAAATTAGGAAAATGGCACTATAAGATAAACATTATTTGCATAAGGGCTCACCACGTGCACATATTTAAGTGCTCCAAATACTCTTGTTAGTACTCCTAGGTGGCTCTTATGCGTGCAAACTTTTGTGACGTCGAGTCCATGAACATGGACTGTGCGAGTCACATCTCCTTATTTGCATCCAAAATGTGAGTATCAGAGCTAGTTGATGGTGGCAGGGAAGGCTAAACCCAACACTCCTCATTCCTCAGTTGTTGCTATTGCTACCGTCTTTGCTATGGCTAGGTCTAGGGTGGCGGCTCATCATCATGTGGTTACTTGCAACCTTGATGCATGTGCCCTGGGTCCAGGTTCATGGTCCTAATACACGAGTAAAAGGATTGTGACCTACTCCAACAAGAGCTTTACCTACACCTAAAAAGTCTTGGTCCAACATCATCAGCATGCATTTTGTTGTTGACTCGCCATGTTTGAAGAGAGGAATTGTTGCTATCTATGTAATTGTGCACATTTTGTTGCTTCCAAGAAGACGACTAATATATCGCATGATACCTTATTATTCCTTCGTGAGTTGTATCAGTTAAATAACTTACCTTTGTCTATATGTCTGATTGTCATATGTTTTATTAAGCCAGTATTAGCATTCTTTATGGAAGTTGACACATATTTAACTTAATTTTAGCTGTGCTAATGATCCACAAATTGAGATCAGACTTAGGTAGTCAATAGATCTCTAGGTAAGTTGCAAGGAGTTTGGTAGGTGCCAATTCAAAATCTTGGGATCAACATATTTTTAAGACCGAGTTTGGATATAAGAGGAATGTGATCAAAAGTATAAGTTCTAGCCCTTTAACTTTTATCTTTGGCTTTTGAAATTTATTCAAATAATATTATTTATATTTTTTTATCAAACTGTCATTCAAAGAAATTTATTCACCATTTTGGTGTTCTAACAAGCAAACCAAGCGTGAGCATGGCACTGACACGTGCAACTTTTTTAGTTTCCTCACTGTAAGCGACGAAACTGAGGTTTTGTCATTGCAAACGATGAAATTAAGAAAAATCTTATTTTTTTAGTGTAAATAATGAAAATATCCAAAAATAGAACACAACTTATTGCGATACTTAATTTGTCATTTCGAATGTTGAAATTAGAATTCATCACTCGAAATGATGACTTCCGCCGTTGTTTTCAAACCCACTGGCTCCCCATTTGCTCTCTGTTAAATGGGTAGAAGCAAAAAAGAAAAGTCACATTCTCTTCCACCCCTCCCTCCTCTCAGTTCCACTATCAGCCTCGTTTTTGCCAACGCCTCCCCCATTTGCTCAGCACAACGCTTCTAACCAGTGAAGGTTCTCTTTCCCTCCCTCTCTTTCTCTCTCAATCCACTGTCTTATGGACGTGGTTTTTATTGGGAATTTTTTTTGCAACTGATGAATTTGGTTGTGGATACTGAAGGGAATCATGAGATTCATAGAATTACAAATTGAACTATGATAAAAGCTTGCCTTGAATCGTACATTGAGTGTTTTTTAGGGATTAGGATTCCTACAATGAGTAGATTCCATGATGATTGGCAGCTTCAACATGTTTTTTGTCTTCCCTTATATAGAATGAGACTTTGGTTAATTTACATCCTTAGATTGCTTAAAAAGGTTTGTTCCATGATGCTTGGTTTTCTGCATAAATAGTACTGTTTTTTATCTAATCGTTTGAATTTGTTGTTATTCATGCCCCAATATAGCTTGTAATGGAAATTTATTTTGCCCCAATATAGCTTGACTTCGTAGAATCGTATCTTTTTTATTCAGTATAGAATATAGTAGCATTTGATTTCTGCAATTGCAGTTACATTTGATCTATTTATGGGAATGATTAGTTTTGCATTACGGATTATAATTTGGAATATATCTAAATTATAATTTTTTTGTTATAATTGATGTAAATAGACATGGCTATTTTTTTATTTTTGATTTGTTGTAATTTAGCCATATGTTATACTCTTTTATTTACAACTTATGACACTAGGGCCTATATAAGAGATTGACGCCTCATTGAAAGCCATTAGTGTGTAATTTTCTCTACAATTCTATGGAAGCAAAATGAAGCTTCTTTCTCTGTCTTTTGCATATATTTTGTGAAATTACTGGTGTTATTCATGAGAAAAGAAAGTTGTGCACACCTATAACCAGATTTATTCTGTGAAGTACTTCCTATTAATTATCTACCTACATAACAGCCGCCGGTGATGCAGGAGCCTGGTGGTGCAAAGATCTACAGTGCAGGATAACTATATGAGAGTCTTTTATTTATTTTGGAAACTAGTAGCTTAATTATTTATGCCTTCTTAATTTAGGACTTTTTTTTTCAATAGGTTATATTAATTAATTATTGAGTTGTAGTAGTATATTGGTCCACTAGGGTGCTTATTTATTCCAAACCAAGTTGGAGGAAGACTAGTTCATTGTTTTGCTATTTTCTATCAAAAAGAAAAAAATTTCTCTCTAAATGTAATTTTCCACAATCTTTTGCAATTGATTTTGGGATTTGCATGCGAACTATAGCTGAATTCATATCGGGGGTAATTGTGTTCATGGTTTGCAGTCTCATTGAGATCTCGTGAGATATCAGTGAGATCTCTATCTCGGGGCCTTTGTTTAGACTCGAGACCATGTAAACACAATTTTACAATATACGTCTTAACGAGATATCTCCGAGATATATCTAAGATTGTAACGATATGGCCGAGATTGCGATGAGCATAACAAGATGGGAGACAAAGGAGACATTAATATATAATTTAAAAAATTTATTTAATTAATTCTCATCTCATTTCATTAGGTTTACTAATGCCTAAATCTTGTATTTCAATTGGTTTTCATAATAAACTTTAATTGTATTTACTCTCATTCTACTTCATCAATAGATGTTGTATATTCTACTTATTTCATGTAATTTATGCAATATAATTAAAAATTTTATTTAATCAATTTCTCATAAATTTTATTTATGCTACATCATCATTAGGTATTGCACATTCTACTTATTTTATGTAATTTATGCTATATAATGAAATATTTATTTAATCAATTTCTCATCTCATGTCATTAGGTTTACTACTGCCTAAATCTTGTACCTGAGTAGGTTTTCATTATAAACATTAATTGTGTTTACTGTCAATATACATCATTATTAGATATTGTATATTCTACTTATTTTATTTTCTTTATACTACATAATTAAAATTTTTATTTAAGAAATTTTTCATCTCAATTTCTCATAAATTTTTATTTATGCTACATCATCATTGTCATATAGAACTTCTTCACACCACCAATCTTCATATATACTGGTATGTTACGCAATTATATACCTTGCATAAGGCAAGCTGGCTAGCGCATTTTGATCGTGTCTATTGTTGAGGAAAATTATTGCTACTGCCTTAGCTTTGCATCTCTTCCTCAACTGAGGTAGTGACGAGGTGTGATTTAGGGGCTGTTTGGATGAAGATTATTAGGTGTAGCAAATCAAGATTCACTTTAATCTGATTAGTCAAATTCATCGATGAATCACTTTTATGTTTGGTAATGTATATTTCGTGAATCTAATTTATAAAAGATTTGTATATGAATTATGTTTGGTAAATTCATATAGAAATATGATTCATGAGTTATAAATTACACATATACCCCTTTAAAAAGAAAATGTATTTCAACACACATTATGTATTGTGTATGAAACCCATTTGAGATTAATAAGTTATAACTTTGTTCTTTGAAAGAAACCCATCTTCCAAGATGCAGCAAGCACCACGATGGACATGGCTAAGAGAATGGCACAATGAGACCCTCACATAGAGACGCATGCAAAACCCTTCAAGGGTCCCACCTCCCCTAGCGTGTATATGTAGGCTTATTTAGATGCTAATGCGACCATGTTAGTGGGTTCTCTTTAAAACTTTTACATAATAGTACGAAGAAGCAACAAAACCCTAGCTCTCATTATATTGATTAATTTGAGCTTAAAAGTAAAAAAAAATATATTAAAAATTATAGGCACAATATTGGAAACATAACAAGAATTTTCAAATATAAAAGGTCATTATTCTATGTCGTTTCCATGTGCTCCTTTTAGGGTAAGCTTCTTGGTGCCCCCTCATGAGCGGACGATGGTGTGGATATTTTTGGTACTGTGGCAGCAAGCCATGAAGCTCAACTCAGTGCCTCCTTGTAGCAGAGAAGGAGACTGGAGAGGGGATTAGAGGATGGGACATGAGACTTATTGGACATCGCTAGTTGGGAAGAGATTTGTATGTTCTCTGCTTACCATGAGCCCAGTAAGGAATGACTAGAACTGGATTATTTATTTTTACCTTTGGGCATTTCTTACACAGGGCTCATGGTGAACATGGAACATTAAAAACTCTTCCCATTGGTAGATAAATTAGTAGCACTCAGCTGAAAGCATACTTCTCTTAGATAAATCAGTTTTCACTAGTAATGTTGCAGGTCCCAGGTAAAGAGCTTTGAGCAATTTAAAACATTTCTCCTTTAAAAGCATTCTCATATTTTACAGCTCTTTATTCAAGATATTCAAAGAATTTTCAATATTGACAAGTAGATGATAAAATTCACAATTAAGTCAAATCCAATACACAAGTAGTGTATCAGAATTCCAGGTTCGACAACTTCATTTTACTTTCATAAATTTCATGTGGGAGGTAAATGCACAAATAAGTTTTGATAAAAATGCAGTAAGCAACTAGAAATATCTAGCGGTACTAATCTGTCTTTCTGTTAATATGTGTGCTTGATCCCTGCTTCTAACAGCTTTTTCATATTTATGTTTCCATAACATCTGAAAAAAATATGCAGCCAATGAAGGTCATAAAAATCAGAAGCTTCAAAACCATTTCATTCAATGAGATACAACCTCATGATAAGGCCAAATCATCTCAAACTGTAAAGGCAATGACATGAAATTAAAAACACAAGAAAAATTGAAGGGACATTAGTAAAATGGACAAGACCATTTCCACAAATCAAATTCTATTATATGGTGATTCAATGCATAATTGCTGGTATCAGTGTTAGCAAGTATCCAAATTTTATGTACATTAGCCTGTATCCTGGTTCAACAGATCAAGCCAGACAAACAAGGAATGGCAGTCAAAACATGAGTAGATGTGTGGAAATCCCCACAACAAATGGCTCCATCAACAACCTGGTTAGGAAATAAAACACCACTCCCAGAGCAATGGAGATAGGTAGCGCCAGCAGGGCCCGGCGACACACTGAAAGAAGGATAAGTGCAGGCAAGGCTAGAGATAATGGCAAGATAACACGCATAGACAATCGTCAGATCATAGACGGCAGCCCTACCCACTAGCACACAGTAAACCACAAAATCCCCAAGACCCAGCTTGATACCTCTTTTGATTTCCACCTTGTTGCCGCTTCTCCTCTCTACGGCGGGCGATCCGGTGGCGTTGGAGGCTGCAACGAGCGGGGAATCCTCTCGGGCTTCTACTTGGACAGCTGATTCCTCTTCGATTTCAATGGCGGAGTGGTCGGAGGAATTTGGCGGGGAGTTACGGCGGGGGGATGGGACGGGCTGGAGCTCGACGGAGGAGGAAGTGGAGCCGGGACCGGCCATGGTAACGAGGAGGCCGACAGGGATGGCAGATGAGGAAGAGGCGGGGAGGGTGGGACGAGCCTCGTAGATGAAAGCGGGGAGATCCTCGTCGCGGCGGGAGGCGAGCTTGATGAGAAGGCGAAGGGGGCCATGGAGGAGGCTGAACTTGGTCCACCGCTGAGTCTCCAGCACCACCTTGAGCAGTTTATAGCGCTGGAGCCTCGATCGCTACCAGCCATCAGCCGTCTTCCTGCACAGCAGAGCTCCACAAAAATCACACGCCTGCAGAGCAGAGATCAATTAAAACCAGGCTCAAAGGGTATAAATGAAAAGTAAAAATAAAAACAGATTACCGCCATCGATTAGTCACGAAATCTCCTCCGGAGGAGATTAATTGGGAAAGTAAAAATTAATGGGAAATCTCGATGAATCCGATAATTTATCGTGAATCTCATACACCTAAGAATTTTTGCATCCAAACGTAATTTATAAGATTTATGGTTAATTTTAGAAGAATCTTAGTGGTAAATCATCATCCAAACAGCCCCTCAGTGACGACAAAGCAAAATTCAAAATACCTGAACAAATGACATCATGGATGAGCAGAGTCTTCCTCAAAGAGTAACGATGAAGAAAAAATGAGGTAGACGAGATCGGTTGCTAAAGCCAGAGCTGCCGCAACTGTTGAATCGATGAATGAAGACGGAGAAGAGAGGTAAATGCTCGAGGGAAATAGAAGGAATCGCCGAACCTTTCAATCACAGCTTCGCCAGAGATATCCCTGCCTTAGATCTGGGCCTTGACGGACTTATGCGTGATGACGAGGGTGCGGGTATGGAACTCGATGCCGACGGTGACTATGGAGGAGGCTGAATTCGTCCACCGCTGAGTCTCCGGCACCACCTTAAGCAGTACACAACGCCGGAGCCTCGATCGCCTACAGAGCGGAGCCTGCCCCGTCCTTCCTGCACAGCGGAGCTTCAGAGAAATCACGCGAGACTAAAAGGGTATAATTGAAAAAAAATAATAAAAAAACAGATTACCGCCTTTTATTAGTCACGAAATCTCGTAACGAGGAGATTACTTCAGAAATCAAAAATTAATCACAAATCTTGATAAATCCAACAATTCATGGCAAATCTGATACATTGAAGAATTTTTACAACCAAACCTAATTCATAAGATTTTCCCTTAATCTTACGTAAATCTTGTTCATGAATCTTCATCCAAACAGCCCCTTAGTGGGCCAGCATATTGATAGAGCATGGTATGCATTTCATTTATTTCCTCTAGTTAAGGAAAGGACTTGGGATATTCAAGAACATAAATTCCTGGCTGGATTCAGTTTAAAAAAATGAAACAGTTCTGCAAATACAGTGTGATCAACTACGAGTTACATATATGGACATCAGACGTCATTCCCTGCGACATTAGACAAGATGTACACATATAATTATAAACATTGTAACTTAAGAAGAAAGCCGAAGCTGCTTGGCCCTCTGCTACAAGCTTTCCGCTTCATGTCGCTCTCATAGGTGCCTGAGCCAGGAAACCCGACGAGCCGCCTCCCGGGCTGGAGTGGTTGATGGGGTACCAGGGAGTGGGTGGGAATGGAGCTCGTACGTGTTGGTGGCAAGAAGCTCCGTCGTGGAACTTCTTGGTGGAGGAAACACTGAAGCTCTAGGCGGTGCTGGACGTGGAGTTGGTGCCTGGTATTACTCCCCCGGAAAGGGCGGCAGCTGCATCGAATTCAAATCAGTTCCCTCCTAGGGAAACTGGTAAAAGGAGACAATGGCAGTGCTGTTCTTGGTGCAGCAGCATTAGAGAGCTGCTCCAATGCTAATGCTGCACTTGGGTAGTAGGATCAACTCTTCACCTCTGGTTGGAGACTGGGCTATATGGGGGACAAATGACAAGCCCACAAACAAACTCATTGTCCACGGAAAATGGACGTATTTGACATTGAGCAAGAGAACATGAATGAAATTGTTGGAAAAATGGAAAAAATGGGAATGATTAACAGAGTTGATATCTCAGTCGTCTAGGTTTGTGGTTCTCTGAAGAACTGGTAACCAGGTATATATAGGGTGTAACAAAGGACTAAACAATTACCAGAACTATTCTCAAATCTTGTATTGCATGAGAGAATTGGGCATTAAACAAGCGTGGTACACTTGATATGGAAAAACAATTAACCTACTGCATGTCACAGTTGACTATTGTGTAGGGAATATATATTGAATCTTGGACATTTTGTATAGCTGATTATGAAGACCAGGAGCCTAAGATTCTGACCTTGCCGTTGCTAAACGTTGGCACAGTCTGATAGCCATGGCGTGTGTGTTCTCTTAATTAGATAGTTTACATAGATAGCTCAATTGACTTTTAAGAATTTCAAAATCCAAGTTGTAAAAGATTTCATGCCATTTTAATGAAACACCAATCCGCTTCTACCAAAATGGCAATCCTCGAAGCCTCGAGGAAGATGAAGATAAGGTTCTTTTAGCCTTTTGTTTTATGTTATCCTGACTCTTTCTTATCTCTCCTGAGCATAATACAAGGGGTTACCCGCTGCTCCATTAGTCCATTTTACCAATTATAAACACAACATACGGTGCGAGGCATGCACTGGAAGATAATTTCATTTTATTTGAAACAATGAAAATAATTTCATTCAATTGATATGAATTACTCCCTAAAACTTTATAGCAGATGGGAAAGCCCACTCACTATTGTGCTGGTATGCCAAATCACTTAAGATACTAAAGCAATGAAAATATTCAAATTTCCAAGGAAAAAAGGAATAAATATGTTGTATTGAATGAAATATATGTGAGATAAACCATTTCCCAATAGTTTTGGCTGTTAGGAAACAGCTTATCAATACTAGCAAAAATGCTTGCGTATTGCACATGTGCTAATATATAGCGATTAATTTTTTATTTTTTTTAAAAGAGATGAAGTATGTATCAAACATAGGTCTCTCTTGCATGCGACAATTACAAACACACATATAGCATCAATAATGAATATAAATCATGTACACATATAATTATAAACATTGTAACAACCCACATATACTTGTAGTAGGCATATTTGTTGAGGGTAATTATTAGAATCAAAATAAAAAACTATATTTCATGTAAAAATGTACCATTAGAAGAATGTTGTATGCGCGAAATTTGATAAACTAAACCCATGTTTGGACTTATTTGATAGCGCTCGTAAAAAGCTTTCTAAGAGGACAATTAATGCATATATTCAAACATGTGTAATATAAGAAAAAAAATTGGCAACCCTCTATTATTGGGAAGCATCAAGCATGTCATATGTTCAGGACTCACAAAAAAGTTTAAGAAATATACTCATGTGGGTCCCATTTGATAGAACTCGTCTAGAGCTTTCCAACTATACCAAGAACAACCTAATCTCATTTCGAAAGCGCAAGATATAACCTTACAAAGGTGAATTGATACAATGTAAAAAATGGGGCTCAAGTCATATCAACGGCTAATATGAGTCATAGAAGGCCATATTGATATGGATGATAATATTGATGACCATGAATATGGGTACATTCCGATGATACACTTGGTGCATACAGATTTAGGCGTGGACCCTTTGATACATATGAAAAAATATTTTAACTAATAATATATAATTATAATATTTCTTTTAGAGCATAATAAGACCATGAAAGGCTATATCGGGTGATATAGATGCTCTAAAATTAATTCATTTTCGAACCATATACTATTACTCCATCGATCTCATACAAACTATTACTCCCTCCATCCCATATTAAGTGCTCTGAAATTAGTTTATTTTGGAAAGAAATAAGATGCTTAATATAAGTTGCAAGAATATTATGGAGAAACTCTAAGTTGGAAGTTTAAGTAAATAGATAATTATGAAGCACTATATTTTGAAAAAAAAATTATGTAAATTGTATGGACCCACCCATATTGATGTTATATAATTTTTAAAAAATATTTTTAATATAGCAAAAACATTGTTATCTTTAAACATTTAATGAGATTAGGTTTGAATTTTGTTTTTGTTTATAGGGAAAAAATTGGGAGAAAATAATTTATAAAATTAAAATAATAATAAAATAAAATAAAATAATATAATATAGACACGTATCGGTCATATCAATATGTATTGGCCATATCAATATAGTACAACTAATATGGATAATACATATCTGGATTATATGTGGGGGCATACCACCCCTAGTATCCCATATCGGTCTTGGTCGTTCCGATACAGCCTTCCATGAGTAGGACACATGATAGCCATGCAAAAATATCTAGAATAGTCATACATGTTTAAAGTCTAAGTAAAATATTTTATGCAAATACGTATAAATCACACAAGAATTTAAACTTCAAATTTTTAGCATTATAGAAAATTTAAAGGAGGAATAAAAATTTTAAAAATATCTATTGTCACTCTTAGTACTTTATATAGTAGAATAATATGATTCAGAATATAAGAAACTGCAACTTATTTATTTCACTCAACTATACTTATCCACAAAGTTGATTATTTTAGCAGGAAATGTGAATAACGTGATAAAAGTAATAAATTGGCATGTTCTCGGATACAAGTATACAACCATCTCCAACCATGCAATGCATCTTCCTTTTTCATAAACCCTTTATAAGTTGTGTCAAAATTGTGGAGACAAAAAAAATTGCAAAAAAAACTTGACCTTTTAGTATTACACACGATAACACTAAACAGAAAGTTGAAACATAGAAACGAAAATATATTTCAATGAGGAAATGCATCCACGAGGCCAAGATATTTTTGTCATCTTCTGATCTAATTGCCCATGCAAAATTGGGATAAAGAAAAGTGTTTGTTCGTTGGGAAACAAAACCCTCTTTGGAGAGGTGTGCAATAAGACCTTTAACAATGAAACAAATATGACAAGAGAATATCGTAAGATTTAAGGTGGCCTAGTAATGTCCTAACTTTTATGTATCATACAAAACCACTATTTTCAAGAAGAACAATGCATGGGTGAAGATTAGAGCCTTCAAGATCTCAAATCCTCTTAACTTACAAAACCCAACCTTTTACAATGCTTCCTCCACAACCCCCTAGGGTTCTAAGCCCTTAAATATTACATGAGATATACAAGTTTGTATATGCCTATTTAGAGAAGGAAATCAAGGATTAGCCAGTTAAAATATGTCCAAAATGCAGTAAACCATGTGCCAAATTGTACACAAAATGATCGCCTGCTCTTGGCAAGTGATCATTGTAGTTTATGTCCATTGTTGTGCTCTCCAAAACCCCTAATGATCGATCACCCTCACTTGGCAATTTATCAGTTCTTCCATATGCAGAATCTAGTAATCCGAACAATTGATTGTGCGCATAGTGCAAGCGACTGCTTGTATGAGTCTGGATTGTCTCCTATATACTTCGATAATCTCCAACTTGTGATTCATATGACTTTATCATTCTCCAAATAATCTCCCACTTATAGTCAATAGTCTTCAGGTCATTTTCATGTGAAATAGAACAAACTTGTGTCATTTTCGTGTGAAATAGAACAAACTTGTGTGACAAACATTAGCTAGCATTCAAGCAGTGAAGACCAATCAAAGCTAAGCAAGTTTTTAACTTATCCATAATGACCACTTTGGTCTAACATGCATGTCCATCGGGTTCTCCTTAGTGTGGATCTTCCGATCTCTCACTACAACAAAATGTAGTAATAGCGATGTATTTATTAGCGATGCAAAACTAAGAGTCGTTACAAACAATTATTTGCTACGCATAGAGAAGCATCGCAATAAAATCAACTATTAGCGACGCATATAAATATATGTCTCTAATAGTCAAATATTAGTGATGCTTAGTTTAAAGCGTCAATAATATACGCTTTATTATGAGTGTTGCTAATACCGATCATATTAGCGATATTTTATTATGAGCATCGCTAATTGTTAACGTATTTGTGACACTTTATACAAACGTCGCTAAAAGATATGTATTTTAAATAAAAAAAATTATACTGTTAGCAACGTTTTGCTTAAGCGTCTCTAATAGCCCTACTATTACTGATGCTTAAAAATAAGCATTGTTAATAGTTATTAATTAAAATAAAAAATAAAATACATACTATTAACGATGTATAGAAATATACGTTACTAATAGTATAGGTATTAGCGACATATATTCTATATGTCGTTAATACCTACCTATTAGCGACGTATATATTCTATACGTCACTAATGGTATTTATTTTATTTATTTATTTTTAAAATTAATTTTTAAAAAAATCAAAAAAAATTGAAATTAGAGGAGAGTGTGTAGAGAGAGAGGGAGAGAGAGAGAGGAGAGAGAGGGAGAGAGAGAGAGGAGAGGGAGAGAAAGCAGAGAGAGAGAGAGGAGAGGGGAATGGAGGGAAGAGAGAGAGAGAGGAGAGGAAGAGAGAGAGGGAGAGAGAGAGGGAGAGAGAGAGAGGGAGAGAGAAGAGGGGGAGAAGAGAGAGAGGAGAGGGAGAGAGAGAGAGAGGAGAGGGGGGGGAGAGACAGAGAGAGAGGAGAGGAGAGAGAGAAAGAGAGGAGAGAGAGGAGAGGGAGAAAGAGCGAAGAGAGAGAGGAGTGAGATAAATTAATTTTTAATTTTTTTATATATTATTATATTTTAAAAATAAAATATAAAATAAATATTATTAGCGACGTATATAAATATACGTTACTAATACTATAGGTATTAACAACGTATATTGTTATACGACGCTAATAAATATACTATTAGCGATGTATATTTCTATATGTCGCTAATAGTACATTTTATTTATTTTTTTAAAAAAAATTAAAAAATTGAAAATTAGAGGAGAGATAGTGTGTAGAGAGAAATGAGAGAAGAGAGGGAGAGAGAGGAGAGGGAGAGAGAGGAGAGGGAGAGAGAGAGAGAGAGAGAGAGAGAGGGAGATGAGAGAGAGGAGAGTGAGAGAAATTAATTTTTTATTTTTCATTTATTATTATATTTAAAGATAATAATAAATACTATTAGCGATGTATATAAATATACGTCGCTAATAGTATAGGTATTAGCGATGTATATTGCTATACATTGCTAATACATACACTATTAGCTACGTATAGAAATATACGTCGCTAATAGTACATTTTATTTATTTATTTTTAATATTAAATTTTAAAAATAAAATAATAAAAGAAAATTAAAATTAGACGAGAGATAGTGTGTAGAGAAAGAGGAGGGAGATAGAGAGAGGAAAGGGGGAGAGAGAGAGGGGAGACAGAGAGAGAGAGGAGACAGAAAGATAGGAGAAAGATGGGAAGGAGATTAATTAATTTTTAAAATTTTATGATTTTTTTATAAATTATTATATTTTTAAAATAAAAAATAAAATAAATACGATTAGAGACGTATAGTAATATATGTCGCTAATAAGGTATATATTAGCGACATATATTAATATACCTAATAGCGACGTTTAATAATAAATGTCCCAATAGGTTAAAGTTTTAGTGACGTTTCTATCGCTAAAACTTATGCCCGTGCGGGGAATTTTCATTCGCCTGTGCGGTATTTATTCCCTTCGCCCCCCTTCTCCTCCTGCACGCCTCTTATCCCATCCCACGGCCCTCCTCCGCCGCATCTCCACCCCGACTCCGCGGCGCCTCCACCCCGCCTACATCGAGCCTCCACCCTGCTTCCGCCATTCCTCCACCCATCCTCTGCCGCGTCTCCACCCCGACTCCATCGTGCCTCCATCCCCTCGCCGTTGCATCCCGGCTCCGCCTCCCGCCTTCCTCCCTTCCCCTTACCCTACCCCCGTCACCACCATCCTATTTCACCCGCCAGATTGCGGCACCCCACCCCCCTTCCTCACCTCCTCTTATTTCACCAGGGATTTTTTTTATAAAATAATTATGTCTTTAGCGATGCATATAAAAGCGTCTCTAAAGCTTACTTATTGCGTTGCTAATACATTAAAAAAAATTATTATTTTTTCTATTAGCGATGTATACGCGAACGTCACTAATAAAGACTTATTAGCGACGCATAGCGTTATGTGTCGCTAATAAGTTTTTTAAAATTTTTATTAGCGACGTATATTTAAACATCGCTAATAAGTACTTATTAGCGACACAAATTTATGTGTTGCTAATAAGTAATTTTAATTTTTTTTAAATATAGTTTTATTATTAGCGACGTATATAATCGAGCAATGCTAGAAAATAAGCGTTGCTAATAATTAATTAGTAGCGACACATATTATATGTCGCTACTAATTAATTATTTGCCACGTATATGTATATGTTGCTAATATAAACTATTAGCGATGCTTTTTGTTATACATCGCTAATAGGCAATAGTGACGACACTTTTTATGACATATATAGCGACATTTTTTATACGTCGCTAATACTTACTAGCGACGCTTAAGGGACTATTAGTGATGCATAAATACGTCGCTAAAAGTCCTTTTTATTGTAGTGTCTTATTGAAGTTGTATTTCTTCCAAAAGTGATATGTTGAAGTGATACTTAATATTAATGTAGTACGTCCTCTTATAAAATGTTGTATTCTTTACAAGATAAATAGCACTCTAGTTGTCTAACCAATATTCAACCTACTATTTGCCTAGTTCTTTCAAGAAATGCTTCAACCAAATCATAACGTTGCTTGCCTTTAATGGCATCAACTGAAATTGCTAATGGACAACACCTATAGCCTATGTAAACACATATGATGTAGAGCTCTTCCTGCTATCATAATCAACTGCAAGATTTGAATCCACATAACTTGCAATTTAACAAAAATAGAGAGTCATCCCTGAAGTGTCACTAAGATATACCTTGCCTAGCACAATATACCCTTTAGACAAGATAAATGTTCTTCAATAAAATGTAGTGAAATTGGGGGTGTGACAGTAGGCGTGCCTCAACCAACTGGATCTGCACCCAGGCCATGGTGGAGATGGAATGATGGAGGATCTTAAGCACCCCTTGGGTCTCCTCTTAGGTGAGGTCGTTGATCCACTTCACGTCGCCCCTCCTCATGAGGCGCGGGATCACCGGCTTCGTGAATTCCTGGATGTTGTCCCTCAGCACCTTCCTGTGCTATGAGGGGCTCCAGGCTTTCCTATGGTAGATATGCACCTGGGTGGGGCTCCAGGCTCCATACCCTTTGACCGACCCCGAGGACGCTATCCAATGGGTGTGGAAGTGATTCCATGCACATGCTGGGAAGGAAGGTGACTTTGCGACTAGGACAAAGGATGCTGGAATGGACAGTGCCCTAAAGGCCTAAGTCAACATTGTGGAAAGTCGTGAGGCATGTCCCAAAGAAGAGGAAGCCGGTAGTCATCACCAAGCGGTGGGCTTGCAATGCGACACTCCATGAGGCAGAGACTCCGAACAAGACTGGCGTTGCTGGTAGAGGATTGTTCTGGGAACATATTTGCTAAGAAAAATGTTGAGTCTGGCAGTCATGGAAGATGAGCAATCTCCTCGCCTGCAGTCCCAGGAGCCATGGTCGTGGCTTTGAGGAGTCCACCGGAGGAGGATTAGGTAGTGGTGGCATCATGGGTGGGTGACGGTGGATGTGTAGGCAGCATCGTGCAGTACTTTGCCATGGCCACTAGCATGATCACGGTGTGTATTGGATAATGTATCTCTGATACCAATGTTGTGTATTGGGGTGATACACAACGGCATCGTGACAGGCAAATTGGAGAAGGGAGAGATATAGAATTATGGCTATAATTATTCACTTCATTACCTCACTTAGGGCTAACCCCTTTATATTATATAAAGATTATAGATGGGCCATTTGCCAATAACCCATAAGGCCCTACTATTCAATAGACATCCTAAACATAACTAAATCCTATAACTATTCCAATAGGTAGGGATCGTAGGTTGGGGATAGTCCCTGTAAGTTGGGACATAACAAGCTGTCAGCCTTTCCGTGGAACATGTAATATGGCTATTTAGACCCTATTTTTTTCTCAAAGTCTTTATTTTTTGATTTTTTTCTTTACCCCACCCTCTCTTATTAAAATCTCCCATTTATCCCTCATATTTAAAAAATAACAAAAGTCTTTACCTTACTCCCCCTCCTTTTCCAGCTAAGTGGCCGCCGGCGCCAATAGTCTCGCTTCAACACCATTGCTTAGGCCATTATCGTGCCATTTAGAAATTGGCCTATGAGTGCAGCCAACGTGCCGCAACAGCTTGATCTGGCTGCGGCAACCAAGCAGGCAGGCCGGGCTTTGGCTGTGCAGGCCAGAGCCGGCCACACAAGCTAGATATGCAGGTCAGATCCTACAGCTTGCGTGACTGAATTTGGCCACCACGGGCCAGATTTAGATCCGGCCTACTCGGCCCGATTTTTCCACCGCAGGCTAGATCCGGTGGCCAAATTCAGCAACTTGCATGGCCGAATTTAGCAGCTGCAGGCCAGATCTGGATCCAGCCTGCGAGGCTGGATCTGGCCACTGTAGGCCAATATGGTGACCTACAAAGTCAGATCTCGCCGTCGCAGGCCAGATTTGGAGACTTGCGCAGCTAGATCAAGCTACCACAAGCTAGATCCTGCCATCGCCTACTGCGATGAGCTTGTTGGGTCTAAAAGAAATAAAAAAAAAAGGAGGTTAGAAGAAATTTCCATCTATGGAGCTATCAGCGGAAAAAAGATGGTGGGGTTTAGGTACGGGTGGAAGTATGAACAAAGTGATTGGATAAATATAGAGAATGAAATAAAAAAATGATATATTTTTTACTTTCTTTGGGGGACACGGGAAAAGATTAGGGTTTAAATAAAACTATTCATCTTTTTATTATAGAAAGGCCCTCTATAATACATTGTTTTGGAGAATGAGATCTTACTGGATTTAACATTATGAACTTTGCTTGATTTTCAAAAGGAATTAAATTTTATTATTTTAAAAAAATTAAATACAGTTATTAATTTGAGATAGTGGGAGTATTTATTTTTCCTGCCAATAATATTACGCCATTAAAACAAAGAGTAACAATAAATTGGGTATATAGGAATAGACTGTCAGCGTCAGATAGTT
The DNA here is from genome assembly GCA_035235625.1 of Saururus chinensis. Classification (NCBI taxonomy): domain Eukaryota; kingdom Viridiplantae; phylum Streptophyta; class Magnoliopsida; order Piperales; family Saururaceae; genus Saururus; species Saururus chinensis. The sequence continues at coordinate 12,266,893 of CP141150.1, forward strand.
TACATGCATCTTCCTTGCTCTTCAACAAATAAGATTATGCGTACTTGAAAATCGTGTTCATTACCATGGATGAACACATCACCAATGGACAACATCTTATGGGCTCGAAATATAAAAATTATATGTCTAGCACGCATTTTGATGAACACGATTATTACTTAGCCAATTACTATTTGAATGTGTTTATTTTCCCCAAAAAAATGTTTAGAGCCCCTTACCACTAAAAAATAACTAGCATTTTTTAACTACTTAGTACCCCCCACACCCCCCTATAATTTTATTCATGTCACCCCAACACCCCAAAACTTCTGGAGGTTTTTTGGTGGGTGGTACCCTCCGCCAAATAAAATTGATTTGGACGGAGGCTTTAAGTCCCCTTCAAATTTTACATATTGTGGCGGTGACCACCCCCTGCCAGAAGTTTTTCAGAAGTTTTTTAAACTTCAGGAAGTTTCGTGGCAGGGGGTATCCCCCACAAATTAAACTGCATTATATAGGAAACAAAGATCTCTGTCAATATATGCATATTGTGGTGGTGACCTCTTCCCGCTAGAAACCATATGAGGTTTTTTAGTACGAATATCATCCACCAAATAAAACTTATTTGGATGGAAACCTTAGTTCCCCGTCAAATTTTGCATATTTTGGTGGTGCCCACCTCCCGCCAGAAACCATCTAGAAGTTTTCTGGATAAGCAGTAAGGTGAGGAGAAGAGGGAAAAAGATTGTGGAAGAGGAGTCACAAGAAAGCGGGAAGAAGGAAAATAGTCAAGGAAGAGGAGCCACAAGCGACGAGGAAATAAAAGAGCTTACGCCGAAGGAGAAAGATTATGAATAAGGTCATAAAAGAGCAAAAATAGAGTTAAAAAATAGTGAAAAGTGACGGGTATTTAGTAATTTATTAAATTTTATTACGATGTATAAATTATGAGGGGTTTAAGTAAATTTTAGGGGGGCAATAGCCGCGTTCTTACTATTCTTCGTTATTTCCTCACATCAATTATTTTGCACCAAATTATTGACATTACAATAATGTTTATAAAAAAGCTGACGTGAGATGAGATTCAGTGTCCAACAGAAAGAGACGCAACGATGGTTGCAAACATCAAAAGGGACACTTAAGGCGGGGTGTGGGGACGGCCACAAGGCGCTGGGCCCTCGGTGCTGTGAGCCCAAACGCGTCGCTCATGTCTACGTCCGATGGCAGCATCCCGTCCGGCAAAGCCCATGTAAAGCAATGGGCCAGCTGGGCCACTGCCAGCTCCAAGGCGTGAAGGCTCAGCTGCATTCCCGGGCAGGACCGCCGGCCGGAGCCGAAGGGGATGAACTCAAAGCAGCTGCCCTTGAGGTCTGCTGCCCCCTCCCGGGCAAACCGTCCGGGATTGAACGTATCCGGGTCTTCCCAAGAAGATGGGTCCCGTCCGAGTGCCCAAACGTTGATGGACACACGGGTACCGGCGGGAATGAAGTGCCCGCTGACAGCAGACTCCTTGGCCGTCTTGTGGAGGAGCAGCGGGATAGGCGGGTGTAGCCGGAGGGTCTCCTTCACCACACACTTGAGGTATGGGAGCTTGTCCAGGTCGGACTCGTGTACGTTCCGGTGCATGCCCACAACGGCCGCCAGCTCCGCCTGCAGCTTCTCCATCTCCTCCGGATGCTTCATCAGCTCCGCCATCACCCACTCGATCGCGAATGCGATCGTCTCCGTCCCCCCAAACATTATATCCTGCACTTTGGTCATCAACTTCTTGGTTACATCACTTACATGTTAATTGTTCATTCATGTTAATTTATGCTTACTTACCATGATTATGGCCTTGATATTGTCTCTAGTGAGTCTATTGGATCCCTGAAGCTCACCGGACCCTGGTCCTGAACCTTGCCGGTCATCCAGGAATGTGATGAGATCGTCCACAATGTCAGTCTCCTCCACAAGTTTCTTCCTCTTCTGGGCTGCAGCAGCCATGTGCTCCTCTATGATGTTGTCAATGAACCTGTCCAGGGTCCCCCTCACCCGCTCGAGCCGCTTGTTTAACCCTTGCGGATCGACCCAGCGGAGGCAGGCCGGCAAGAAGTCGACAATATTGAAGGCCCCCATGAGCTTGGAGAACTCCAACAGGATGGTCATGAACTCCTCCTGGCCTTCATCAAACTTGGATCCAAAAGCAGCCCGGCAAGTAATATTCCGGGTCATGTTGAAGGCCAGCTTGCCCAGGTTCACCTGCTGCCCGGTGCCGGAGTGGACGGCCCGAATGAGGGACCGGACCTCGTCTCGGATGGACGTCCACGACCCGACCCGCTTCCGGCTGAAGAGCCTCATGACGAAGATCTTGCGCATCCGGAGCCAAAAGGGCCCGTAGTCGGCGAAGGCGACGTCCGCCTTGTTATACGTCAAGTACTGAACGGCGACGGTGGTAGGCCGGTTTGAGAAGATGTGGTCATGGACCTGGAGGACCTCGCCGGCCATGTCAGGCGTCGACACGGCAACATTGTGGACTACGCCGAGGCGGAGGTGGAAGAGGCCGCCGTAATGCTTGCCCAGCTCGGCCAGGCCACGGTGGGTGAGCTGGCCCATCATGTGCATGTGTCCGATTATTGGGTAGCCCGGAGGGCCGGGTGGCAAGGAGAGCTTCCTGCATTTTTTCGCAAACAGGCTCGTGAAAAAGAGCAAGAAGGAGAAGAAGATGATAATGTATAGAGAGAGCCCTCCTGGGAGAGTTTCCATGGCTACATTCAGAAGCTTTCTCTTAAAACGTTAAAGAGACTGGAAAGAAGCATCGTGTATTCGAAAATGTAACCAACAGGTTTCATATATACAAATATTTGGACGGGTCTCCACCGCCCCATACTTCCCCTTGAGTAGACAATTCCTACGGTGAAGTCACATGTGCGGATAGCATCCCATTTTTAAATCAGGAAGAGTTTTTTATAACAATGTCCACAATGTAAGGAATATATAAGAACCCATACAATATGAACTAAGTATATGTTAATTTTAATAATAATGAACATGTGTATTAGCGATCTCAAATATTAAAGATTCCATATGTTTTTTACTTTGAGCTAATTGTCAAAGTAGAATGTTAAAAACGTTTTCCTCTACCTCTGGGACATAGCTATCTTTCAGTACAAGCCCGGAATAGTTTCGGTCCCTTGTGCTTTCTAACTCGGAGCCAAGCGAAATCCGTCGTGACCAGTGTTTTAAAAACTGGCCCGGAGGCTGACCCGGATTGGTTGCCGGGCCGGGTAGACTCGGTTCAACTGGGGGTTAACCCGGGTTGACCCGTTTTAATATATAATAGATTAAATACTATATTTAGTAAAACTATACTCATTATATTTTCGTAACTCAGCGGGTAAAACGCGGGGATTATTATATTTTTGTCCTGCACGTATTCAAATCCCGTGGTAAACAATATTTTTTTCTGGTACGTTATCTAGTCAATATTCAAATAAAATGGTTAGAGATATGTTTATAACTAAAATAACGTAGCCCAGTGGGTGATGCGCTGATAATTTTCACCGTTTTGGGAGTTCGAATCCCTCCTTACACAAAAAAAATTTCCACTTTACCCAACCCGGATAAAATATTGACCCGGCCGGAATACAACTTTGTGAATTAGGTAATTTATATTTTTGGACAAAATTTCCCTTCTATTCATTTCTTCTTCCTTTAGTCTCTCTTTCTTCATCTTTCTTTTTCTTCTTTTGTTCAGATTGCTCTTTCCTCTGTCCATATCGTTGCTCCTTTTTTTCCTCCGTTGAGATCTTTACTCGACGCTTTCCATGCTTCATGCCTTCTTCTCCTCCATCTTCCTCTCTATCCACAATAGCTCCAGCGTCTCCTACACTGCATGCCCTCCTCCACCGCGCCTCCTTCCCTTCTTTTTCTATCATTTTCTTCCTCTATCCAGATCGCTTCTTCCTCTATTCAAATTGTTGCTCCCTTTCTTCCTCTGTCAGGATCTTTACTCCATGTTCCATGCCTCCTTCTACTCCATCTCCCTCTCCGTCCATAGAAGCTCAGTCGCCTCCTCCGCCGCACTCTCCTCTCTTTCTTTTTCTTCCTCCATCCAAATTGCTTCTTCCTCCATCCAAATCACTGCTCCCTTTCTTCTTTTATCCAGATCTTTACTCCATGTTCTACACCTCCTTCTCATAATAAAGAGTAAATATTTACTCTCTTTGCATTTAACAAAGAGAGTAAATTACTCTCTTTGTACATAAAAAGATGAGTAAATATTTACGATTTTCACCGATGAAAATTTGCAGGGACTCATAGATCATCCAAATCCTCCTGACTAGGTCCCTCGAGTACCTCTCCTGCTCGAGGGTCAGAGTCAAGACCCATCTAGACCACCTCAAACAATCGTGCACATAGGAACTTCTGCTTTGTAGGGCGAGGCTGTAGTGCTGATGTAGGGTTTTTGCTAACCAACAGAGAGAGAAATCCAATAAGTCGATGAGAGGAAGGATGCAAGAGAGGGGGGGGGGGGGGGATGCAAATCACGAGGAGAGGAGAAGATGAAGAGTGATGAAAGAGAGTGACGAAAGATACTGTTGTGTGTCTCTAAATGTAAGAATGGTGGAAGACAAAAACGAGTGTGGAGTCCCATCCATCAAATCAATACATATTTTTCAAACAAAGTTGTAGTGGTATTTCTGTAATTCTAGTGGAGCTGAATACCCATTACAATACAATAGAGGTAGTGTGGGGGGTTGGGGGCCCATTCCTGTCAGTGCCCAATACATATGGCTTCAAGGAGAAAAAAGATGGTTGATAGCTTGTTAAACATGATTGATGTTAGATAAATCATTTTTTTTGCACAGTTCATAATTAAGACTGCTGCATAAATTGGTTGGTGGTCAATTTTTTGCTTTATTGCAGGGAACAAGCAACTGTTGCTTGTGGTAGACTCACAGTGATGGTGAGACAAGAAGGCTAACACCAGTAGTGCTACCAGCCAAGCCAACCCCGGCCTCCGCCATAAAAATTACACACATGAAATGCATAAGGGCGGGCATTGCGTCAGCGCGGGTGCATCTTAAGGGTGTATTTTTGTCTTAATGTAAATTTTGGAGTTAATGATAGATTACTAATTTTTTTTATAGTTAACGTCTAAAACCCTAAAAAGTATTAAAAGTCTAGCTCACTCTTTGTTTGGAGTCCGTTAGCTCGAACCCAAGCGAATGTCTTGCGTGGGAGTGTGAAAAATAGGATTTCAAAGTTAAGACATTCGGCGACAGTTAAGACCTTTGCTAACATATATCAAAGTTGTTAAAAAAAACTCTAGTGACAATCAAGGTCATTTTTGAAGCTATTTTTTTAAAAAAAAAAAGTAATTCAAACTAAACGAAGAGGAAACAACTAAAATCATCATGGTGGAATATCTGCTTCAGTTAATCATCATGGTGGAATATCTGCTTCAATTCATCCAGTATACATGTATAAACATTTTTGAATTCCTCATCCCCATCCTCATGAAGCCTACCACACCCAGGGTTTTTCTCAACTCATTTTTGAATAAAAACCACCAGAAACAAAAATATTCTTATAAATCTCAATTGTCAAATACTCTTGACAAATGTGCTAACCCGGATTGAGACTCACCCATTTTTTAACAAATGGATAATCAAATCATATGTCTTTATATGTAAGATATAATAAAAATTACAACCAAATCTTATAGGGTCTAACTCGTGTATATACCAAACTTTATCATACTTACACACAAGCATAAGTAATAGGCACTCTTGTGCCTATGTCTTGAAAATTACACATCATCTATAGTTTGTTAACAAGATCAGAAAATCCTACATAAAACTAAAGGTTTTACGTCCTCTGTTAGCAGAAGTGTCCCCCACCCGCTTATTCTTCTAAAGAACATGCATTAACAACGGATGCTGAGTATACAAATATACCCAATGGGATAACTAAACAAAATCTATAACACTATAAGAATCATTTCACTACAACATTCCAAAAGAATGAGTATAGTATTCAAGATTAATTCCTTTTGAAGGAACATTAACATCATATCATTAAAAGCACAACAATAAACATGGGTCAACACTATTTCAAATATAACATGACTTGCACTTAGAATTCTCAAACTTCATAAATACAAATTGAAGGTTCTATATGACACAATATCCATATCTAGGAGTGCAGTCTTGCCTCATTAGAAAATGAGCCACCTACGTATGGACTTCAAATATTTTTAAGTCTACCCACCCTACCCACGCGCTATGAAGCTAAGGCCTAAAGAGGCTCATGGACCTAAGTGGTTAAAGTTTTACCTTTCAAGATCATTAAAACTTTATGTATTGCACTACATGGGATGAGTCATTTTTAATGATTTAGTCCATTCAAATACCACTACAACAAATAGTACTATTAACGACGCTTTTAAGCATCGCTAATAGTACTCTAAGCGTCGTTAAATGCGTCGACAAAAATCCAGTCACTATTACTCATTAGTGACGCTTATGACAAAGCGTCGTTAATAGTCTAATATTAGTGATGTTTATATTTACGTCACTAAATATTTCCTTTTTACGACATGTAATTATGTGTCGTTAATAGTTGATTATTAGCGATGCATAATTCTAAGTGTTGCTAATAATTACTTATTAGTGGTGCATAGTTATATGTCGCAAACATAAAAAAATTAAGAAAATATGTAAAATGTTCTTCTTAGCGATGCTTGTATATACGTCGATCATAATAAAAATAATTAAAAATCTTACTAGAAACACTTATATAAACGTCGCTAGTAGGTAAAATTGAAAAAAGAAATTAGTAAATAGCTACACATCCAAAAGCATCGCTAATTAAAAAAATGTATTTCAAAAAATTATATTTTATATTAGCGACGCTTAATAAAGCATCACTAATAAATAAAAAAAATTAAAAGTCTTTAGCGTCGCTAATAACTTGATTTTTTTTAAAAAAAGCCGCCAGCAGCGGGATGACATGAGGGGTGCTGGCCGGAGGTTTTGGGGTGTAAGATAGGGGCGGCACCGAAATCCGGCGAAGGTGCCGGATCCGACGTCGGCGGGGGACACAAGGGAGGTTGACTGGGGGGAGAGGGGAGGGGATGACCGGGGAGAAGGTGGAGGAGGGGGGTGGGAATCCGGATTCCGGCCACCAGTGCCTCCTCCTCCAGTCGGACAGACCAAAGGAGGGGCGGGAGAAAACAGAGAGGGGGGAGGGTGCTGGCTAGGGGCGGGGGGGGGTGACTAGGGAGGGGGAAGCTGGAATCCAGCCCCCAAAGCCCCCTCCTCTCGGTCGAACGGAGGTGGGGACGGGAGAAAATAGAAAGGGGGCGGGAGAAATCGAGACCGGGGGAGGGTGTTGGGGATAGGGGGTGACTAGGAAGGGGAGGAGGTGGTGCCAAAATCCAGCGGCGAGCCGGATTCTAGGCCCCATAGACCCCTCCTCCGGTCCGACAGACTGGAGGACAGGGTGGGATAAAACAAAGAGTGGGGGAGAGCACCGGGGAGGGGGGGGGTGACCGGGAGGGGGGAGGAGGGTGTGTTGGAATTCGGGCCGCATAGCCCCCTCCTCTAGTCTGACAGACTGGAGGATGGGGCGGGAGAAAATAGAGAGGGTGTGGTAGAAAACAAAGAGTGGTGGAGGGCGCTGGGGAGAGAGGGGGGGACCGAGGAGAGGGAGGAGGAGGGGGAGCTAGAATCCGGTGGGGAGCCAGATTCATGCTGCCAGAGCCACCTCCTCCGGTCTGTCACCGGAGGAGGGGGCAAAAATCTTGAGTGGGAGGCCACTGGGGACATAAGGGAGGCGACAACGGAAATGGAGCCGCAGAGAAGGCCCGTGCGGCAACGCTGAGGGGTGGCTGGTCACCGGCGCTGAGGGGCGACGACTGAGCAAATTAAAGAGGCTACTGCAGGGGAGAGGGGCGCAACTGTGGCAAGGGAGGAAGCGTCTGTATTTAAACACACGTGCAAAAGAAACGCGGCTAGGCAAAAAAATCGCACGGCTGCGTTCGGGAAGAAATGCGGGCAATTTCACTCGCATTTCATTTCATTTTGCGACGCTTAGCAAGCATCGCAAAAGCAATTTATTGTGACATTTTTAAAGAAACGTCACAATAAATATAAAAGTAGCAACGTTTATAACCAAATGTCACTAAATATAAAGAAACAGATAAAAGAAAAAGAGAGAGAGAGAGAGAGAGAGGGAGAGAGAGTGTAGAGAGAGAGTGAGGAGAGAGAGGGGGAGAGAGTAGAGAGGGAGAGTGTAGAGAGAGGGGGTAGAGAGAGGGTCGAGGAGAGGGAGAGAGGACGAGATAGAGGGTAGTGAGACATGAGGAGGAGAGAGAGGGTAGAGAGAGAGGATGAGGAGAGAGAGAAGAGAGAGGGTGAGGAGAGAGAGAAAGAGGGGAGCGAGGGTAGAGAGCGGGGGCGAGGAGAGAGAGAGAGAAGCTACCCTCTCTCCCCTCTCTCTCTCCGCTCTCTCTCCCTCTCTTCTCACCCTCTCTCTCTCTCTTCTCTCTCTCTCCTAATCCTCTCTCTACCCTCTCTCCCCTCACCCCCTAGCTCTCTTCTCTCTCTCTCTCTCTCACCCCCTCTCTTTTCTCTCTCCTCATCCTCTCTCTCTACCATCTCTTCTCTCTTTCTCTCTCTCCTCATCCTCTCTCTCTACCATCTCTCCCCTCTTTCTCTCTCTCCTCATCCTCTCTCTACCTTCTCCCCCCTCTTTCTCTCTCTCTCTCCTCATCCTCTCTCTACCTTCTCCCCCTTTCTCTCTCTCCTCATCCTCACTCTACCCTCTTTCTCTCTCTCCTCGCCCCCTCTATTCTCTGTCACTCCTCGCCCTCACTCTTCTCTCTCTCGTCTTTTCTCTTTCCTCTCTCTCCCTTTTCTCTATTTTATTTATCTATTTTTAAAAAATAAAAATTTATAGTAGCGACGCATAACCATATGCGTGTCGCTACTACCCTATGTAGTAGCCACACATACAATTATGTGTTGCTCATATATATATATATATATATATATATTAAAAAAATTAAAAATAATTTTTAATTAAAATTTTCTTTCCTCTCCCCTCTTTCTCTCTCTTCTCTTTCTCTCCTCACCCCCTCTCTTCTCTCTCTCTACCCTCTCTCACCTCTTTCTCTCTCTTCTCTCTCTCCTCACCCTCTCTCTCTTCTCTCTCTCATCTTTTCTCTCTCCTCTTTTCTCTCTCCTCTCTCTCCCTTTTATTTAAATTTTTTTAGTAGCGATGCATAACTGTATCCATCACGACTAACCAAAGGTACTAGCAACGCATGCGGTTATGCATCGGTAATATATATTTTTTATTTTTTAATTTTTTTTAAAAATATTATAATTAAAAATTCTTTTTATCTCCTTTATTTCTCTTGCTTCGTTTCTCCACACCCTCTCTCTACCCTCTATCCCCTCTTTTTCTCTCTTCTCTCTCACTCCTCACGCCCTCTCTTCTGTCTCTCCCCTCACCCTCTCTCTCTTCTCTTTCTGTCACTCCTCCCTCTCTCCTCCCCCTCTTTTCTCTCTCTCCTCATCCTCTCTCTCCTCCTCCTCTCTCTGTCTCTCCTCTCTCTTGCTCTCTCCACTCTCTCTCTTTTATTATAAATTATATTTTAAAATTAATAAGAAAAGTTAAGAAATAAAATAGATTATATATAAATAGTGAAAGTTTAATCTATTATTGGCACTACCTTTTATTTAAAATTTAATATTTATTTATTATATATACAAATAGTAAATATTGAATAAAATATATTATATTTAAAAAGTTTATTTTAATTTTTTTAATATTTATTTATTATATAATTATTTATTAAATAAAATTAATTAATGAATTTAATAGCAACGCTATTATCAATGCTATTTGTGACACTTGTTTAAAAGCGTTGCTAATTGTTCAAAAATTTTAATTTTTTATTTTAAATTTACTTAATTGCCACCATTATGTACTTTATCAATTGATTATTTTTCTCTCATTTATTTATCAAATGATAAAAGAAATAGAATGTTAAAACATATGTGACATATATAATTGTATGAATTTTATTTCATTGATAAAAAATATGTCCATTGAAGTTGTGTGTAATTAAGTTTTGTGGAGTCTGGATTGATTATTGATGTATCAAGCCAAATTTAGAATTGAAGGACTTGAAAAGCCAGAGTAGATGTGCTTTGATGATTAAAGGTTGAAAACTTATGAAGAGTGATTGAAGATTTGAATGAAAAGAGTTAATGAATCATGCACAAACCATCACACACACTTAGTTTTTTCAATATTTTTATCATATGAGAGTTTTGGAAAAAGTACCTAAAAATGAACAAAAAATCATAGAATTTGTTCATACGTAGTCAATCGTCCTCAAATGAACTTTAAATTTTTTGCCAGAACATCAAATGGTTAATCGTCAAGTGCAAAGATCTATCGGAATAAGTTCCATCAGATTCTAAAAAGTGTGATCAATTAAATTGTTGAAACGATCGATTGTTTATTAGGGATTCTAGAACATAATAATGAATGATCAATCATTCAGTGGCAGCGTACATGCCTAAAATAAGTCACTTTGAGAACAATTTGTTACCTAATTAAAAATAAAGTTTTAAACCTACTTAACTCTCTATAGAAGGACTTATAAGCGATGAAATTGAAGAAGAAAGAAGGTTATTCTTTGTGGAAAAAGAGAGTTCTTTTGTGTAAAATTCCTTCATACACCTTCATAAATTATTGAATGATTATAAAAGGGAGGAGAGTATATTTGATTCATAAGATTTTATGAATTAAATTGAGAGTTGTGAGAGATAACAAACTACATCGCATACATGTTGAAGATGGAACAAATCAAAATGGACTTTAATTGAAGTTTCAAGAACAAAGAGATCATACTAAGGAAGGAGAAGATAAAGAGATCAAGTTTGTAAGCATTAAGAAGGACATCGATGGCTAAAAAAATTGGAGAAAGACTTCTAAGTTGTTACATTGGTAACAAAAATTGAGTCTTTGTAAAGTTTGAATCCTTATGCATTGATTTTTTAGTTGATGGAGAGGCTACATGGTTTTTTCCCTAGTTAGGTTTTAATTTTGTTTTTGGGCTGGAGGCATTATGATAACTCTCTTAGTTTGAAGGGTATGAAACTCACATAGCATATGAATATAGTTTATTAAAAATTGTAGCTTACAAGAAATATAACAATATAAATTTAACTCTGAAATGGAAAATACATTCTCATCCTAAATTGTCAAGGTGCAATGCAACTAAACTTTTGAACTCTTATTTCTACTTTCAGTTTGAGTGATCTTTATCATAAGGACAATGATCTTTACCTTCCACAAGCTCATGCACTTAGGATGTTGTGTTGTATAAGATTAGTAGTTGTGCATAAAACATGGTAGTTTAAGTGGGAGTTCCTCTTATCATCACATGTAATTCTTGGTATCCAAGCCCTCATCATCATTTTCATCAATCATCACTTGAAAGGAGCTGCCCTATGTTAAGATAAAAATATGAATAATTGCCACACAAAATGCCAAAAATCAAATAATAATTTTGAAGTTTTAATAAGTAGATCAACATTATGGCAAAAAATTTAAATTATTAATAATATTTACTTTAATAACAAGAAAAGAGGTTGAATTTATGTTGAACTAGCCCCACGATGTGGATAGGGGTATGAAAAAAGGAGATCGAAAGAAAAATATAAGTTATTGCTTGTCTAAATTTGGCCCATGTTGATGAGTGAGACTCAATTAAGCTTGATGATTTTTAGATTAAACTTAATAGCTAAATTTCACACAAGCTTAGATGGAAATGGATCCAAATATAGTTTCCTGCAATCTTTAGTAATCCTCTTTCAAATCACATGAGTCCCACCCCCAATATGACCCTATTAGGTCAATAAATAAAAATTACATGATAGCATGAAAGATTCTCACCTTAATTTATCAATTAACAATTATTGAAATTGAGTTGTAGAAAGAAAAAAACAAATTTTAGACTTTCTCTTGAATTTTTACTAGTTTGGTTACTATTACCTATATACCTTTTTTATTCTTGGTTGCTGTTCATCACAATATCTTAAAGACACATTCTTTGTTACCATTTATGCATCTACATATGTTATTATCTAGCATGAATAATTAACATATAAACATATCTATAGGAGAGTATACTCCAGGTTAATGTTCTTATCAACTAATTCTATCAGGTGTTTAAAAGTAAAAAAAGAATGGAAATGGCCATACCTGCATGCGGTCTTCAAATATACCATTAGACATAGGGCTTGACATCCTAAGACTTTCAAAGTACTCAGAATCACCTTGAAGGCAGTCCTCATGCATAATTATCAATTGTTCAGCTACCTGTTTATAGTCATGAAATAAAAAAAATTAGACAGAAGGTCCAGGGGGAAAACCCAATTCATTAACCATAAAAAATAAAAAAATACATACATCCCAATCTCACTACAATCAATACGCCTATGAGAAACACCTATTTGCTCATAACAGATGCAACAAAGCACAATGTATGGCATATATCTCACACCAAAAACAAAAAAATTATACAAATCGAACACCTTGATGACAAACACTTAAGAGCACATCTGTTGTAGAGGACCTCAAACTCTCTCCTCACTACAAAACTCCATAAGGTCAGGCAAACGCTGATTTGATATCGGGATCCGTCACGAACTAGGGACAAATTATAAAAGGGAAGGGGCTAAGTGCCAACAGGTACTTATTCTCGAACGTTCTTGGGGGGCAAAAGTCAGTGCCAACTTTGGTAGCTAGGCATTGTGAATGTTGAACTGCACATCCACTACAAAGGAAAATCCCAAGCACAATGCCCCAAAACCTCTACCCATCAACTCGAGAAGTAGATGGGGAATGCCTCGGTGTAGATCGGTCACTACCAATTTGCCATCAATGGTGATCGAACTATGCCGTCCAAAGAGGGATCGGTAGAAACATGATGATAACATAAACATATCAATTCACCAAATTTACACTTAACTAAGAAAGAACCTATTGAGAAGTACATTAGTAAAGGAAATTAACAGTGGAACACACAATCAAAATAATAACCAAAAATATAGTGCTATTGTTAGACCCTTAACTGTTGAAATAGATGAACGGGTTGGACGAGTCTCAGCTTTGGCATGTACATAAGTAAGGAACACATGTTCTTAGGCAAGTATGCTAAGTGCGGAAGCATTGGAGCTTGACTAACATGTTTCCTAGTTCTACTAAGAGTAGGACTTGTTTCCTAGTTTTACTAGGAGTAGGACTCAATTGAGGGCTAGGATCTATCAGCATAAGAAGAGCCCTATGTGTGTTGGACTCAAGTTAAGGACTCCTACTTGGAAAAGGAGATGTGTTGGCTAATTGCTAATCCGTTCCTAAGGTTCCTAGTACGACTAGGAGTGTGTCAGATGCCTAGTGCAAGTGAGAAACCTGGTGAAAGAGTTGGTTGCAAGTGGGACTGCTCAAGACAACCAAATTTTAATTTTGAAAAACTTCACGCGAGAGGTGGATGCAGCTAGGACTTTGCTGAGTCAAAGAAGCCTACGAGTTAAGGACTTCAAGCCAGAGCAGGAGACTTGAAGGTTGCTAGATAAGATGAGACACTTGAAAGAGGGCTCAACTGGGTTTCTAGTTCATTGGGACTTTGGATATATGGTTTTAGGTAAGAATATGAATTGTTTTCCCTATTGTATTTAGATGAGACTCTTGAGTTATGAATTTATACAAATGGGCGGCAAGTTCTAGTAGTACTAAGCTTTCCTACCCTCCTCTTTACATAGGGGCACGTAGCTGCATTAGAATAAGATTCAAAAACATTGTAATAAGTTGGGATAGCTCAGAGGAAGGGTGGATTCAGCCAACTTTGGTGAATTCAGCCAAGGGTAAGCGAAAAGGACGCTTTGTCAGAGTTTTAATAGTGCTTCTTCCTATTGTGAAACAGGAGATGCGGCCAAAAGGCTTTTCAAAGTTTTAATAGTGCTTCTTGCTATTGAGGTGTACATAAACTGTTCTAAGGGATTGCCTGGTGCTCATCCAGAGGAAAAATGTATCCTCACTTTAAGGTCTTCTATAGACGGTTCAACGAGCAGTTGCAATCGGATCCTGGCATGGTCCACAATTCCGGCTCCTGCCTCCTCAAAGCTAACTCTTTCCCATTCTCACAAAATACTAATCTAGCCACAGTGTATTGGATGAGACCTCTCTGTCACGAGGGAGAGGTCCCAGGTTCGTTTGGCCCTGAGGCATTATGGGGTGGATTGGGTTATGGGTATTCTTCTGTATATAGTATATAATATTCAGACTGCTCGGCCTAGCTTAATGTGCACAAAAAGTGAAATACAGAACATGTTAAGTGAGATAAGCAAAACCAGACAAGGTTGGATTCTTTTCCTTTTTAATTGGCTTTCCAAACATACCATTAATACAGAAGACAAGTAAACATTAGCAGTTTTGAAGAAACGATATATTAGGCTTTAAAAGTATATTTGGTGGCTTTAAAAGAATAGTGTGCTGAAAGAAAACTATACATGATAAGTTCTTCTACCTACCCAGCTTGTGAGAGTGTGTAAGCCACGATCATTAGGAAATGCCATAAAATTAAGAATGAGCCTATATACACCCCACTAATCTCTTCAGTACCTCGTTTTATTTATAAATTCACGAGGGAGTTTATAAGGTTATTGGGGTACCGAGGAGTTTATTGGGTGGATATAGACTCATTTTAAAATTAAAGCTACATTGAATTTGGGCTCAATTTGACATATAAAAAAGAGAAATTTTCAAAATAACCCTTGAAAAACGTGGCATACAAAATATCATATATTTATGAATAATACAAAACTAGCCTTGTCTATATGTGAACCTCCACATGTGCTAAAAATTATCTAAAATGCTCTTTTATTATATTTTTTCTTTTAACTTCACCAACCTACTACTTTTTTTTGCTAGCAGTTTCGACTTCAACTCTACCACCTCTACCACTAGCTTCACTACTTTTGTTATTAACTTTGCGGTTTTTGCGACTGACTTTGCGGTCTCCGCCACTAACTCTATTTCCTCCTCTTCCTTTCTAACATCCTCCCTTTGTCCTCCTTCCTAGAACATGATAAGACTAGTCACAAACTAACACCAAAGCTTTAACTTTATTTTCTGTATGAGATAAAATCTTAAAAAATAAACTCATAAATATGTTAAATTACTTAAACTTAAGCGTAATTTTTATATTTACTTGATTATGAACTTTTTCTAACACTAATTCAATCTTCCGTATTGACGGCCAACATTCAACAATTGTGGGTCAACAAGTATATTTACTGCAACAAAGTGGACGTATGACAATATTCATAGTGGCCCTACTCAGTATTTAGAATAAATTATTTCAACAAATTAGATATATATATATATATATATATATATATATATATATATATATATATATATAGAAATAAAAAAGATTTTAAACATGTGACTGCCAATTTCAGATATTGTCATTAGCCCATAGTCATTGCATGTGGACGGTAATATTAGTTACGAACCAAGTAATTAACTGTGCTATGGGCAGCACCATGCAGAGTGCATGGTTCATATGACAAACAGCAGTTGAATAAATCGCGTATAAGATGAATAATACCTCCTCGATGCTGCCATCCTCAATCACTGTATTGAAACAGAGTATCATCCTCTCATCAAGTGTGCTTACCAAGTCATCTATGTCTATACAAGACTGGCCTGGAATTTCAAAGAAACGAAACCAAACAGAGAACAATGTATTAATGAAGAACGAAGTGGAAACAGTCAGGACAAATAGTACTTTTTTTATGATTCTTAAGTGAATGAACAAGTGTTTGATTGAAACCAAGAGTTGTACAAGTTTCAATCCTCATTCTTAAGCTGATAATTCTGCCTACCTCTAATACACTATCAAGTTTCAGAATGCAGATAATTAAATGTTTGAACATGTTCACATTTAATCAGATTTTTTTTCTAACATTTCGATTGGGCAAACCATGCGACAAGTTCTGGTGCAAGGTCAGCCGACTTCCGGCGGGAGTCCCGGCCACCCCACTCATTCTCAACGGCCATCTGAAGGGCCGTCCATCGAGAGAGCACATGTGAGATGCCCTCATTCAGCATGGAGAGAGCCTCCGGAGAAAGTGTTTCAGGACCGCCATTGATGAAGTCCATGAGAGCGAGCTCAAGGGCCCCTACACAACAGGAAGGTGTATTACTTTGGCCGTGCAAAAAGGATGGGTTGGAAGCCCAAGCATTTTGGGAAGATACAAAGAGTGGGGGAACGAAAAGCCCGGAAAGATACAAGGAATACATTCTCTCTGCCAAATGGGCTGAATAGAAAGCTGAAAATAGAAAAGAGAGAAAGAATTGGGCTCTCTAAAATTGTAATGGCCAACCTGGTTCTGAAGTCAGCCAGAGATGTCACTTGGGTTCGATATACGGAAAAAACTGACCTGGCCTCATGCATAAATAGGGTTTTTAGTTTTCAATTTAGACATAAATAACTATTTGGGGCGGATTAGGTTTTAATTGATTCAACCCGCCTAAGGAGATAAATAAGAAATTATTAAATTTTTTTATTTAGTGTTGATACTAACTCTTAAAAAAAATTGATCCGATAATATGTAGGACCAAGTAACTATTAAAATTTCATAATTTTTAATAATTAAATTTAAATAAATATATTTTCTAAACGGGTTAGGATTTAAGATAATTGGGTAGGAAGGGCAGGTTTTCGTTTGAGTAATCATTTTTCACATGAATACAGGTTGGAGTTTTGCAAACCCGAATCAAACCACACCCACCAGTGACAACCTGCCCGGCTTCCGCCTTCCCATTTACAACCTGGTAAATCCCCTCATCTGCCACCTTGCCCACATCTGTCTTACTTTCTGTGTTCATCCTTCTTTCTTCAATCATCTCTTCAGCTTTCTCCTCATTGGCAAAGGTTCTCTCTGAACCATGATAGTTTCATCTGTGTACTCTCTGCTTCCAAAATTACTTTCTCAATGGGGCCCTATTTCGAATTTGTCTGTTCCATGACCTATTGTGAGGGTCAGAGTTTCTTTCTGCGGGGAGTAGGCTTTGTATCTAGGGTTTTCTCCCAGCGATCTGCGATGTAGAGAGCTCTTATGTGCTCTCTGTTTCATTGTTATTTGTTAATAGACAAATAGAGTTCACCAGAAAAATAATGTTAGGTTTCCGCATTAAATTCTGTTATTAAAAAGAGATATCCACGGTAAATAAAACAGAATCGCTTGGGGTAAAACAAGCAGCAAGATCACCATTTGGATGGTGCTTCTTACATAAAATACATTTCATTCGCCGAAATCACAAAGACAGAAAAATGTATTTGATCATGTTGGGCAAGCTAAACGAATAGTTGCTGTCCCACCAGTTGCCATCTTTTGTCGGCATGAGAAAAAGTACAATGCAAGAGGATCGGATTTTCCATTCTCACAACTCCAGCAACGTTCTTCCTCGATCCTGTCTGTATAAATAGTGACAACATTCAAGAAAATCCCGTGGGCGAAACTCATTAACCACACTCCCATTCATCCTTCCCTTATAGAAGACTTCAAAACTGGACCAACCTGATCAACCAACACAGAGACAAGTAGATCACTTAAGCTCCTCAGTAGTTACTGCCTCCTAACAAAGTAAAAATTGCCACCGGCTAAAAACATCTCTAGTGGGTGGATGTGATACTGATCGAGCATATCAAATACTTCAGTGCAGGAATCAAGCAAAGAAAACTTTTGCTTTTATTTCCCTAAAACGCAGAGTAAATTATACCTCACAGAATAGCATTGACATAATGGGCAATAGAAGTATCAATTTTAATATATCTCCAGGGGGTCCCACACTGACAGTGACAAGGATCCAAAATATCAAAGAACATAGTTGTTTTTACATTCAACTTTTCATTCGTTTGTGCTTCATAGCCAATACACGATTATGCAATCAATCCACTGAGACAACCAACAATAGCTTTTTAAGTAATGAAAAGGCTTTAGGAAAATAGTGTAGTGATATGGTATCTTCATATTTCAATCTCTTTAGAGCAATTGAATCACACAAAAATGGTCCCCCAACAATAAACTATGCAATAAATATCGAGGTATACAAGTGCAAAAAGCATGACAACATTGGGACACACTCCAGCTAATTCCCCGAATCTTTGTAGCAGTTTACACATTTATTGAAGAAATTTACAGAAATGAACAATCCAATTTCAAGATCTTCCACTAGGAGATTGCATTGTCCATAAAGGCACCATTTAAGATGGGCTTCACCAATTCTTTTCTATCAACATATTTGTCTGTAGACATTCTACAAATGAACCAAGATTTAAATTGATTAATTAAAGATATGATAACAAGCTGACCAAGTCTCAGTGGAGCTCAAGCTAACATAGTGAATTGAGCTCAAAGCAATGCCCGTTTTCAGCTCACTTTGTATTTTTTATCTATTTCTATACTTTTCCATTCATTAAATTCATGATTCCACATAAAATTAAAAAATTCACATAAAGTATATTAAATAATGTAAAAAAGAAACATGTTAAAAAACGACCCTCCTTCTATTTGAGCCGAGCTGAGACAATCTGAGCCAAGCTGACAAAGAGAAAATGTACAACTCGTTATTTATAGACTCTGGTCAACACTCATTAATAAACAGTTATGATCCTGCAAGTGCAAAACGAGAACTATGTTTCTGCTTCTCAATGTTAATATGTTTCAAATAATATAAGGACAAAAATATGACTGTATTCAAGTGTAACATAGCAGTCAGCCAAAAGCAACATGTGATTAGTATGATAATTGAATTTTGTAAGAATTAAGTTAATAATTTGAGAACATTTTAGGATAAGGATTTACAACTATGTTGTAAACATCAAGCCCTAGCATCAGTGACAACTATTGCCAATTGAAGAAGGCTGGACGACATTTACTCTGAATAGGTTATTACATTACATTATCTGATAACAGTAAGTAGCTATCCATTGTTGAGCATACGTAAAGATTGCACTATTAAGCAATTTATGTAGGCCTCTCCTCGGTGGCAGTGAGAACTAAAAGGGAAAAAATGCACACTTTAAGCCCTCACATCCGTAAGATGAAGCTTGGCTAATGATTGATTATAACATTGACGACATTGGCCCTAACACGAATAAAAGAACATGCAACACCTGTAAAAAATCATATAATTTTTGAACATAATTGTAAATGCTGTCTTTACATAAAACTTCAATCACTTTCTCTCACTAGTTTGTGCATGCACATGAAATTCTTACAGGAATTGCACATTGTTCACCATTTTTCTTACATTCTTTCATTGAAATTCTTATAGGAATGCATTCATCCCACGAACTGAATCCCTTTTCTATAAAAGATACATTATAATATAACAATGGAATATCCAGGTAACTAATCCCAGAGTCTACAAATTACACAGCCCATTTACATGGATCTCATTTCATAATAACGTACAAGGGAGTGCAGAAACATCTCACAAATAAAAAAGTTGGAAACATATGACAAATAAAAAAGATGGAATCTTTGCACAGAAAACGTCTATCAATAGTTTTCCGTTACTAAACTATTTCATACAGTCTTAGTGCTTCCTTTTCATTCCAGTAATGTCAGTCTCACTTGATTTCACGTTTTTCATAAATTAGAGTTTCGGATATAACAATCTGTTTGCCAACAAGTATGAACTGTGTTCAATTTTCTACCAATTCGGTATCAATCAAATCGCAAAAAAAAAAAAATCCACTAACCTCTTAAATCATCGGAGCTTCTCCTTCCCAGCGGTCTTCCTCGTTGCCTCCTTGACCTTTTCAATGTAATCCTCAATTGGTGGGGTCAGTGTTGCCATGTACCGATTCACAGGAAAAGGCGTCAAATCCGGCACCAGCGCCGCCTCCCTCAGCTTATCCGGCAATGCCGCAATGGCCTCCTTCTTCAGCCGCAGCAGAGTCGACTCCGCTGCCTGACGGACCCGGTGCCGTTGCATCAGCACCCGGCTGTACTCCTTTGCCAGCCGCCTCCCGTCCTCCACCGTCAGCTCGTACTTGGGAACCTTGTCCCCGTCCACCAACCCCAGCGAGATCAAGTCCAGACCCGGCGTCCCCATGATGACCGGCTCCGGCTCCCTGCTCGACTTCTTCTTGGCCGCGTCGATCTCGCGTTGCCGTTCCCGGCTGATGAGACCGAGTTTCTCGCGCTCGGCCTCCCGCCACTTCCGCTTGGGGGAGAGGTGGCGGAGGGGGGTAGGGGCGTCGAGGCAGGAGTCGACCATGCGGTTGAGGCGCTCCGCCGCCTCTCCGCGTCGGCCGCCTCCGCCGGCGGCTGAGGGGGTCTTGGAGGGGGCCTTGGGGATCTTGGACCGCTTGAGAGGTTGGGCGGCCTTGAGCTTGCCCTTTCCCTTGGCCGTGCCGCTGACGGCGGCGGCCTGCTGGAGGCTGCCAGGGTTCCGGAAGAAGGGTTTGAGGCGGGAGAGGTGGGAGATTCGGAACATGGCTGCGACGGAGGTTGCAGGGACGGGAATGGCGGGCGTAGGGTTTTGTCGGGTTTGTTGGGTTTTTGGACTTGGACATGGGCCGGTAAATGGGCCAGAATATTTGGCCTTATTGGCTCGCAACGCTGCTGCAGCTGGGGCTGTTTGGGTTGAATATTTTAGAAACGGAAGTAGTACTTTATAGGGTCCAAGTATAAGTTGTGGAGCTGGGTTGTTTGGGTGTAAAATTTGGGTAAGATTTTATCAATTCTCCTCAATTTTGGTAGGAATCTTCAAAATCTTAGTTAGGTGTAGAAGGTGGGCAAAATTAAAAAAATTATTATTTTTTAATTATTACTTCTCATATTAATTTGAGATAAGTGTGACATACATGTAGGGCTTATTTTAAAAGTTAAAATTATATACTTATGTGAGATCTTATTTAATAGGGCTCGTCAATACGAACATAGCATTACCAAATACATGCATATCCGAGTTTGGGAGAAAAAGTTATGTTAACTTTTAGGTTTTGAATATAAGTTTGACATGAAATCTAAATTTATTCTAAATTTTTTTGTTACCAACCCTAAATTAGTATTCAACGGTGGATTAATAGAGTTAATTTAAAAAATTTTGCTTCTATTTCTAAAAAATTTTACCTTTAATTCTAATAATTTATTGCCAAATGAGAATACAGTTGGTCATAAAAAATTTAGAATAAATTTGGATGTTGCGTTAAACCTATTTTAAAAACCTTAAATTAATATCTCTCTCTCTTAAACTTGAATATGTACGTTCTTGGTACTGTTGTACTCATAAATTTGAGTCATATCAAACAAGATCTTACATGGGTAGATAATATTAAACTTTTAAAGTGGGCCCTACCAATATGACAGTTTTCGATGCTCAAATTGATATGAGAGATAACGATTAAAAAAATAGTTGAGAGCATGAATCAACATAATCGCCCAGCAAGGTGATTTGGTGATTCTAGCTAAAAATGGTCTGGAATCAACTTTCAGGCAAAATTAAAAATTTTGCCAACCTTTTGCACCCAACCACAATACTAATTATTTGAGATGAAAATGAGGCATAATCGATAAAATCTTACACAAATCTAGAAGTCAAATAAAAAGGCCTGTTTGTTTCAATCTTAAATTTTAAAAACTTATATATTGTCTAAAAAGTTAAAAATATCGAAATTATCTTAATTGAATTCAGAATATGAATATGAATTTGCATCTAAAAATTTGTATATGAATCTTATTCATATTCAAATGGTTATTTTTATATATATAGAGAGAGAGAGAGAGGACAACATACACATCTCATTGTAGAGAGGAGCCTAGAGGATGACCGATCGCCCCCTACCGATTGAATGACAAAACCTGAAGACCCATCATGATCATACACAAAAAGCCAAGCAACAAACACTTGGCCTCACTAGACAAAAAACACCAATGGGGCAGAGCAAGGAGAATATAGAAATAGAGGATGCGAAAGGTACCCACCTCGTAGTAGTAGGAGTCGATGGCGACAATGCAATTGTAAGAAGTGGTTCCCACCAACTAGACCCATTTGTCTAGCCCTCTATTGTTGTGTGAAGTACAAAAGTCTCAACTCCGACGTTGAAAGTGCTAATGGCCTATGTTATTTTATATATTTGACATAGTGAGGATGTCAAGAGGGAAAAATCATCCCGTAGAACTGTTCATAGGCCACGTAGTAGATACGTCCACTCAATTTTGACACATTTAAATAGTTTCTAGTTTGAAAGTGAGTAAATTCAGGTTTTGATTTATGTGTACGTGTTAAAACTAGTGTTTTAAAAATCGGACCAGCCGGTTCAACCGAGTTCAATTGGACCTGTTATACAAAACGGTCTAGTTCAGTTTAATTTCTCAGTCAATTTAACCCAGGTGGTTAAATCGGTTACCCGGTGTTCCGGTCTCTTGGTTTTGGAAAAAAAAACACGTTATGAATCGAGCCATCGACCCATCGCCATTGGGAGTTTGGAACTAGGCGATTTGGGGCGACTGTGAGCGGTGAAGCGAGTCGTTTCTCCGAAAAAAATCCGGCGATTCATCCTCACAACATTTCGACCATAGCCATTCGGCCAGTGTCGGATGATAGAGATATCTCATTTCTCGAGCCAGTGTTCTTCACGTCGCCCTTATCCGAAATGACCCCATGGCTGCCCCCCCTCCCACCCGAACTACATTGGCAGCAGTGGCAGCCCATGCAAAGGCTCCAGTGCAACAACTCCATTGCTCGACTTCGGTGCATATCTTCTCCCTTAATCTCCCCCCTCTTCTTCTCCTCCCAATATTTATCCCTGCCACCTCTACTCCTACCGTCGTCTTTATTTCTAGGGTTTCTGAAGTTGCCTGCTCCTCCGCCTCGATTGTCGTCCATGGCCTGAAAGCTTGTTGCTTGCATTTTGATTGTGTCCGCCGGTGGCCGAATTGGTGAGTTTTCTTCTCTACTGGTTTTTTTAATTCCGATTGCTAGTCGGAGAATACCAGTTCTTCCTCATCGGGGTTGGAGGATTTAGGACTGATGAGTTGATTTTTGTTAAAGAGATTGATTTCTTATGTTTCATTTTAAAAAAAAAAGTGATTGACTCTATGCTAATTAGATTTTGTAACAGTGAAATTTTGGTCTAGGGAGGGGTGATAGGAACATGCTGGGTTTTACTATAGGCATTACTGTTCTAGTGGTCGTGTTGGTAAGCTCCTCTTGTGCCCTCTCTTTTTCTAATTTTCTTTGTTCTGATATAATTCTATGTTTATATTGCTATTGGATAAGTTGAAATTCAAGACTAATCACCTTGATTTAAGTTAGCGTGGTTGGTAGTGTGGAGATAAAAGGATGGTCTTGAGTTTATTGATTTCACAATTATTCTTTTATTTCCAAGTGTTGTATTTAGTTTGTGCAAAAAAATTTCTAGGTGTGGCGGAGGTAGAAGCCAAGACCTTACTTGTTGTTGCAGCCTTTTTTGAATTAGTCGAGAATTCTTTTCTGCTCTGATTTAGTGGTCATCATGAAAAACATAATTATGAGAATTCTTTTCGTAATTATTCTTCTCCGAGTAGAGAATTGAATTGCTTCTTTATTTTAAAAAAAAAGAAATTGAATTGCCTTGATGAGACTATCAGTTGTGTTTTTTCTACAAAATGATTGTTTGATTGATCATTTTTATCTTGTAATATTTATTACAGTTATATATACAATGACATCGGGGTCAGGGTCGGGGTCGGGGTCTTCTTGTGCTATTGCGTTTATAGGGGCAGCCCTAAGTGCATCTTTAGGGAACACACCTAGTGTTACTACATCTATACCAGGCCCAAATGCTAGCACACCCACACCCACAATATCAACTAGGGGGAAAATGGACCCAACATGGGCACACTGTTGTTTGATAACTTATATCTACACTTGAAGTAAGATAACTTATTTGATAGTTAATATATAATTTTATTTCCTTTATTTTGTATTATATAAGTCTCATTCATGATTATGTTTTTTTTTTTTGTAAATGAAGGTATTTGGTTAAGAAGGCTAAGAAGGAAGACTTAAAAAATATCTTTGACCCTATAACATTTGAAGCCTTTGACTTGCTTGAAGATTGGGTAGTGGACAAAAATATCATTCTTGATGATATTGATGATGAGGGATGAGGCTAATGAATTGGGTCTTAACTTTAGAAATCAATGTGATAATATTTTTTCTTTTTATAGTTCATAGTCCAATTTTCTATCATTTGTTATTTGTTATTGTTAGCAATACATTTATTTTTGTAGGAAATGAGGAAGAGCTAATCGTATATAGTGAAGGGTGGGAGAAAGGTTTTGGATTTGATAATGATCTTGATTTTTTACTTTGGAATGGTAATGCTTACATATGACTTGTGATTTGATTAGTATTTTATTTATTTCACTATATTAATATGTATCTTTTTTTGTAGGAAATTTGGAAGAAGAATGCAAAGTTGATGATTTTAGCATTTGGAATTTGAAGTTTAAGCTTTGAAGTTAAAGATTAGGATTTTTCATTTTAAGGAATTTGAAGCTTGATTTGTTATTTATCTAGTTAAGTTTGGTGGAAATTGGAGTGGACAATGAACTTTTGAGTCTTAACCATTAGAACTTAATATTTAATTTGGACTTGGAATTAAAAATTAGATATTTTTTTAGATTTGAAACTATGAATGTTTGTTTATGTTTCTAATTATGTTAGAAGTATGGCTTTGAGTGAGTGGTGTAGGTAGTTTATCTTAAAATTTAATTTTTATTTGTTTATGTTATTATTTATGTTGATAGGAAATGTGGAATGGTAAATTATTGAAATAGGTTGGAATGAACAATGTTTTGAATGGTCAAATAGGTTCAAGTGAAAATTTGAACATAATTTAAATAGGTTTAACTTTTTTTTTTTTTAGTATATGGGGAAGCTCTTGCAAAAAAAATTTAGGTAATTATGTCATCCTCGAGGTCAACCCGGGTTGATCCACGGTTCAACTAGGTTGACCCAACCTAGCCACTAATTCAGGTCAGGGTTCAGGCCAGGTTTTAAAACATGGATGGACCTATGCATGACCGTGTGGTAGAACAGTTCCACTCGATACCTTCTTGTCAAGAGGGAAGACGAGAAGGTGTTCAAGTAGAAAAGCATCGGGATAGGGAGGATCGAGTTTCGGGTTTGGAGGCAATCAGATGAGAAAATTGGTCCGACCCACCCACATGACTTATATACATGATCTGCTTCCCATATGATAGAGTGACAAAATAAATTGCTAACAAATGATATGAAAGCCCAACTTTTGGTAGCCTTTCATGGGCTTATTGAGATCATATAAGAATTGGTCCAAATAAACAAACCCTAAGTGGGCTTGACTTAATACTAGATACAGATTTAGAAAACTATTGGTCATTGTATTAGGAATTTCAATTTTCTAGTATTTTAAGAATGAAATGTTAATTCTAATCTTTGTGCCTTATTAGGATGTATTTGCCCTTATTATCTCATATGTGGTCCGTTTAATGTGGCGTTAAATGGGCGTGCTTCACTATATGGACGATAAGTGCATGGAAACTAGTTCATTTGCATTTGCTTTAGCACTCACTGCCCTTATAATTGTTCTGGACCCTCTCTCTTCGCCCCTTGTCCCCCCAACTGGTCCCTCTCCCTTTACTCTTCGACCCTTTCTATCCAATAGCTATTACCATATGTACAAGTGATTCCATGCAATAGTTGGAAGTGACAAATGCGTATGGGAAAATGGCCATCAACATGTATTGCAAAAAACGTTTATTATTGTCCCAATATGTAAACTTGTACACATATTCGCTAAAAACGTTTTATCTATTTTCAAATCGTTTATGTTTTGACATATGTGTTTCGAAATTTTCAATTGTTTCATTTTTATGTTGTTATCTAAAAGGTTAATTTTTAAAATAGTTATTTTAATTTTGTTCTTCTAAAACATTGGAATAATTTTTTTTGATTTTATGTTGTTATCTAAAATCTTTATTTTTGCGAAAATTGATTTTGATTTTTTTCTTCTAAAATGTTGGGATAATTTTTTATTTTGTTATTAATATCTAAAAGGTTTATTTTTTTTAAAATTGATTTTGCTTTTATACTTCTAAAATGATTGGATAAAATATTTTGATTTTGCTTTCATTTGAAGGACAATAATGTTAAAATTATTTGACAACAACGTCAAAATGTTTTAAGACAATAGTTAAATTATTTTAACATTATTTTTATAAAGATTTAACATTCTGTTAAAATATTTTGACACCATTGTTAAAACATTTTGATGCTAGTGTACAAACATTTTGTTTAGATTGTAAAAATCTTATAACTTTGCTAAAAAGATAAAGTCAAATCATTTTAACATTATTGTCCTTCTCAATAATTTATTTTAATTAATAAATTTCTCATGCACGAAACACAAAGGAATCAACACAACATGAATTCATACACTAGAAAAAATCATAATAAGTCACAAAAATCATAAGAAACTCATTTTCAATCATCATATGACCATATTTCATAAGAACATATGTCAAAAATCACAGTTTTAGCATGTAAATCAAAACCCTATATATCATGCTTTCAAGAACAACATTCAAACGCTCATAAGCATGAAAATTGTTTACCTATCAAGTTGATAAAAAAAATCAATAATTGAAATAAAGAAAGACCCTTCCTTGCTTGAAACCCTAGTTTGTAGAAAATTACTTTAAGTGCCACCTTCTAATTGCATATATTCTTCTAGATTCAAAGAAAAATTCAGTCTTCTTACCTTGAGACAACTTCTACGCTCGCAAATCAGTCCTTTAATGGTGTGCAAGTTGAGGAAGAATCTCCAAGATGGTGCTCCAATGGTAAGGGTTAAAGTCTAGGGTTTTTTTCGAGGGGTTTTCAATGGTGGTCTCCACAAAATCTCAAGAAAACAAATAGATAAAATGGTAGAATGACGAAGAAGAAATAAGGGAAACAAGGGGAAGAAGAGAGGAGAGGGGAGGGAAGGTCGACTAGAGAGAGAAAGATGAGAAGGGGGCAGCAGCTCAAGGGGGGGATGCGGTTATTTTATGGGGAGTCGTAGGTTGGACAACTGTCCACCTTCTTTGTACTCTTTCTATTCTTATTAAAATCAAATTGGAATCCAATCAGAATCTACCAAGTTGAGAGAGTCCAAATCAAAACTCACCATCTTCATATTATCCTTAACTTGGTACCCAAGCAATGCCTAGTGGACGAGCGAACGGGCTTGCCCGATGCACGCCTTGCCTAGCACATGTTTGCATTCTTGATTACCAACTTACCTGATTTCTTGCCTAATCGCATTAGAATTTAATACTATTAGTTTCTAAATTATTAAAAAAATCAAGGGTATTATAGGTAGCTATCCCTCGTACCAACCTTGAAGGCTAGTCATACCATACTACTCATGAACAACAATATTGGGATGTCCACACACTATGAAGTCATTAAGACAACCCACACTTACTCTAGCCCGCATAAACCCTTTGAAGGTCGACAACCCTTGGTTAAGGGTTTCCCAACAGAATGTCCTTGATCCATTGAAGATTACATGAATACCACTTTTTTGTAATCACCTCATATTTTCAAATCTTAGTAGAGTCTTTTGCCACACTCCTTGTGTTGATTATCCATTAGGTTGCCACCTATGAAAACTATAAGAACATAAGTATTCTTATGTAATATGTTGGCTTTTTTTTGTGATCAAAATAATGTTATTGATGTGTAAATTAGAGTTAGTTTAAGTCTAAAGATGGAGTGAAATGAAGACTCAAGTCCGTATTTTGTTCGGTAAAAATATGCACACACATCACATTCACGCACTTTATGGTAGAAGAGACCTTAGGTGAAGGAATGAGGAGAGTTTGAGGTTTTTCTAATGAATAAAAAAAAAATGCTCAAAGCGATTGATCACCTCCATAGACAAATCAATTATTTATGAACTATAGCAAAATCTCTAGAGCATTGTTGATCGATTACTTTTGTAAATGATTAATTGGCACCCATTATTAAATGAAGTCGGAAGTTTATCAATTGATGGCAAGGTCAAGAGATCTATTGATAGAAGAGTCGTAAACTTTAGGAACAAGGATCGATCGATCGATCGCCCTGTGGAACGATTGATTGATGGAACGCAAAGTTGCCTAATGTAAAATTTTCTAGTTTGGTTTAGATTCTTAGTTGAAGTCATATTTCTTTTGATACTTGAGATTCATTAAAAGGGATTGGGATGTGATGAAAGAAAAAAGAAGGCTTAGAAAAATTAGAGAGCTTGTGTAGATTTACTATAATTGAAGTTTGAGAGAATTAGTCTTGTAAAGTAAGAAAATATCTACCTTAATCAAAAGAGTAATTAGAGGTGAATAAGAGCACACAAATACATGTGAGACATGTTGTTTGTTGAAGATTGTTACTCAGTAGATTAAGGAGAATAAAAAATTCATTCTAAAGGAGGAGATGAAAGATCTACATTTATCGAAAAGCACAAAGAAGCGGAGAAGATCAATCTATTGTTGGGAAATAACTGAGGAGTGCTTGATTCAGAATTCAAGAGTAGTGTGAAGAACCAGCTGTTTGAAGAAAAAAATGTTTGTTTTTTGTAATTGGTAATCCTTTAATCTCAAGTTTATATAGTGCATAATTGATTTGGTAAGTGTCCTGAGGTTTTTCCCTTATTTGGGTTTCCACAAAAAAAAAATATTTTGTGTTTCTTGGTGATTTGATTGCAAATTCTTATTAAAACACATTGGAATTAGGCACGTTGAATTGAATAAAATATGTATTTATTTTTTTTAAATGAGGGAAGATAAATTTTGTAACTTAATTACAAGTAAGAGGCACTTTATTTTTCTTAGTTTGTTTATGCCAAACAAAATATATATTTATTTTATTTAAATTGAGGAAGATAAATCTTGTAACTTAATTGTAAGTCAAAGACACTTTATTTTTCTCAGTTGGTCTATGCCACACACATAAGATCATTCATGGTCAACACCTCTCATGTAACCAACTCTATATCAACATATCTCATGTAAACCACATTTTTTTTTTACATCTTTATCTTGCTCAATTGCCTTAATTATGTTACTACTTCTTTGAACAAAACTCAACCATATTTACTTGTTATTAGGGTTACACTATCATCTTACAAGGTTTGGTTATTTTTTCCTTCATTAATCTCTTTTAAACTATTATTGTTAGCACTGTCAACACATCATTTACATGTCTAGCCATATGTCAGAGACCTTTGACACCAATGCGGACCTATCTAAGCCCATGTCAAAGTCCATTGATACCCTTTCAATATGTTTAAGCACATGTTGATAAGTGGTTAGAACATTTTCTTAGTCATTGTCTAATTCATTCCATATTATTTACCTCCCATTTTGAGTGGTCTCGGATCTCATGTAAAAATCCTAAAAAATTTACTTAAAAAAACCCTTAACTGGGCTACCTAAAGCACATTCAAGGATCTCCACTTACACCTCCTTTAGAGTTCATTATGTTCCATTGTCAACATGTTTGCTAATAGGTTGAACCCATGTAGTCTATTAAGCATTACCATTCCGACATGTCCATGTATATGTCGATGGTTCAAAAGTTACTATTTTATGTAATTCTTATACACATATGGGTTTTTGACACTCATTAATCTTTTCTAGAGTTTCCCAAAGTCTCTAGAGTCTCATTTTTCTCTTTTACCAAGCCCACAATTTCTTCATCCTAATTCATAAACATCACTTAGAATATTTCCTTAGATAGTTCGTGTCAAACCTATGGTTTCCATGAAAATCATGATCTATATTGGATCTAGAGCCACAAAATGGGTACAACTTCTGCTGGGGCTATCAGCCTACAAAGGGTCATAATGCACATGAACTTGTAATTGTAGGTGCCATGCAAGACTAAGGGGTTGTTTGGGTACTGAATTAATTCAGTAGCGATTCAATTTAGTAGCGATTCAATTCAGTAAATTCACCACTGATTATGAATTACGTTTGGCTATAGAATTTGTTAAAATAAATTTAGATATCACGTCAAACCCAGTTTTAAAACTTTAAACACCTCTAACTCTCTCTCTCGAACTCGGATATGCACGTTCTTGGTACCATTACACTTCTAAATTCAAGCTCTATCAAACAAGATCCCACAAGGCAGGTAATTTTGAATTTTTAAAGTGGGCCCTACCTATATTGCATGTTTGTCGAGGCTCCAATCGATATGAACGATAACCATTGAAAAATATAGAATCTGTAATTTTTAAAACGGTGATTAGGAGACTGAATCGACTGAATCACCTCATGAGGTGATTCAGTGATTCAGGCTTGATTCAGGCTGAAACGGCCTGAATCTAACTACAGTGCTGAATTTTTAATTCAGCGCAGCTTCAGTACACAAACAGGATTCTGATAATTCAGTGCTGAATTGACACTGAATCGGCTGAATCTTCTCACGATTCAGTACCCAAACAGCCCCTAAGCATGGTAACAACAATGTAGACCTTGATTGCGATGTTGTCATTTTCTTTATTGTGGCTATAAAGGGGTGACATTCTTTATAACAGGTTGTAGGACTCCTTAGAGGGGACTGGGGAGTTCAGACTTGCTAGACTGCTCTTAGGGGTGGAGTGTCTATTGGTGATTTTACAGTCGTGGTAGACTGTGGGGCTTTAGAGGATAGGAGTTCAGAATGCGGAACTCAAAAGATGGATGTTCATTTATTTTTCTAAAAACACAAGGGGGTTGTGGACTTTCGAGAAGGGAGTTTCAAGAATTGATGAAATGAGAACCTAGTGAGAACCCACCAAACACCTATGGCATGAGGCATGTTCTATTAATGGAGAACTCTGAGGAAGATTGTGCATGTATAATGGTGCTAAACTGGCATCATGAAATGCTTATGGTATAGGACTGAATACTAGTGAAGATATGGAAGCATTATTATGAGCACTTCCCACGATGTGCTGCCTAAGGGTGAAGTTAAAGACAAATAAAGTAATGCACCTTAATAATCGCAACAGATGCATCGTTGATTAATTAAAACAATTTGCTGCATAAATAAATACTCAAACAAAGTAATTAAATATGGTAATTGATGCCTTACTTATAACCTGCATTTCCTATTGGATGTGTAGACGTACTCACACATCCTTATTGGTGATTGTTAGTTGAGGAGTTGTTGCCGCCAGTAAAAGAAAAATGAGGTCAATGTAGCTATGCAATTGTTCCTTGATGTAAGGCTCGCTTATAGGCACCCGATATGCCAAAGTGTACTTTATTTTATTATGGGTAATCTTGTGCTTGTAGTCTTGACTTAGTTTAAATGGTTTTGAAATGAATAAGTACGGTATGCAAATTTTACTATACCTTATGCCAGAAAATAATGATCATTGCCTGGAATACAGTTTTATGAGGATTAACTTTAAAAAAATGAAAATTAGTTTTCCGCCATGCAGAATTACTTGGCAAGTCTTTTTGGAAAACTAGTGATGCACAAAATCTTGCTTTGCAAAAGATATTATTCTTTACCATTCCAGAATTCAACTTAATAATAAATTCCAGAATTTAATACTCAATCAACTATCACCAGTAATGATACCAAGTCCTAGTTGCGGAAGCATCTTAATTCAAATCCAAAATAAATAATCCATCTTCTATTCCATCATATGCATCATTCTGAGAACTTATTTTCTTATTCAATTCTGGCATGGCACTATCCAAACTACAGAAAGACCTGCACATGCTGTACGTAGCTTTCAATTAACTGCAGTTTAGATATGTTTGTAGCGGAAAACCAGGTTCCCTTTTTAACTTCGAGGCAGAACTTAAATAAAACTGCCATACATAGAAGAGATGCTGCATTCTACTCTCTGATTGATGTTTACAATTTGAAAAAACTGGCTTTATCTGAGGGGAGGTCTGAAAAGTTTGTCAAATTCATTTCAAGGCCACGTGATTTTATTTTTTCATAAGTCTACCCTTCTTTCTTCTCCCTTATGTTTCCAGTTCTTCTTCTTTCTACCTTTATCTAGTTTTTTTCACTTTTTTTTTTGTACAGATTTGCTTCTTTCTCCTTCATCTCAATCTCCATTCATAGCAGCTTTGGTACCTCCACTGCAGTGCCCTCCTCCGCCACGCTTTCTGCCATAGTGCTTTCCTTAGTTTAGATCGCTCCTCTATGTTCTAGGTCTTTTTCCTCCATCTCCCTCTCTATCCATAGTAGCTTTGGCGCTTCCTGTACCACGCCCTCCTCCTCCCCTTTTTCTTATTTCTTTTCTTCCTTTATCCAAATCGTTTCTTCTTCCATCTAAATCGTTGCTCCCTTTCTTCCTTGGTTCAAATATTTACTCCATGCTTTATGTCTCTTCCTCTGGCTCCCTCTCTGTCTATAGCAGATTCGACGTTTCCCTCCTAATAAAGATAATAAATATTTATTTTCTTTGTATATAACATAGAGAGTAATTTACTTTCTTTGTATATAACATAGAGAGTAATTTACTCTTTTTGTATATAACAAAGAGGGTAAATATATACTCTTCATCCTCGCTCAGTTCTTGGTCGTGGAGATTGTGGCGAAGGAGGTGGAGAGGGCATTCCTAGCAGACAAGCTGGATGCGCTCGAGCGTCGGATGGTGGAGTCAAGCTAGAAGGATCAAACAAAATTGTGATAGAAATCGACTTACGTGCAGGATTCCTCAAATGGGTACAAGCAAATTGATAGGGAGAGCATGCCCACTAACTTATCTTGCACGGTTTACATCACAAAATGAAGAATTAGATGGGGGAAAAGGCCAACAAAAGGCTTGGAAATCCTGCCAAGAACTGATGTTAGTGATTGCAGCAAAATGAGGAGATGAGTAGTCTCAAAATCAACAAAAATACACTAATAGATGTTCCAATTCTCCAGCAAAGCCCATGCAGGAAAGCACTTGGCAGGTGCGTTAGACATCAAAGCAGCAGCAAGTAAAAATCAGTGTATTCAAACAGTAATTGTGGAGTGATTGGGAGACAATGAATCAAGAAAATGGATTTGATGATTAAGAAAAATAGAGGAAGAAAATGATTGAATAATCAAGGATGGATGGATAATGACCAGCACGTGGAGACAGAGAGTGTGGGAAGAATGGATGAAGTGTTGGATATTGGGAGTGAGACGGAAGGCGGTTGGGGGTATTTTTATCTTAATATAAATTTTGGAGTTAATAACATATTACTAAATTTTTTTGTAGTTAACGTCTAAAACCCCTTCAAATTTTATGTTCTCTTGCTTTGTCAAGTTTATAACATGTAAATGTAAGGTTAGTCCTTCAAAAGGTAAATACCATAGAACTGCACGCGAACCTTTGTTATATATGAAATGGCATTACATACGCAGGATATCATACACAAGATATCTTCCTTGAGATCGAGAAGATCATTATTGAGTGCCTTATTATAGGTAAATACACTATTAAGTTGACTGTGTCTATATCAACCCCAATAATTACCAGAGCACCTCAATAACCCCATAAACCCTTATAAATATACGAAGTAAAATGGGGTCTTAAGGAGATTATTAGAGTGCATATAGACACATTCTATTAAGTTGTCACAGGGCAACCGTCAACGATGAAGAGAATGGCCTTTGGTTGTAGCAGTCGAGGTTGGCACCATAGGAAACGCCCAACAAATCACAGTATCTTTTGTAGAAACCAATTCGATCAGCAACCCTGCTATCAATTCCTTTGCCACATTCAAGACTGCCGTTGATTATGTTTGTGACAACACCAAAACCAGGCTGCCTCCCCGCCGCGACATCGGCACATGACGGTTTCCACCTGCCGGTCATCACGTCATGGGGTGATGGCTTGGGCGACTGCGGGGTCATCCAGAACCAGATCGCTGTCATGAAGGAGACGGTGGTGTCTGTGGAACGAGAGACCATGAGAACAATCTTAGCTAAACTGATATTTTTGCTGGAAAATTTTGTTCAACTGACTAAAATAAGCATAGACAGATGATCCTCTTACCAATTACATAAGTGGCATTTTTGTAATTGAAAATGGTGCTACCTTTGCTCTAATCACCCATTATATGTGCCATTTTTGTAATTAAAAAAACTATAGAAATGTCACAGAATATTGAGAGGGCATAGGAATGAGGTCATTTGAAAAAGGAAAAAATAAACCATTTAGAACATGAATTTGTCAGGTTGAACTAGTAAACAACCTGTAGTTTCGCGTGATGTTTGAGCTAGGAAAGCTGCAAGCTCTCTTTTGCGGGTGACCGAGTCCCCAGTGGTACCAAAACCACTGAAGGAATTGGCTGCAGAAATGAAGCCATCGTAGGTGTAGAAGTTCTTCCCAGGACATGCAGCATCATTGCGGTGCGTAAGTATCTGATTAAAGATGGCCTGGGTGATGATGGAGTCCACTCCAGTGACATTCGGTGGGCCGGTTGTAGGCATCGAGCCCATGGCACATTGACTCTGGCATCCATCCCCACAGTAGGGAGGGGTGGTACCACACCAGCCAAACTGGCTGCAGCACAGCCCTCCCGGGCAGAGGGCACCCCTGGCTTGGCTGCCACACTGTTCGCCGTGAGCAGGCAGCAAGGTGGCCAAGGAGAACAAAAGAGCAAAAGTCCAAGCACCCATTTTGCTTTGAACACTTCGCATTGTGGAAAGGGAGGAGAGGGCTTAAATAGACTGAGGGAGGGAAGTAGAGGTGGTTCTCCTTTGACTAGTCATAGATTATAACATCCTTTTTATAAATGATAAATACACCGTGAGCATAGTATATATGTGACACACACCCAAATATTTCTCGAAAACTTAGATCTATCTCTCTACAATCCATTTTATGTGCTTGGTCTTTGTTCGCTATGTATTTCATGTGGGTACCTGTACTGCTAATAGATAACATCTGAATGAATTCACTTATCTCATTTAGCTATGGAAAGTGTAATCTTTTGTTGTCTTAATTTTTTGTTACATAACTTTCTGAGCTTAATGAAAGGCATCTCCCCAAAATTTTTACCGATAGAAAAAAATTACCTTAGATGACTATGATCTTGCCTTATTATGTCTGATGTTAGACTACCAAGACGTCTTGATGAATGGTAAACTCGATTGTGTTGTCTCTTTGCTCCATCTGCTTTACACATCTTTTTGTGATCCAGAATTATTCTGATTCTTCAAAGTACTCCTATGTTTTTGGGGTAGGTGATACGTCTTTCCGAGTCATAAGTAGCATTACCATTTTTATGTTTCGCATTGATTCTTCCTCACTAAACTAAACAAAATTCAATGCCACTGGCAGCCAATTCAATAACATTGGTAACCTGCAATACTAAATTCTAATTATAATCATGCTAAACTGCTGCTAACTTGTCTTCTTTAATTATTTTTGGGTTTGGCTCTTTCATGCATCAACATGATGCAGCTACATCATTATTTTTGGGTTTGGCTCTTTCAATTAATGTGTGGCACAGGAGTAATCTATCACCTATGGAACCTGACGTTGCATAAATATTTTCATTTTCACAATTTTATGTAACAAAAAATTGACTCTAATTGTTATATCTAGGATCAATATTTTCTATTCGATTATATTGATATCATATGAATTGAATCGGACTTAGTACAGAATATCAACTAGGGAAATTCACTGTCATAAAAAAAACCTAGGGATGTCACTAGCCAAAAAAAAAGTAGGAAAATGAACGTCATCCAAAATACAAAGCTTTTTGTTATTTATAAAGGAAGGTGATATGTCTGTTTCCTTCTCGTAATTAATTGTACCATTTCTATGGTCTGCTAGCTATTGTAATTTTATTTCTTTTATGCTATTTAAACGTAAGTGTCCAACAGGAACTGTTATTCGTTAATATTGATCTTATGGATAGAATCGAACGTAGTACATGATATTATTATATAAATTAGGAGAGGTCCCTAACAAAAAACAAAAAGAGAGAGACTAAAAAGTCTAAGGAGCAGTTTGAGAGGCATTAGAGTTTGGAGAAATCGCTTTCCACTTTAACTCTCTTCCTCACAGAAAAGTTGAAAGAGAAGTCATTTTTCCCCATTGATATGAGATATTGTACCCAAGGGAAAAAATCGATTTATCCTCCAAAGTACCTTCTAAACAACCCCTTAAGATGTATGTTAAAAAAGTGTGTTGTGATAAAGCCAACCCTTTGAGATGTATGTTATAAAAGTGTGTTGTGATAAAGCCCAAGGGCATGGGGCTATCACATAGTGATTTGTGTGCAGGTAGAAGAGCTTACATAGTATTTCATGTTGCTCACGATAGGAGACATTATGTTGTTTCATCTTATCTTACCTTGGCAATTCTAGAAAGAGATGAAGTCATGTTGCCAAAAATTTTAGCAGGCGCACAGTGTACTTTTAAGAGCAAACAAGGAGCAAGTTTTTTTTTTTCCTCATAGGAGGAGATAGAATTTTAATATTGCACTAACAATGTGCCCATGCTAAGCAAGCACCTAAGAACAGTTGATTTTAAAAATCTTTGGCCTACATGGTAGTGCATTGTATCAAACTAATACTAATATATGCGAATGCATATGCCATTGATTTTGAAAATCGAGAACTCGCCCATGGTTCCACACCATGGCCACATTGTTGGAGAGAAAAATTAAATACGAAGTGATGCCTATCGAAGGAGAAATAATTCAAGGGTTTTGTTTATATTGTGGGCATTGAGGTAAAAAAACGGACATGGTGCGCCAATTTTTTCTTTTCTTTTTAGACCATTACAATTGGAGGGCTTCATTTTTTGCTTTGGAAGTTTGATTAGCCATGGCCTTTGTAAAGGCCCACCCCAAAATGATGACATCATTTCCTTGAAGTGGGTTATTTTCTCTCCCTTTTCGGTTAGATTGATTACACATCTCATTCACTAATCCACCCACCCCAAACTCTACACCGCACTCTCTTGTAGAAGCATTTCTCAGTGCACTCCTCATTTGGCGGCCACTAATTAGCATGCCAAAGTTTTGGCATTATTTGGACACTGTCAATGTGTTCACCATGAGAGTGATTGGCCAGCCAATGTCAATTAGTGAGCACTATAATTGTAATACCTAGAGATTTTATTAGAAATTTTTTTCCTTAACGTGGGTTGGTGAGACACCAATGTTTAAAGTTATTTAATAATTTTAAATTATTTAGAGGCAAATATTTGGTGAGTTCTATTATAAGTGTATTAGAGCTCGAAAAACGAGTGTAACGAGCCCAAGAATACCTAAATCGGATACCAAGGTCAAAAGTTTTGACATCAAAAAATGTGTAGTATGGGTAAGACTCACTTGAAGAGTATAGAAAAACCTATTCATGTAGGTCTAGTTTTGTAGGGCTCATTGATAAGAGCCAAATGGTACAAAAAAACGCATAAATTGATGTTTGGGAGAGAAAGTTATGTGTGTTTAATTAAAATTTTTATTTTTAAACAAAATAACAATTACAAAAATTATATTTATTATGTCAGGTTGGCGTCAGCTGTACTAATGCCCGCTATGTCGTGCGGCAAGACTGCGTGCATTGCATGCAAGTATTTCTTAGCTCATCCTCGCTAACTGGAGGCCACCGATTACCATGCCGAAATTTTGGCACTCTTTGGACATTGTCAATTAGTGAACACTATGACAGTGATTGGCCACCACCAAAATGTTCCCATAAACTAAGTGGCCCCTAACAATATTTTAGGAGTGGCCAGCCAATGTCAATTAGTGAGCACTATAATTGTAATACCCAGTGATTTTATTAGAAAAAAGTTTCCTCAAAGTGGGTCGTTTGTGAGGCACAAATGTGTCAGTGACTACATCAATAGAGCTATCGGCAAACCAACAATGTTGATAGCATGAATGCAAACCCCTTAAAGCCAAATTGTGGTTAGTTATGCAGATTCTGATGGAGTCAATTGGCTACACTCCTTAAAAGCCATGATTTTATTTTTAACAAATGACTCTTTGGAGACTGAAACTAGAAAAGCGTCCTGAAAGAGAAAGAGTCTACGATCAAAGTGCAGATTGGAAGTGGAATTGCCTATAAGAAATGATGGAGAAATTGCAAGGGAATTCTCCATTGAAAAACCCATCAAGCCAAAGGAGGGCTAGCAACAAATTTTGTTTCAAGAGAAAGGATAAACTAATCTCTACATAAAATATAAGTAATGTGTGAGCTTAAAATATACGTATGTAATAAATTTTATATTTGGAGTACAATATTTTGAGTTTAAATATAGTGTATTACGTTGCATCATCTCCTTCGATTTCTATGTTATCATGGTGCAAGGCCACATCTTAGTTGTACCCTTAGTAACAATAAATCCCTGCAACTAAAGAGAAGTCTCTAAATAAGGGTATAGTGATGATGGTGGCATTTTATGTTTATTATATCATGACCAAGGTTTTCTACAAATCTAAGGGGATTCTTCTTGAATGTAATGAACTCATTAAGTGTTGAGAAGGTTTTTCAGGAGACTGGAATGTGGATATTTGACTTGGTTCTAGTGTGGCAACTGATTCACTCTTCTATGGTAATGAACATCAAAACCAAATTGACATAACAATGGGATGTTGTTGATTGGGGAAGATGAACTATTCCTAACATCGACATGAAAGGACACATTGTTGGGATATACTGGGCATCTTCAAGGGGTCCGACGTATTGATGATGACATGAATGAATAAAGGGTGAGGAGAGAGAGAAGGGAAGAGAGAGAGAGCGGGAGATGAGAGAGGGTAGAGAGAGATGAGAGATAGAGACAGGGTAGATGGTAGAGAGAGAGAGGAGAGATAGATAGTGGAGAGAGAGAAGGTGAGAGAGAGTGAAGAGATAGGTTGAGAGAGAGAGGAGAGAGGGTAGAGAGTGAGTGGAAAGAGAGAGAGAGGGAGAGAGAGTGAGGAGAGAGAGAGAGAAGAGGACAGAGAGGGGAGAGGGAGGAGAGAGAGGGAGAGAGAGAATTTATTTTAAAAAAAATTTAAAATAAAAAAAATTATTTTAACGATGCATAAAGGTATGTGTCACTACTATGCTTGAGTAGTAACGACGCATATTCGTATGCGTTGCAACTACGTAGTGTAGTAGCGACGCATACACTTATGCGTTGCTACTATTTTTATTTAAAAAGAAATAAAATAAAAAAATAGCGAGAAGAGAGAAGGGAGAGGAGAGAGAAGGGAAGAGAGAGAGAAGAGAGAGAGCATGAGAGGAGAGGGGGTAGAGAGAGAGGAGAGAGAGAAGGTAAGGAGAGAGGGAGGGGGGGGAGAGAGAGAGAAGAGAGATAGTGACGAGAGTGAGAGAAGAGAGAGAGGAGAGAGAGAGAGTGAGGAGAGAGAGAGAGGAAAGAGAGATAGGGAGAGAGAGAATTTATTTTTAAAATTTTTTAAAAATAAAAAAATTATATTAGCTACACATAAAGGTAGGTGTCGCTACATTGCTTGAGTAGTAGCGACGCATATCGGTATGCGTCTCGACTACTTAGTGTAGCAGCGACGCATACACTTATGTGTCGCTAATATAATTTTATTTTAAAAAAATTAAAATAAAAAATATAGTGGGGAGAGAGAGAAGGAAGACGAGAGAGAGAAGGGAAGAGAGAGAGAGAGAGGAGAGGAGAGGAGAAAATATTTTTTATAATTAAATTTTAGCTATTAGCGATGCTCAATTGTGAGCGTCACTAATAACTTTTATTAATTGCGACGTTAAAGTATATGTATCGCAATAACACTTGTTATTAGCGACGCTCTTCTTGAGCGTCACTAATAGTGTTGGTTTTTTTTTTTAAATATGGCTATTAGTGACGCTATGATGGGAGCGTCGCTAACTATTTATGTATTGGCCCCCCTCTTCTGCCTTCCCGCCTTCTTTCACCCCTCTTCTTCCTTCCTTCCTCTCTTCCATTGACCCATTCACCACCGGCGCAAAAATCCAGCTCCACGGCTAGATTCCGGTGTCGTCCCATTTGCTTCCCCCCTCCCCTTTCGGAGGAGGGGCACTGGAATCCAGTGCCCTACCCTGTTTTTTTTTTAAAAAATTTCTTTTATTATTAGCGATACTTATAAAAGCGTCGCTAATAAGAATATTTTTTTATTTTTTTTCTTTTATTAGCAACTC
Source organism: Saururus chinensis (assembly GCA_035235625.1). Classification (NCBI taxonomy): domain Eukaryota; kingdom Viridiplantae; phylum Streptophyta; class Magnoliopsida; order Piperales; family Saururaceae; genus Saururus; species Saururus chinensis. Next base: position 12,307,102 of record CP141150.1, read on the forward strand.
TTCTACATGCATCGCTAATTTTTTTTTGAATTTTTAAAAAATTTTGACACTTTGATAAGCGTCGCTAATGAGGTTTATTATTAATTTTTTTATGTTTTAATTATTTATTTAATTCTTTTAAATTTAGCAACACTTAATTTATCGTCACTAATATGATATTAATAGCGACATTTGTAACCTTGCGTCGCTAATGATATATTCTTTTATTTTTTTTAATATTAGCAACTCTTAATTATGTGTCGTTAATAATTAATTATTAGCGGCGCATGATATTATGTGTCGCTAATAGAAAAATAATTAGTGACATAAGAATAAGTGTTGCTAATAGCTAACTATTAGTGACACTTTTTTGTAAGCGTCGTTAATAAGTAATAGCGACTCTATTTTTATTGATGTATTCAGCGATGATTTTTATGGGCTAAAAAGCATTAGCGACGCTTAAATGCATTGGTAATAGTCTTTTTTGTTGTAGTGTATGATCCAAACACTTATGTCAATTCATGTCTAAGAATTCTCACTTGATCTTAAAAAACATGATGTGTGCAAATTTTAAAATCAGATAATCGCAACATTAAGAAAAAAATTTAAATTGATCTTCACTTTACTTTGTGTATCATTCTCTTTGTTAAGATATATTAATTGCAAATCATGTTTCTTTTCAGTTTAAAAGAAAATTAATTATTTTAAGTCTCAAAAGCTAAACATAACAAAAGTAAAACCAAAGCAAATTGCAAAACATACAAAAGCTACACTATTTTTTTGTGTTTTTGATCATATTTTATTTTTTATTTTAATCCTATAAATAAAAAAATATTAAAGAAAGAAAAAATGAGATAAAGTTAAAACAAGTGTGTCCAAAAGATTGAAAGAATTAAATCATAGACTATCATATCAATCTTTTTACTGCGAGATGACAAGCTCCTTATATTTGCCTAGCCTACCTATTCTAAGGTAATTTAAGGTTCTCTTACTTACTTTTCCTAAATGATCATTCAAAGCTTAAAAATTAATTTTTCTCGCACACTCTCTTCATCTTCTTCTCATAGACTATACACTTGGTGAGGTAGTTTAGGGGTCACATGGGTAGGGGGTTTCTTCTCCTTCTTTGACCTAAGTTTGAGAGGGTGGTTATTTATACACTTTTCACTATTATGAGAATCGCTATGGCAAATGTCACATACTCCCGCGATTTTAGAATTTATTTTTGGCTCATTTCCTCTTAACTGAGGTACGTTGGGCACTATTTTAATTTGTTGATCACTCTCTTTGGCCTTTGCAAAGATAGTTGGTTTTGCTAAGGAGGTAGACAAGTAATTTTTGAAACCTAAGCCCCTCTTATTGGTTTGACCTATGCTCAACAAGGTCTCTAATGTCTTCTTCCCACTCTTAAATCCATTTAATTTTTCTTTAAATGATATAAGTTCTCTATTTAGAATACCAAACTTCATTTTTTCATGCTCAAGGTCATTTATTTCCCTCTCAAGCTTCATGCTCAACTCCATTAACCTATTTGTCATTTGAGAAGATAAAACAAACTCATCATCTTTCTTTTCCATCTCTCTCAAGGCATTTGGTCTCATTTCTAGACAAGACTAGAAGTTAGGGAAGAACCTTTTGTACTCATCAAAATCTAATTCAGAATTTGAGTTCTCTTCAAGATAGGCGGACTCATTAGACTCTTCTCTAAAATCATCTTCCTTAACTCTTAGATAGAATGCAATATAGTTGCATTGTTCTTCTTCTTCAAAAGAGCTCTTATCAGAGTAAGTTGTTTGTAGCACCTTCCCTTTTTCTTTTTATCAAACCTCTTTGATTTCCTCAGCTTATCATCAAAAGAACTAGTAAAGTTTTCTTTAGGATAATCAGTAGCAAAGTAACCTAACTTACTACATTCCAAACACTTCTTGTTCTTCATATCCTGTTTATTTTGCCTCTCATCTCTTCTTTCCCATTGTCTACTCCATAATTTTGACATTTTGATTCTTGTGCTTAAATAAAGACTCTCATCCTATTCACTCTCATTTTTAAGGACATTTTGATTCTTGAAACCACATGATGATTTGAAGCTCGCTTGTCATGCACATTTTCTTGAATGCCCACTTTTGGTGCAAACATTACTTAAACCTGACCATCCTCAACACCTAAAGTTGGACACCTCCGCAGATGGAGGAATTTTGTTAAGCACACCTGAGTACAATTCTATATATGTTTGAATCCCCTAAACCGCACTTCCTCATTAGAAATTTTAGAATAGAACCCAAATTTTGCAGTCATCATGTCACACCCCTATGTCCCATTTACTTTGGACCTTTCAATGTTTGGGACCTGCTACCCTAGGAAGTTGTTTTTAACAGAGTGTGGCCAGTGACCCGAACCTGAACTAGAATTCGATTAAGGTACCACATGTGGCCCAATTTTATGAACAAAAGGATCTTCTACCGTGTCTTTCTTGTAGTTCTGCAATTCAAATTCGTTTTGATAGATTGTTGTCCTATTCTCATACTGTTTACTACATGCACACTTGTTAGTTTCTTACGAACAAGGATTAAGAGCAATATTGGCCAATGTTGATAAAGACCTATTGTAAGCCTATTTAATGGCCTAAATTTTCAATGAATTGGTAGTTTATGTTTGGAGTTATCTCATGAAATCCCTTCTAAAAAGAGTGTTCCTATGATATGTGCAGATTCTGACAACAACTCCTGGTGCATACTCCATAGGATGTGTCTTGGTGCGGGCTCCAAGAGTTTTTCTACATTCCCTATGCCTTCTTCCCTTCCAATCATTGAGTTACTCAGAGGTCCAACTCCTCCAAATGGCATTGGCTTTATAACAATTCTAAGCTGTCAAACACAAAAGGCAATGAAAGCAGGTTGGTCATTATAAGTATGAATAATGATAACTACAATAATACATTATCAATTTAATGTGTCAGATAATTATTCAAATCGAACAAACAATGAGGATGCTTGGGCAAATATATTGGAACTACAAATAAGAGTTTTTTTTTCACTTTAATTTTCCATTGTGATTTTTACAATTTGTGCGGAGGAAGTTTTGATACTGGTGAGGTTGCGAAGAAGTGGGCAATGAAGTTACTTGGCAAGAAATGGTCTGACTACAAATGTAGATTGAAACATATACATATTGATAAATGTCTTATTGATGAAGATCATGCTCACCTATAATGACCTGAAATTGTCGATCTAGATCAATGGAGAACACTTATTGGTTATTGATAATCTGAAGAAGGGATGGCATGTTGCAATTTATCCTCCTTGATAACATCTAAATGCATTTTCTTCTTTTGTATACTTATTCGATTGTAATATTATGTTAAAAGGTTGTTATGCACATCAAGAATTCTAACAAATTTTTTCCATGCTTTTATAGTCCATTTTTAAAAGCTAATAATTAATGACTCTTTAGAATGAAAATGGACTTTGAGAGCTCACGCAAAGGGTAATCAATAAATTACGATTCTTTTTATTGGGCTGGTCACAGACTTAGATGTACATAGGGTACAATCCATGTTCAAGTTTAAACTTACTTTGGTAATGAAATTAGATGAGCTTGCGATTTCGCGTGGACACTTTTAACTCCAAAATTTTGTATAAATGTTTACAATTGACTTAAACTCATAATTTCGATTCCCATGACTAGCGTCTCCTTTAGCTGTGTTGGTGCTATATTAATTCAATACTCTTTGCAGTTTTCTAGCATTTATATTAACAAGAGAAGTCCATTTGAATTATGCATTTTTAGTGTGTGTTAGGCTACATGAACTTCAAGATGAATGGTTGTATCATTTATGTTGAAGTATGCATTTTGTGTGAGTTTAATATCCATCTAGTCAAACTAGCGGATCACTAGATTGCTTTTATATCTAGTACTTGGACAAGTAAGAATTAAAAGTTCTTTCATCTTTGCTCAAAATTTTTTTATTAAGAAAAAAACAAATAAATATATTCTCTCCAAGCGCACTCTCACGATAAATCAACCAGTCAACCATCATTCAATCATTATCATTCAATCCACACATTAATACAACAATTTCCGTGGAAAACCCTAACACGGAAAAAAAACCATGGTAGTTCTAAAGGAACCAAATCAATACACTAGAAACCAAGACTTTACATAAACAACCATTAACCTTGTTTAGACTCTTCAATTTCCTTACCTTAAAACAACTTCTACACTCACATATTAGTCCTTTAATGGCATGCAAGTTGAGCAAGAACCTCCAAGATTTCGCTCCAATGGTGAGGGTTCAAGTCTAGGGATAGGGGTTTTCAATGGTGGTTTTCACAAAATCTCATAAAAAATAATAGAGGAAATGGTAGAATAATGAAGAATTTATAAGGACCACAAGGGGAAGAAGAGAGGAGAGGGGAGAGGCTAGAGACAGAAAGATGTGTGTGTGTGTGGGGGGGGGGGGGGTGATAAGTATGAAATATATATCTATTTTATATGCTTTTTTACCTTATTTGCTAGTATAGATTAGGTTAATTTAGAGTTAGTTATATATTATATATATTAAGATAGATATTAGTATTTTAGTTTAATTATTAATAATTTTGTAGTGATTAATAGTTTAGATATGCATTTGAATCAAGTTGGAATTTTAGTAACATTCTACATGTCTAAAATGAGATATTTTATGCTTTGTAGGTAATATGTGCTTATCGAACTCTTGGACGATACTTGGAATAAATGAAAATAGTTTTGACATATTTTAAAGTGATTTGGACAACTTTTCGGAGTTATAAACAAGTTGGAAATTAATATGGACATGAAAGAAAGAGCTTAATGAACAGAAAACGGACTGTCCAGGAAAACTGTCCAAATTGCAGAAACAGTGTAGCCGTTCGAACGGCCCTGCAGGGCGTTAGAACGGGATAACGTGATTTTGATGCAAAATGCAGTATAAGCGTTCGAACGGGCATGCAGGGCGATCGATCGGCATAACGCGCAGATTCCTTATTTCACCCAATTTTGAGTCCTTCTCATATCCAACTCTTTTCTTACGGATCTAATGCCTATATAAAGACTTATTTGGCACGAAATTAAGAGAGAACAAGTAGATTTTCTGAAGAGAAGAAGAAAGAAGAAGATGGAGAAGAAGCCAAAGCTTTCAATGGAGATTGAATTACTTTCTTCTACCATGGAAGGCTAAACTATTCTTTTACTTAGGAGTTGATGAACCTATAGATAAGTTTCAATTTCTTTTCTTTTTAATTTAGATCTCAGTTGTGAATTATGACAATTGTATGATAAGGATTTCCTTTTTAATGGAAGAGCTTTTAATGTTTATTCAAATCTATGTTGATTTATTGTCTTGTAGATGATAGATTGATGTGGTTTTGATATTTGCATCAATTCTAATTTCTGTGATTTAGATGAGATGATCATACAATAGTTTTAATGTTCAGATAATTAAGGACTTGGATGAGTTATACTAAGATTAGACGGGTCATGCCTATAGCTATTTAGTGTAGATGATTCGTGCTATTGTCGAAGATAGTTCATGCCATGGAAATTAATTAATGATTCTTTTTGAAGTAATTCTAGCTTGTAGCTGAGAATACTTGTTCATATTCACACTAGATTTAGATTAGAAGTTAAGGAATTGTTATGGTTCTATAGTGGATTCGATTTCCTAAGTAAATTCCATCATATTAATCTCTTGTTTTTAAACTAGTTGATTTCTTTTCCTTTACTTAATTTAAGTTTAAGTTGTTTTAGTTTTAAACCAGCAAATTCCTTTTTATATTTAGTAATTATTCATCCGTCCCTGAGGTTCGACAACCCTTAAATACTCATCCTAGTACAATTACCTTGTACACTTGCAAAGGGTTTAATTATAAACGATCAGGGGGGGGGGGGGATTTTATGGGGTCGTCCAAGGTTGGGCAACCATCCACCTTTCTTTGGATTGTCCATTATTATGGAAATCAAATTAGAATCCAATTAGAATATACCAGAATGAGAAAGTCCAAATCAAAATACACCATCTTGAGATGATCATTAACTTGGTGTCCATGGACTACGTGGTGGATGGGCTGGCGAACCTGCCCTGTGCACACCTTGCTAGATTCAGGTTCGTGTACTCGATTACCAACTTACCCGATTGCTTGCCTAATCAAATTGAAATTTCACACTATTAATTTTTAAATGAATAAAAAAAATCAATGGTGTTAGAGGTAGCCAGCCCTCCTGCCAACCTCAAACCGCTTATAGAGAACAATATTGAGATGTCCACACCCCATGAAGTCCTTAAAAAACCCACACTCACGCTAGCATGTATGACCCTTTGAAGGTCGACAACCCTTGTTAGAGGGTTTCCCTATTAAATGACCTTTTGATCTATTGAAGATCACATGAATACCACTTCTGGGTAATCACCTCTTGTTTTCAAATTTGAGCAGTCTTCCTCCACACTCCTTCTGCAGACCATCCATTAGGCCACCACCTCACGTGAGGACCATTCTTGGTCAACACCACTCATGTAACAAACACTTTGTCAACACATCTCATGTAAACCATATTTTATTTTCACTCATCCTATTCATTTCCTTATTATGCTACTACTACTTTTAGTAAAATTCAGTCATCTTTACTTATTATTAGGGTTACACTATCATCTTACAAGGTAATGTTATTTTTTTCTTTCATTAATCTCTTTTAAATTATGACTTTTGGCATTGTCAATACATCATCGACATGTCTAGCCATATGTCAAAGACATTTGGCACCAATACCGACTTATTTGACCCCATGTCAAAGTCCATTGATAGCCTACTGATAAGTTTAAGCACATGTCAATAACTTGTGAGATCATTTTCTTCTTCATTGGCTAATTGATTTCATAGAATTTACCTACCACCCATGTTGAGTGGTCTCGAATATTAGGTCAACATTAGCAAGAATTTACAAAAATCAACCCCTAACTCGGCTACCTAAAGCATCTTTAAGGATCTCCACATGCCCCCTTTATAGTTCATTATGCTCCATTGTCGACATGCTTTCCAACAAGTTGAGCCCATGTAGACTATTTAGTGCAATAATTCCGACATGTCCATGTCTATGTCAATGGTTGAAGAGTTATTGTTTTATGCACTTCTTATACACATATGGACTTCTAACACTCCCAAATCCTTTCTAGACTTTCCTGGTGTCTCTAGAGACTCATTTCTCTCTGCGTTTACCAAGCTCACAATGTCTTCTTTATCATAATTCATAAAAAACACTTTTAGAATATTCCCTTATAATTTGTGTCAAACCTATGATTTCTATGAAAACCATGTTCTATATTGGTAGACATTCTACAAGGGCAATCAGCCCACAAAGGGCCACAATGCACATGAACTTGTAACTCCATGTGCCATGGAAGACTTAGCACGGTCACAACATTGTTGACCATGATTGCAATGTTGTCATTTTCTTTATTGTGTCTATAAAGGGGTGGCATTCCTTATGATGAGTTGTAGGACTCCTTAGAGGGGAGTTTAGACTTGCTAGACTGCTCATGGTGGTGGAGTGTCTTGTGTGGATTTTGCAATCATGGCATATTGCAGGGCTTTTGAAGATGGGAGTTCAAATTGAAACACTATTGGAATGAGAGTTCAAATTGCAGAACACTTTTTTTTTTTAAAACACAAGGGAGTTTGAGAATTGAGGAAATAAACTATGTATATGCCTTTGGGTTATGTATCTCGGTAAAGTGATGGAACTACCCAATGAGAACCCCCCAAACATTAATGTAAGAGACATGATGTGCCAGTGGAAGGAAGATTGTGCATGTATAATGGTATTGTGAAATGCCCATGGTACGGGACCGAGTACTAGTGGAGGTATGGAAGCATTATTATTAGCAAGTCCCAAGATGTGTTGCCTAAGAGTGAAGTTAAAGACTCAAATAAAGTAATGCACCATAATTAATGACACAAAGGTATGATTTGAGAGTTTAATATTTGTCTTTTCGATCTAGAAAATCACTAGATTGCTCTTAAAACTAATACTTTTAATAAGTAAGAATTAAGGGTTCTAGCCTCTTTGAGCAAGATTTTTTTTATTAAGTGGAAACGATTAAAACCTCTTTCTCTTTTGTCCGCTAGGTTTTTTTGTCTTTAATTTCGTAATTTTATAACCCTTATATAACTATATAAGTTGGTTTAAGACTTGTACTTAAATAAGGAATGAAATAGAAATTAGAAGGCCTTAAATCAAGTAAATTGTTCTTAAAACGATCGATTGTTATAAATAGCAATCGTTTGGTCAATGTTTTTAATGTGCACGATTATTTAATCGATCGATCAATGGCAAGAGTAATTAATTGACAACTCTTAGCTTCATTTTGAAAAGGCTGAATTAACAAGCGATCGATTATTCCGTCCTTCACATTTTGCAAAGATTGATCATTATGCCTATTTTTTGATACTTTTTCCTTTTTACCTTAAAACCTTTTGAAACCTCTATAATTACTTTTTAACCTTTTCCAAGTAATTTATTGATGCCAATGTAACCTTGATGAGTTTCAGAACTCTTCACATTCTTTAGTATTTTAACTAATAAGAACATGCATGATCCTATTTTTCAAGTCTATCATTCCAAATCTTGACCACAACAACCTCAAATTAGACTCATTACATATATATAATTTTTTGACATAATTTTGGCAATGAAATTAGTTAATAAATGAGACATATAACTTATATGTTCTTACCATATCCCCGTTTGGCTATTTTTTGTCAAAACACTATACATTTGAAAATCAAAATTAAATTATAACTCTTCACATAGTGCTTTAACTTTCAACTTTATCTGTAATAACTTGACACTATAAATTAACTTTTAAATTTATACATAATAACTTGACACTATAAAGATTCAACATAACTCAATTAAACTTAAAATCATTAATTTAGAATAGAGCTTGAAAAGCCTTGTATAATATTGTGTTTATCCTACATACTTCAAATCAAATTGATTTGCATAACACTATCTAACCAATTATTAAGATAAATACCTTTATTTTCATTAATCACTTCTATCTTTATTGACATAAATAAACAATAAGTTAAAGTCATAATTAATAAACATGCACAATAATAGATCCATCAAGTTATAATCATCAAATAAAGACATGAGAGTAAATAAAACCATTAATCTAACATATGTCCAATATGTATTCCATAATAAAATGAGTTTCAAGAGTACACCACATCATCATAATGAAACATAAATGAACTAAACAAGTTTTAAAACATGAAATACATGAAAAGTGATAAAAAAACATCAATCATCAGCTGCATCATCATATCCACTCTACACCCCCTCACTATTTGCTCGTGGATAGGGAGATTTGATCAAGCTATCAAAATCTATAAATCTCTGTAACATTGCATCCTAGAACACTCTGAACTCTATCATCTTTTATAATTGATCATCATTTGTATGTGGAGGTGGATCTAAAGCTACATCTAACCTATCTGCTGCATCCTGGTCTCCCTAGGGCTCATGATCATTACCCTAATAGCGAGATAGCATCTGTTAAACCACTCCAATGTCAATAGGGCACAACCCAGTCATAATCAATATCTTCCTACGTACTCTCACATGCAATGCTATAAAGATCCAGCATAGAATGTATGGATGTAGTAGCATCTTATGGGTGTGGTACCACATGAAAGACCAGCACATGTACGTAGCTTTCAATTAACTGCAGTTTAGATATGTTTGTAGCGAAAAACCAGGTTCCCTTTTTAACAAACTTTGAGGCAGAACTTAAATAGAACTGCCATACATGTAAGAGATGCCGCATTCTACTCTCTGATTGATGTTTAAAATTTTACCTTCTCTTCCTTTGTCAAGTTTGTAACATGTAAGATTAGTCCTTCAAAAGGTAAATACCAATAGAACTGCACGCAAACCTTTGTTATCTATGAAAAGGCATTACATACGCAGGATATCTTCCCCGAGATCGAGAAGATCATTATTGAGTGCCTTGTTATAGGTAAAATACACTATTAAGTTGAATGTGTCTATATCCACCTCAATAATCATTAGAGTACCTCAATAACCCATAAACCATCTGTGAGTAAAATGGGGCATTAAGGGGATTATTAGGGTGCATATACACGCATTCTATTAAGTTATCACAGGGCAACCCTCAAAGACGAAGAGAATGGCCTCTGGTTGTAACAGTCGAGGTTGGCACCATAGGAAACGCCCAACAAATCACAGTATCTTTTGTAGAAACCAATTCGATCAGCAACCCTGCTATCAATTCCTTTGCCACATTCAAGCCTGCCGTTGATTATGTTTGTGACAACACCAAAACCAGGCTGCCTCCCGGCCGCGACATTGGCACACAACGGTTTCCACCTGCCGGTCATCACGTCATGGGGTGATGGATTGGGCGACTGCGGCGTCATCCAGAACCAGATGGCCATCTTGAAGGAGATGGTGATGTCTGTGGATCCTTACCAATTACATAAGTGGCATTTTTTTAATTGAAAATGGTGTTACCTTTGCTCTAATCACCCATTATATGTGCCATTTTTGTAATTAAAAAAACTATAGAAATGTCACAGAATATTGAGAGGGCATAGGAATGAGGTCATTTGAAAAAGGAAAAATTACAATTCGTGCGATGTTTGAGATAGGAAAGCTGCAAGCTGTCTTTTGCGGGTGGCCGAGTCCCCAGTGGTACCAAAACCACTGAAGGAATTGGCTGCAGAAATGAAGCCATCGTAGGTGTAGAAGTTCTTCCCAGGACATGCAGCATCATTGTGGTGCGTAAGTATCTGATTAAAGATGGCCTGGGTGATGATGGAGTCCACTCCAGTGACATTTGGTGGGCCGGTTGTAGGCATCGAGCCCATGCCACATTGACTCTGGCATCCATCCCCACAGTAGGGAGGGGTGGTACCACACCAGCCAAACTGGCTGCAGCACAGCCCTCCCGGGCAGAGGGCACCCCTGGCTTGGCTGCCACACTGTTCGCCGTGAGCAGGCAGCAAGGTGGCCAAGGTGAACAAAAGAGCAAAAGTCCAAGCACCCATTTTGCTTTGAACACTTTGCATTGAGGAGAGGGAGGAGAGGGCTTAAATAGACTGAGGGAGGGAAGTAGAGGTGGTTCTCCTTTGACTAGTCATAGATTATAACATCCTTTTTATAAATGATAAATACACCGTGAACATAGTATGTGACACACACCCAAATATTTCTCGAAAACTTGATCTATCTCTCTACAATCCATTTTATGTGCTTGGTCTTTGTTCGCTATGTATTTCATGTAGGTACATGTACTGCTAATAGATAACATCTGAATGAATTCACTTATCTCATTTAGCTATGGAAAGTGTAATCTTTTGTTGTCTTATTTTGTTACATAACTTTCTGAGCTTAATGAAAGGCATCTCCCCCAAATTTTTACCGATAGAAAAAAATTACCTTAGATGACTATGATCTTGCCTTATTATGTCTGATGTTAGACTACCAAGACGTCTTGATGAATGGTAAACTCGATTGTGTTGTCTCTTTGCTCCATCTGCTTTACACATCCACTACAACAAAATTAATTATAGCGACGCTTTTAAGTGTCGCTAATAATACCTTATACGTCACTAATAATTATTAGCGACTTATTAAAAACGTCGATAAACATATTAGCGACACATATTCAAAAGCGTCGCTAAAAGTATGTATTAGCGACATATAATAAACATCGCTATTAGTATATTATTAGCAACGCTTAATCATATGCGTCGCTAATAATATGCTAATAGCGACGTTTATTATACATCGCTAATAAAAATATTTTTTTATTTTTTTAAAAAATTTAATTATTTAAATAAATAATAAAAAAATTACTTAAAAATAAAAAATAATTTATTATAATTAGCGACGCTTAGAGATGCGTCGCTAAAAGTATTTTAAAAAAATATATATTTGTATTAGCGACGCTCATATGGAGCATCGCTAAAAAAATTAAATAAAAAAAAATTTACGAAACCGGGTCACTACTCGAGTGACCCGGTTTGGAAGATTAACCCGGGTCAACAGTGACCCGGGTTGCGGGTAACTGCACCCCATGCGGGTGCTGCTGCGTCTGCGTAGGGAATGGCCTAGTCGTGGCGGGACGGCGGCACCGGCACGGAGCAGAACGCCGGGTCGTGGCGGGACGGCGGGCTCGGGGCTGGACGGCAGGCTCGGGGCGGGGGCAGCGAGCGCGTGCGCGGGGTGAAGCGTACCGTTGCGCGGAGCGGACCGAGACGGCAGGCATGGTGCGGGCTGGACGACGGGCGGGGGCTGGGACGGCCTGCTAGGGGCGGGAAAGCGGCAGCGGGGCGCGGTGCAGCGGGATGGTGGGGAGCGGCGGGACTGCGGCATTGCGGGGGGCCGAGTCAGGATGGTGGCGGAAGGGGCTGGAGGCAGGCACGGTGCAGTGCGGGCCAACATGCGCGGTGCTGGACGACGGGCAAGGGCCAGGGACGGCATGCTCGGGGTCGGGGACTATTGGGCGCGGAGGAGCGGCGGGAATGCGGCATGGTGCGGGGCCGAAGCGGGATGGTGGCGGAAGGAGCTAAAGACAGCGGATACGGGATGGCGGAGGAAGGAGCTGGAGGCGGCGGAGACGGGATGGCGGCGGAAGGAGCTAGAGGAGGCGGAGACGGGACAGCGGCGGAAGAATGGAGACACGACGAAGGCGGGGTGGAAAAACTGTGGAGGAGGTGGAGATAAATACCGCGCGGGCAAAATCGCCCCTACGTTATTTTTATTTCGACTGCGCGGGAGAACAAAAATTCCCCGCGCGGTATTTCGTATTAGCGACATATCCTGGGGAATGTCGCTAAAACATGCCTATTGCGACGTTCCTAAGGAAACGTCGCAACAACACATTCCTATTGTGACGTTTCTAATGAAACGTCGCTATAATATTTTCTTATTGTGACTTTTATGCCAAACGTCGCTAGATATTTTACGTATTGCGACGTTTGGTTACAAACGTTGTAATTGGTGACTATTTGCGACGCATATTAAGCGTCGCAAATAACTTAGTCTTTTCTCTCCCTTCCCCTCTTCTCTCTCTCTTCCCTCTCCTCTCTTTCTCTCTCCTCCCTCTCTTCCCTCCTCTCTCTCTCCTCCCTCTCTTCCCTCCTCTCTCTCTCTCTCTCTCTCTCTCCTCTCCTCTCTTTCTCTCTCCTCCCTCTCTTCCCTCCCCTCTCTCTCTCTCCTCTCCTCTCTTTCTCTCTCCTCCCTCTCTTCCCTCCTCTCTCTCTCTCTCCTCTCCTCTCTTTCTCTCTCCTCCCTCTTCTCTCTATCTCTCTCTCTCTCTTCCCTCCCCTCTCCTTTCTCTTCCCTCCTCTCTCTCTCTCCCTTCCTCTCTTTCTCTCTCCTCCCTCTCTTCCCTCCTCTCTCTCTCCTCTCCTCTCTTTCTCTCTCTCTCTCTCTCTCTTCCCCCCTCTCCTCTCTCTTCCCTCCCCCTCTCTCTTCCAATTTCAAGTTTTTAATTTTATTTTTTTATTTTAAAATTAAAAAAACATTAAAAATATAAAAAAAATCAAAATAATATTCTTCTCTCTTTTCCCTCCACTCTCTTTCTTTCTCTCTCTATCTTCCCTCCCCTCTCTCTCTCTTCCCTTTCTCTCTCTCTCTCTCTCTCTTCCCTCCCCTCTCCTCTTTTTCCCTCTCTCTAGATCTCCTCTCTCTCTCCCCCCTCTCTCTACTCTTACTCTCTCCTCCCTCCCCTCTCTCTTCTCTCTCTCCCCCTCTCCTCTCCCCTCTCTCTCTCCCCTCCTCTCCCTCTCCTATCTCTCTCTCTCCTCCCTCTCTCTCCCCTCTCTCTCCTCCCTCTCTCTCTCCTCCCTCTCTCCTCTCTCCTCCCTCTCCCTCTCTCTCTCCCCCTCTTTCTCTCTCCCCCATCTTTCTCTCTCCCCCTCTCTCTCTCTCTCCCTAACCCCTCTTTCTCTCTCCCCCTCTCTCTCCCACCGTCTCTCCGTATCTCCTCTCTCTCTCTCCTCCCTCTCTCCTCTCTCTCTCTCCTCTCTCTCTCTCCCCTCCCTCCCTCTCTCCTCTCTCTCCTTTCTCTCTCCCTCTCCTCTCTTTCCCTCCCTCTCTCTCTATCCCCTCTCTCCTCTAATTTCAATTTTTTATAATTTTTTATTTTTAGAAATTAATTTGGAAAATAAAAAAATAAAAAAAGTAAATACTAATAGCGACGTATAGTAATATACGTCGCTATTAGTACAGGTATTAGCGACGTATATATTTATACGTCGCTAATACACATACTAATAGAGACGTATATTTCTATATGTCGCTATTAGTATTTTATTTTATTATTTTTTTTATTTTTTAAAAATTTAAAAAATAAATAAAAAATTTTAAAAAATCAAAATAAATTTCCTCTCACCCTCCCTGTCTTCCCTCCCCTATCCCCTCTCTCTTCCCTCCCCTATACTAATAGCGACGAGGTGGAAGGAGGCGGAGTGGTTGCGCGGCGGCAAAGGCCGACGGGGCAGTACCTGCGGAGGGGGGAGGAGCGGCCAGAAGAAGGGAGACCGGGAGGGGGACAGAGGCGGAGGACGGTGGGCAAAGGCTAAGGCGGGCGACGGCACGGCAGTGTGGCGGAGGCGACGGCGCGACAGTGCAGCGATGTGGCGGTGCGACAAGGGTTGCGCGGCGGTGGGCAACGGGAGATGGGCGAAGGGTGAAATGCGAAGGACGAGGATGGGGGGGATTTATACGGCGCAGGGAAACTTTTCCCAAGTGCGAAATTTCCCCGCGCAGGTATTGTTTGGGTTTTTTTTAAAAAAATTAATTATTAGCGACGGTCACTAGGACCGTATGTCGCTAAATATATACTTTTAGCGACGTTCACTCAAATCCGTCGCTAAAACAAATTTCTCTCTCTTCCTCCTCTCTCTCTGCCCTCTCTCTCCTCTCTCTCTCTAACCCCTCTCTCTAACCTCTCTCTCTACCCCCTCTCTCTAACCTCTCTCTCTGCCCTCTATCTCCTCTCTCTCTAACTCCTCTCTCTCTACCCCCTCTCTCTCTCCTCTCACTCTCCACCCTTTTTCTCTCCTCTCTCTCTTCAATTTTTTTTAATTTTTTTGAGATTTTTTTATTTTTTAAAATTAATTTTAAAAATAAAAAAAATTAATTTAAAATACTAATAGCAACGTATATTCCTATACGTCGCTATTAGTATTTTATTTTAAATTAATTTTTTTTAATTAAAAAAATTAATTTTTTTTAAAAACCAACAATATAAAATCACTCTCTCTCTCTCCCCCCTCCTCTCTCCCTCCTCTCCTCTGTCCCTCCTCTCTCCTCCCTCCCCTCTCTGTCTCTCTCCCTCTCCTCTCTTTCCCCCTCCTCTCTCTCCTCCCTCTCACTCTCTCTTCCCTCCCCTCTCCTCTCTCTCTCTCTCTTCCCTCCCCCTCTCCTCTCTCTCTTCCCTCCCCCTCTCCTCTCTCTCTCTTCCCTCCCCCTCTCTCTCCACCCTTTCTCTCTCCTCTATCTCTCTCCAACCTCTCCCTCTCTCTCTTCCCTCTCCTATCTACCTACACACTATCTTTCTTCTAATTTTAAATTTTTAATATTTTTTATTTTTTAAAATTAATTTTAAAAATAAAAAATAATTAAATAAAATAATAATAGCGACGTATAACTATATACGTCACTATTAGTATTTTAATTTTATTTTTTTATTTTTAAAAATAATAAAATAATAAAATTTTAAAAAAATTAAAATAAAATTTAATAAAAATAGGTAGTAGTAGCGACATATATGCATATACGTCGCTATTAGTTCTTATTTTTTATTTTTTTAAAAAAATAAGAATTATTAGCGACACTCATATTTAAATGTCGCTATTGTTGAAACTATTAGCGACGTTTGTAAGTATACGTCGTTAATAGTGTTGAAATTTATTTTTAAAAAAATTCAATATATATCTATTAGGGACGCTTTTATAAGCGTCGCTAATAACGTAAGTATTAGCGACGCATAAATTCAAGCGTCGCTAAAATATTACGTATTAGAGACGTTTGGAGTTGTGCATCGCTAATAGACTATTATTAGCGATGCTTAATATTATGCGTCGCTAATAGTTGTATTTTTTGCGACGGTTTGTTATATGTCGTTATTAGCATATATTAGCGATGCATAGTATTGCGACGCTTATATAAGCATCGCTAATACCCAGTTTTGTTGTAGTGATCTTTTTGTGATCCAGAATATTCTGATTCTTCAAAGTACTCCTATGTTTTTGGGGTAGGTGATACGTCTTTCCGAGTCATAAGTAGCATTACCATTTTTATGTTTCGCATTGATTCTTCCTCACTAAACTAAACAAAATTCAATGCCACTGGCAGCCAATTCAATAACATTGGCAACCTGCAATACTAAATTCTAATTATAATCATGCTAAGCTGCTGCTAACTTGTCTTCTTTAATTATTTTTGGGTTTGGCTCTTTCTTGCATCAACATGATGCAGCTACGTTATTATTTTTGGGTTTGGCTCTTTCAATTAATGTGTGGCACAGGAGTAATCTATCACCTATGGAACCTGACGTTGCATAAATATTTTCATTTTCACAATTTTATGTAACAAAAAATTGACTCTAATTGTTATATCTAGGGTCAATATTTTCTATTCGATTATATTGATATCATATGAATTGAATCGGACTTAGTACAGAATATCAACTAGGGAAATTCACTGTCTTAAAAAAAACCTAGGGATGTCACTAGCCAAAAAAAAAGAGTAGGAAAATGAACGTCATCCAAAATACAAAGCTTTTTGTTATTTATAAAGGAAGGTGATATGTCTGTTTCCTTCTCGTAATTAATTCTACCATTTCTATGGTCTGCTAGCTATTGTAATTTTAATTCTTTTATGCTATTTTAACGTAAGTGTCCAACAGGAACTGTTATTCGTTAATATTGATCTTATGGATAGAATCGAACGTAGTACATGATATTATTATATAAATTAGGAGAGGTCCCTAACAAAAAACAAAAAGAGAGACTAAAAAGTCTAAGGAGCAGTTTGAGAGGCATTAGAGTTTGGAGAAATCGCTTTCCACTTTAACTCTCTTCCTCACAGAAAAGTTGAAAGAGAAGTCATTTTTCCCCATTGATATGAGATATTGTACCCAAGGGAAAAAATCGATTTATCCTCCAAAGTACCTTCTAAACAACCCCTTAAGATGTATGCTAAAAAAGTGTGTTGTGATAAAGCCAACCCTTTGAGATGTATCTTATAAAAGTGTGTTGTGATAAAGCCCAAGGGCATGGGGCTATCACATCGTGATTTGTGTGCAGGTAGAAGAGCTTACATAGTATTTCATGTTGCTCACGATAGGAGACATTATGTTGTTTCATCTTATCTTACCTTGGCAATTCTAGAAAGAGATGAAGTCATGATGCCAAAATTTTTAGCAGGCGCACAGTGTACTTTTAAGAGTGCAAACAAGGAGCAAGTTTTTTTTTTGGTATATTTTCCTCATAGGAGGAGATAGAATTTTAATATTCCACTCTAACAATGTGCCCATGCTAAGCAAGCACCTAAGAACAGTTGATTTTAAAAATATTTGGCCTACACGGTAGTTCATTGTATCAAACTAATACTAATACATGCGAGTGTGTACGACATTGATTTTGAAAATCGACAACTCGCCCATGGTTCCACACCATGGCCACATTGTTGGAGAGAAACATTAAATACAAAGTGATGCCTATCGAAGGAGAAATAATTCAAGGGTTTTGTTTATATTGTGGGCATTGAGGGAAAAAAAGCGGACATGGTGCGCCAATTTTTTCTTTTCTTTTTAGACCATTACAATTGGAGGGCATCATTTTTTGCTTTGGAAGTTTGATTAGCCATGGCCTTTGTAAAGGCCCACCCCAAAATGATGACATCATTTCCTTGAAGTGGGTTATTTTCTCTCCCTTTTCGGTTATATTGATTACACATCTCATTCACTTATCCACCCACCCCAAACTCTACACCCCACTCTCTTGTAGAAGCATTTCTCAGTGCACTCCTCATTTGGCGGCCACTAATTAGCATGCCAAAGTTTTGGCATTATTTGGACACTGTCAATGTGTTCACCATGAGAGTGATTGGCCAGCCAATGTCAATTAGTGAGCACTATAATTGTAATACCCTGAGATTTTATTAGAAATTTTTTTCCTCAACGTGGGTTGGTGAGACACCAATGTTTAAAGTTATTTAATAATTTTAAATTATTTAGAGGCAAATATTTGGTGAGTTCTATTATAAGTGTATTAGAGCTCGAAAAACGAGTGTAACGAGCCCAAGAATACCTAAATCGGATACCAAGGTCAAAAGTTTTGACATCGAAAAATGTTTAGTATGGGTAAGACTCACTTGAAGAGTAGAGAAAAACCTACTCGTGTAGGTCTAGTTTTGTAGGGCTCATTGATTAGAGCCAAATGGTACAAAAAAACGCATGAATTGATGTCTGGGAGAGAAAGTTATGTGTGTTTAATTAAAATTTTTATTTTTTTAAAAAATAACAATTACAAAAATTATATTTATTATATCAGGTTGGCATCAGCTGTACTAATGCCAGCCATGTTGTGCGGCAAGACTGCGTGCATTGCATGCAAGTATTTCTCAGCTCATCCTCGCTAACTGGAGGCCACCGATTACCATGCCGAAATTTTGGCACTCTTTGGACGTTGTCAATTAGTGAACACTATGACAGTGATTGGCCACCACCAAAATGTTCCCATAAACTATGTGGTCCCTAACAATATTTTAGGAGTGGCCAGCCAATGTCAATTAGTGAGCACTATAATTGTAATACCCAGAGATTTATCAGAAAAAAGTTTCCTCAACGTGGGTCATTTGTGAGGCACAAATGTGTTGGTGACTACATCAATAGAGCTACCGGCAAACCAACAATGTTGATAGCATGAATGCAAACCCCTTAAAGCCAAATTGTGGTTAGTTATGCAGATTCTGATGGAGTCAATTGGCTACACTCCTTAAAAGCCATGATTTTATTTTTAACAAATGACTCTTTGGAGACTGAAACTAGAAAAGTGTCCTGAAAGAGAAAGAGTCTACGATCAAAGTGCAGATTGGAATTGGAATTGCTTATAAGAAATGATGGAGAAATTGCAAGGGAATTCTCCATTGAAAAACCCATCAAGCCAAAGGAGGGCTAGCAACAAATTTTGTATCAAGAGAAAGGATAAACTAATCTCTGAATAAAATATAAGTAATGTGTGAGCTTAAGATATACGTATGTAATAAATTTTATATTTGGAGTACAATATTTTGAGTTTAAATATAGTGTATTACGTTGCATCATCTCCTTCGATTTCTATGTTATCATGGTGCAAGGCCACATCTTAGTTGTACCCTTAGTAACAATAAATCCCTGCAACTATAGAGAAGTCTCTAAATAAGGGTATAGTGATGATGGTGGCATTCTATTTTTATTATATCATGACCAAGGTTTTCTACAAATCTAAGGGGATTCTTCTTGAATGTAATGAACTCATTAAGTGTTGAGAAGGTTTTTCAGGAGACTGGAATGTGGATATTTTTTAAATAAGGGTATCGCAATAATACTTGTTATTAGCGACGCTCTTCTTGAGCGTCACTAATAGTGTTGGTTTTTTTTTTTAAATATGGCTATTAGTGATGCTATGATGGGAGCGTCGCTAACTATTTATGTATTGGCCCCCCTCTTCTGCCTTCCCGCCTTCTTTCACCCCTCTTCTTCCTTCCCCCCTCTCTTCCATTGACCCATTCACCACCGGCGCCCAAATCCAGCTCCATGGCCAGATTCCGGTGTCGTCCCATTTGCTTCCCCCCTCCCCATCCGGAGGAGGGGTGCTGGAATCCAGTGCCCTTCCCTGTTTTTGTTTAAAAAATTTCTTTTATTATTAGCGATACTTATAAAAGCGTCGCTAATAAGAAATTTTTTTTTATTTTTTTCTTTTATTAGCAACTCTTCTACATGCGTCCCTAATTTTTTTGAATTTTTTAAAATTTTTGACACTTTGATAAGCATCGCTAATGAGGTTTATTATTAAATTTTTTATGTTTTAATTATTTATTTAATTCTTTTAAATTTAGCAACACTTAATGTATCGTCACTAATATGATATTAATAGCGATATTTGTAACCTTGCGTCGATAATGATATATTTTTTAATTTTTTAATTTTTTTTAATATTAGCAACTCTTAATTATGCGTCGTTAATAATTAATTATTAGCGGCGCATGATATTATGTGTCGCTAATAGAAAAATAATTAGTGACATAAGAATAAGTGTTGCTAATAGCTAACTATTAGTGACACTTTTTTGTAAGCGTCGCTAATAAGTAATAGCGACTCTATTTTTATTGATGTATTCAGCGATGATTTTTATGGGCTAAAAAGCATTAGCGACGGTTAAATGCATCGGTAATAGTCTTTTTTGTTGTAGTGTATGATCCAAACACTTAAGTCAACTCATGTCTAAGAATTCTCACTTGATCTTAAAAAACATGATGTGTGCAAATTTTAAAATTAGATAATTTCAACATTAAGAAAAAAATTTAAATTGATCTTCACTTTACTTTGTGTATCATTATCTTTGTTAAGATATATTAATTGCAAATCATGTTTCTTTTCAGCTTAAAGGAAAATTAATTATTTTAAGTCCCAAAAGCTAAACATAACAAAAATAAAACCAAAGCAAATTGCAAAACATACAAAAGCTATACTATTTTTTTGTGTTTTTGATCATATTTTATTTTTTATTTTAAACCTATAAATAAAAAAACATTAAACAAAGAAAAAATGAGATAAAGCTAAAATATGTGTATCCAAAAGATTGAAAGAATTAAATCATAGACTATCATATCAATCTTTTTACAGCGAGATGACAAGCTCCTTATGTTTGCCTAGCCTACCTATTCTAAGGTAATTTAAGGTTCTCTTACTTACTTTTCCTAAATGATCATTCAAAGCTTAAAAATTAATTTTTCTCGCACACTCTCTTCATCTTCTTCTCATAGACTATACACTTGGTGAGGTAGTTTAGGGGTCACATGGGTAAGGGGTTTCTTCTCCTTCTTCTTTGACCTATGTTTGAGAGGGTGGTTGTTTAGACACTCTTTACTATTATGAGAATCGCTATGGCAAATGTCACATACTCCCGCGATTTTAGAATTTATTTTTGGCTCATTTCCTCTTAACTAAGGTACGTTGGGCACTATTTTAGGTTGTTGATCACTCTCTTTAGCTTTTACAAAGATAGTTGGTTTTGCTAAGGAGGTAGACCAGTAATTTCTAAAACCTAAGCCCCTCTTATTTGTTTGACCTATGCTCAACAAGGTCTTTAATGTCTTCTTCCCACTCTTAAATCCATTTAATTTCTCTTTAAATGATATAAATTCTGTATTGAGAATACTAGACTTCATTTTTTCATGCTCAAGGTCATTTATTTCCCTCTCAAGCTTCATGCTCAACTCCATTAACCTATTTGTCATTTGAGAAGATAAAACAAACTCATCATCTTTCTTTTCCATCTCTCTCAAGGCATTTGGTGTAATTTCTAGACAAGACTAGAAGTTAGGGAAGAACATTTTGACTCATCAAAATCTAATTCAGAATTTGAGTTCTCTTCAAGATAGGCGGACTCATTAGACTCTTCTCTAAAATCATCTTCCTTAACTCTTAGATAGAATGCAATATAGTTGCATTGTTCTTCTTCTTCAAAAGAGCTCTTATCAGAGTAAGTTGTTTGTAGCACCTTCCCTTTTTCTTTTTATCAAACCTCTTTGATTTCCTCAGCTTATCATCAAAAGAACTAGTAGAGTTTTCTTTAGGATAATCAGTAGCAAAGTAACCTAACTTACTACATTCCAAACACTTCTTGTTCTTCATATCCTGTTTATTTTGCCTCTCATCTCTTCTTTCCCATTGTCTACTCCATGAATTTTGACATTTTGATTCTTGTGCTTAAATAAAGACTCTCATCCTATTCACTCTCATTTTTTAGGACATTTTGATTCTTGAAACCACATGATGATTTGAAGCTCGTTTGTCATGCACATTTTCTTGAATGTCCACTTTTGGTGCAAACATTTCTTAAACTTGACCATCCTCAACACCTAAAGTTGGACACCTCCGCAGATGGAGGAATTTTGTTAAGCACACCTGAGTACAATTCTATATATGTTTTGAATCCACTAAACCGCACTTCCTCATTAGAAATTTTAGAATAGAACCCAAAGGAAGTTGTTTTTAACAGAGTGTGGTCAATGACCAGAACCTGAACTAGAATTTGATTAAGGTACCACATGTGACCCAATTTTATGAACAAAGGGATCTTCTACCGTGTCTTTCTTGTAGTTCTGTGATTCAAATTCGTTTTGATAGATTGTTGTCCTATTCTCATACTATTTACTACTTACACACTTGTTAGTTTCTTACGAACAAGGATTTAGAGCAATATTGGCCAATGTTGATAAAGACCTATTGTAAGCCTATTTAAAGGCTTAAATTTTCAATGAATTGGTAGGTTATGTTTGGAGTTATCTCATGAAATCCCTTCTAAAAAGAGTGTTCATGTGATATGTGCAGATTCTGACAACAACTCCTGGTGCATACTCCATAGGACGTCTCTTGGTGCGGGCTCTAAGAGTTTTTCTACATTCCCTATGCCTTCTTCCCTTCCAATCATTGAGTTACTCAGAGGTCCAACTCCTCCAAATGGCTTTGGCTTCATAACAATTCTAAGCTGTCAAACACAAAAGGCAATGAAAGCAGGTTGGTCATTATAAGTATGAATAATGATAACTACAATAATACATTATCAACTTAATGTGTCATTTTATTATACAAATTGAACAAACAATGAGGATGCTTGGGCAAAGATATTGGAACTACAAATAAGAGTTTTTTTTGTTTCACTTTAATTTTCCATTGTGATTTTTACAATTTGTGTGGAGGAAGTTTTGATACTGGTGAGGTTGTGAAGAAGTGGGCAATGAAGTCACTTGGCAAGAAATGGTCTGACTACAAATGTAGATTGAAACATATACATATTGATAAATGTCTTACTGAGGAAGATCATGCTCACCTACAATGACCTGAAATTGTCAATCAAGATCAATGGAGAACACTTATTGGTTATTGGTAATCTAAAGAAGGGATGGCATGTTTATCCTCGTTGATAACATCTAAATGCATTTGCTTCTTTTGTATACTTATTTGACTGTAATATTATGTTAAAAGGTTGTTATGCACATCAAGAATTCTAACAATTTTTTTCCATGCTTTTATAGTCCATTTTTAAAAGCAAGTAATTAATGTCTCTTTAGAATGAAAATGGACTTTGAGAGCTCACGCAAAGGGTAATCAGTAAATTATGATTCTTTTTATTGGGCTGGTCACATACTTAGATGTACATAGGGTACAATCCAAGTTCAAGTTTAAACTTACTTTGGTAATGAAATTAGATGAGCTTGCGATTTCGCGTGGACACTTTTAACTCCAAAATTTTGTATAAATGTTTACAATTGACTTAAACTCATAATTTCGACTCCCATGACTAGCGTCTCCTTTAGCTGTGTTGGTGCTATATTAATTCAATACTCTTTGCAGTTTTCTAGCATTTATATTAACAAGAGAAGTCCATTTGAATTATGCATTTTTAGTGTGTGTTAGGCTACATGAACTTCAAGATGAATGGTTGTATCATTTATGCTGAAGTATGCATTTTATGTGAGTTTAATATCTATCTAGTTAAACTAGCAGATCACTAGATTGCTTTTATATCCAGTACTTGGACAAGTAAGAATTAAAAGTTCTTTCATCTTTGCTCAAAATTTTTTTATTAAGAAAAAAACTAATAAGTATTCTCTCCAAGCACACTCTCACGATAAATCAACCAGTCAACCATCATTGAATCATTATCATTCAATCCACACATAAATACAACAATTTATGTGGAAAACCCTAACACGAAAAAAAAAAACCATGGCAGTTCTAAAGGAACCAAATCAATACACTAGAAACCAAAACTTTACATAAACAACCATTAACCTTGTTTAGACTCTTCAATTTCCTTACCTTAAAACAACTACTACACTCACATATTAGTCCTTTAATGGCATGCAAGTTGAGGAAGAATCTCCAAGATTTCGCTCCAATGGTGAGGGTTCAAGTCTAGGGATAGGGGTTTTCAATGGTGGTTTTCACAAAATCTCATAAAAAATAATAGAGAAAATGGTAGAATAATGAAGAATTTATAAGGACCACAAGGGGAAGAAGAGAGGAGAGGGGAGAGGCTAGAGACAGAAAGATGTGTGTGTGGGGGGGGGCGCGGGGATTTTATGGGGTAGTACAAGGTTGGGCAACCATCCACCTTTCTTTGGATTGTCCATTATTATGGAAATCAAATTAGAATCCAATTAGAATATACTAGAATGAGAAAGTCCAAATCAAAACCCACCATCTTGAGATGATCATTAACTTGGTGTCCATGGACTATGTGGTGGATGGACTGGCGAACCTGCCCTGTGCACACCTTGCCAGATTCAAGTTCGTGTACTCGATTACCAACTTACCCGATTGCTTGCCTAATCAGATTGAAATTTCATACTATTAATTTTTAAATGAATAAAAAAAATCAATGGTGTTAGAGGTAGCCAGCCCTCCTGCCAACCTCAAACCGCTTATAGAGAACAATATTGAGATGTCCACACCCCATTAAGTCCATAAAAAACCCACACTCACGCTAGCGTGTATGACCCTTTGAAGGTCGACAACCCTTGTTAGAGGGTTTCCCTAGAAAATGACCATTTCATCTATTGAAGATCACATGAATACCACTTTTGGGTAATCACCTTTTGTTTTCAAATTTGAGCAGTCTTCCACCACACTCCTTATGCAGACCATCCATTAGGCCACCACCTCACGTGAGGACCATTCTTGGTCAACACCTCTCATGTAACAAACACTTTGTCAACACATCTCATGTAAACCATATTTTATTTTCACTCGTCCTATCCATTTCCTTATTATGCTACTACTTCTTTTAGTAAAATTCAGTCATCTTTACTTATTATTAGGGTTACACTATCATCTTACAAGGTAATGTTATTTTTTTCTTTCATTAATCTCTTTTAAATTATGACTTTTGGCATTGTCAACACATCATCAACATGTCTAGCCATATGCCAAAGACATTTGGCACCAATACCGACCTATTTGACCCCATGTAAAAGTCCATTGATAGCCTACTGATAAGTTTAAGCACATGTCAATAACTTGTGAGATCATTTTCTTCTTCATTGGCTAATTGATTCTATAGAGTTTACCTACCACCCATGTTGAGTGGTCTCGAATAAGGTCAACATTAGCAAGAATTTACAAAAATCAACCCCTAACTCGGCTACCTGAAGCATCTTTAAGGATCTCCACATGCCCCCTTTATAGTTCATTATGCTCCATTGTCGACATGCTTTCCAACAGGTTGAGCCCATGTAGACTATTTAGTGCAATAATTCCGACATGTCCATGTCTATGTCAATGGTTGAAGAGTTATTTTTTTATGCACTTCTTATACACATATGGACTTCTAACACTCCCAAATCCTTTCTAGACTTTCCCGGGGTCTCTAGAGACTCATTTCTCTCTGCGTTTACCAAGCTCACAATGTCTTCTTCATCATAATTCATAAAAAACACTTTTAGAATATTCCCTTATAATTTGTGTCAAACCTATGATTTCTATGAAAACCATGTTCTATATTGGTAGACATTCTACAAGGGCTATCGGCCCACAAAGGGCCACAATGCACATGAACTTGTAACTCCATGTGCCATGGAAGACTTAGCACGGTCACAACATTTTTGACCATGATTGCAATGTTGTCATTTTCTTTATTGTGTCTATAAAGGGATGACATTCCTTATGATGAGTTGTAGGACTCCTTAGAGGGGAGTTTAGACTTGCTAGACTGCTCATGGTGGTGGAGTGTCTTGTGTGGATTTTGCAATCATGGCATATTGCAGGGCTCTTGAGGATGGGAGTTCAAATTGAAACACTATTGGAATGAGAGTTCAAATTGCAGAACACTTGTTTTTTTTTTTTAAACACAAGGGAGTTTGAGAATTGAGGAAATAAACTATGTATATGCCTTTGGGTTGTGTATCTCGGTATAGTGATGGAACTACCCAATGAGAACCCCCCAAACATTAATGTAAGAGACATGATGTGCTAGTGGAAGGAAGATTGTGCATGTATAATGGTATTGTGAAATGCCCATGGTATGGGACTGAGTACTAGTGGAGGTATGGAAGCATTATTATTAGCAATTCCCAAGATGTATTGCCTAAGAGTGAAGTTAAAGACTCAAATAAAGTAATGCACCATAATTAATGAGACAAAGGTATGATTTGAGAGTTTAATATCTGTCTGATCGATCTAGAAAATCACTAGATTGCTCTTAAAACTAATACTTTTAATAAGTAAGAATTAAGGGTTCTAGCCTCTTTGAGCAAGATTTTTTTTATTAAGTACAAACGATTAAAACCTCTTTCTCTTTTCTCCTCTAGGTTTTCTTCTCTTTAATTTCGTAATTTTATAACGCTTATATAGCTATATAAGTTGGTTTAAGACTTGTACTTGAATAAGGAATGAAATAGAAATTAGAAGGCCTGAAATCAAGTAAACTGTTTTTAAAACAATCGATTGTTATAAATAGCAATCGTTCGGTCATTGTTTTTAATGTGCACGATTATTTAATCAATCGATTAATTGCAAGAGTAATTAATTGACAACTCTTAGCTTCATTTTGAAAAGGCTAAATTAACAAGCGATCGATTATTCCGTCCTTCACATTTTGCAAAGATTGATCGTTATGCCTATTTTTTGATATTTTTTCTTTTTTACCTTAAAACCTTTTGAAACCTCTATAATTACTTTTTAACCTTTTGAAAGTAATTTATTGATGCCAATGTGACCTTGATAAACTTCAAAACTCTTCACATTCTTTAGTATTTTAACTAACAAGAACATGCATGATCCTATTTTTCAAGTCTATCATTCTAAATCTTACTTGACCACAACAACAATGAAATTAGTTAATAAACGAGACATATAACTTATATGTTCTTACCATATCCCCGTTTGGCTATTTCTTTTCAAAACACTATACATTTGAAAATCAAAATAAAATTATAACTCTTCACATAGTGCTTTAACTTTCAACTTTATCTGTAATAACTTGACACTATAAATTAACTTTCAAATTTATACATAATAACTTGACACTATAAAGATTCAACATAACTCAATAAAACTTAAAATTACTAATTTAGAATTGAGCTTGAAAAGCCTTGTATAATATTGTGCTTACCCTACATACTTCAAATCAAATTGATTTGCATAACACTATCTAACCAATTATTAAGATAAATACCTTTATTTTCATTAATCACTTCTATCTTTTTTGACATAAATAAACAAAAAGTTAAAGTCATAATTAATAAACATGCACAATAATAGATCCATCAAGTTATAATCATCAAATAAAGACATGAGAGTAAATAAAACCATTAATCCAACATATGTCCAATATGTATTCCATAATAAAATGAGTTTCAAGAGTACACCACATCATCATAATGAAACATAAATGAACTAAACAAGTTTTAAAACATGGAATACATGAAAAGTGATAAAAAAACATCAATCATCAGCTACATCATCATCTCCACTCTACACCCCCTCACTGTTTGCTCGTGGATAGGGAGATTTGATCAGGCTATCAAAGTCTGTAAATCTCTGTAACACTGCATCCTAGAACACTCTGAACTCTATCATCTTTTCTAATTGATCGTCATTTGTATGTGGAGGTAGATCTAAAGCTACATCTAACCTATCTGCTGCATCCTGGTCTCCTTGGGGCTCATGATCGTTACCCTAATAGTGAGATAGCATCTGTTAAACCACTCCAATGTCAATAGGGCACAACCCAGTCATAATCAATATCTTTCTAGGTACTCTCACATGCAATGTTGTAAAGATCCAGCATAGAATGTATGGATGTGGTAGCATCTTATGGGTGTGGTCACGCAAGAACTTCATAATCCTCCCAAAAATGATAGAAGGTAAATCATCCTCTAAATGAGGTTGGGCTAAGAGGTATAGTAATCTTGCAATTGTTCTTTCAACTCACTCCTTCTTAGCACTTCACACATCATACTTTGCAATAACATGAAGTATACGAAAGTCTCGGGTCATCTAATGTGGAGAGATCCGGACCTTGTGGCAATCCAATAAAGTGGCAAATAATTCATTGTTCAGTGGAAAGACATATACAATGAATGAAAATATGTGTTCTCTCCTCTCATATCCAATAACATCAATAATAACATCAAGTATCACATGCACCTGAGCTCCTATGGCAATTCCTACTTCCGCTTCCGCACTATTATTATCCAAATGGAGTGATACATACAACTGCCTAACTAATCTAGGGTAGACTAGTTGTCCTGAGGTGAAAATGGTAGAAAATAAATACTCAAACAAAGTAATTAAATATAATAAATGATGCCTTATTTATAGCCTGCATTTCCTATTGGATGTGTAGACGTACTCACACATCCTTAGTGGTGAAGATTGTTAGTTGAGGAGTTGTTGCCGCCGGTAAAAGCAAAAGGAGGTCAATGTAGCTATTAAGTGTAACTTGATATAAGGCTTGCTTATAAGCACCCGATATGCCGAAGTGTACTTTATTTTATCACGGATAATCTTATGCTTGTATTCTTGACTTAGTTTAAATGGTTTTGAAATGTAAAAGTATGGTAATGATCATTGCCCGGAATACAGTTTTACGAGGAACTTTGAAAATAATTAAAAATAGTTTTCCGCCATAACTACTTTGATTTCACGTTGAAAAAGCACTGTAAAATTCTGAGTCTTAACATATATAGAAAGGATGAACAAACCCTGCAGAATTACTTGGCAAGTCTTTTTGGAAAAACAACATGCCCAGTCATGCACAAAATCTTGCTTTGCAAAAGATAACATTCTTTACCATTCCAGAATTCAACTTCATAATAAACTCCTGAATTTAATACTCAATCAACTATTCCTTATCACCAGTAATGATACCAAGTCCTAGTTGTGGAAGCATCTTAATTCAAATCCATCTTCTATTCCATCATATCCATCATTATGAGCACTTATTTTCTTATTCAATTCTGGCATGGCACTATCCAAACTACAGAAAGACCTGCGCATGTTGTACGTAGTTTTCAATTAACTGCAGTTTAGATATGTTTGTAGCGAAAAACCAGGTTCCCTTTTTAACAAACTTTGAGGCAGAACTTAAATAGAACTGCCATACATGTAAGAGATGCCGCATTCTACTCTCTGATTGATGTTTAAAATTTTACCTTCTCTTGCTTTGTCAAGTTTGTAACATGTAAGATTAGTCCTTCAAAAGGTAAATACCAATAGAACTGCACGCAAACCTTTGTTATCTACCAAAAGGCATTACATACGCAGGATATCTTCCCCGAGATCGAGAAGATCATTATTGAGTGCAACCCTCAAAGACTAAGAGAATGGCCTCTGGTTGTAACAGTCGAGGTTGGCACCATAGGAAACGCCCAACAAATCACAGTATCTTTTGTAGAAACCAATTCGATCAGCAACCCTGCTATCAATTCCTTTGCCACATTCAAGCATGCCGTTGATTATGTTTGTGACAACACCAAAACCAGGCTGCCTCCTGGCCGCGACATCGGCACACGACGGTTTCCACCTGCCGGTCATCACGTCATGGGGTGATGGATTGGGTGACTGCGGCGTCATCCAGAACCAGATGGCCATCTTGAAGGAGATGGTGATGTCTGTGGATCCTTACCAATTACATAAGTGGCATTTTTGTAAATGAAAATGGTGTTACCTTTGCTCTAATCACCCATTATATGTGCCATTTTTGTAATTAAAAAAATTATAGAAATGTTACAGAATATTGAGAGGGCATAGGAATGAGGTCATTTGAAAAAGGAAAAATTACAATTTGTCATGTTGAACTAGTAAACTAACCTGTAGTTTCGTGCGATGTTTGAGCTAGGAAAGCTGCAAGCTCTCTTTTGCGGGTGGCCGAGTCCCCAGTGGTACCAAAACCACTGAAGGAATTGGCTGCAGAAATGAAGCCATCGTAGGTGTAGAAGTTCTTCCCAGGACATGCAGCATCATTGTGGTGCGTAAGTATCTGATTAAAGATGGCCTGGGTGATGATGGAGTCCACTGCAGTGACATTTGGTGGGCCGGTTGTAGGCATCGAGCCCATGCCACATTGACTCTGGCATCCATCCCCACAGTAGGGAGGGGTGATACCACACCAGCCAAACTGGCTGCAGCACAGCCCTCCCGGGCAGAGGGCACCCCTGGCTTGGCTGCCACACTGTTCGCCGTGAGCAGGCAGCAAGGTGGCCAAGGTGAACAAAAAGAGCAAAAGTCCAAGCACCCATTTTGCTTTGAACACTTTGCATTGAGGAGAGGGAGGAGAGGGCTTAAATAGACTGAGGGAGGGAAGTAGAGGTGGTTCTCCTTTGACTAGTCATAGATTATAACATCCTTTTTATAAATGACAAATACACCGTGAACATAGTATGTGACACACACCCAAATATTTCTCTATCTCTCTACAATCCATTTTATGTGCTTGGTCTTTGTTCGCTATGTATTTCATGTGGGTACCTGTACTGCTAATAGATAACATCTGAATGAATTCACTTATCTCATTTAGCTATGGAAAGTGTAATCTTTTGTTGTCTTAATTTTTTGTTACGTAACTTTCTGAGCTTAATGAAAGGCATCTCCCCCAAATTTTTACCGATAGAAAAAAATTACCTTAGATGACTATGATCTTGCCTTATTATGTCTGATGTTAGACTACCAAGACGTCTTGATGAATGGTAAACTCGATTGTGTTGTCTCTTTGCTCCATCTGCTTTACACATCTTTTTGTGATCTAGAATATTCTGATTCTTCAAAGTACTCCTATGTTTTTGGGGAAGGTGATACGTCTTTCCGAGTCATAAGTAGCATTACCATTTTTATGTTTCGCATTGATTCTTCCTCACTAAACTATACAAAATTCAATGCCACTGGCAGCCAATTTAATAACATTGGCAACCTGCAATACTAAATTCTAATTAGAATCATGCTAAACTGCTGCTAACTTGTTTTGTTTAATTATTTTTGGGTTTGGCTCTTTCATGCATCAACATGATGCAGCTACGTCATTATTTTCGGGTTTGGCTCTTTCAATTAATGTGTGGCACAGGAGTAATCTATCACCTATGGAACCTGACGTTGCATAAATATTTCCATTTTCACAATTTTATGTAACAAAAAATTGACTCTAATTGTTATATCTAGGGTCAATATTTTCTATTCGATTATATTGATATCATATGAATTGAATCGGACATAGTACACTAGGAAAATTCACTGTCATAAAAAAAACCTAGGGATGTCACTAGCCAAAAAAAAAGTAGGAAAATGAACGTCATCCAAAATACAAAGCTTTTTGTTATTTATAAAGGAAGGAGATATGTCACTTTCCTTCTCGTAATTAATTGTACCATTTCTATGGTCTGCTAGCTATAGTAATTTTCATTCTTTTATGCTATTTAAACGTTGACTCTCAAGTGTCCAACAGGAACTGGTATTCGATAATATTGATCTTATGGATAGAATCGAACGTAGTACTTGATATTATTATATCAATTAGGAGAGGTCCCTAACAAAAAAACAAAAGAGAGAGACTAAAAAGTATAAGGAGCAGTTTGAGAGGCATTAGAGTTTGGAGAAATCGCTTTCCTCTTTAACTCTCTTCCTCGCAGAAAAGTTGAAAGAGAAGTCATTTTTTCCCATTGATATGAGATATTGTACCCAAGGGAAAAAATCGGTTTATCCTCCAAAGCACCTTCTAAACAACCCCTTAAGATGTATGCTAAAAAAGTGTGTTGTGATAAAGCCAACCCTTTGAGATGTATGCTATAAAAGTGTGTTGTGATAAAGCCCAAGGGCATGGGGCTATCACATCGTGATTTGTGTGCAGGTAGAAGAGCTTACATAGTATTTCATGTTGCTCACGATAGGAGACATTATGTTGTTTCATCTTATCTTACCTTGGCAATTCTAGAAAGTGATGAAGTCATGATGCCAAAAATTTTAGCAGGCGCACAGTGTACTTTTAAGAGTGCAAACAAGGAGCAAGTTTTTTTTTCATATTTTTTCCTCATAGGAGGAGATAGAATTTTAATATTCCACTCTAACAATGTGCCCATGCTAAGCAAGCACCTAAGAACAGTTGATTTTAAAAATATTTGGCCTACACGGTAGTTCATTGTATCAAACTAATACTAATATATGCGAGTGTGTACGACATTGATTTTGAAAATCGACAACTCGCCCATGGTTCCACACCATGGCCACATTGTTGGAGAGAAACATTAAATACAAAGTGATGCCTATCGAAGGAGAAATAATTCAAGGGTTTTGTTTATATTGTGGGCATTGAGGGAAAAAAAACGGACATGGTGCGCCAATTTTTTCTTTTCTTTTTAGACCATTACAATTGGAGGGCATCATTTTTTGCTTTGGAAGTTTGATTAGCCATGGCCTTTGTAAAGGCCCACCCCAAAATGATGACATCATTTCCTTGAAGTGGGTTATTTTCTTTCCCTTTTCGGTTATATTGATTACACATCTCATTCACTAATCCACCCACCCCAAACTCTACACCCCACTCTCTTGTAGAAGCATTTATCAGTGCACTCCTCATTTGGCGGCCACTAATTAGCATGCCAAAGTTTTGGCATTATTTGGACACTGTCAATGTGTTCACCATGAGAGTGATTGGCCAGCCAATGTCAATTAGTGAGCACTATAATTGTAATACCAAGAGATTTTATTAGAAATTTTTTTCCTCATCGTGGGTTGGTGAGACACCAATGTTTAAAGTTATTTAATAATTTTAAATTATTTAGAGGCAAATATTTGGTGAGTTCTATTATAAGTGTATTAGAGCTCGAAAAACGAGTGTAACGAGCCCAAGAATACCTAAATCGGATACCAAGGTCAAAAGTTTTGACATCGAAAAATGTGTAGTATGGGTAAGACTCACTTGAAAAGTATAGAAAAACCTACTCCTGTAGGTCTAGTTTTGTAGGGTTCATCGATACGAGCCAAATGGTACCAAAAAACGCATGAATCGTTGTCTGGGAGAGAAAGTTATGTATGTTTAATTAAAATTTTTAATTTTTTAAAAAATAACAATTACAAAAACAAGATTTATTATATCAGGTTGGCATCAGCTGTACTAATGCCAGCCATGTTGTGCGGCAAGACTGCGTGCATTGCATGCAAGTATTTCTCAGCTCATCCTCGCTAACTGGAGGCCACCGATTACCATGCCGAAATTTTGGCACTCTTTGGACATTGTCAATTAGTGAACACTATGACAGTGATTGGCCACCACCAAAATGTTCCCATAAACTATGTGGTCCCTAACAATATTTTAGGAGTGGCCAGCCAATGTCAATTAGTGAGCACTATAATTGTAATACCCAGAGATTTATCAGAAAAAAGTTTCCTCAACGTGGGTCATTTGTGAGGCACAAATGTGTCGGTGACTACATCAATAGAGCTACCGGCAAACCAACAATGTTGATAGCATGAATGCAAACCCCTTAAAGCCAAATTGTGGTTAGTTATGCAGATTCTGATGGAGTCAATTGGCTACACTCCTTAAAAGCCATGATTTTATTTTTAACAAATGACTCTTTGGAGACTGAAACTAGAAAAGTGTCCTGAAAGAGAAAGAGTCTACGATCAAAGTGCAGATTGGAATTGGAATTGCTTATAAGAAATGATGGAGAAATTGCAAGGGAATTCTCCATTGAAAAACCCATCAAGCCAAAGGAGGGCTAGCAACAAATTTTGTATCAAGAGAAAGGATAAACTAATCTCTGCATAAAATATAAGTAATGTGTGAGCTTAAGATATACGTATGTAATAAATTTTATATTTGGAGTACAATATTTTGAGTTTAAATATAGTGTATTACGTTGCATCATCTCCTTCGATTTCTATGTTATCATGGTGCAAGGCCACATCTTAGTTGTACCCTTAGTAACAACAAATCCCTACAGCTAAAGAGAAGTCTCTAAATAAGGGTATAGTGATGATGGTGGCATTTTATGTTTATTATATCATGACCAAGGTTTTGTACAAATCTAGGGGGGTTCTTCTTGAGTGTAATGAACTCATTAAGTGTTGAGAAGGTTTTTCAGGAGACTGGAATGGGGATATTTGACTTGGACCCAGTGTGGCAACTGATTTACTCTTCTATGGTAATGAACATCAAAACCAAATTGACATAACAATGGGATGTTGTTGATCGGGGAAGATGAATTATTCCTAACATCGACGTGAAAGGACACATTGTTGGGATATACTGGGCATCTTCAAGGGGTCCGACGTATTGATGATGACATGAATGAATAAGGGGAGAGGAGAGAGAGAAGGGAAGAGAGAGAGAGAGCAGGAGATGAGAGAGGGTAGAGAGAGGAGAGATAGAGACAGGGTAGAGGGTAGAGAGAGAGGAGAGATAGATAGTGGAGAGAGAGAAGGTGAGGAGAGAGAGTGAGGAGAGGAGAGAGATTGAAGAGATGGTTTAAAGAGAGAGGAGAGAGGGTAGAGAGTGAGGGGGGAGAGAGAGAGAAGAGGACAAAGAGGGGAGAGGGTAGAGAGAGAGGAAAGAGAGAGGGAGAGAGAGAATTTATTTTTAAAAATAAAAACATTTATATTAGCGATACATAAGGGTATGCGTTGCTACTACGCTAGAGTAGTAACGACGCATATTCGTATGTGTTGCTAATACTTAGTGTAGTAGCAACGAATATTATTTTAAAAAAAGAAAATAAAAAAGATAGTGGGGAGAGAGAAGGGAGAGGAGAGAGAAGGGATGAGAGAGAGAAGATAGAGAGTGTGAGAGGAGAGAGGGTAGAGAGAGAGGAGAGATAGAGACATGGTAGAGAGAGAGGAAAGATAGAGAGAGGAGAGAGGGTAGAGAGAGAGAAGGTATGGAGAGAGAGAGGGAAGGGAGAGAGAGAAGAGAGAGAGAGTGAGAGTGAGGAGAGAGAGAGGAAAGAGAGAGAGGGAGAGAGAGAATTTACTTTTAAAAATTTTTTAAAATAAAAAAATTATATTAGCGACGCATAAAGGTAGGTGTCGCTACTATGCTTGAGTAGTAGTGACGCATATCCGTATGCATCTCAACTACATAGTGTAGCAGCGATGCATACACTTATGTGTCGCTAATATAATTTTATTTTTAAAAAAATTAAAATATAAAATATAGTGGGGAGAGAGAGAAGGAAGAGGAGAGAGAGAAGGGGGGAGAGAGAGAGAGAAAAGAGAGAGAGTGAAGAGAGAGGAGAGGAGAAAATATTTTCTATAATTAAATTTTACCTATTAGTGACGCTCAATTGTGAGCATCACTAATAACTTTTATTAATTGCGACGCTAAAGTATATGTGTCGCAATAATACTTGTTATTAGCGGCGCTCTTCTTGAGCATCACTAATAGTGTTGGCTTTTTTTTAAAAAAAAATATGGCTATTAGTGACGCTGTGATGGGAGCGTCGCTAACAGTTTATGTATTGGCCCCTCTCTTCTGCCTTCCTGCCTTCTTTCACCCCTCTTCTTCCTTCCCCCCTCTCTTCCGTTGACCCATTCACCACCGGCACCGAAATCCAGCTCCACAGCCAGATTTCGGCGCCGTCCCATTTGCTTCCCCCTCCCCTACCATAGGAGGGGCGTTGGAATCCAGTGCCCTTCCCTGTTGTTTTTTTTTAAATTTCTTTTATTATTAGTGATACTTATAAAAGCGTCGCTAATAAGAATATTTTTTTAATTTTTTCTTTTATTAGCAACGCTTCTACATGCGTCGCTATTTTTTTTTTTAATTTTTTAAAATTTTTGACACTTTGATAAGCATCGCTAATGAGGTTTATTATTAATTTTTTTATGTTTTAATTATTTATTTAATTCTTTTAAATTTAGCAACACTTAATGTATCGTCACTAATATGATATTAATAGCGACATTTGTAACCTTGCGTCAATAATGATATATTTTTTAATTTTTTAATTTTTTTTAATATTAGCAACTTTTAATTATGCGTCGTTAATAATTAATTATTAGCGGCGCATGATATTATGTGTCACTAATAGAAAAATAATTAGTGACATAAGAATAAGTGTTGCTAATAGCTAACTACTAGTGACACTTTTTTGTAAGTGTCGCTAATAAGCAGTAGCGACTCTATTTTTATCGATGTATTCAGCGACGATTTTTATGGGCTAAAAAGCATTAGCGACACTTAAATGCATCGGTAATAATCATTTTGTTGTAGTGTATAATCCAAATATTTAAGTCAACTCATGTCTAAGAATTCTTACTTGATCTTAATAAACATGATGTGTGCAAATTTTAAAATCAGATAATTGCAACATTAAGAAAAAAATTTAAATTGATCTTCACTTTACTTTGTGTATCATTCTCTTTGTTAAGATATATTAACTTCAAATCATTTTTATTTTCAGCTTAAAAGAAAATTAATTATTTTAAATCTCAAAAGCTAAACATAACAAAAATAAAACCAAAGCAAATTGCAAAACATACAAAAGCTACACTATTTTTTTGTGTTTTTGATCATATTTTATTTTTTATTTTAAACCTATAAATAAAAAAATATTAAACAAAGAAAAAATGAGATAAAGCTAAAACATGTGTGTCCAAAAGATTGAAAGAATTAAATCATAGACTATCATATCAATCTTTTTACAGCGAGATGACAAGCTCCTTATGTTTGCCTAGCCTACCTATTCTAAGGTAATTTAAGGTTCTCTTACTTACTTTTCCTAATTGATCATTCAAAGCTTAAAAATTCATTTTTCTCGCACATTCTCTTCATCATGTTCTCATAGACTAAACACTTGGTGAGGTAGTTTAGGGGTCACATGGGTAGAGGGTTTCTTCTCCTTCTTCTTTGACCTATCTTTGAGAGGGTGGTTGTTTGGACACTATTTACTATTATGAGAATCGCTATGGAAAATGTCACATACTCCCGCAATTTTAGAATTTATTTTTGGCTCATTTCCTCTTAACTGAGGTACGTTGGGAGCTATTTTAGGTTATTGATCACTCTCTTTGGCCTTTACAAAGATAGTTGGTTTTGCTAAGGAGGTAGACAAGTAATTTCTAAAACCTAAGCCCCTCTTATTGGTTTGACCTATGCTCAACAAAGTCTCTAATGTCTTCTTCCCACTCATAAATCCATTTAATTTCTCTTTAAATGATATAAGTTCTCTATTGAGAATTGTAACACCCCGAGACGAGAATTGACCCGGGCCTGGGGTCCGAAAACGATAAAAACCAAAACCCAGAACCGGGAGCGGCCGACTCTGAGTGCGAGAGTCTTCGCGTTCCTCTACGCGCTACAGAACTTTAGTGCTCTGTTACGCGTAGGCTAGAACAAACCTAATCATATAACTAATTCGGACCGGGCCAATGTTACCTTGCCGTTGGTTGCCAATGTACATATCGGATAACATCCACGATGTTACTCCAATACGATTGGATCCGAACGTAGTTCTGCCTATTGGCTACTACATACAATAGGCATACCAAAAACACACACGTATAAAATACGTATCTTCGAATATTTAATTGGAGTTATACGAAAACCCGATAAAACACCGGCAACACACATCTCGCTCTATTATAGAGATGAGCACCACACGACCACCACAACATGCCTCGCTCTATTCCAGAGCAGATACATCACATTCACACGTCTCGCTCCATCACTGAGCCGAGACAGAACACACACCACATGTCTTGCTCTATCGTAGAGCGAGACAACACACATCATGGCATAAAAGCACACATCATGGCATATAAACATAGTAAGCATATGGATCATAGCATAACACACATCATAACTAGCACATGTCATTCTATAATTAAAATACGATGTAAGAAACGTTTACTCCCCTGATGTCTGGCGAGGTAGCGGCATTCGGGGTTCCTCGTTTTTGGGCGTCCTCCCCTGCAGATCTGGAGACAGCGAACAAAGCCTCCTCAAGCCTCCGTACATTCATTGCCTTGCACTGAAAGACGTCCCGACCAACTCTCCCATTTCCCGGAGACTTCTCGTTTTTTGTGCCTGTGGGCGGCGGACAGAACCTCCCCTACTCGGGGTGTTCCTCACATATTGTGGCCCTTCGGTAGAGAATAGAGTTTCCCCTACTTCGGGCCACTTCTCTTGATTTGGCCTGGTAACGGAGGACGAAGCCTCCTCTCTCACCGGGCCATCATTCTCTCTCTCTCTCTCTCTCTCTCTCTCTCTCTCTCTCTCTCTCTCTCTCTCTCTCTCTCTCTCTCTCTCTCTCTCTCTCTCTCTCTCTCTCTCTCTCTGGGCAAGAGGGTGGCAGACATAGCCTCCTCTTGCCCCATGTCGTTCCTCCCTTCTAGGAGTGCCAACTGGAGGAATGGACGATGCAATTGCGTAGATCACCTCAAATTAGCAAGGAACGCCTCAAGAACGAAAGAAAACGGACACCAAATGAATCCGAAAACTCCTCCGGAAAAATAAACGGAGATCCAAATTTATAGGGGAGAAGCCGAGGGAGTACGAAATGCCCCGCCCATGTGGCACACTTCCCGAGGTTGTAGCTTTCGCTCCCGGCCTCTGTTTTGCATGTTTTTCGATTCATCACACTCATTACTCCGAGCTCTAAACAACAACGGGTATTTCACCTAATAAAACCCCTAACACTAATCTCAAACAACCAAATTACCCTTAACCCACCCGGGTTAAGCGTAACCGGAAAATGGGTTGTGACATTCTTCCCCCCATAAATGAATTGCGTCCTCGCAATTCGCCTAGGCTAATCTCCACCTCACATCACAATCCGATCTTATTCGGATAGCAAACACAAACAACATTCCGATAATTTAATCGAATCAAATATTTTACCAAAATCCGAATTAAAATCAGACACTTTTCTTTATAGAAACACTGTGGAGAAAATCAGCTTAAATTTCATAAAAGCATATCAGTCGCAATTCCAAATCAACTCACATCCACAAACTCACACTCGAGTCAAAACACGTCAAATCCAAAAAT
This sequence comes from Saururus chinensis, assembly GCA_035235625.1. Taxonomy (NCBI): domain Eukaryota; kingdom Viridiplantae; phylum Streptophyta; class Magnoliopsida; order Piperales; family Saururaceae; genus Saururus; species Saururus chinensis. Next base: position 12,346,383 of record CP141150.1, read on the forward strand.
TCTTGAAATCCACAAGCCGCAACACCCGATGGCCTACCCTCGGCGCTCATGGGGCAAACGAGGGCCACTTAGGGACATAGCTTTCCCACGATGCTCTACCCTGTGCACGCCACATGCCGATTTATTTTTCTCGGCGGGCATCCACATATACGTCCACTAGACTAAGTGGTACGTACAACATATCACATCCCAACACAAGCCGTGATACCTAATGGCCTACCCTTAGCGCTCATGGGGCAAACGAAGGCATCTTAGGAAGGAGTTTTCCCATGATACTCCACTCTGTGCGTGCCACTTGCTGATTATTTTTCTCAACGGGCATCTACAAGCCGCGATACCCTACGGCCTACCCTCGGCACTCATGGGGCAAACGAGGGCATCTTAGGGAGAGAGCTTTCCCACAATGCTCACCCTATGTGCGCCACTTGCCGATTTATTTTTCTCGGCGGGCATCCACATATACGTCCACTACACTAAGTGGTATGTACATCAAATCACATCCCAACACAAGCCGTGATACCCGACGGCCTACCCTCAGTGCTCAAAGGAAAAACGAGGGCCACTTAGGCAGGAGTTTTCCCATGATACTCCATACCTATGTGTGTGCGCCAAATACCAATAATTTCTTCGATAGGTATCTAGAAAAATATAGTTCTAGGTATAACCCTAGAATGATCCAGAAAACACACATATCACATCCAAATTTTGATTAAATAAAATATGATATATGTAAAGCATTTTTTTCTTGAAAACATAAAGAAAGACGTACGATTGAATAAAAACGGTCCATAAAAAGTAAATCATACTGGCAGAGCATAAACTAGAGTTTAAGACCCCCTACCTTAAAGTTGGAGTAGAAAATTCGTCATTGTAGAGAGCTTGTATGAAAAATTCGGCCCCGTCACAGCGTCCGGCATAGTCGATTTAGTTAGGAACGCCTTTGAAACGGCTCAGAATGGAGGGTCAGAAGTTTTGACTGGAGGTGAAAGTTAATAGTAGAATTGAAATGCGGCGGGTTTAAATAGAAAATGGGAACCGTGTGATGCGTGTCTGGCACGCATCACGCGGTGACACCGTGCACCGTGCGGTTCTGCCATGCGAAAATGTGCGTGGAGCGCGGAACTCGCGCGGGACAGTGGGACCCGACACGCAGGTCCCGCATGTCGAGCAGGCGCGGAACCGACGTGCGGCCAGTGCAGTGGGCCACGCGGTTCCGTGCGCAGCGTGGGTACACCGCGCGGTGAGGTCCCGCGACGTGAACTGCGCGCTGCCGCGTCCCGCACGCTGTGCCACATTGTACGCGCATCGCTGCGCACGCATGCGTCAATGTCGGCTGACACATTTATATTTTTCTTTTTTATTTTCAAACTTAAAACCAAAATAACTTTTTATCCATAAATCGGAATTACACGTTCTTCGTACCGATGGACTAGTCAAGGATAGGTTTTGCAGTAGTTTACTGTAGGTCCTGCCCATGACGCATGTTTCCCACGGTCGTTACTTATAGCCCCGACAGCCGTTTCAAATGATTCAAAAACCATTATGTTCATCTTTTAGATTTCTACAATAACTCTTTAGGTACCAAATCTAAAATAGTGCTCTATTACTTTATAAAAACTATACTATTAAAATGTACCGAAAATCTGGGTTGTTACATTCTTCCCTCCTTACAAAAATTTCGTCCTCGAAATTGACTTGATAGTCATCAAATAGTTCTGGATATTTCTTTAATATATCACTTTCTGATTCCCATGTGGCTTCCTCTGAAGAATGATGCTGCCATAACACTTTAACTAATGATATCCTTTTTGTCCTCAAGATTTGTTCTTTTCAATCCAAAATTCTGACCGGTTTTTCTTCAAATGTCAAGTCCGGTTCTAGATTGACCATTGTCTGATCCAAAACATGAGAAGGATCTTGTACATACTTGCGAAGCATGGATACATGAAACACATTATAAACCTTGTCCAGCTGAGGGGGCAATGCTAATCTGTAAGCTACTGGCCCTATTTTATCAAGAATTTCAAATGGTCCTACAAATCGAGGACTTAGTTTTCCTTTCATACCAAATCTCATAACTCCTCGAGTTGGTGATACCTTTAGCAGCACATGATCACCTATGCAGAAGTCGAGGTCTTTTCTTCGTTGATCAGCATAGCTCTTTTGACGACTTTGTGCTGTCTCTAATCGATTGCGTATAAGCTTTACTTTACCCATACACTGTTTTAAGAGTTTTGATTTTACTAATTTCCCTTCCCCAACTTCACTCCAACAAGTTGGGGATCAACAGGGTCATCCATAAAGAGCCTCATATGGTGTCATACCAATGCTGAAATGATAACTATTATTATAAGAGAATTTAATTAATGGTAAGTGTTCATCCCAGTTACCTTTCCAATCTATGGCACACGCCTGCAACATGTCTTCTAGTGTCTGAATAGTTCGTTCAGACTGACCATCAGTTTGCGGATGGAATGTTGTACTAAATCTAAGACTTGTTCCCAATTCTTCTTGAAGTCTCAGCCAAAAGTGTGAAGTGAACCAGCTGTCTCGATCTGAAATGATCGATAAGGGTACACCATGCCGACTCACAATTTCTTTTATATACATTTTGGCCAAGACATTCAATGTTTGATATTTCTTTAAAGGAAGAAAATGGGCACTCTTAGTAAGTCTATCCACTATAACCCAAATGGATTCATAACAGGCTGATGTCTTGGGTAAGCCTTAAACAAAATCCATAGAAATGTGTTCCCACTTCCATTCTAGAATTTCAATCAGTTGAAGAGTACCTGATGGTTTCTGACATTCTACTTTAACTTGCTGACAAGTTAGGCATTTAGAGACAAATTCTCTGATGTCCCTTTTCATCCCTTTCCACCAAAAACTTCTTTTGAGATCCTGGTACATTTTTGTTCCTCCTGGGTGGATAGTGTATTGAGACCTATGAGCTTCATGCAACAGTTCTTGTTTTAATTCAGGTACTGCAGGGACTACTAGCCGTTCTTTAAATCTTATTCCATCATTAGAATGTCTATTAAAATCAGGCTTACCTAAGAAGGTTTGTACTTCTACATCCTCTTTTTGCGCCTCCAAAATGCGCTCAATCAATTCCGATTTTATTTCCAGATTAGCTACGATTACCTTCTTGGTTCCTAATTGTAATTAAGGTCATAAATCTATTACTTCTTCCATCAATTTCCATTCTTTTATCTACATTTGAGCTACCATTCCTGTGGTCTTCCTAATCAAGGCATCGGCTACTACATTGGCTTTTCCTGGGTGATATTGAATAGAGAAGTCATAATCATTCAAGTATTCAATCCACCATCTTTGCCTTAAATTTAAATCCCTTTGAGAGAAAATGTACTTCAGACTCTGATGATCTGTAAAACCTTCAAATTTCTCTCCATATAAATAATGTCTCCAAAGTTTTAAGGCAAAAACCACTGCTGCCAATTCAAGATCATGGATGGGATAATTACCTTCATGCTTCTTTAATTGTCTTGAAGCATAGGCTATTACCTTCTCATTCTGCATCAAGACACATCCAAGACCCATTCTTGAGGCATCACTATAAATTACAAACCCTCCACTACCAATTGGTAAGGATAAAACTAGGGTGGTGGTTAATCTTTGTTTTAATTCCTGAAATGCCTTCTCACATTTCTCATTCCATAAAAACCTCACTCCTTTTCTGGTTAGCTTTGTTAAAGGTAAAGATATTTTTGAGAAGTCTTGGATTAATCTTCGATAGTAACCAGCAAGTCCTAAGAAACTTCTAATTTCTGTAACAGTTTTGAGTCTTTCCCACTTCAAGACTGCTTCGATCTTGGTAGGGTCTACTGATATTCCATTGTTAGAAATGACATGACCCAAGAACACAACCTTGTCTAACCAAAACTCACACTTACTTAACTTAGCATATAGCTGATGGTCTCTCATCAACAAAAATAATCATGAATTTATCCAAATAAGGTCGAAAAACTCGGTTCATAAGATCCATGAATGCTGCAGGAGCATTCGTCAATCTGAATGGCATCACTAAAAATTCATAGTGTCCATAATGGGTATGAAATGCTGTTTTTGAAATGTCTTCATCCCGTATTATCAACTAGTGATATCCAGATCTTAAATCTATTTTTGAGAATACTTTTGCTTCTTGTAATTGGTCAAACAAATCATCTATCCTGGGTAAAGGATACTTATTCTTGATAGTTACCGAGTTAAGCATTCTATAGTCTATGCATAGTCTCAAAGATCCATCCTTTTTCCTGACAAAAAGGACTGGAGCTTCCCAAGGTGAGACACTCGGTCTGATGAATCCTTTCTTTAATAATTCTTGCAATTGATTCTTTAATTCTTTAGTTCTGCAGGAGCCATTCTATAGGGTGCCTTTGAGATAGGTTTTGTATCTGGTATTAAATCAATATTAAAATCTATCTCTCTTTGGTGGTACCCCAAGAAGATCATTAGGAAATATGTCTGGGAAATCCCTTATGACTTCAATACCTTCTATCTTGGAAGATGACAACTCTTCCAAAATTAGACTTGCAAAATATGCTTGACGTCCTTTGGATATCAATTGTTGTGCCTTTACAGCAGAAATGATACATATTCCTGAAGAGTCTCTATTTCCATGAAAAGTAAATCTTTCCTCTCCTTGTTTATTGAATATGACCTTCTTCTTCTTACAGTCCACTAATGCTTCATTATCTGCTAACAAATCCATTCCTAATATGACATCGTAGTCGGTCATACTCAAGAGTATTAAGTTAGCCTTCCATTTTTGGTTTTCTAAGGACATGGATACCTCTTGCAGAAAGTTTTGGGCTATAAAAGTTTTTCCTACAGGAGTTGACACTTCTAGGATGTATCCTAGTTCCATAACTGGATAATCCGTACTTAAAGCAAAATCACAGGATATGAAAGAATGCGTCGAACTTAGATCTATTAAATATTTAGCAACTTTATCCAAAATTAGAAGTGTACCTTGTATAACTCCTGCTGAAGTTTGAGCTTCTTCTGCAGTAATAGCAAACACTCGCCCCAGAGCCTTTGGTTTTTGCTCCTGTTTGATCTTTTCTTTGATCTTCTTTTTGGGGCATTCCTTAATCTGGTGCCCAGGGTCCCCACATGCAAAGCATCGTTTCTCAGTCAGGTAACAAATTCCTGATGGATGAAATCAGTTGCATTTAGAGCACTTCTCTAACTTCCTCTCTTTTTGGTTTTGGGGTGGTGGTCCAGAGGTTCTTTGGAATTTTTGATTAATGAACTGATTAGGGGCCGTGAATTGTCTCTTCCGATCTTCCATCCAACTTCCTTGTCCACGATCCTTTTTCTCTGCTAAGAATTCCTGATATTCTTGTTCCAACAATGAAGCTAATTCCACAGCTTTAGCCAAGTTAGTAGGTTGAAATCCTACTATTCGACTACAAAGCCCATTATGCAAACCTCTAACGAATTTTCTGGCTTTCTTTAGCTCCGTTGAACAGATTTCGAGAGCGAAGCGTTGTAACTGGACAAATTTATTTTCATATTGAAAAACTGTCATATTCCCTTGTTGGAGATCTAGAAATTCTTTCTCCTTCTTTTCCTACACATGAGGCGGGAAATATTTGTTGTATAATACCTCTCTGAATTCTTCCCACTTGATATTTCCTCTATTTGGAAAGAAATTCCGTTGAGCTGATGGCCACCAAAAAGCCGCTTCTCCTGTCATAACGAAAGTGGTTACATCCACTTTCCTATCTTCCGGAACTTTCAATGCTTTAAAAATTCATTCGACTTCGAATGTCCACTTTTCAGCAGCTTCTGGTCCATCTACTCTAGAAAATTCTAGAGCGATTTTCTTAAAACGTTCAAGCAAATCATCCTTCTCACTATGACTACTTTCAGTCAGTTCCCTAGAATTACTTAAGTGATTAGGGCTGGGTTGGAATCCTTGAGTCTGTAGATGTTGAGTCATCCTTTGAATCATCAGGTCAAGGAGATTATCCATGTGATTTTTCGAATCTTCCGCATCTTGAGCAGCATTTTCGGCTTGGGCAGAATTGTCAGATAATTGTACTTCTTTGTCAGAAGACATTTCGGGCAAATTGTAATAACCTTAAATTCACAAGAAATTTTTTGTAAACTAGAAATATATATATATATATATATATATATATATATATATATATATATATATATATATATATATATATATATATATAACCATTCTCGTATTTACATCATACAAAAGAAGTGTTTATAACACACTTGTCAAGCCAAAAGACTCTATTTACATCAAGCAACAAACATACAAAAGAAGTGTATAGAACACACTTGTAAAGCCAAAAAAGACTTAATTTACATCAAGCAGTAAAAGTGTATTAAGTACACTTGAGAAAGCAACCAAAAGAAAGTTACAACCGCGCACATTCAGACGTTCAAGGGAAAAATTTCCTAAAAGGGCACTGGAAGTAGTGTTCGTCCTTCTCGCATATAGGGCATAGTTCGGGCAGTGGGTCAATGTACCATGGGCATTGACAGAAGTAATGCCCTCTTTGCTCGCACAACACACAAATTTCTGGCAGCTAGTCTGTGTACCATACTATTCCCTTTCCCCTATCTACCCATCGCGCACTCTCCGCTTCTGCCATCTCTTCCGCTTCTAGTCGTAAGATATTTAGATCAACGTTTCTCATAGGGTTATCTATCCCTTCACCCCTAATCAAATTTTCCCCTCCTTGAATTTCCATCATCTCCTCTTCGCCCATATTCTCTACTATCTCTCCCTCCTCCGGAACATTAATCATCATGTTGTTCCAAAAATTTTCATCGTCCATTGGATCTGCCTCCAATGGTTCCTCTTCCACCGGGTCCTCCTCTACTGGGTCTTCCTCCAACAGGTCCTCCTCCACAGGGTCCTCCTCCTCCACTGGGTCCTCTTTTAATGGTCCCTCCTCTTCAGATGTGTCCTCAACTTCAACGGTTGAGTCGGAAATGTTCACTAATTCATCTACTTCTTCTAACGAAAGAGCTATGTCGGGAATATTGACTACCTCCTGAACATCGTCGCTACTCTGGGGAAAGGCGGTGGTAATTTCTGAATTGTTTGAGGATTCTGCCATACTGCAACTCTTTTTGGCTTTCCTCAGTGGTCGTTTTCGGGCTGACATATGATATAAAGATTCCGAAATAAGTTTCATTTTCGATTTTCCCATTAACTAAATTAACATTTCAAAACATAAAATAAAATATATCACTGCATAAGAAAGCATTGAATATAATTACTATGGTATTATATATAAAAACAAATTGACTGTTCTATGAACAGTGGAGTCAAGAGCTCCGATACCAAGTGTGGCAACCGTCATAAAATAATATATGCCATAATTAGCGTAATTTTTATCCTGCTCGGCCCGTGTTACATTGCACATGAAACCGAAATTGACGGCCTGCCGTACGAATCCAAGAAAACATAAAACATAATATTTACTTATACTTTGGAGTTGAAGCACAGATAAAATATTACATATAATGTAGTAGCAAATCAGGACCTAGTCCAAATACACAATATGTAGAACATTTAAATTACAAAATACAGGCCTAACCAGCCTTTTATAAAAGTTAGATTATTACAGAGATATTTAAAAGAAACTACATAGATAATTCTTCGGTTGACACCTCCGGGTTGATTTTACTACCTACAGAGTCTAAGGGTGGGTGAGTATTTTTATACTCAGTAGGTGGAATTAAAATCTAATTTAATGCTAAGTAAAAATCCATAATAATTTTTGCAGAACATATTCAGAAATAATTCCGGGAAAACACCGGTTCATCCGATGACGATAAATCCAGAGCCGTGATACCGAACGGCGTTCCTCCGATGCTCATGGGGCAACAGGAAGCTCAGAAGGCAGGAGTTTTCCCATGATACTCCATACCTATGTGCGCGTGCCAAATATCGATAATTTCTTCAGTAGGTATCCAGACAAATATAGTTCTAGGCATAACCCTAGAACCATCCAGAAAACACACATATCACATCCTAATTTTGATTAAATAAAACATGATATACGTAAAGCATTTTTTTCTTGAAAACACAAAGAAAGACGTACGATTGAATAAAAACGGTCCATAAAAAGTATATCATACCGGCAGAACATAAGCTAGAGTTTAAGACCCCCTACCTTAAAGTTGGAGTAGAAAATTCGTGGTTGTAGAGAGCTTGTACGGAAAATTCAGCCCCGTCACAGCGTCTGGCACAATCGATTTAGTTAGGAACGCCTTTGAAACGGGTTGAATCAGACTTAAAACGGCTCGGAACGGAGGGTTAGAAGTTTTGACTAGAGGTGAAAGTGAATGCACCGCGCGACGCGTGACACGTGTTTGCCACGCGTCGCGCGGTGGCACCGCACGCCACGCAGTGGCACCATGGGCCGTGCAGTTCCGCCATGTGAAAACGCTCGTGGCGCGTGGACCTGCGGTTTTTGCGCGGGACAATGGGACCCGACATGCAAGTCCCGCAAGTCACGCGGGCGCGGAACTGACGCGCGGCCCGTGCCGCGGGGCAAGCAGTTTTGTGCGCCGCGCAGGTACACCGCGCGGCGAGGTCCCGCGAAGTGAACAGCGCTTCGGTCGCACGGTCGAACCGTGCGCTGCCGCATCGCGCACGCGCGTCAACATCGGCTGACGCAATGCTTGTGTCAGCTGACCAAAATATAATATTTATATTTTTCTTTTTTATTTTCAAACTTAAAACCAAAATAACTTTTTATCCATAAATCGTAATTACATGTTCTTGGTACCGATGGACTCATATCGTCAAGCCCTTCGAAACAAGACCAGTCAAGGATAGGTTTTACTATAGTTTACCGTAGGTCCCGCCTATGATGCATGTTTCCCACGGTCGTTACTTACAGCCCCGACATCTGTTTCAAATGATTCAAAACCATTATGTTCATCTTTTAGAGTTCTACAATAACTCTTTAGGTATGAAATCTAAAATAGTGCTCTATTACTTTATAAAAACTATACTATTAAAATGTACCAAAAATCTTGGTTGTTTCAACTCCACCCTGCGCGCGCCACTTACTATTATTCTTAAGCCCATGAATTAATCATCACATGATTCAAAACATAGTAAAAACCATGCTAAAACAGTTCATCACATAGCGTGTCTTCCATAAATCAGTCACATAAACTTAATCATGTAAAATCTTGCGTAAAAATTTATACTAAACACGTGTTTAAAACACATATTTCTGATTTAATTTAATTCAAAATAGGAATTAGTATAAAATCTGATGCCACATATGTGAAAAAATTTAAAATCGGACCTTGTCTTAAAATTGATGGCACACGTGCAAAAACACACAAATCACAATCGGAGTATATATATATTTTTAAAATATTTTTCCTCTCGCAGCCAGAGTAAAGCTCTGATACCATTTCTAATGCCCCGACCCAAGAACTGACCTGGGCCGGGGGTCCGAAAACGATAAAAACCAAAACCCAGAACCGGGAGCGGCCGACTCTGAGTGCGAGAGTCTTCACGTTCCTCTACGTGCTACGGAACTTTAGTACTCCGTTACGCGTAGGCTAGAACAAACCTAATTATATAACTAATTTGGACCGGGCCAACGTTACCTTGTCGTCGGTTGCCAACGTACATATCGGATAACATCCACTATGTTACTCCGATACGATCAGATCCGGACGTAGTTCTTCCTATTGGCAACTACATACAACAGGCATACCAAAAATACACACGTATAAAATATGTATCTCCTAATATTTAATCAGAGTTATACGAAAACCCGATAAAACACCGGCAACACACATCTCGCTCTATCATAGAGACGAGCACCACACGACCACCACAACATGCCTCGCTCTATTCCAGAGCGGATACATCACATTCACACGTCTCGCTTCATCACTGAGCCGAGACTGAACGCACACCACACGTCTCGCTCTACCGCAGAGCGAGACAGCACACATCATTGCATAAAAGCACACATCATAGCATATAAACATAGTAAGCATATGGATCATAACACACGTCATAATTAGCACATGCTGTTCTATAATTAAAATACGAGGTAAGAAACGCTTACTCCCCTAATGTCTTGCGAGGTAGCGGCATTCGGGGTTACTCATTTCTGGGCGTCCTCCCCTTCAGATCTGGAGATAGAGGACAAAGCCTCCACAAGCCTTCGTACATGTAACGACCCGTTTTCCTGTTACGCTTAACCCGGGTAGGTTAAGGGTAATTCGGTGGTTTGAGATTAGTGTTGGGGGGTTTTATTAGGTGAAATCCCCGTAGTTGAGTAGAGCTCAGAGTAACGAGCGGGATGAGTCAAAAAACATGCAAAATGGAGGCCGAAAGCGAAAGCTATGACCTCGTGAAGCGTGCCACATGGGCGGGGCCCACTCATAAAGAGCAGGATAACCAACCCATGTGTGGTATTGTTTCAAAGGGCTCATTAATACGAGTCCATCGGTACTAAGAACGCGCAATTTCGACTTCGGGGTAAGAAGATATCGCGTGCTGAAGTTTAGATATTTTTGGATTAAAATAATATGGAAAATATTATTTTAATCAAAAAAGGATGAATTAGCTGGCATCAGCGCTGACGCGGCGCGCGACGCGCTGGGTGCAAGCGTGAAGCGCGCGGCCGCCTTGCGCGCTCACAGGGCGTGGTTGCGCCCCGCTTCACGCGGGATCGAAGCGCAACTGTCGTGCCCCACTTCGCACGGGCTCGAAGCGCAGCTGGCGTGCGTCGCGTTGGAGCCAGCCCACGTAGGTGGGTCCCGTTCCGCGTACGCGCGTGACGTCAAGCGGACAGCAATGCATCACGCGGGTCATCGGGCAGGCCCGCGGGCCCCACCGCCACAAGGCACCGCACCGCGGGTCAGGCGGCGCGGCTGACGCCAGCTATTTTGTCTTTACATGATTAAAATAATATTTTTCTATATTATTTTAATCTAAAAATATCTAAACTTCAACACACGATATCTCCTTACCCCGAGGTAGAAATCGCCCGTTCTAAGTACCAATGGACTCGTATCAATGAGCCCTTCGAAACAAGAGCAAACATGGTTAGATTATCCCACTTATTTCGAGTGGGCCCTACCCATATGGCACGCTTCCCGAGGCTATAGCTTTCGCTCCCGGCCTCCGTTTTGCGTGTTTTTAGATTCATCACGCTCGTTACTCTGAGCTCTACCCAACAATGGGGGTTTCACCTAATAAAACCCCCTAACACTAATCTCAAATTACCAAATTACCCTTAACCCACCCTGGTTAGGGGTAACTGGAAAACGGGTCGTTACATGAATACTAGACTTCATTTTTTCATGCTCAAGGTCATTTATTTCCCTCTCAAGCTTCATGCTCAACAACATTAACCTATTTGTCATTTGAGAAGATAAAACAAACTCATCATCTTTCTTTTCCATCTCTCTCAAGGCATTTGGTCTAATTTCTAGACAAGACTAGAAGTTAGGGAAGAACCTTTTGTACTCATCAAAATCTAATTCAGAATTTGAGTTCTCTTCAAGATACGCGAACTCATTAGACTCTTCTCTAAAATCATCTTCCTTCACACTTAGATAGAATGCAGTATAGTTGCATTGATCTTCTTATTCAGAAAAGCTCTTATCAGAGTAAGTTGCTTGTAGCTCCTTCCCTTTTTCTTTTTATCAAACCTCTTTGATTTCCTCAGCTTATCATCAAAAGAACTATTAGAGTTTTCTTTAGGACAATCAGCAGCAAAGTAACCTAACTTACTACATTCTAAACACTTCTTGTTCTTCATATCCTATTTATTTTGCCTCTCATCTCTTCTTTCCCATTGTCTACTCCATGAATTTTGACATTTTGATTCTTGTGCTTGAATAAAGACTCTCTTCCTATTCACTCTCATTTTTAAGGACATTTTGATTCTTGAAACCACATGATGATTTGAAGCTCACTCGTCATGCACATTTTCTTGAATGTCCACTTTTGGTGCAAACATTTCTTAAACCTAACCATCCACAACACCTAAAGTTGGACACCTCTGCAGATGGAGGAATTTTGACATTTCTATATATGTTTTGAATCCACTAAACCGCACTTCCTCATTAGAAATTTTAGAATAGAACCAAAATTTTGCAGTCATCATGTCACACCCCTATGTCCCATTTACTTTGGACCTTTCAATGTTTGGGACTTGCTACCCTAGGAAGTTGTTTTTAACAGAGTGTGGCCAGTGACCAGAACCTGAACTAGAATTCGATTACGGTACCACATGTGACCCAATTTTATGAACAAAGGGATCTTCTACCATGTCTTTCTTGTAGTTCTGCAATTCGAATTCGTTTTGATATATTGTTGTCCTTTTCTCATACTGTTTACTACTTGCACACTTGTTAGTTTCTTACGAACAAGGATTAAGAGCAATATTGGCCAATGTTGATAAAGACCTATTGTAAGCCTATTCAAAGGCCTAAATTTTCAATGAATTGGTAGTTTATGTTTGGAGTTATCACATGAAATCCCTGCTAAAAAGAGTGCTAAAAAAGTGTTCCTGTGATATGTGCAGATTCTGACAACAACTCCTGGTGCATACTCCATAGGACGTCTCTTGGTGCGGGCTCTAAGAGTTTTTCTACATTCCCTATGCCTTCTTCCGTTCCAATCATTGAGTTACTTAGAGGTCCAATTCCTCCATATGGCTTTAGCTTTATAACAATTCTAAGCTATCAAACACAAAAGGCAATGAAAACAGGTTGGTCATTATAAGTATGAATAATGATAACTACAGTAATACATTATCAATTTAATGTGTCAGATAATTATACAAATCGAACAAATAATGAGGATGCTTGGGTAAAGATATTGGAACTACAAATAACAGTTTTTTTTGTTTCACTTTAATTTTCCATTGTGATTTTTACAATTTGTGTGGAGGAAGTTTTGATACTGGTGAGGTTGCAAAGAAGTGGGCAATGAAGTCACTTGGCAAGAAATGGTCTGACTACAAATGTAGATTGAAACATATACATATTGATAAATGTCTTACTGAGGAAGATCATGCCCACCTACAATGACCTGAAATTGTTGATCCGGATCAATGGAGAGCACTTATTGGTTATTGGTAATATGAAGAAGGGATGGCAAGTTGCAATTTATCCTCCTTGATAGCATCTAAATGCATTTGCTTCTTTTGTATACTTATTCGACTGTAATATTATGTTAAAAGGTTGTTATGCGCATCAAGAATTCTAACAATTTTTTTTCATGCTTTTATAGTCCATTTTTAAGAGCTAATAATTAATGCCTCTTTAGTATGAAAATGGACTTTGAGAGCTCATGCAAAGGGTAATCAGTAACTTATGATTCTTTTTATTGGGCTGGTCATAGACTTAGATGTACATAGGGTACAATCCAAGTTCAAGTTTAAACTTACTTTGGTAATGAAATTATATGAGCTTGCGATTTCGCGTGGACACTTTTAACTCCAAAATTTTGTATAAATGTTTACAATTGACTTAAACTCATAATTTCGACTCCCATGACTAGCGTCTCTTTTAGCTGTGTTGGTGCTATATTAATTCAATACTCTTTGCAGTTTTCTAGCATTTATATTAACATGAGAATTCCATTTGAATTATGCATTTTTAGTGTGTGTTAGGCTACAAGAACTTCAAGATGAATAGTTGTATCATTTATGCTGAAGTATGCATTTTGTGTGAGTTTAATATCCATCTAGTCAAACTAGTGGATCACTAGATTGCTTTTATATCTAGTACTTGGACAAGTAAGAATTAAAAGTTCTTTCAGCTTTGCTCAAAAGTTTTTTATTAAGAAAAAAACTAATAAATATTCTCTCCAAGCGCACTCTCACGATAAATCAACCAGTCAACCATCATTCAATCATTATCATTCAATCCACACATAAACACAACAATTTACGTGGAAAACCCTAACACGGAAAAAAAACCATGGCAGTTCTAAAGGAACCAAATCAATACACTAGAAACAAATACTTTACATAAACAACCACTAACCTTGTTTAGACTCTTCAATTTCCTTACCTTAAAACAACTTCTACACTCACATATTAGTACTCTAATGGCATGCAAGTTGAGGAAGAATCTCCAAGATTTCGCTCTAATGGTGAGGGTTCAAGTCTAGGGATAAGTGTTTTCAATGGTGGTTTTCACAAAATCTCATAAAAAAGAATAGAGAAAATGGTAGAATAATGATGAATTTGTAAGGACCACAAGGGGAAGAAGAGAGGAGAGGGGAGAGGCTAGAGATAGAAAGATGTGTGTGGGGGGGAATTTCGTGGGGAGAGTTCAAGGTTGGGCAACCATCCACCTTTCTTTGGATTGTCCATTATTATGGAAATCAAATTAGAATCCAATTAGAATATACCAGAATGAGAAAGTCTAAATCAAAACCCACCATCTTGAGATGATCATTAACTTGGTGTCCATGGACTACGTGGTGGATGGGCTGGCGAACCTGCCCTGTGTACACCTTACGAAACTCAGGTTCGTGCACTCGATTACCAACTTACCCGATTGCTTGCCTAATCAGATTGAAATTTCACACTATTAATTTTTAAATGAATAAAAAAATCAATGGTGTTAGAGGTATCCAGCCCTCCTGCCAACCTCAAACCGCTTATAGAGAACAATAATTAGATGTCCACACCCCATGAAGTCCTTAAAAAACCCACACTCGCGCTAGCATGTATGACCCTTTGAAGGTCGACAACCCTTGTTAGAGGGTTTTCCAATAAAATGACCTTTTGATCTATTGAAGATCACATGAATACCACTTCTGGGTAATCACATCTTGTTTTCAAATTTGAGCAGTCTTCCGCCACACTCCTTATGCAGACCATCCATTAGGCCACCACCTCACGTGAGGACCATTCTTGGTCAACACCTCTCATGTAACAAACTCTTTGTTAACACATCTCATGTAAACCATATTTTATTTTCACTCGTCCTATTCATTTCTTTATTATGCTACTACTTCTTTTAATAAAATTCAACCATCTTTACTTATTATTAGGGTTACACTATCATCTTACAAGGTAATGTTATTTTTTTCTTTCATTAATCTCTTTTAAATTATAAATTTTGGCATTGTCAACACATCATCGACATGTCTAGCCATATGCCAAAGACATTTGACACCAATACTAACCTATTTGACCCCATGTCAAAGTTTATTGATAGCCTATTGATAAGTTTAAGCACATGTCAATAACTCGTGAGATCATTTTCTTCTTCATTGGCTAATTGATTCCATAGAGTTTACCTACCACCCATGTTCACATGCTTTCCAATAGGTTGAGCCCATGTAGACTATTTAGCGCAAGAATACCGACATGTCCATGTCTATGTCAATGGTTGAAGAGTTATTGTTTTATGCACTTTTTATACACATATGGACTTCTAACATTCCCAAATCCTTTCTAGAGTTTCCCGGTGTCTCTAGACACTCATTTCTCTCTACGTTTACCAAGCTCACAATGTCTTCTTCATCATAATTCATAATAAACACTTTTAGAATATTCCCTTATAATTTGTGTCAAACCTATGATTTCTATGAAAACCATGTTCTATATTGGTAGACATTCTACAAGGGCTATCAGCCCACAAAGGGCCACAATGCACATGAACTTGTAACTCCATGTGCCATGGAAGACTTAGCACGGTCACAACATTGTTGACTATGATTGCAATGTTGTCATTTTCTTTATTGTGTCTATAAAGGGGTGGCATTCCTTATGATGAGTTGTAGGACTCCTTAGAGGAGAGTTTAGACTTGCTAGACTGCTCATGGTGGTGGAGTGCCTTGTGTGGATTTTGCAATCATGGCATAATGCAGGGCTTTTGAGGATGGGAGTTCAAATTGAAACACTATTGGAATGAGAGTTCAAATTGCAGAACACTTGTTTTTTTTTTTTTTAACACAAGGGGGTTTTGGAATTTAGACAAGGGAGTTTTGAGAATTGAGGAAATAAACTATGTATATGCCTTTGGGTTATGTATCTAGGTAAAGTGATGGAACTACCCAATGAGAACCCCCCAAACACAAATGTAAGAGACATGATGTGCTAGTGGAAGGAAGATTGTGCATGTATAATGGTATTGTGAAATGCCCATGGTATGGGACCGAGTACTAGTAGAGGCATGGAAGCATTATTATTAGCAATTCCCAAGATGTGTTGCCTAAGAGTGAAGTTAAAGACTCAAATAAAGTAATGCACCATAATAATTGAGACAAAGGCATGATTTAAGAGTTTAATATCTGTCTGATCGATCTAGAAAATCACTAGATTGCTATTAAAACTAATACTTTTAATAAGTAAGAATTAAGGGCTCTAGCCTCTTTGCGTAAATTTTTTTTATTAAGTGGAAACGATTAAAATCTCTTTCTCTTTTCTCCTCTAGGTTTTCCTCTCTTTAATTTCATAATTTTATAACCCTTATATAGCTATATAAGTTGGTTTAAGACTTGTACTTGAATAAGGAATGAAATAGAAATTAGAAGGCCTTAAATCAAGTAAATTGTTCTTAAAACAATCGATTGTTATAAATAGCAATCGTTCGGTCAATGTTTTTAATGTGCACGATTATTTAATCGATCGATCGATGGCAAGAGTAATTGACCTACAACTCTTAGCTTCATTTTGAACAAGGCTGAATCAACAAGCGATCGATTATTCCGTCCTTCACATTTTGTAGCGATTGATCGTTATGCCTATTTTTTGATATTTTTTCCTTTTTACCTTAAAACCTTTTGAAACCTCTATAATTACTTTTTAACCTTTTCCAAGTAATTTATTGATGCTAATGTGATCTTGATAAACTTCAAAACCCTTCACATTCTTTAGTATTTTAACTAACAAGAACATGCATGATCCTATTTTTTAAGTCTATCATTCCAAATCTTACTTAATCACAACAACCTCAAATTAGACTCATTACATATATATAGTTTTTTGACATAATTTTGGCAATGAAATTAGTCAATAAATAAGACATATAACTTATATGTTCTTACCATATCCCTGTTTGGCTATTTCTTGTCAAAACACTATACATTTGAAAATTAAAATAAAATTATAACTCTTCACATAGTGCTTTAACTTTCAACTTTATTTGTAATAACTTGACACTATAAATTAACTTTCAAATTTGTACATAATAACTTAACACTATAAATATTCAACATAACTCAATTAAACTTAAAATTATTAATTTAGAATTGAGCTTAAAAAGCCTTTTATAATCTTGTACTTATCCTACATACTTCAAATCAAATTGATTTGGATAGCACTATCCAACCAATTATTAAGATAAATACCTTTATTTTCATCAATCACTTCTATCTTTTTGACATATATAAACAAAAAGTTAAAGTCATAATTAATAAACATGCACAATAATAGATCCATTAAGTTATAATCATCAAATAAAGACATGAGAGTAAATAAAACCATTAATACAACATATGTCGAATACGTATTCCATAATAAAATGAGTTTCAAGAGTACACCACATCATCATAATGAAACATAAATGAATTAAACAAGTTTTAAAACATGGAATACATGAAAAGTGATAAAAAAAAACATCAATCATCAGCTACATCATCATCTCCACTCTGCACCCCCTCACTGTTTGCTCGTGGATAGGGAGATTTGATCAGGCTATCAAAGTCTGTAAATCTCTGTAACACTACATCCTAGAACACTTTGAACTTTGTTATCTTTTATAATTGATCATCATTTGTATGTGGAGGTGGATCTAAAGTTACATCTAACCTATCTGCTGCATCCCGGTCTCCCTGGGGCTCATGATCATTACCCTAATAGTGAGATAGCATGTGTTAAACCACTCCAATGTCAATAAGGCACAACCCAGTCATAATCAACATCTTCCTAGGTACTCTAACATGCAATGCTGTAAAGATCCAACATAGAATGTATGGATGCAGTAGCATCTTATGGGTGTGGTCACGCAAGAACTCCATAATCCTCCCAAAAATGATAGAAGGTAAATCATCCTCTAAATGAGGTTGGGCTAAGAGGCATAGTAATCTTGCAATTGTTCTTTCTACTCACTCCTTCTTAGCACTTCACACATCATACTTTGCAATAACATGAAGTATACGAAAGTCTCGGGTCATCGAATGTGCAGAGATCTGGACCTTGTGGCAATCCAATAAAGTGGCAAATAATTCATTGTTCGGTGGAAAAACATATACAATGAATGAAAATGTGAGTTCACTCCTCTCATATCCAATAACATCATTAATAACATCAAGTATCACATGCACCTGAGCTCCTATGGTAACTCCTACTAGTGCACTATTATTATCCAAACAGAGTGATACATACAACTGCCTAACTAGTCTAGGGTAGACTAGTTGTCCTGAGGTGAAAATGGTAGAAAATAAATACTCAAACAAAGTAATTAAATATAATAATTGATGCGTTATTTATAGCCTGCATTTCCTATTGGATGTGTAGACGTACTCACACATCCTTAGTGGTGAAGATTGTTAGTTGAGGAGTTGTTGCCGCCAGTAAAAGCAAAAGGAGGTCAATGTAGTTATTCAAGTGTAACTTGATGTAAGGCTCGCTTATAAGCACCCGATATGCCAAAGTGTACTTTATTTTATCATGGATAATCTTGTGCTTGTATTCTTGACTTAGTTTAAATGGTTTTGAAATGAATAAGTATGGTATGCAAATTTTGCTGTACCTTATGAATACAGTTTTATGAGGAACTTTAAAATAATTAAAAATAGTTTTCCGCCATAACTACTTTGATTTCACGTTGAAAAAGCACTGTAAAATTCTGAGTCTTAACATATATAGAAAGGATGAACAAACCCTGCAGAATTACTTGGCAAGTCTTTTTGGAAAAACAACATCCCCAGTCATGCACAAAATCTTGCTTTGCAAAAGATAATATTCTTTACCATTCCAGAATTCAACTTCATAATAAACTCCTGAATTTAATACTCAATCAACTATTCCTTATCACCAGTAATGATACCAAGTCCTAGTTGCGGAAGCATCTTAATTCAAATCCATCTTCTATTCCATCATATCCATCATTATGAGCACTTATTTTCTTATTCAATTCTGGCATGGCACTATCCAAACTACAGAAAGACCTGCACATGTTGTACGTAGCTTTCAATTAACTGCAGTTTAGATATGTTTATAGAGAAAAACCAGGTTCCCTTTTTAACAAACTTTGAGGCAGAACTTAAATAGAACTGCCATACATGTAAGAGATGCCGCATTCTACTCTCTGATTGATGTTTAAAATTTTACCTTCTCTTGCTTTGTCAAGTTTGTAACATGTAAGATTAGTCCTTCAAAAGGTAAATACCAATAGAACTGCACGCAAACCTTTGTTATCTATGAAAAGGCATTACATACGCAGGATATCTTCCCCGAGATCGAGAAGATCATTATTGAGTGCCTTATTATAGGTAAAATACACTATTAAGTTGAATGTGTCTATATCCACCTCAATAATCATTAGAGTACCTCAATAACCCATAAACCATCTGCGAGTAAAATGGGGCATTAAGGGGATTATTAGGGTGCATATACACGCATTCTATTAAGTTATCACAGTGCAACCCTCAAAGACGAAGAGAATGGCCTCTGGTTGTAACAGTCGAGGTTGGCACCATAGGAAACGCCCAACAAATCACAGTATCTTTTGTAGAAACCAATTCGATCGGCAACCCTGCTATCAATTCCTTTGCCACATTCAAGCCTGCCGTTGATTATGTTTGTGACAACACCAAAACCAGGCTGCCTCCCGGCCGCGACATCGGCACACGACGGTTTCCACCTGCCAGTCATCACGTCATGGGGTGATGGATTGGGCGACTGCGGCGTCATCCAGAACCAGATGGCCGTCATAAAGGAGATGGTGGCGTCTGTGGAACGAGAGATCATGAGAACAAGCTTAGCTAAACTGATATTTTTGCTGTAAAATTTTGTTCAACTGACTTAAATAAGCATAAACAGATGATCCTCTTACCAATTACATAAGTGGCATTTTTGTAATTGAAAATGGTGCTACCTTTGCTCTAATCACCCATTATATGTGCCATTTTTGTAATTAAAAAAACTATAGAAATGTCACAGAATACTGAGAGGGCATAGGAATGAGGTCATTTGAAAAAGGAAATTTAGAACATGAATTTGTCAGGTTGAACTAGTAAACAACCTGTAGTTTCGCGTGAAGTTTGAGCTAGGAAAGCTGCAAGCTCTCTTTTGCGGGTGACCGAGTCCCCAGTGGTACCAAAACCACTGAAGGAATTGGCTGCAGAAATGAAGCCATCGTAGGTGTAGAAGTTCTTCCCAGGACATGCAGCATCATTACGGTGCGTAAGTATCTGATTAAAGATGGCCTGGGTGATGATGGAGTCCACTCCAGTGACATTCGATGGGCCGGTTGTAGGCATCGAGCCCATGGCACATTGACTCTGGCATCCATCCCCACAGTAGGGAGGGGTGGTACCACACCAGCCAAACTGGCTGCAGCACAGCCCTCCCGGGCAGAGGGCACCCCTGGCTTGGCTGCCACACTGTTCGCCGTGAGCAGACAGCAAGGTGGCCAAGGAGAACAAAAGAGCAAAAATCCAAGCACCCATTTTGCTTAGAAACACTTCGCATGGAGGAGGAGAGGGCTTAAATAGACTTAGGAAGGGAAGCAGAGGTGGTTCTCCTTTGACTAGTCATAGATTATAATATCCTCTTGTGTAATTGTGTTGGGGTTGGGGCTGCATCTCGGTTCGGTTCTTGTTGGTTCCTACAAGAATATAACCCGAACCAAAATCTTGGAACCCAACTGGAACTGAGTAAGGAACCGGTTTTGTCAAAACCAACAAGAAACCAAAATCGAACCGAGAACTAGTTCAAAACCGAGATTTTTCCACCACCTCGGCTGAGCTCGCCAACATCCCAACCTCCCCTCCATCCATTGTCCGCTCGTCCTACTGCACTTCATACACCTTCAACAAAATGTCAAACACCCAATCGGGAGAGAATGGAGGCCTTCGGGGTTCCTCTCCCATTTTGTCACATGTCCGACTAATGGTGGCTAACACACAAAATGGGAGGAGAACCCTGATGGCCACTTGTCCTTGCAGTGGGAAGAGGTGGTGGCACCAACTTGGGCTCGAACTATGGTGGAAGGTGAGATCTGTGGCGGGGGTGAAGGAATTGCAAGGCATGGTATTCATGTGTGTGAACAACAAAGGAAGACGGCGAGGGGGAGATGATGAGGAGGATATGGAGGAGGCCGGGGGAAGGTCTTGGCAAGGGAAGAGGAGACAGGTGCATTGCAAGCAAAGGGGCAGAGCAGGGAGTGATGGCGGGAGACGAGCTAGCCAAGAAGTGGGTGTGTGTTAGAGGAGGGCATGGGGAGGGGGAGGAGGCGCGGCTGAGGGGATCGTTGAACTGTACAAGGAGAGGGTAGAGATGAAGGCAAGGTAGGCGGAGACGGAAGCAAAGAGGAGGAGGGAGGTGGGAGAGTCAGTGTCGAAATCGGAGAGCGGGGTGGGGGTGGGGGTGGAGTAGACACAGTCGAACAGGAGGTCATTGATGTTGCTAGGGGGAGGAGGAGGCTTGGTGAAGGATGGAGGCGAGGGTGGGGACCGGGATTGTAACCTTGCTAGCTGCAAGCTGATGATGGGAGGTGGCGTGGGGGTGGTGGCTAATGGAGGAGGAGGTGGTGGAGGGAGAGGGGAGGGCGTTAGGGTGGTGTCCAGCGGGAGCTCGGTGGAGGGTGGAGCAGCATACAGGAGGGGAGGAAGGCAAACCTATGAGGGGAGGGCTGAGAGGTGGTGTTGAGGTGGTGGCCAGTGGGAGGAGGAGGTGGTGGAGGGATAGGGGAGGCGGGTCAGGGTTTTAGCCGGTGGCCAGTGGGAGATCGGTCTAGGGTTGAGCCCCGGAGTGGCGGACTGGATGGGAGGGAGCTTAGGGAGGTGATGGGCAGTGGGACTGTAGGAGGGAGGGTTTGGGTTAGATAAGAAAAATGAGCTTTATCTCGGCAATCTATTTAATTAAACGAATGAGGCTATGTGTACCCTAATAATTTTCTCAGTACCCCAATAACCCTATAAACTCGCTCATGAATTTATAAGTAAAACAGGATATGAAGGGATTATTGAGGTGCATATAGCCTCATTCTAATTAAACTGTCAAAATTAGTGTAGAAAAAAAAGTAAAAAAAATTTGGCTTGGTTTGGTTTCGGGTTTTGATAAGCCGGAACCAAACTGCTCGGTTCCTTAGCTCAAAGACCCGAACAGGAACCAAACCGATTAATTTCATTTCGGTTCAGTTCTGAATTTTTAGTGCAGCCTCTAGCTGGGGACCGTGACAAATTGGTCATTGGAAACTAGAGAAAGACTCCATTAGATGAAAATCCGCCCCACTTTGATTTGATTCACGGCCAGGTAAAATATTAGCTTGAACAAGTGAGATGTATAGTTAGGGTAGGTTGGACAAAAACCATAAAATAAAGAGATATATCAAATTTTTGAGAAACTTTTGGGTGTGAGTCTCACCGTGTTGGTTATGTATTTCACCAGTTACCAAAGGACTTATCACCATGTTATAACCATCAGTGTTTTAGTATCTTACATACATGCTAATAGTATGTGACACACACCCAAAAATTTCTCGAAAACTTTCTATCTCTCTACAATCCATTTTATGTGCTTGGTCTTTGTTCGCCAAGTATTTCATGTGGGTACCAGTACTGCTAATAGATAACATCTGAATGAATTCACTTATCCCATTTAGCTATGGAAAGTATAATCTTTTGTTGTCTTAAATTTTTTGTTACATAACTTTCTGAGCTTAATGAAAGGGGGCATCTCCCCCAAATTTTTACCGATAGAAAAAAATTACCTTAGATGACTATGATCTTGCCTTATTATGTCTTATGTTAGACTACCAAGACGTCTCGATGAGTGGTAAACTCGATTGTGTTGTGTTGTCTCTTTGCTCCATCTGCTTGCCACATCTTTTTGTGATCTAGAATATTCTGATACTTTAAAGTACTCCTATGTTTTTGGGGTAGGTGATACGTCTTTCCGATTCATAAGTAGCATTACCATTTTTATGTTTCGCATTGCTTCTTCATCACTACCACAATAAACTAAACCAAATTCAATGCCACTGGCAGCCAATTCAATGACACTAGTAACCTGCAATACTAAACTCTAATTAGAATCATGCTAAACTGCTGCTAACTTGTTTTGTTTAATTTTTTTTTGGTTTGGCTCTTTCATGCATGAACATGATGCAGCTAGGTCATCATCCGGAACCATTCAATTAATGTGTGGCACAGGAGTAATCTATCACCTATGGAACCTGACGTTGAATAAATATTTTCATTTTCACAATTTTATGTAACCAAAAATTGACTCTAATTGTTATATTTGGGGTCAATATTTTCTATTCGTTTATATTGATATCCTATGAATTGAATCGGACTTTGTACAGAGAGTATCAACTAGGGAAGTTCACTGTCATAAAAAAACACCTAGGGAATGTCACTAGCCAAAAAAAAAGTCGGAAAATGAACGTCATCCAAAATACAAAGCTTTTTGTAACTTATAAAGGAAGGTGATATGTCTCTTTCCTTCTCGTAATTAATTGTAGCATTTCTTTGGTCTGCTAGCTATAGTAATTTTCATTCTTTTATGCTATTGAAACGTTGACTCTTAAGTGTCCGACAGGAACTGTTATTCGATAATATTGATCTTATGGATAGAATCGAACCTAGTACATGATATTATTATATCAATTAGGAGAGGTCCCTAACAAAAAACAAAAAGAGAGAGACTAAAAAGTCTAAGGAGCAGTTTGAGAGGCATTAGGTTTTGGAGAAATCGCTTTCCTCTCTTCTTCATAAAAGTTGAAAGAGAAGTCATTTTTTCCCATTGATATGAGATATTGTACCCAAGGGAAAAAATCGATTTATCCTCCAAAGGAGCTTCTAAACAACCCCTTAAGATGTATGCTAAAAGAGTGTGTCGTGATAAGGCCAAAGGGCATGGGGCTATCACATCGTAATTTGTGTGCAGGTAGAAGAGCTTACATAGTATTTCATGTTGCTTATGATAGGACACATTATGTTGTTTCATCTTATCTTATCTAATTCTTAAAAGAGATGAAGTCATGATGCAAAATTTTTAGCAGGTGCACAATGTACTTTTAAGAGTGCAAACAAGGAGCAAGTTTTTTTTCCCCTATGTTTTCTCATAGGAGGAGATATAATTTTAGTATTCCACTCAAACAATGTGTCCATGCTGAGCAAGCACCTAAGAGCAGTTGATTTTAAAAATCTTT
The DNA here is from genome assembly GCA_035235625.1 of Saururus chinensis. Taxonomy (NCBI): domain Eukaryota; kingdom Viridiplantae; phylum Streptophyta; class Magnoliopsida; order Piperales; family Saururaceae; genus Saururus; species Saururus chinensis. Next base: position 12,370,785 of record CP141150.1, read on the forward strand.
AGCCTATATGGTAAGTGCATTGTATCAAGCTAATACTAATGTATGCCCGTGTGTACGCCATTGATTTTTAAAATCGACATATCACCCATGGTTCCACACCATGGCCACATTGTTGGAGAGCATTAAATACGAAGCGATGCTTACCGAAGGAGAAATAATTCAAGGGTTTTGTTTATATAGTGGGCACTGAGGGAAAAAAGCGGATATGGTGCGCCCTTTTTTTTCTTCTTTTTAGACCGTTACAATTGGGGGGCATCATTGTTTGCTTATAGAGGGTAGGTTGGACAAAGACCATAAAATAAAGAGATATATCAAAATTTTGAGAAACTTATGGGTGTGAGCCTCACCGTGTTGGTTATGTATTTCACCAATTACCAAAGGATTTATCACCATGTTATAACCATCAGTGTTTTAGTATCTTACATACTGATGATGCAAATTCTGGAAGTAAACCTGCATAAGAAAGGGAAGGCTCCTCCGACGCCCAAGTCAGATACAGGAAGAGAGTTAGAAAGTCCAAGAGAGGCTTGAAGTTACGTACCTTATAGTTTATATAGGAGCACGTCGTATAATCTTTCTAGGATCTCATACCTTGATTACAGGAGGCAGTTGACTGATGAGGATAAACTACAACTGGTGCAGAACTTTGACTAATTCAGAGTTAACCCTTTGACTAATTCAAAGGGTGTTACAACTGCCTCCTGTAATCAAGGTATGAGATCCTAGAAAGATTATACGACGTGCTCCTATATAAACTACAAGGTACGTCTCTTCATGCCTCTCTTGGACTTTCTAATTCTCTTCCTGTATCTGACTTGGGAGTCGGAGGAGCCCTCCCTTTCTTATGCAGGTTTACTTCCAGAATTTGCATCATCACATACTATGCTGATAGGTCCTTTGATAAGTAATAAAACATACAGCCAACATAGTATGTGACACACACCCAAAATTATCTGGAAAACTTTCTATCTCTCTACAATCCATTTTATGTGCTTGGTCTTTGTTCGCCGTGTATTTCATGTGGGTACCTGTACTGCTAATAGGTAACATCTGAATGAATTCAGTTATCCCATTTAGCTATGGAAAGTATAATCTTTTGTTGTCTTAAATTTTTTGTTACATAACTTTCTGAGCTTAATGAAAGGGGGCATCTCCCCCAAATTTTTACCGATAGAAAAAAATTACCTTAGATGACTATGATCTTGCCTTATTATGTCTTATGTTAGACTACCAAGACGTCTCTATGATTGGTAAACTCGATTGTGTTGTGTTGTCTCTTTGCTCCATCTGCTTGCCACATCTTTTTGTGCTCTAGAATATTCTGATTCTTTAAAGTACTCCTATGTTTTTGGGGTAGGTGATACATCTTTCCGATTCATAAGTAGTGTTACCATTTTTATGTTTCGCATTGATTCTTCCTCACTACCACAATAAACTAAACCAAATTCAATGCCACTGGCAGCCAATTCAATGACACTGGTAACCTGCAATACTAAACTCTAATTAGAATCATGCTAAACTGCTGATAACTTGTTTTGTTTAATTTTTTTTGGTTTGGCTCTTTCATGCATGAACATGATGCAGCTAGGTCATCATCTGGAACCATTCAATTAATGTGTGGCACAGTAGTAATCTATCACCTATGGAACCTGACGTTGCATAAATATTTTCATTTTCACAATTTTATGTAACCAAAAATTGACTCTAATTGTTATATCTAGGGTCAATATTTTCTATTCGATTATATTGATATCATATGAATTGAATCGAACTTAGTACAGAGTATCAACTAGGGAAGTTCACTGTCATAAAAAAAAACCTAGGGAATGTCACTGGCCAAAAGAAAAGTTTGAAAATGAACGTCATCCAAAATACAAAGCTTTTGTTATTTACAAAGGAAGGTGATATGTCCCTTTCCTTCTCGTAATTAATTGTACCATTTCTATGGTCTGCTAGCTATAGTAATTTTCATTCTTTTATGCTATTGAAACGTTTGACTCTTAAGTGTCCGACAGGAACTGTTATTCAATTATATCGATCTTATGGATAGAATCAAACGTAGTACATGATATTATTATATCAATTAGGAGAGGTCCCTAACAAAAAACAAAAAGTGAGAGACTAAAAAGTCTAAGGAGCAGTTTGAGAGGCATTAGGTTTTGGATAAATCGCTTTCCTCTCTTCTTCATAAAAGTTGAAAGAGAAGCCATTTTTTCCCATTGATATGAGATATTGTACCCAAGGGAAAAAATCGATTTATCCTCCAAAGGAGCTTCTAAACAACCCCTTAAGATGTATGCTAAAAGAGTGTGTCGTGATAAAGCCAAAGGGCATGGAGCTATCACATCGTAATTTATGTGCAGGTAGAAGAGCTTACAAAGTATTTCATGTTGCTCATGATAGGAGACATTATGTTGTTTCATCTTATCTTATCTAATTCTAAAAAGAGATGAAGTCATGATGCAAAATTTTTAGCAGGTGCACAATGTACTTTTAAGAGTGCAAACAAGGAGCAAGTTTTTTTTCCCCTATGTTTTCTCATAGGAGGAGATAGAATTTTAGTATTCCACTCTAATAATGTGCCCATGCTGAGCAAGCACCTAAGAGCAGTTGATTTTAAAAATCTTTGGCCTACATGGTAAGTGCATTGTATTAAGCTAATACTAATGTATGCCCGTGTGTACGCCATTGATTTTTAAAATCCACAAATCACCCATGGCTCCACACCATGGCCACATTGTTGGAGAGAAACATTAAATACAAAGCGATGCTTACCATAGGAGAAATAATTCATGGGTTTTGTTTATATAGTGGGCACTGAGGGAAAAAAGCGGATATGGTGCGCCCTTTTTTTCTTCTTTTTAGACCAGTACAATTGGGGGGCATCATTTTTTTGCTTTGGAAGTTTGATTAGCCACGGGCTTTGTAAAGGCCCACCCCCAAAATGATATCATTTCCTTGAAGTGGTTATTTTCCACATCTCATTAACTAGTCCACCCACCCCAAACTCTACACCACACTCTCTTGTCGAAGAATTTCTCAGCGCACTCCTCACTTGGCGACCACTGATTACCATGCGGAAGTTTTGGCATTATTTGGACGCTGTCAATTGTTCACTATGAGTGATTGGTCACCACCACAATGTTTCCATAAACTATGTGGTACCTGAATATATTTTAGCAGTGGCCAGCCAATGTCAAATGGTGAGCATTATAATTATAATACCCAGAAATTTTATTAGAAAATTTTTTCTTCAACATGGGTCGTTAGTGAGACACCAATGTGTAAAGTTATTTAATAATTGTAAATTATTTAGATGCAAATATTTGGTGAGTTCTTTTATGAGTATGTTAGAGCTCGGAAAAATTAGCATAATGAGCCCAAAAATGCTAAATTGGATACTAGGTCTAAAGTTTTGACATCGAAAAGTGTGCAGTATGGGTATTACTCACTTGAAGAGTATGAGAAAACTAACTCATGTAGGGTCTAGTTTTGTAGGGCTCATCGATACGAACCCAATGGTACCAAAAATGTATGAATCAATATCTGGGAGAGAAAGTTACACGTGTTTAAAGTTTTTATTTTTTAAAAAATAACAATTATAAATATTAGATTTATTGTATCAGGCTTATGTTAGTTGGACTGATGCCAGCCATGACGCACGACAGGACCCTGCACATTACATGTGGGCATTTCTCAACTCACTCCTCACTAACAGGTGGCCACTGATTACCATGCCGAAGTTTTGGCACTATTTGGACATTGTCAATTAGTGAACACTATGACAGTGATTGGCCACCACCAAAATGTTCCCATAAACATTGTAGTCCCTAAAAATATTTTAAGAGTGGCCAGCCAATGTCAATTAGTGAGCACTATAATTGTAATACCCACAGATTTTATTAGAAAAAAATTTCCTGAACGTGGGTCGTTGGTGAGGCACAAATGTGTCAATGACTACATCAATAGAGCTATCGGCAAACCAACAATGTCAATAGCATGAACGCAAACCCCTTAAAGCCAAAATCGTGGTTAGTTATGCAGATTCTGATGGAGTCAATTGGCTACCCTCCTTAAAAGCCATGATTTTATTTTTGTAAAATGACTCTTTGGAGACTTAAGAAACTAGAAAATAGTCCTGATAGAGAAAGAGTCTACAATCAAAGTGCAGATTGGAAGGGGAATTGCTTATAAGAAATGTTGGAGAAATTGCGAGGGAATTCTCCACTGAAAAACCCATCAAGCCAAAGGAGGGCTAGCAACAAATTTTGTATCAAGAGGTAGGATAAACTAATCTCTGCATAAAATGTAAGTAATGTGTGAGCTTAAGATATACATATGTAATAACTTTCTATTTGGGGTACTATATTCTGAGTTTAAATACAATGTATTACATTGCACCATCTCCTTCGATTTCTATGTTATCAAGGTGCAAGGCCACATCTTAGTTGTACCCTTACTAATAGTAAATCTCTGCAACTAAAGAGAAGTATCTAAATAAGGGTATAGTGATGATGGTGGGATTTTATATTTATTATATCATGACCAAGGTTTTGTATAAATCTAAGGGGATTCTTCTTGAGTGTAATGAACTCATTAAGTGTTGAGAAGGTTTTTCAGGAGATTGGAATGAGAATATTTGACTTGGTCCCAGTGTGGGAACTGATTCACTCTTCTACGGTACTGGACATCGATCAAAACAAAATTGGCATGACAATGGGATGTTGTTGATTGTGGAGGATGAACTGTTCCTAACATCGACATGAAATGACACATTGTTGGGATATTTTGGGCATCTTCAAGGGGTTCGATGTATTGACGATGACATGAATGAATAAGGCTTGTAGAAGTCTTCCCACTATCTTAAGGGGTCATCAACACTAACACTGACATCGAAGATATGACTAACCTTGGTAGGTTATTAGGCTTTTGATGTATTATTATACTATGACCATTAGTTGGTTAGTGAATAATGTTTGACATAATTAACTTGCACAATAGATGTAAGTAAAAAAAATGACACAAAAAAACTTGAATTGTGAACAATTGCTTTGCATATGAATTGTTCGATCTTGAAAAAAATTTATTTTTATTTCCCAAAAAAATCAATTAAATTTCATAATTATTTCAAGACATTTTCCAATGAAATAAGATTTTTCACACTATTATAACTCAAAATAAAAATAAAACAATGAAACCACCAATGTTGAGCTCCTTTTTCGCGATTTTATATTAATACTCCTTTAATCTAAGTACAGTCAAAAATTAAATTCATTCACACCTTACATTATATTTATCAACTCCATTGGTATGTTATTGTCAAATTTTATTTATTCTTTTTGATACTTTCATTCTCTTTTCTTAATTTTAGAAGAAACCACCAATGTTATAATTCGTGTCACTTTTAATATTGAATCTCGCAAGATCACTCATATTCAATTGAGACAAAGTTCTTAAAATCCCAGTAAAAAAGTTCTCATTATTCGAGTCGATTTAGCTATAATTTTTGTACATTTTCACCTAAAAGATAAAAAAATTAAAGCTCAAAATTGAATATGCCTATGGCTTTTTCTGAGTCATTATATTTTTATGTAATTAAAATTTCTAAGGTTTTGACTTTTTTGATATCTCTCAACTTATATAATTCACTTTTCATGTTTTTTACATTTATTTTTCTTGATGTCAAGCTGATAAGAGCTTCACACTAGCCTAGGTCAACCTTAGAAAGTAGCCCCTCCCCGTCATCTTTACTAGGATAATTTTATTGACTAAAACCTATTTAAGTAAATAAAGCTTACAATCAATGAAGTATATTACATAAAATTTTCATTCTTTTTAATTCTAAATAACAATCTAGCTTTAGATCATATAATTTGATCACTAAGATTCTACTAGAATCCAAATACTTAAGTCAACTCATGTTTCAGAATTCTCTCTTGATCTTAAAAAATATAATGTATGCAAATTTTAAAAATCAGATAATCGCAACATTAAGAAAAAAAATTAATTGATTTTCACTTTACTTGGTGTATCTTTCTCTTTGTTAAGATATATTGACCGCAAATCATGTTTTTTTTCAGCTTAAAAGAAATTAATTATTTTAAGTCTCAAAAGCTAAACATATAAAAAATAAAACCAAAGCAAATTGCAAAACATACAAAAGCTACACTATTTTTTTGTGTTTTTTTATCATTTTTTATTTTTTATTTAAAACCTATAAAAAAAGACATTAAACAAAGAAAAAATAAGATAAAGGTAAAACATGTGTGTCCAAAAGATTGAAAAAATTAAATCATAGACTATCAAATCAATCTCTTTAGTGAGAGATGACAAACTCCTTAGGTTTGCCTAGCCAACATATTCTAAGGTTATATAAGGTTCTCTTACTTACTTTTCCTAATTGAACAATCAAAGCTTAAAGATCATTTTTTCTCGCACACTCTCTTCATATTCTTCTCATAGACTATAGACTTGGTGGGGTAGTTTAGGGGTCACATGGGTAGGGAGTTTCTTATCTTTCTTCTTTGACCTATGTTTGAGAGGGTGGTTGTTTGGACATTTTTTTCTATTATGAGAATCTTTATAGCAAATGTCACATACTCCCACAATTTTAGAATTTATTTTTGCCTCATTTCCTCTTAACTGAGGTATGGGCACTATCTTAGGTTGTTGATTACTCTCTTTGGCCTTTACAAAGATAGTTGGTTTTGCTAAGGAGGTAGACAAGTAATTTCTAAAACTTAAGCCTATCTTATTGGTTTGACCTATGCTCAACATGGTCTCCAATGTCTTCTTCCCACTCTTAAATATATTTAATTTCTTTTTATATGATATAAGTTCTCTATTGAGAATACTAGACTTCACTTTTTCATGTTCAAGGTCATTCCTAAGGTCATTTATTTCTCTCTCAAGCTTGATGTTCAACTCCATTAACCTATTTGTCATTTGAGAAGATAAAAAAAAATCATCATCTTTCTTTTCCATCTCTCTCAAGGCCTTTGGTCTAATTTCTAGATCAACAAGACTATAAGTTAGGGAGGAACCTTTTGTACTCATCAGAATCTAATTTAGAATTTGAGTTCTCTTCAAAATAAGTGGACTCATGAGACTCTTCTCTAAAATCATCTTCCTTCACACTTATATATAACGCAATATAGTTGCATTGTTCTTCTTCTTCTTCAGTAGAGCTCTTATCAGAGTAAGTTGTTTGAAACACTTTCCCTCTTTCTTTTTATCAATCCTCTTTGATTTCTTCAGCTTATCATCAAAAGAACTATTAGAGTTTTCTTTAGGACAATCAACAGCAAAGTGACCCAACTTACTACATTCGAAACACTTTTTGTTCTTCATATCCTGTTTACTTTGCCTCTCATCTCTTCTTTCCCATTGTTTATTGCATGAATTTTGACCCTTATTCTCAAACCTAAAGTTCTAAGGTTTCAAAACTTTCTTGAAGTTTTTAGCTAATAAGAACACTTGTTTTCTTATTCTTCTAAGGTGTTCAAAGCTTTAGATTTCTTTGAAGATTTCTTAGACATCTAAAGGATAGTTTGTTTTCCTTTAGATTGTTCAAATAATTCGTTTTCGTTTTCATAACTCTTCTTGCGTCTCAAAAGTTCTGAAGTTTCCTACAAGTTCCTCAATGTCTAAGGTGTCAATTTTCTTATATTCATTAATTGTAGCCACCTTAATTTTAAATATTGAGGACAAAGACCTTAAGAGTTTTCTCACCACAAGGTAGTCTAGTATAGGCTCTTCTAGTTGATCACATCATGTGTTAACAATATCTAATATTTTAACATAATATTCTAAAATTATTTTTTCTTCACTCATAATTATGTTTTCAAACTTTAGGTTAACCATCTGTTACCTAGGTGCCTTCACAACCTTGGTTCCCTCATTGTAAATTAAAACAAATTCTCATGCTACTTTAACTGAAGTACAATTAGAGATTAACCTATGCTGAGATTATCCTACGACATTGAACAATGCCCTAAATGTTTTACTATTTTGATTTGCAAGCTTAGTCTCATCCTCATTTTTCAGAATGAATTTCTATCTTTGTATTTGGTCATGAGAAGATTCCAACATTTAATCATAGCCTTTTCAAACATTGTCATCAAGTGCTTGAATAAAGACGCTCATCCCATTCACACTCATCTTTTAGGACATTTTGATTCTTGAAACCACATCATGATTTGAAGCTCGTCATGTACATTTTCTTGACACCCACTTTTGGTGCAAACATTTCTTAAACCTGACCATCCTCAACACCTAAAGTTGGACACCTCCGCAGATGGAGGAATTTTATTAAGCACACCTAAGTACAATTCTATGTGTTTTGAATCCACTAAACCACACTTCCTTATTAGATATTTTAGAATAGAACCAAAATTTTGTAGTCATCATGTCACACCCCTATGTCCTATTTACTTTTGAAATTTCAATGTTTGGGACCTGCTACCCTAGGAAGTTGTTTTTAACAGAGTGTGGCCAGTGACCAGAACCATAACTAGAATTTGATTAAGGTACCACATGTGACCCAATTTTATGAACAAAGGGATCTTCTACCATGTCTTTCTTGTAGTTCTGCAATTCAAATGAGTTTTGATAGATTGTTGTCCTATTCTCATACTGTTTACTACTTGCACAGTTGTTAGTTTTTTACGAACAAGGATTAAGAGCAGTATTGTCTAAGGTACATACTTGTTGATAAAGACCTATTGTAAGCCTATTTAAAGGCCTAAATTTTCAATGAATTGATAGTTTATGTTTGAAGTTATCTCATGAAATCCCTGCTAAAAAGAGTTCTCCTATGATCTGTACAAATTCCAACAACAACTCCTGGTGTATACTCCATAGGACGTCTCTTGGTGCGGGCTCCAGGAGTTCTTCTACCTTCCCTATGCCCTCTTCCCTTCTAATCATTAAGTTACTAAGAGGTCCAACTCCTCCATATGTCTTTGCCTTTGGATTTATAACAATTCTAAGCTATCAAACACAAAACGCAATGAAAGCAGGTTGGTCATTATAAGTATGAATAATGATAACTATAGTAATACATTATCAATTTAATGTGTCAGATAATTATACAAATTGAACAAACAATGAGGATGCTTGGGCAAAGATATTGGAACTACAAATAAGTGTTTTTTTTGTTTCACTTTAATTTTTAATTGTGAGTTTTACAATTTGTGAGGAGGAAGTTTTGATATTGGTGAGTAGGGCTGCTTTGGAAACCTGGAACTGACCCGACCCGGATGAAACCGACTCAAAATTGACCTAGTTCAGGTCGGGTCAGGTCTTTTTTTGGGTTGGGTATTAAAATTAAAAACCCATATGCTTTTTGGGTCAGGTCAAATTCTACTCACAAAATACCCAGGACCCGACCCTACCCGAAATTAACTCATAATCCAACCCGGAGTATCAACATAAACCCTAAGTGTAACGTCGGGAATTTTCTAAATTTCCGAAGGCGACTACGGGGAAATTAGGGTGTAGGACCCCTTGATCTTCTCGTGAGAATAACCTGATCATCAGTTGGAAGTGGTGGTTGAATCATATATGGATGGAAAATATACAGAAAGAGCTTCCAAATGCCACCAAGAACACGGGAAATAGAGTCCGAATGAGGGAGATACAACCAATCAAAGTTGATTATAACATGCAGGACCCGTTTACCCGAATTGAACGCGTGAACTGTCTGTTTGAGTTGCGATACGGGCCCTATCAATTACTGTTCCGAAATTAGGTTTTTGAGGCCTAATTTCTCATGGGATTAGGAGCCCCGATCAAAGCAGAGAAAAGGAGAATTTTTGACGGAGAAGGAAGGAGGATTCTTCGGACCAAGTGGTCGTTCGAATTTCCGGCGAAGCTTCAGCAGCGGTGGATCTACGTCAACTCGGCCACGGAGGTAGGATTTCAAGTTGTGATTATTATGGATTTTATTAACTGATTTGAATGAAAATAATAGTGATTTCTGCAAAAATAGTGATTTATGCAAAATACTATTCATATGAACAGTAAATTAATTTCTGGCAGGACCTGTCGGAGGGCAAGGGCTGTACTGGCCCTAGCCGTGACGGCCCTAGCTCCTGCCTCACCGGCCGTGTCTCGGGCCTCATCGGCCCTGGCATCGATGGCCTTGGCGGTGGCAGTTCCAGCTGCCGCTGTGCAAACCGCCTGTTCGTTACAAAAATAAATAAAATAAAAAGGGGCCGCCGCTCGCCGTGCTGGCCATGGTCGCGCTGGTTCCGGCTATGCCGGTCCAGGCCGCGACAGCACCGGCTACTCCAGCTTGGGCCACGCTAGCCCTGGCCGCAGAGGCAGCACCGCTCTGTTTAAAAAAGAAGAAGAAGAAGAAAACGGCAAATTTCGCCCCGGGCGATGGCGGGGGCCAGGACCATTGTGATCGCTGCCTGGCGGTGATCCGGTGGTCCCCAGCCCGCCGCCCGGCCATGGTGGCCAGGGGCGACGCTGCCAGAGTCGTTTCCGCCTCTGGCCGGACGCGGGGAAGACGACCGGCGTTGCGGGTCGTCGACCCAAACCGACCCGGCCCGGGTCGGTTTTTGTTTTAAAAAAAAATAATAATAATAAAAGGAAGAAAGAGGGGAGTGAATCGAGTCCGGTTCAGAGGGCTACAAATGTCAAACAAATCCTAGAAAATTACTATTGTACCTGGAGAGGTTTGGGACTATTCTGACCGAGTTTCAGCTTAGGGGAAAATCTCAGAGACTGTAAAATGACCTTTTTACCCCCATTAGTTAATTTCCATATACTATTCACTTACCCAACTTTGGGGCTCCGGTTCAGGGGCCTATGAGTTGATCTATAAATTGAGAAAATTCTCAGAGAGAGTTTAATAGGTATCTTAATTATAGGCCAAACCTTGTGGTGAGAAAAAATCGTAATAAGTGGTTAATTGACCATTTTGCCCTTAGGGTTTATAGTAAACCATTCGTCAAAACCTGGGTCGGTTCAAGGGGTTCACGACCCCGTCACACGCCAGGAAAATTACACAGAGGCTATGAGGCCTAGTAGTACTCTTGATTTGAATTTTGGCCCTATTATATTTCATTAAGGCCTTAAACCAAATGACAGAAGTACCCCTTAGAGTGGACCCGCTCGCATTCATGTGAATGGAAGCGCGGTTCAGTATGAAAGTGGAGCTTTGTGAGAGGCCAATGACTTAAATTAATAGAAGGGTAGTAAAATGACTAGAATGACCAAAGAGAGGGTATCATACCCTAGGTGGTAAAATTACCCTAACGCCCTTAAAGGCAATATATTCTGTTTCTGTCGAAACGGATGACCTAGTGAATCAAGAGTTAAGGTACCCTATAAATGACTTCAAAAGGAAGGAGCATGACCAGTAAGTGACACAAAGACCTTGTCGAGTTAAAGTGTCATGAGAAATAAGGGGTAGAACCCTAATTCTTAGGTTTAAAGCAACGTATTTTACGTATCTGCAACCGAGTGCACCGATCGACTAGAGTGTTTTATATGTAACTCGTGGGATGTGTTAGAGTTTTTTACAATTTCGGGTTTGAATTCGCTGAGCCCTAGCCCTGCAAATGAGTGCAACGGGCCCTTATTCATTATTTATGTATTGGTGAATGCATGTTATTTATGTGGATATGTTGATGTATGCTTTTATTATTGATGTTTCAAGTTATATCAGTAACTTAAGATTAATCAAGAGATATGGGTTGTTGTTGGTTTGGAGGGAGAACATCTAATCAAGATAAAGACTAAAATGCCCTCAATAGGGTTTAGGACCGGTTCATGGATTGAATGGGGCCTTGACATAGAATTTTACCTTGGTTAATGAACCGAGGATGGTTATGGGATGTTCTTTAAGTCTTAGCTCAGTGGATGAGCTATGTATTGGGTCGATTCACAAGGTGAAGAGGACCCAAATAGTTTAGTGGATACTTGACTGGATGAAAATAATCTAGTCTAAGTTCAGATATTTGGCCGAGTCAATGGTCATAAAGACCTGAGGCTTCTATGGATAATGCTGGAGATTACGATATGCTTCTTCATTGCCATGACGGTTTGGGTATTGACCAAAGGATCTTTACTGCGGGTCTCCCGCAGGTCTTCCTAAGACTATTTAGTACATACAAAAAGCGGAGTTGTATGAGCATTATGGAAGGCTTGTGCTTCTCGCCAATCTGTGTCCATGAGCACAATTGGGATCCTTTTCCCCAGATTCGTGGCAAGCTATTGAGAGCCTGGGGATTTGGGTCAAGCTGTTGTTAAGCAGTCTACTCCAAGGTTGGAGTACTTTGTTTGGGGATTTCTCGAGGGGCGAGTCATCTCTGAGTTATAGAATTGATAGTGTTAATTATCGAACAAGGGATGTGAGATAATTAATAACATTGTTTGATATTGCTTGTTAATTAGAAAAGTGGAATAGTTAAAGGACTTACTAAAATGTAGGTTGAAAATATCTAAGCATTGCATGTGTGATGCTATGCTTCTTAGGATAGAGTAGTTTCTAGGCAGCACTATGTCTGGATCTGATCTTGTTGGAAACATTGGAGATGTTGTCTGATGAGTACGTAGGCAACTAACATCGGGTGATGTTAGCCCGATCCGAAAAATATTAATTAAACCTTTTGTCCTTTGGAAGCTCTTCTCTTGAAGGCGAAGATGCTCCATTGTGGTTGTGGTTGTTGTTTGTTTGCTTTGTTACAGAATTCTCCAGGCGATGACAAGTGAGATCAAGGCAGGTGAGCACAAGAGGTTTCCGTGTTTCTGCAACTTTGGTACGTATGTGTACCTTTAGCGTGAGAGTCAACTTGTTATTTATTTTCAGACGGGTGACAGACTTGTACTTAGATGGATGAGCTAGTCTTTATGAATTTTTAGACATTAAATAATATCATATGATTTGATATTCATATTTGTGAACCCCAGTTATCATGACTTGGATATTTAATTGAATGGTTTGTTTTGTATTTAAGAAAAAGAAAAAAATTCTCGCTACTTACCGTTCGTGCTATTTAAAAATGGTTTTAAAAATCCGGGTCGTGACACTAAGTATATATTCCTTCCTCTCCCCTTAACCCAGCTGCTGCTTTCTAATTTTCTTCTTCATCTGCATCATGCGATCAGATCCATCTCTCCTCATCCTTCAGCGGTGCCGGTGACTCATTCCTCTCTTCACTAGCGTCACCGGCCAAGATCCTATCTTTTTGGTCAAGAATCGCTCTAGTGGCCCAGATCTATTCTCCTCCGCCAAACACCACCGACCGCTTCCTCCTTCGCCTCACATCACCGTCGGTCAAGATCCTATCTTTTCGGACAAGAATCGCTCTTGTGCCCTGGATCCATTCTCCTCCGCCAAACACTGCCGACCGCTTCCTCCTTCGCCTCACATCACCGTTAGTGACCTTGTGCCATTCACAGGTATGAGGTATCTACTGGTTTCTATTTTTGGACCTCTTTGATTTTCGTATTTTTATTGTATGTCGCTAGTCCAACCGTTTGAAGCATCTCAGGAAAGTTGGAGAAGTGAGGACGATCTACTTCCTATTGTCAAAGGAACAATCCATTCTCTAACTTTACTGAGATGAAGTCTGTTTCTGTAATATTTTTTAAGGTTCGTCCCTTTGAAAATAGGAAGCAGATTGTCCCTCCATTCTCCAACTTTATTGAGATGAGATCTCTTTCTGTAATATTGTTCAATGTTCTTTGAACTTTGATTCATTATCTTTGCCGTAATTGTTGTCTTCCTATTGAATACACAATATTCATATTGTTTGTCCAGAAGGTTGTCTTTAGGTTGTCCTTTTTTGTTGGATTTTACCATCATTTTATTTATTTTAGTTTTACATGTTCATGGATCTATTTATCCTAAAAATTTTATGTATTAACTTCTAACCCTTCTAGTTCCTTGCACTTTCTTCTAATTTTTAGAATAAGTTTTTGAGCATTCTCTATATTGGGTTATCAGTGACTAACCGAGTAACCTACATTTTGTCTACTTGCCTTGGTTTGTCATGGATATGTGATCTTCATTGCTTGATAATGATTTGGAGAATATGTGAAATTGATTCCAGTAAATGACTGACTTGTGTTTTGTCTACTTACTTCCCTTGGTTTAATATGGATATGTGATCTTTGTTGTTTGATATTGATTTGGAGAATATGTGAATTCAATTTCAGTAAAGACTTGTGTTTTGTCTGCTTCCCTTGGTTTATCATGGATATGTGATCTTTTGTTGCTTGATATTGATATTGAAAATGCGAGGTAAATTTGATAAGTATTGGAAAGAGTTGAATGTGGTATTTCCGATTGTTGATATGTTAGACCCTAGATATAAAATGGTTTATCTACACTTCATGTATAATCAGTTGTATTCAGAAAAGGATGCCAAAATGTATCTTTCACGTATTCATTGGGAGGTAATAGAGCTTTATGATGAGTACAACATTGGTAATAATGCAAAGAGGGTAAATGTGGAAGGGTCTTCAAGTGGTGTGACAAATGGAGCTATTAGTTGCTCTACTAGCTCTATAATTTTGGTATACAATTTGTTCATCTCTTTTTTGGTTTTAAGGAAATCACGTTGTAGAATGGAGACCAAGAAAATTTTTTGTTGATAAAATTTATGTAATTGATATATGAAGGCCATTGTATCATTGAAAATTTATGTATTCAACTCAAGTTCATCAAAATGCTTCCCGTTAAAGGGAGTTGGAATTATCATTGTTTTTTTTTGTATTCAACTCAAGGTTCATCAAAATGTGTTTGTTTTTTAAGGCAATTGTATCATTGCTTTTTTTTTTATTCAACTCAGTAGGTACATCAAATTATACATCGGGTTTTTGGAACTGACCTGACCTGAGATAAGATATCGGATCTTATCTCGGGTTCTGGAGTATTTTGGGTTTTACTATAGGTTGGGTTGGGTTTTAGATCTCAAGTATAATCTTGGGTCGGGTCGAGTCTATATATCTCGGGTCTTATCTTGAGTAGGGTTGTGTCTTACAATACCCGGCTTAACCCGACCCGAGATGCACCCTTACTAGTGAGGTTGCTAGGAAGTGGACAATGAAGTCACTTGGCAAAAAATGGTCTCATTACAAATGCATATTGAAACTTATAGATTTTGATAAATGTCTTACTGAGGAAGATCATGCTCACCTACAATGACCTGAAATTGTCGATCCAGATCAATGGAGAGCACTTATTGGTTATTGGTAATCTTAAGGAGTGACATGTTGCAATTTATCCTCCTTGATAACATCCAAAAGCATTTGCTTTTTGTAGTTACTTATTCAACTGTAATATTACGTTTAAAAGTTGTTGTGCGCATCAAGAATTCTAACAATTTTTTTTCATGCTTTTATAGTCCATTTTTAAGAGCTAATAATTAATGACTCTTAAGAATGAAAATGGACTTTGAGAGCTCATGCAAAGGGCAATCAGTAACTTATGATTCTTTTTATTGGGCTAGTCAAAGACTTAGATGTACATAGGGTACAATCAAAGTTTGAGTATAAACTAACTTTTGATGAGATTGCGATTTTGCGTGGACACTTTTAACTCCAATTTTAACTCCAAAATTTTGTAGAAATTTTTACAATTGACTTAAACTCATAATTTTGAATCCCATGAGTAGCATCTCCTTTAGCTGTATTGGTGTTATATTAATTCAATACTCTTTGCAGTTTTCTAGCATTTATTGTTATAGGAGAAGTCCATTTGAATTATGCATTTTTAGTGTGTGTTAGGCTACATGAACTTCGAGATGAATGGTTGTATCATTTATGCTGAAGTATGTATTATGTGTGAGTTTAATATCCATATAATCAAACTAGTGGATCACTAGATTGCTCTTATATCTAGTACTTTGACAAGTAAGAATTAAAAGTTCTAACATCATTGCGCATAATTTTTTTATTAAGTAAAAATAAATAAATATTTTCTCCAAGTGCACTCTGAAGATAAATTAATCAATCAACCCTCATTCAATTTACACATAAACATAACAATTTATGTAGAAAAGCTTAACACATAAAAAAAACCACAGCAATTCCAAATGAACCAAATCAATACATTAGAAACCAAGACTTTATATAAAAACTACTAACCTTGTTTAAACTCTAAGACAAGCTAATCTTGTTTACATTGTTATTGTTACCCATTAAGTCTGCCCCCTCAAACACTTGAAACTTTCTCCTCCTTGCTTTTTCTATATCTTCTTCTAATATTTAATAAGTACTTCTTGTCGTATTGACTTTGGCCTTGTGGAAATCATCAATTTCTCATTGAAGATTTGTTACAACACATCTTTGAAATCTCTGTGTATAAGCTCATTTTTTGTGAAATATCTTATTCAATTAACCATGGATCTTCAACTCAAAACTTTATGTAAATTCTCCTTTGAAAAAAAAAAAGAAAATGTGTAAATCCTTTTTCTCTAATCTCCTATAGGGTTTCCTCTATCAAATTTTGTGATATCATAACCATCATATAGCTCCTTAAGTCGGTTTAAGACTTGTACTTAAATAATGAATGACATTGAAATCGGAATGTCTTAATTTAGGTAAAATGTCCTTGAAATGATTAATCGCTCTAAATAGTGATCGATTGATCACTGTTTGTAATGAACATGATACTAAGAGAGATTGATCGATTTACTAGATCATTGATCGATAACTCTTGACTTCATTTTGCATAGGGATAAATCAAGCTACAATTTATCGTTATGTTCTTCCTTATGTGTAGCGATAAATCATTTTACCTAAATTTGTTTTGCCATTTTTACCCTAAAACCTTCTGATACTTCTTAAACTATTTTCCACGCTTTCCTATCAAGTGCTCGTATAAATTCTTTTATCCTATTCTTTCAATATGAGAAATTTTGTCCATCAAATAAAGGAGGTCTATTCATAGGATTTCCCAAGTCCTTATGCTCATTCATTTAATTATTTAATTTAGCCATTGAATTCAATTAACATAAATTACCACAAGCACCACAAATTAAGTACTAAAGTCAAGATAATTCATGAAAGAAACAACTAACAACTTAGTGCACACAATTCAACAAGTTTTAATTGATATTTTTCAAAGAAAAAAAGCAAAACTTAAGCACATTTCAGAATTTAAATTGTAGCACAAGAATATCTTAAGGGAAATCATGGTAATTTTGATTGATACCAAGTAGCACAAAATTAATTTTTTTAATAATTAACCTCAGCTACCAATTAAAAGATTAATATTCGTCTAATCAATATAGCGGATCACTAGATTACTCTTAAATCTAGTACTTTCGACAAGTAAGAGTTAATAGTTCTAGCCTATTTGCGAATACTTTTTTTATTAAGGAGAGACGATTGAAAAAGTTCTCTTAAAATCTCACTCTCAAATTATCAATCAATCAACCATCAAGCAATTCATATACATTAACACAATAATTTATGTAAAAAACACTAACTAGGATAAAAAATCATTATAGTTCTGAAGGAACCAAATCAATGCACTGGAAACCAAACTTTTATATGGACACAAGAAAACTACCAAACTTATTTAGACACTAACACAAGTTGTTCTTGTTCAAATCATTGTTGCTGACCTTAAATCTTCTTCCAAGCACTTGAAACTTTATCCTCCTTGCCTTGTCTCTGTCTTCTTCTAGTTTTCAATAAGCACTTCTTATTGTCTTTACTTTGGCCTTTAGAAAATCTTCAATATTCTATTAAAGACATGTTGCGACTCCTCTTTGAATGCTCCGTGTATTAGCTCATTCAGTTGTGAATTGTCTTCTTCTATTCACCATGGATATTGAATACAAAGCTCATGTTAATTCTCCTTTGAAAAGTAATAAACAAAGGTATAAAACCTCTTTATTTTTTCTACTCTAGGTTTTCTACTATTTAATTTCATGATTTCGTAACCCTTATATTGCTCAATAAATCGATTTAAGACTTGTATTTAAATAAGGAATAAAATAAAAATTGAAAGGTCTTAAATCGAATAAATTATTCTTAAAATGATCAATTGTTATAAACAATGATAAATTATAGTCATTGTTTTTAATGTACACTATTCTTCAATTGATTGATTGTAAGAGCGATCAATCGACAACTCTCGGCTTCCTTTTGAATAGGGTTGAATCAACAAGCGATTAATTATTTTGTCCTTTACATTTTACAGTGATCAATCGTTCTGTCTATTTTTTAATATTTTTGTCATTTTTACCTCAAATACTTTTGAAACCACTTTAATCACTTTTTTACCTTTTTCAAGTTTTTTATATATGTTAATGTGATTTGAATAAGCTTCAAAATTCTTCAAATTCTTCAATCTTTCAACTTCATCAATAAGAGCATGTCTGCTATTCTTTTTCAAGCGAGTTAATTCTAAATTTAACTTAACCACAAGAACCTCAAATTAGACTTTATGACTCATTACATATGTATAATTTTTTGACATAATTTTGACAAATAAATTAATAAATAAACTAAGCATACGAGTCATATGTTCTTTCATGGTCGACTAAATTAATTTGTTACATAAATAAATACTCAAATAAAGTAATTAAAGATGATAATTGATGCCTTATTTATATCCTTCATTTCCTATTGAATATGCGTAGACATACTCACACATCCTTAGTGGTGATGATTGTTAGTTGAGGAGTTGTTACTGCTTATAGAAGCAAAAGGAGGCTGATGTAGCTATATAAGTGTTTCTTAATGTAAGGCTCTCTTATAAGTATCGGTGGTGCCAAAATGTACTTTATTTTATTCTATGAATATATAATATTGTGCTTGTATTCTTGACTTAATTTAAATGGTTTGATATTAATATATGACGCAAATTTTGCTATACCTTGGATTGGAAAACAACGATCATTGCTCGGAATATAATTGTAAGAGGAATTTTGAAAACATGAAAAATAGTTTCCACCATAACTACTTTGATTTCACTTTAAAATTAAAGCGTTGGAAAAGATGAACAAACAAAGCAAAATTGATTGACTCATATTTTTGGGGAAAACAACATGCCAAGATGAACCTGATCATACCATTGGTACTCTTACTCTGGTCGTATGCTAAGAAAAAAAAACCATGTACCGTAAGGGAGATGAGTGGGTCTTATAAATGACAGAATGGTCACGCTGGCCAACGATGAAAAACATGGCTCTTATTGGGCTCTGGTCGTACGACCTGAGTATCCTACTCTGGTCTTATGGTCAGGAAAAACCACGTACCGCTTGGGAGATAAGTGGGTCCCATAAATGAGAGAACGGAGCAACAATGAGCTCGTGGCTTTTATTGGGCAAACGACCAGAGTAGGTGCTCTAGTCGTAAGACGAGGCAATCAGATATCCAGTATCCAGTCATGTACAAAATATTGCTTTGCAAAGGATCTTATTCTTTACCATCTCAGAATTCAATCAACAATCCTTTTCACCAGTAATAAAACCAAGTTCTAGCTGCGAAAGCATCTAATTTCCAATCCAAAATAAGCTGCATCATCTTTTCTTTTCTTCCATCATATGCATCCTCACAAGCACTTATTTTCTTATTCAATTCTGTCATGGCACTATCCAAACTACAGAACGACCTACACTGCTACACATGTTGTAGCTTTCAATTAACTACAGATTAAATATGGTTGTAGTGGAAAACCAGGTTCATTTTTTAACAAACTTTGAGGCAGAACTTAAATAGATGCCGCATTCTATTCTCTGATTGGTGTTTAAAATTTAATAACCATCTCTTGCTTGTCAAGTTCGTAACATGTAAGGTAAATACCAATAGAACTGTACGCAAACCTTTGTTCTCTAGAAATGGCATTACATACGAGTGATATCTTCCCCCTGAGAAGATCATTATTGAGTGCCTTATATGGGTATTATCAATTTATATGTGTCTGTATGCACCCCTATAAACTCATAAACCATTTCTGAGTAAGTAAAACAACGGGATACTCAGCGGATTATTCGGGCGTTCTATTAAAGTATCATAGGGTAGCCATCAAAGACGAAGAGAATGGCCTTTGGTTGTAACAGTCGAGGTTAGCACCATACGAGACGCCCAGCAAATCACAGTATCTTTTGTAGAAACCAATTCGATCTGCAACCCTGCTATCAATTCCGTGTCCACATTCAAGCCCGCCGTTAATTATGTTTGTGACAACACCAAAACCAGGCTGCCTCCCCGCCGCGACATCGGCACTCGAGGGTGTCCACCTGCCGGTCATCACGTCATGGGACGATGGCTTGGGCGACTGCGGCGTCATCCAGAACCAGATGGCCGTCTTGAAGGAGATGGTGGCGTCTGTGGCCACCAAGTCCGGGTTGTTGAGGAGGTCCACGTTAATGGCTCGCCCTGCTGGCCCATAGTTATAGTTGCTGTAAACAAGGTTGCAAATTTGCAATTAGCAAAGCCATGGTTCAGTATAAATTAATTTTCATTTTAATGAAGTTACTTCTCAATATATCTTCTAATGGAAACTTACTATGAGATTTGGATGGGGCCACGGCCATAGTACTTCTTGCCTGCAGCACACGGCCATTGTGCACTTGGGGAACAATAATCACCTGGGTTTCCTTGTTCTTGGACAAAACAATAGCCCCATGAATATGGGCCATCTGGTGCAGTGGACCATCCCCCTACATACCAATGACATTAATAGAACAAGAAATCATGAGAAGAACCTTAGCTAAACTGATTTTTTCATTATCTTTTGTTGGAAAAATTCGTTCAACTGACTTAAATATGCATAAACATATGATCCTTTACCAATTAGATAAGTGGCATTTTTGTGATTGAAAATTACAAAAATGTAAGTCTTTAGAGAGGGTCTAGAATTTAACTTCAAATGGTGTGTCCTTTGCTCTAATCACCCATTATATGTGCCATTTTTGTTATTCAAGAAACTATAGAAATGTCACAGAATATTGAGTGGGAATAGTAATGAGGTCATTTGAAAAAGGGAAAAATAAACCATTTGCAACATTAAATTGTCATGTTGAACTAGTAAACAACCTGTAGTTTCGTGTGATGTTTGAGCTAGGAAAGCTGCAAGCTCTCTTTTGCGGGTGCCCAAGTCCCCAGTGGTACCAAAGCCACTGAAGGAATTGGCTGCAGCAATGAAGCCATTGTAGGTGTAGAAGTTCTTCCCAGGACATGCAGCATCGTTCCGGTGCATCAGCATCTGATCAAAAATGGCCTGGGTGATGATGGAGCCCACTCCAGTGCCACTCGGTGGTCCAGGTGTAGGCGTCGAGCCGCCGCTGCATTGGCTCTGGCATCCATCCCCACAGTAGTCAGAGGTGGTGCCACACCAGCCATACTTGCTGCAGCACAGACCTCCCGGGCAGAGGGCACCCCTGGCTTGGCTGCCACACTGTTCTCCGTGAGCAGTCAGCAAGGTGGCCAAGGAGAACAAAAGAGCCAAATTCCAAGCACCCATTTTGCTTCCAACACTTCGCATGGTAGAGGAGAGGGAGGAGAGGTTTTAAATAGATTGAGGGAGGGAAGTAGGGGAGGTTTTCCTTGGAAATATTTTTTATCCTAGGGGAACCTTTGATATTTAAGATCTATGGTGCACATGTTAACACACACCCTTGATTTCATGGATGAAGGGCTCCCTTAGGCAAGAAAAATGCATTGGTTTTCCTTTGACTTGTAATAGATAATTACATCCTTTTGGATATGCACGAATTTTGTTGGTCATTGGAAACTAGAGAAGGAGTCCATTGGTCGAATTAAAATACGCCCTTCTTTGATTCGTTTAATGACCGGGTGAAATTTTAGCTTGAAAAAGTGAAATGTATAGTAAGGTTAGAATTTCTCGCTTGACTGAAAACTTGATCTATCTCTCTACACTCCATTTTATGTGCTTGGTCTTTGTTTGCCATGTATTTCAAGTGGGTACCTCTGCGCTAATAGATAACCTCTGGATGAATTCCCTTATTCTCATGCAGCTATGGAAAGTGTAATATTTTGTTCTTTTAATTTTTGTATGTAACTTTCTGAGCCTAATAAAAGGCGGCATCTCCCCCAATTTTTTACCTACAGAAAAAAATTTCCAAGATGATTAATGAATGGTAAACTAGATATATAGTGTTGTCTCTTTGCTCCATCTGCATGATAACAGCCTTCTGATCCACAGCTTTTTGTTATCTCGAATGGAAAGTGATACGTCTTTCCTAGTCATAAGTAAATTTACCATTTCTATGTTTCGAATTGATTCTTTCCTCACTACCACCATAAACTAAACAAAATTCAGTACCACTGGCAACCAATTCAATATCACTGGCAACCTGCAATACTAAATTCTCATTAGATTCATGCTAAACTGATGCTAACTATTTTTATTTATTTATGATTGGGTTTGGATAACTTTCACACATGAGGAAGCAGCTACGTCATCATCTTGAACCATTCAATGTGTGGCACAGGACGTAATCTATCACGTATGGATGCTAACCTTGCATAAACATTTTCCTTTTCACAATTTGATCTTACCAAAAATTGACTCTAATTTTTATAATCTAGGGTCAATATTTGCTATTCGATTATATTGATATCTTATGGATTGAATCGGACTTGGTGCATAGGATAAACTTGGAAAAGTTACCAGCCAAAAAAAACATTAGGAAAAGGAAGGTGGTCCAAATTACGAAGTTCTTTGTTATTTGGAATGGAAGGATTTGTAAGCCAAATACAATGCCTCTTGAACCTGCATACTAATTTTCCTTCTTTAATGCTATCGAAAAGTTGACTCTACCTGTTACAGCTGTGACCAAGAACTACTATTTGATACTATTAATCTTATGGATTGAATCAGACTTAAAGCACATGATATCAACGAGAAATCACTAACTAAAGAAAAGGAGAGACAGAGACTAGCTAGCTAGAAAAAGTCTAAGATGTTCACTTTAAATGCGCGTCGTGATAAAGCCAAGTGGCCCCGGGCCAGCACATCGTGATTTGCGTGTAGACTAAGTAGAAGCGCTCACGTGGTCTTTCATGCTGCTCATGATAGGAGACATTATGTTGTTTCATCTTCCCTCGGCAATTCTAGAAAGCGATGAAGTCATGTTATCAAAATTTTTACTAGTGGCACAATGTACTAGATAGTAAAGATTGCAAACAGGGAGCAAGTTTTCTTTTTCTTTTTTTTTTCCCTGATTTTTTCTCAGAGGAGGAGATAAATTTTAATACTCACTCTAACAATGGCCCATGCTGAGCAATTAAGTACCTAAGAGTCATTGATTTTGCAAGTCATTGGCCCACACGGTCGCGTGCTAACTAGGGCTGCAAACGGGCCGGGCCCTGACGGGCTGGGGCAAGCCCATGCCCGGCCCATAAATTTTTTTTTTTCAAAATTGGGCCCAAAGCCCATAACTAAGCTTAAAATTTTGGCCCGTCTCAAAATTTCAACGGGCTCGGGCCGGGCCATGGGCTTTCGGGCCGAAATCGCTGCAGGAAAGTCAGGAAACAAATACCAAAACCTCTTGTCAATTATGACTATGAGTAAACGTTTAAAGTAGCCTACCTGTAAGACCGCACATTGATTTAATCCGGAAATAAAAATACAAATTCAAACTAACAGCCTCCAGATAACAAGAATTATAAAAAATACACTGAAGCATACCTTACTTTGAAATAGATTGAGGAAATGGGCCCTTTCTCCACGTCCATAGTAAAAAACACATCTTTGCACCGCAAATAGGGCTGCAGAGCAGCGGAAGAACCAAGAGACAATGGAAGAAGCAGGAGAGTGGCGGGGAAATTATTAACAACCAATTATTTGCATCTTATAAGCCAATGAAAGCCATTTCTTTTGCTGCTCATCTGTTCCTTGCCCTTTAATAGCGGGAACAAACATGCCCTGGATACATAATTGATTCAAAGTACTAGCGACTTAAATTTCTTAAGATGTAGGCTCTGACAAGTGACTAACCACATTTAAAAATATTGCAAGCTTCCCAAATTCAATGCTAATAAGAAAATGAACACCGTAATATAGTTCATAATGGAAATCTTTCAGGAAACAAATACTCACCCAGTGTAGATCCGTGTAAGCTGGTTCATCCACGAAAAACCTTAACTTTGATGCCTCTTCCTCTGCCATGCAATAAACTCTGTTAGATTCTTACATGTCTTAAAAAAACAAATGAGCAGCACTTTATCCTGAGAGCATAATCCATAACGTAGGGAAACCTGTAAGACGGAGCTCATTGACACACTTCCATGCATGGGCTGCTTTCCTCAAAGTGTTTCTAAATAATTCTTTTCGGTCCAGCATTGTTCTATCCTCCTTGCTGAAGGCCTGCCAAATGAAACAGAGTAAAATCACCAATCAAAAAAAAGAGGATGATTAAGTCTCACCGCGCAGGATAAAAGATACCAGCAGCACAAACTCACAAATTTTCTCGTTTTACCAGTTAAGAATAGAAAGAAAGCCTTCATAAGGGCATAAATCCAAAGCTACCTTAAGAGGTAATTAGATAACTCGGACACCAGAAAATTCAGTTAATTATTACGATAAGATCCGAATGTTACTAATTCTTCTTCATTGGACTAAAAAAAGAGAGAACAATTAGTAGCTGCATTCCCAGTCTTTTCATTAAACATGGTGGCAAATTGACAGATGTAATGAAACCGCGAAAATTGACCACTGGGCAGAAGTAATTACGTAAAATTGATAATTTCATGCATTCGTCTCTGAGTACAGACCAACATATGCAATTAAACGATTGACACAAAAAACACTCAAGTTCAAACAATTTTACCGCGATAAACATAAAAAGTCTTCTGCTTTCTCTCTAATCCCCACCATCCAGCCTCCTGTGACCTCATCGTCGGCCTCCGATCCCGTGACAGCTAGAGACATCGTGTGCACATTCCTACCAAGCACAATCTCCCTCCGCTCCTTCATCTCGCCTCCTCCATTTCTGCCCCCGCCATTCTCAATCTCCGCGGGTAACACTTGTGGGTTGAACTCCTCCAGCAAGGGCTCGACCTTCCCGTTTACGCCCCCCTCCGGTAACAACCGCAACCTCCCCATACACAAGATCAACGCTTCCTCCCATGATACTACTCAACCAGAACCCACTTTGCAGATCTGCAACCTCAACACCGAAACTCCAAATAACTCCTCCTCGGAGCTTCGTACGAAACTTGGATGCAAATATCTATCTGGGGCGGAAATGCGGGAGAAAAATCAACAGAGAGAACAGGCAAAAAGAATCAATTAGATCAGGAACGACGAAACGAATGGGAATTAAAATGGCTTAAACAATGAATGGGCTTAAAAAAATGGCGAATGCGGAATGGTGAGGCTTAAAAAACAGGGGCTGGAATGGGCCGGGCCGGGCCGGGCTTTTACGCATTTTTGGCCCAGGCCCGAGCCCGGCCCAAAATTTCTTAAACTTTAAAATTTCAAGCCCGGCCCGTTTTATTCACCAAATTCTAAAGCCCAATTGTACAGAATTTCGGGCCGGGCTTCGGGCCGGCCCATTTTTTTTGCAGCCCTAGTGCTAACATGTCAGGCTAACACTAATGTGTTCTAGTGTGTGCACTATTAAATTTCAAAATAGATGACTCGCCCATGGTTCCACACCACAGCTGCATTATTGGAGCAAACATTAAGGGGCTATTTGGGAGGCATTAGGGTTTGAGGAAAATACTTTTTCCACCAATTCTCTTCAGGAGAGTTAAAAGAGAAATCATTTTTTCCTTTAATATGACATATTGCACTCAAGGGGGGAAATCGATTTCTCCTATAAAGCGCTCCCCAAACAACCCCTAAATATGAAGTGTGTTGGACTTGAAGACTTTCTCTATGGGCCCACTTGGGCATGGGGCTCTACGATCATAAGCATTATGGACTCTCAACCTAGATAAATATGTATCTCTTTTGTATTCTTAAGATAGAATTGAATTAGGTCATATTTATCCCAACCTAGTTCATGCTTATCCCAACTCTAATTGGAGCTTCACGTGGTAGAGAGAGAGGGCTTCATGTGGAGAGAAAAAGTGAGCGGGAGAGAGGAGCAAGGTCTTAGGGGCTTTTGTAGCCATATGTTTGAGGAAATAGCAAAACTGTGTGATCACATGGATGTAGGCCACCATTGCCAAACTACATAAATTATGTGTGCTCCTCTCTTGTTTTGCATGTTGTTATGTGCTAGAGTGTTCTAGCGGTCCTAATAATCACAATATTTGGTCTTGGAGCTTCCACATTTGCACTACAACAAAAAAGACTATTAGTTATGCTTTTAAGCATCACTAATAGTCATAAAAGTGTCATTAATAACTGCTGCTAGCAATATGTAAAAAGCGTAGCTAATAACTATGTAGATTATTAGCGACGCTTAAAAAGCATTGAAAAAAGTCTCGTCGGAATTGCTAATTAACGACACATATGAAAAAATGTCACTAATAATATTGCTATTAGCGACATTTTTTTTGCATTGTTAATGTAATATTATTCGTGACACTTTATATTTATGTCACTAATAATATATTAGCGACGTTTATTAAATGTTGCTAAAAGCTTATTTATAATGAATTTGGTAAGCGTCGCTAATACAAAAAATATTAAAAAAAATTAAAAACATCTTATTAGTGATGTTTTTTTGTGCGTCACTAATAATAATTTTAAAAAAAAACCTCTTATTAGTGACACTTTTAAGTATGACACTTATAAGAAAAATATTTTAAAAAAATAAATCATACCTTTGGCGGGATGAGGGGAGAGGGAGGGAATGGTGGGGGAGGCAGGGAGAGCCCCTCGAAGCCCATCCTCCTCCGATAGGTAGTAGGGCAAGAGGAGGGGGGGATAGAGAGGATGGGGTGAAATAGGGGAGAGGGGGGAGCAGCAGAGGAGGAGGGAGCAGGGGTGGGAAGTATAAGCTGCACATGCAAAATTCCCTCGCAAAACCTTTTGCAGTGTTAGGCTATTTGCGACGCTAGGTGAAAGCGTCGCAAATACTCTACTATTTATGACATTTACAATAAAACGTCGCAAATAACACTATTATTTACAACATTTTATTATAAAAGATGCAAGTAGTCTAACCACCATGACCCGTAGCCTATATTTCTCCCTTATATTGGAAAAGACACAAATAGTCTAACGGCGCAAATAAGCATGCAACTTCCCTGCCCCTGAGATATGAGCGTCGTAGATTGAAATTCTACTATCCACAGAGTTGTTGCTCATGTTGATGCGTGTGAGCCCAGTCTAACTCAAACGTGGCCAAATAAGTTAATTTAAGTTTTTCCTTATTAGTTTATGATATATTTTTACATTGTTAATAATATATTATTCAACATAGCTAAAAAATATTGAATAAAAATATAAGTATTTGTGACATATAAAACTAAACGTCACAAATAACTATGTTATTTGCAACATATACATATATATGTTGTAAATAATTATAAATTCTGTTATTATATTTAATTTAATTTATTTTATTTTATTTAAATTAAATAATATATTATTTAATAATATATACAAGATATATAATTATGAAAACAAATAAATTACTCTAAGTAATTGCGATGTTTAGGATTAAACGGCGTAAATACTTTACATATTTATTACGTTTAATACTAAATGTTACAAATAAGCTAAGTATTTAGGATGTTCAATATTAAATGTTGCATATACTCTAAGTATTTGCGATGTTTAGTAGTAAATGTTGCAAATACTCTCCATATATGCTATGATTAGTGTTAAATGTCGCAACGTGTTTAAACAAACGTTGCAATTAGTATTATTTTAAATATTAATTTTTATTTAAATATATTATTTAAATTACATAATATTTTATACAATACAGAAATAAATGATATATAGTCAAGGGAAAAATTAAAATTAATTTCTTAAGTCCTGTTTATATGAGACTAGGCTCATGCCCCAATTTTGTGGGCAGACAATTTTTTTTAAAAAAAAATTATTTTTTAGACCCATTTGCATAAGCCCGGTTATGTAGGGCTGCTGAATTTAGATCTGATAATCTAGATAACTTAAGGTGGAGGTAGGTTGCATGCTCCCTTACACCGTCGATCTAAAAAAAATTTTAAATAATTTATTTAGTCTTGTTTATGTGAGACAAGACTCATGCGCCTAACTTTGTGGGTTGTCAGATTTATAAAAAAAATTAAATTAATATCTTCAATCCAATTTGTGGGCCATTAGCATGAGTCCATCCTATGTGGGCAGTTGGATTAATTTAATTTTTTTGAAATCCAACAGCCCACAGAGCTAGGGCGTAAGCCTAGTTTAACATAAATGGGACTAATAAAATTAATTTAATTTTTTGATATCCAATTGCATAAAGGGACATGCAACCTATGCATCCCTTGAGTTATGTTTGTTGTCAAATAGAAATCCGAGATCCCACTAAGTCAGGGCTCACTCTGATGTGCAAGGCATCGAATCGATCTCGGGCTTTGAGAGCATTGGATCGAGATCTGATGGCACAAGGCAGCATGCAACCTAATTGGTCCCTGAGTTATGTGTATCATTAGATCCAATAATGATTTAGCATAGGGTCAGGCACATGCTTACTAGCGTGACCCTATTCTCACACAAATGGTACAAAAGAAATTAATTTATTTTTTTAAAATCTGACAGCACAAGGGGGCATGCAACCTCCATGCCTGCCCCCAGAGTTATGTGAGTCATCAGATCAAAGTTTGACTACCCACAAGGTCGGGGCTTACGCTGATGCGAGTGAGCCCAGTCTCACATAATGGGACTAAAGAAATTATAATTCTAGCCATTACATTTAAAATATTTTTTTCAAATAAAAGGTATTTGTGATACTTAGTCATAAGCATCACAACTAGTTTTTATTTTTTTTCCTAATATAAGTTATTTGCAATGCTTTTAACTAAGCATCGCAACTAAGTGTATTAGTTGTGATGCTTAGTCATAAGTGTCACAACAAAATGCCTTAGTTGCGATGCTTTTACAAAAACGTCACAACTAGTTTAATTTTTTTCCTAATATAAGGTATTTACGATGCTTAGTCATAAGCGTCACAACTAGTTTTAAATTAATGAAGATTAAAAGAAAACTCTTAGACACGAGTTGACATATGTATTTGGATTCTAATAGTCTTAGTTATCTAATTAACTAGAAGATCCTAAGCTAGATTTCTATTTAGAATTCAAAAGAAAAAAAATTTCATGTAATGTGATTCAATAATTGTAAGTTTTATATATTTCAATATCTTTTAGCCAATAGAATTGTCCTCATAAAGATTATGGAGAAGAGCTACCTACTTAGGTTGGTTTAGGCTATTGTAAAACTACCATTGCTTGACATCAAGAAAAATAAATAAAATAATAATAATAATAATAAATGATGCAAGTTGCAAGGATTTAGGAAAAGCTAACCCCTACAAATTAAAATAATATGAGGAAAAATATCATGACTTAGAAAAATGTATGGGCTTTTATCTTTTTAAGAGAAAAATGTACTTATATTCTAGCTAAAGTGAGTTAAAAAATGAGATTTTTTTTACTAGGATCTAAATAAATTTGTTTAACTTTGAATAAGTGTATATTAATTTGGGGGATTAAAAATTAAAAAAGACAAGAGTTAAAAAACTTTGATAGTTTTATTTAAAAATTAATAAAAGAAGATTAAAGTGTTAAAAAGAAGAAATAAAAATTAACAATTAGATACCAATGAAGTTTACTAATCTAAGGCAAGGTATAAATGAATATAATCTATGGTTACCTTTAGATTAAAGGAGTGTTAATTGAATATTTGTCAAAGAGAACTCAACTTTAATTGTTTTATTGTTTAATTTTTATTTTAAGCTATGATTATTGGAAAATTCTAATTTCAATGGATAATCTCTTGGAATAATTTTTGGAATTAATTAGATTTTTTTCTGAATTTTTTGAATTTTTTTATTTTTTACAAAATAAAAATTAGATTTATTTCAATATCGATTGATCAATCCCCGGAGCGAGAGCGATTGATCGCTGGTTATATTTTTTGTGTTGAAGTAATATTTTAAAAAATAGCTAAAGTCAAACCTTTTTATCTCACTCTAAACTCTACAGAAGAGTGCAAAAAAGATATAAAAGGCAATTTAGCATGAATCTATACGAGTTTATACTTAGATTTCAACCTCGATTTCAAGATCTACCGTGCGGCCATGGTATGAACCGAACTTTATTTTTTATTTCAAGTGATTTTTTTAATGAAACTATTAATATAAGGAGAGGAAGTAATTAGGTCAACTCATCCAAAAAAAAACGATTAGCTCAATTTTTGGTAACATTAAATATTGTTGCAAGTGGTAGTGAATTTTGTTTAGTTGACCGTGATAGTCAGGGAAAGAATTAATGTGCAACATACAAGTGGTAGGGTCGGATAGACGTATCACCTTCCATTCTAGATAGCAAAAGCAGTGGACCAGAAGGCGCTTCGCATTGCAGATGCATTAAAGAGAACAAAATCTACTTCACCATTTACAGGGTCCTCTTTGACAGTTTAACGCATGGGTCTCTATGGCTCTTAGGCAAATGGCCATAAACAGGGAAGGTCATATTCAGTTTGGCAATTACATATTGTTTTGTGGGCCATTGGATTTAGTTGTTAGCAGATGGTCCAAGCCTAACTATCTTGGCTTTGCCACACCTGGGACTAAACACATACGCATTTGTTCTCTCTATTAGCAGTACAAGAGAATTTGAATAGCCATACGAACTACATGACCAACACGGACAAAAGCCTTGAAATGGACTCTAGAGAGATCAGTTGCAGTTCTTAATCAAGTGAATATAAACTTGAACCAAACCCTGCGTTTCACTTGTTCATGGTTAATATAATCTTCAGGGCATACAAACAAATTAAATGGGGGCGGCTATTGAAATAATGGACTCATTCACTAGTTTCCAATGACCAGTTTGTCATGGTCCTCAACTGAACTCACGTACACGAAAGCATGTAATCTTAGACTAGTCAAAGGAAAACCACCTCTTCTTCCCTCCTTCAGTCTATTTAAACCCTCTCCTCCACCATGCAAGCGGTTCTATGCAAAAAATGGGTGCTTGAACTTTGGTTCTTTTATTCTCTTTGGCAACCTTACTGCCTGCCCACGCTGAACAGTGTGGCAGCCAAGCCGGCGGTGCCGTCTGCCCAGGAGGGCTGTGCTGCAGCCAGTACGGCTGGAGTGGCACCACCTCTGACTACTGTGGGGATGGATGCCAGAGCCAATGCAGCGGCTTGACGCCTACGCCTGGCAGTGGGGTGGGCTCCATAATCACCGAGGCCATCTTTAATGACATGCTTAAGCACCGCAATGATGCGGCATGTCCTGGGTGGAACTTCTACACCTACAATGGCTTCATTGCTGCAGCCAATTTCTTCAGTGGCTTTGGTACCACTGGGGACTCGGACACTCATAAAAGAGAGCTTGCTGCTTTCCTGGTTCAAACATCTCATGAAACCACAGGTTTGTTTAGTAGTTCAACATGACGAGTTCATGTCTCTCCCTATGTATGCCATTTTTGTAAGTTTTCCCAGAAAAATATGCTATGTATGCAATAAATGCTTAGACATGACGAGTTCATGTCTCTCCTAATGTTTCTACTAATGTCATTGGTATGTAGGGGGATGGCCCACTGCACCGGATGGCCCATATTCATGGGGCTATTGTTTTGTCCAGGAACAAGGAAACCCAGGTGCTTATTGTTCCCCAA
Organism: Saururus chinensis; assembly: GCA_035235625.1. Lineage (NCBI taxonomy): Eukaryota > Viridiplantae > Streptophyta > Magnoliopsida > Piperales > Saururaceae > Saururus > Saururus chinensis. Next base: position 12,402,504 of record CP141150.1, read on the forward strand.
GTGCACAATGGCCGTGTGCTGCAGGCAAGAAGTACTATGGCCGTGGCCCCATCCAAATCTCATAGTAAGTTTCCATTAGGAAATGTTTTGAGAAGTAACTTCATTAAGATGAAAATTAACTTATACTGAACCATGGCTTTGCTAATTGCAAATTTGCAACCTTGTTTACAGCAACTATAACTATGGGCCTGCAGGGCAAGCCATTAACGTGGACCTCCTCAACAACCCTGACTTTGTGGCCACAGACGCCACCATCTCCTTCAAGACGGCCATCTGGTTCTGGATGACGCCGCAGTCACCCAAGCCATCGTCCCATATTGTGATGATCGGCCAGTGGACCTTATATTTTGGGCCATCAATAACTGGTGGAAAGCTTCACCACCACCAGATTTGAGTTTATCTAGACTGAAAGCCAATCTCTTCCTGAGTGCTTAAGATTTGAGTTTATCTAGACTGAAAGCCAATCTCCTCCTGAGTGCTTAAGATTTGAGTTTATCCAGATTTGAGTTTATCTAGATTTGACTTTATCTAGACTAAGATTTGCTTGCCAAGTGTGCGCTGGTTCCACCTCTTTCCGAGTGCTTGAATGCTGCCTACAGTTCGCGCAATAAGCTACTAAGGACTCGATATTATTATTATTATTATAATTACCGGAGATAAGTCATCGTTAGTGAAGTCTTCATCTGGATTATTGAAGAATGAAATATTTTCTAAAATATTATACAAGACCCGGGATTGATGGCTCCCAAAAGCCTTCCCAATGAATTCCGCGCGGTTTACCTTTTCTAGAAGTGCATTGAATGTCTTGGTTTGTTTTATTTGGTCTTCCTATTAGACTAGATATTGAGTTTAATGCCCTGAAGACTAGCCCACATATGTATAATGGTCTAAGTCAAGATGTAGCCTAATACGGTGAAGTCATTGGTGGGTGGGTACTCGGTCACTCCCTCCGTCCATAATAATTAGCTCTATTTAATTTTAAAAAGTGAACTAATTTAAATTCATTTTGAATGAATTAACTCCTGCTATATGTCAATTAATATTTGTTATAAAACAAACACTTACCAAATGGTTTGTTGATTGGACAAACATTAATTGCGTCTCAAATACTATTATTTTGAGTATATTACATTAATATTATCAAATAATCTATTTAAACTATTATGACTTAAAAACACACGTAGAATAGGTATAGTTTTCATCGCCAAAATTAAGTCAATTACAAAGTATATATTATATATGTTCTAATTATCTCCTCTTTCGATATTTTGTAACAAATTTTTACAAAATATAAAAATAAAATAAAATAATTCTTTGACAATATAATGCATCAATTTTTACTTGATAAAAAATATTATTTAGTTCTCTTAAGAGTTACGAAGACCATTCAGAATTAATCGTAAAGTCCTTCAACTTGTACTTATGCTATATACTTACATAAAAATTATTTGACTAGCACTATTTAGATAAGTGTTAACTAAGTATAATACATGTGAGTGGGTATTAGAATATAAAAAAATAAAAAGAGTTTTCCTTCTAAACAGTTCGAGCTTTTGAGAATCTTGATTATCTTATATGAGAATCTCTGCTACCATATAAGATAATTAAATTTTCTAAAAATTTGAGCCGTTAAGAAAGGAAATTTTTATTTATATTCTAACACTTTATAACTATTGGACTGAGTTTGTAAAGATTGTTGGGGCTGGCATACTCTACGTAAGAGAATGTTCTCTCTAGCATAGTCACCCACAAACTCAAGGTCTGCTTGAGGGGCTGCTCGGCCTCGATAATGGGACAGAATTTTCGCCTTATGAGCTCGCCAAATCCTTCATTGAAGAGCAATGCAAGTAGCTTGATAAATCTTCTGTCTCCATTAACTTTGAGACTGACACAGAACTTGACACTTCAACAAGAGGACCACAAAATTCAAATGATTTCTTTTCCATATGTAAGTCACAAAATATAAATAATTTGCCCCACATAATTTGTAAAGAAAATGATAATCAACCAAAAATCTTACAAACAAAATCCTCTCAACCCAACAAATCCTCTCAACTGGGTTTTGGTCGGTTAAAACATGTAAGCCCTAGCGTGAGGTCCATGTGTTCTATCCAACCTAGAGCACATTGCCATAAACAGTGAAGATCATATTCAGTTTGGCAATTACATTTTGTTCTACAGACCATTGATTTAGTCGTTAGCAGATGGTTCAGGCCTAACTATATGCAATAAAAAAAAGGGCGCACGACCGATAAGGACAAAACTAACTTTTAATAACTAATTGGTCCCGACAAAACTTAATTAAATCAAATAATCCCGACACTAATCAAAGATAGATAATGTACAATATTACCCATGTCATTTAATATCCAAACAGCTCCTCGGCGGAGATCTTCCCGTCCCCGTCCGCGTCGTAGTAGTTGAAGGCCTCCCTCAGCTTAGTGCTCAATTGGAGCTTTTGAACCACCTCTTTAGCTATTACATTGTCACAACTTCCTAAAGCAATCACAAAATGACTCAACTTACTTCCAATAGTGCAAGTAGTGTGAAATATATTGTTCCTCAACCAACGGTTACTTTCCATTTCCTTAGGGGCAAAGCAAATGCGACATGTCACCAAAACTTCTCCATGGTCACCTTCAACTATCTTTTCATCCTATAGTTCTTCATTATCATATAGGATTAGTGTAATCACGATAAACATCATCAAATTTAGTGAATAATCTTTTACTATTCTAGTTGTTATGAGGACAATCTGCTGCTCTATGACCCATTCTACTTTATTTAAAAATTTTGGACCAGTACTTTTTGAGGCATTATTGATGTTCTCAGTACTTTGAGGTGCAATCTTAGAAGGGGCTTATGCACTACCGTGATTGGTGTTTGGTGGCATGGCTAGAGAAGTGCCACCAGTCGTCCCAAAGTCACGGCCAATAGGGTCATGCTACTTCTTCAAGTAAAGTTCTCTAAAATGTGCTTCCTACAAGGAAAAAGTATAAAATAAATTAAATTTGTTTAAGATTTTGATGCATACCTCCAATATAGTGAGGGACAAGTTGTTCTTTCGATTCAGCCAAGTCATTGCAGTGTAGTAATTGTTAAAACTCCTTAGTATACTCATCCACCGATTTCGACTTTTGCAGTAGGTCATGTAATTGCTGATACATCACTTGAGAAAAGTTGTAAGGTAGAAAGTATTGCCTCATATGCTTCTTTAACTTCAACCATTCAATGATCCTTGGTTTCCTTGCCGTGCATGGGTAAATTTGATTTGTTGCCACCATGTGGCTCCTTGATCTCGAAAACAAGTCACCACCAAGGGAACACTCTTGTCTTCTGAAACCTCCATGAAGTCAAGGACGTCTTCCGGAACCTCTTGTCTCCATGGCGCTCATGGTGGAAATCGCCCATGCTGACCGACCCCATGGCAAGTAGGGCTGGGAAAATTACACCAAACCCGAACCTGACCCGCCTAACCTTGCACCCGACCCGACCCGATTACAGGTAGGGTCAGGGTTATGGCTTTTGACCTGTTTTGAATTTAGGGTCCAGTCGAACCCGACAAACCCGACTTTTACCGGACTGCAAATAATAATAAAAATTATTATTATAACATTAATCTATTGTACTCACTTATACCATTATTATAATACTTGTTTAGTGTATACTATGTTGAACTAGAGATGATGAAATATAAATTTGGACACATATTTTGCTTTGTAGTAGATATCTATTTTGGGATGATAGAAGATGATATCTTCAAGTTGTAGTTAATTTCTATATAGTTTAATTTCTTTTTTGTTACTCTTTTGGGTATGGTGAATATAATGAAAATATGTCATATTTTGTTATATTTATTACCAATCTTCTATTCTTCAGAAGAACACATCACACACTAGATTCAGCTCTGGGTGAAAGGCCTGACGGTCATAATAAGGAGTAAGTTATGAACATGTAATGAGATAGGTAGATAATAAAACACAATAAAGGACAACTTTTGTAGGAAGAAAATTATAACTAAGTGTCACTCATTGCTGAGGAGGGTAGGGCTATAAGTAGCCATGGAGAAGTAGTTGCTGAAATTTTGAAATTAAGATATACTAAATCGCATGATCCTCTCTGCAATCAAAGAAATAATTAATGTTTAATATGTTTCGTGTTTATATGTGAGTTATCAAAAGCTAAGTGGGCCAATAATGAGTAAATAAAAGTTGAAGGTCTGTTTTGTTATTTTTTTCTCAGAATGAAAGAAATGTAACACTACACCTCTAAGGTATTCATTGATGGCTACTATAAAAACGTGTCAGCCACAAATTATCCAAAGAATCAAACATTATAAATTAATGTTGTAATGTATTTAATTTCTTTTGTGTTTGGCATTTTCAAAGAGAAGGTATATAATATGAGTCTAATAAAAATTTGAGGAAAAAAAGTAGGGTTACCCACATACCCGACCCGACCCGACTCAAGTAGGGTTAGGGTTTGGATTTTCGATCCGATTTAAAAATAGGGTCAGGTCATAACCCGACCCGATTTGACCCGACCCAACCCGATTCCCACTGAAGCGTTCGCTCCTCAACCTATCATGACAACCTTGCTACTTCATCATGAGTATTGATCTCATCAATTCCTGCAATGTCCTTCATGATGTTGGGGCGGCTTATTGAACTTGTTTAGGGCCACTAACTAATGCAGGGCTAGATTGATGGGATGAACATCATTCGACAAATTCGGCTACAAGCTCACACAGCCTTCCTCTTTTGTGAATTTCAATGATAGTTTCATAAAAAATAGAGGCCAAATAAAGGAGAAGGAATTAATCTCTTTTTCTTCACAATATATTAAAACACAAAGCTTCTTGCATCAATGGAAGAGCCAAATATTTATACATGTCCTAATGGCAAAATTGTAAATAAAGAGTCCAATTTCTAACTACCTTATGACTCAAAAATCAAAATTAAGGAAAACTAACCAGAAAATCCCGAAATAATTAACAAAATACTGAATGAGACTCTTAGGAAAGCAAAATACTAAAAAGAAACCTAATTTGGAATCAAATGCTAATCCACATAGAAATTCGAAACTGTATCGCTGTAGCAGCAATTGATCGACAGACAAGCCAATCGATTGCCAACTCTTGTCTTTGTTTTACACTAAGCCGTTTCAAGTGCTGATCAATGACTTTAAGAGATCAATCAATTGCTAGCTTGATTGATCACCCATAAGCTTGGATCGATCACCGAAAAGAAAACTTCAATTTTTCTTCATTCGATCTCAATGTTCCATTTATGTAAATGTTAACTAATCTGCATCAGAGATAGTGGAAGGTGATGATGGAGAAGCTTTGGTGACACTGTAACTCCACGACCAAGAAACCGACTCGAGTCGGGGGTTCGGAACATAGAATCGGAGTAAATTAATTTAACAAAAAAAATAGAACAAGACCAACCAAGAGTGGTGAATTTTGTGTGCGAGAATCTTAACGTTCCTCTACGCACTATGGAGCTTTAGTGCTCCATTGCACATAAGGCGGAACAAACCTAATTTTATAACTAATTTGGATTGGGTCAATGTTGCCTTTTGGTTACCTACATACATATTAGATAACATCTATGAGGTTATTCCAATACGATTGGATCTGAATGTAATTCTGCCTAATGGCTATTTCATGCATCGTGCAGTACAAAAACACATGCACCAAACTACGCATATCTGAATATTTAATCAGAGTCATACAAAAATCATTGTAGTCAAATAGAAGCTAACAAATCAGGCAAATCATGCATCTCACAAAGGTGAGCAAAACACTACCAGAATCACACATCTCACTCAATAACAAAGCAGAGTAGAACACATAACAGAGCAAATTGGATCATATCATATCCCATCAGATCATATCATATCCCATCAGATCATATCAGATCTCGTCTGACCAAAATAGATCATATCAAATTGGAGCATATCAGATCAAAATACAGCATTTCATAGTAGATTTGATCAAAATAGAACATATAAAGGCAGAAGACATATAGGACAGAGGAGAGGAATAAGGGAGGTCGGGAACAACGACACCTGATCGTCGTTAGGACAAGCCAGCATCTACGGCTATCCACTGGCTAACACTGTGGTAGCAGAACCGTCAATCAAAAGAAACGAAGGGACCTATTTTAGTCGAGGGCGACAGTGTGCCGAGTTGGGGCAACAACCATGCTGTTGACGGTCTACGAAATGACAGATAGGACTAGGGGCCAAATATGGAAAACGCACTACAGCTGGTCGCAATGCAACTATTCTTGTTATTCACTTAAAAGGGGTCCAAAAGGCTAAGTAAAAGGCTCAATTTTATGTATAAATCGAGTAATCGGGTACCAGTGCATCTAGTACCTTACTCATCCGAACTCCGATTTGTGCATTCTTGGGGGCGTTTAAATTCAACTTATACAAAGAGTTATAAAACTTAAAAGGCTAAAAGGTTAAACTTCTTAAATTTCTACAAGTCAACCACAATTAAGATAATTGGGAAACAATAATTATTGGATTTTACAACTTTACCTGAGACATGACCAAAATTCTTTATCTTCTTAATGAGTTTAGTTTCTTAGAATACCTACAAATTAAACCACCTGAATAAGGTTGCTTTTATTCACTCCTTAATTTGGAATCACTATGTGGGTATTATTTATCTTAATGAGACCTAGGCTAAATAATTTAAGGCCATGAACGTTAAGATTTCTATCAATTAGGCCTGGTCTTTTATTGATAATTATTAGTCTTCAGCCTTTAGCAAGATTTAGATTGGGTGGAATCCATTGTTATGCTCTATTAGAAAAGTTGATGAGGGTACCCAACATATCCATTGTATCATCATCAGATTGTTAGATAAAATCTGCTTTGAATGTACCTTTGTTTATGTAGTAAATTTCTTATATGATTGGCATGAACTTTGGAATTGGATTGGGTGTGGTGCCAATCTACCATCACTTCTATGCCTTGGCTTCTTATTGGTGATTTACTTATTTCAATGAACTATTTGTAGAGTACAATTTTACTCTATGCCTGTGAATTAGTTATTTGTATAAAAGAAATATTTACAAAGTATATTTTTACTATTTGTTTATGATTTATGACAATAATAGTATTTGCATAGTATGATTATACTTTAGGTTTGAGATTGTAATATAGATCCATATAAATATGTTTGTGAGTGTGCAAGGACTTGATATTTTACTTTAAAATGTTGATATGAATAACCAGAATATACTTTTCACGTGAACATATGTGAACGATGTTTTTTTTTTCATTTGAACATAAATTTACTTTCGAAATGTAAATGTAAATGAATGACATGATTAAGTGTAGGGGGATCTTGGGAGATTTTTATGTGTGAGAGCTTATAATAGAAAATAAAGAACTCATATTATAAATTTATTATCCTAAGTTCAATATTCTTTTATCCAAATCTTCATAAATGATAACATATACAATAGCTTTTGAGTACTTTGAGCAACAATATAAATGTATTCTTGTTGTTCTCTGTACAAAATCTTAGTTGGCTATTATGTGATTCAATTTTTTAAATAAAGTTACAATAGCTGCTTTTCTAATTCAATTTTGTCACTAGTATAATATAACAATAGCTTGTTTTATTTTTTTAAGATTTCTAAATTGATTTTGTATCTTAAAACTCATAATTGCTTGATCATGATTTAATGTAATTCTGAGTGCTACAACAACACTATTATTTTCACAATTTTTTGTATAAATTTACTTTTAGCTGAGGTATAATTTACTCATAAGGCTCATTCATTTGGAAGAGTTTTTGATGCTAGTGGTTAATGTTATGATAAAAGAAAATTCAATGTCAAGATTACAGGGCACCTTGTACAAGGGGGGAATGAGAAAATCTTAATGTCTATCTTGAAAATGTTCTATTTGTATCACTTATTGTAGACAATTAAATATATTTTGGTGAGAAGTGGTGAAAGATGCAATTCATTTTGCTTCTTTTTGTTTGTGTAATGATAACTAATTAATTGTTTCTAATGAATCATATTTGTACTTCGTGGTGAAAATTTTAAGTAACAACTAAGTTTAATAGTTATATCAAATGAAATTGCTTTTCTCTATTTCTCATATGATAAAGTAAAGTAGTATATTATTGTCCTTTGGATGTTGAAGTTTGTATGTCAAATAAAAAGAAATTGATTCATCTTGAGATATCAGTTATTTAAAAGCACTTAAAGAAGTATCTCTCTCTAGATAATGGGTTCTAGTTCAAAGAATGGTAAAAATCAATTTATTTTGCATATTAAGAGGTTTTGTACTTAAAATAATTTCTCTTAGGGACTTAAAAAGGAGATTCATAATGAAGAGGATTCCCCGTGCTAGAGGCAACAACATCATCAATTGATTAGAGATGGATGTTGGTGCCCACTTTTGCGTAAATGCTTCCCACATGGACTAGAAAGAGAGGGAATTCCTTGAATTTCTAGAAATTTTACATTTGATTACTATAATATCAATTTACATCAAACTTCTACATACTGATATTAAACTAACACTAAATATATACACACAAAGTAACAACAGCTGTCACTTTTCGAATATACACATTTTACTCAATACAATCATGTTTCTTCTTCTTTGACGGTAAAATGTTAAATTCAAAGAGAAGTTGGCAAGGGTGAAGGTTGATTTTGGATTTTTAAAAAATATAATGGCATCACCCTAAAAAAGTGAGACTTAAAAGGAATTGTAAAAGAGTCTGGTTTATATGGGCCTAGGCTCGTACGTGACTGTGGGAGCTGCCTTTAAGATTTAGGGACATTTAATCTTTAAGTAATGTGGGCCATGAGATCCAAATCCGACGGCCTTAAAGGTATAAAATCACGTAATCACATGTGAGCCTGAGAGCCGAGAGGCTCGTTACGATTGTGAAAAGTTAGAAAGGACATCCTAAACAAATAAATTTTGGTGAGGAGCCGCCCATGATTAATCTTATAGTGAAGACCTAAATGTAATTTTCATAAAAATGAAGACGCACCGCATTCTTTCTATAACTGAGTCTGATACATAACGGGGAAGAGGAGCAAGGTGGGCGAAGGTCAGTGGTGTGTTGATCCAGACTTGATTTGCAACGGTCAGAAAAAAATCAAATCTTGATTGATCAGATTGAGGCCATCGATCGTTTGGGATTGGCGTAGATTTGAAGCAAGGGATGGACCGTTGGGGATTGGCCTAGAAGAATTTGTATTTGAAGGCAGGGGAGCGGAAGCCGGCCCTTTTCTTCTCCTTTGGTCTCCCTTCCAAAAATTCCCCCTTCTTCTTCTTCTTCTCTAAGAGATTTTAGAGAAACGTCGCTAAAGGCTTATTATATTTTTTTTTTATTTTTACATTAGTGACGCTTTTGAAAGTGTCGCTAATGGAAAAATTAATTTTTGTATTATGTTTTTATTGAAAATTTTAATTTTTTTTAAAAATATTTCTTATTAGCGACGCAAATAAATGCGTCGCTAATAGGTAACTATTAGCAACGTTTAGTTAAACGTCACTAATGTTAAGACTATTAGCGACGCATAATAATATGCTTCACTAATAAGCAGTAGCGACTGTATTTTCATCGACACATTTAGCGACATGTTTTATACGTCGCTAATAAGTATTAGCGACGTTTAGAGACTATTAGCAACGTTTATATGCGTCACTAATACTATAATTTGTTGTAGTGCCCATTGTCTATTCCATGAATTTTAACTCTTATTCCCAAACCTAAAGTTCTAAGCTTTCAAAACTTTCTTGAAGTTTTTAGCTAATAAGAACACTTGTTCTTATTCATCCTTAGTTTCTTCTTATTCTTCTAAGGTGTTCAAAGCTTTAGAATTCTTGGAAGATTTCTTAGATATCTAAAGGATAGCTTGTTTTCCTTTAGATTGTTCAAACAATTCTTTTTCATTTTCATAACTCTTCTTGCATCTCAAAAGTTCTGAAGTTTCCTACAAGTTCCTCAATGTCTAAGGTGTCAATTTCTTATATTAATTAATTGTAGTCAGCTTAATTTTGAATGCGGAGAACAAGGACCTTAAGAGTTTTCTCACCACAAGGTAGTCTAGTATAGGCTCTCCTAGTTGATCACATGTGTTAACAATATTTGATATTTTAACATAATATTCTAAAATTATTTTCTCTACACTCATTATAATGTTCTCAAACTTTAGGTTAACCATTTGTAACCTAGGCACCTTCACAACCTTGGTTCCCTCATTCTATATTAAAAAAAAATTCTCATGCTACTTTAACTAAAGTACAACTAGAGATTAACCTATGCTGAGATTATCCTATGACATTGATTTGCAGGTTTAGTCTCATTCTTATTTTTAAGATTGAATTTCTAACTTTGTATTTGGTCACGAGAGAATTCCAACCTTTAATCATAGCTTTTTCAAACATTGCTAGTGACCAGAATCTAAACTAGAATTTGATTAAGGTACCACATGTGACTCAATTTTATGAACAAAGGGATCTTCTACCATGTCTTTCTTGTTGTTCTGCAATTCAAATGAGTTTTAATAAATCGTTGTCCTATTCTCATACTGTTTACTACTTGCACACTTGTTAGTTTCTTGCGAACAAGGATTAAGAGCAGTATTGGCTAAGGTACATACTTGTTGATAAAGACCTATTGTAAGCCTATTTAAAAGCCTAAATTTTCAATGAATTGATAGTTTGTGTTTGGAGTTATCTCATAAAATCCTTGCTAAAAAGAGTTCTCATGTGATATGTGCAAATTCCGACAACTCCTGGTGCATACTCCATAGGACGTCTCTTTGTGCGGGCTCCAAGAGTTTTTCTACCTTCCCTATGCCCTCTTCCCTTTTAATCATTGAGTTACTAAGAGGTCCAACTCCTCCATATGTCTTTGGCTTTATAACAATTCTAAGCTATCAAACACAAAAGGCAATGAAAGCAGGCTGGTCATTATAAGTATGAATAATGATAACTACAATAATACATTATCAATTTAATATGTCAGATAATTATACAAATCAAACAAACAATGAGGATGCTTGGGCAAAGATATTGGAACTACAAATAAGAGTTTTTTTTGTTTCATTTTAATTTTCCATTGTGAGTTTTACAATTTGTGCAGAGGAAGTTTTGATACTAGTGAGGTTGCCAAGAAGTGGACAATGAAGTCACTTGGCAGGAAATGGTCTCACTACAAATGCAGATTGAAACATATACATTTTGATAAATGTCTTACTGAGGAAGATCATTCTTTCCTACAAATGCATCTTTGCGCATAAATTTTTTTTTAAGCAAAAATAACTAAATATACTCTCCAAGCTCACTCTGATGATAAATTAATCAACAACCATCATTCAATCCACACATAAACACAACAATTTATATGGAAAACCCTAACATAAAAAAAAAACCACAGTAGTTCTAAAGAAACTAAATCAATACACTAGAAACCAAGACTATATATATAAACCACTAACCTTGTTTAGATTCTAAGATAAGCTCATCTTGTTTAGATCGTAGTTGCTACCCATTAAGTCTGCTCCCTCAAGCACTTGAAACTTTATCCTCCTTGCCTTTTCTATATCTTCTTCTAGTATTCAATAAGTACCTCTTGTTGTATTGACTTTGGCCTTATGAAAATCATCAATCTCTCATTAAAGATTTGTTGCAACACATCTTTGCAATCTCTGTGTATAAGCTCATTTTTTTGTGAATTATCTTATTCAATTAACCATGAATCTTCAACTCAAAGCATCATGTGAATTATCTTTTGAAGAAAAATAAGCAAATGTATAAATCCTTTTTCTTTAATCTCCTCTAGGTTTTCTATCAAATTTTTTGATATTAGAACCCTCATATAGTTCCTTTACTCAATTTAAGACTTGTACTTAAATAATGAATGAAATTAAAATCGGAATGTCTTAATTCAAGTAAGCTATCCTTGAAATGATTAATCGTTTTAAACAGTGATCGATTGATCACTGTTTGTAATGAACATGATACTCCAAGAGATTGATCGATTTACTACAACATCGATCGATAACTCTCGGCTTTATTTTGCATAGGGATGAATCAAGGTGCAATTTATCGTTATGTTCTTCCTTATGTGTAGCGATAGATCATTTTGTCTATAATTTTTCTTTTTTGCCCTTTTTACCATAAAGCCTTCTGATACTTCTTAAACAGTTTTCCACGCTTTTCTATCTGGAGCTTTTATAAATTCTTTCAATATGCGAAATTTTGTACATCAAATAAAAGAGGTCTATTCATAGTTTTTCCCAAGTCCCTATGCTCATTCATTTAATTATTTAATTCAGCCATTGAATTCAATTAATAGAAATTACCACAAGCACCACAAATTAAGTACTAAAGTCAAGGTAATTCATGAGAGAAACAACTACCAATTTAGGGCACACAATTCAACAAGTTTTAATTGATATTCTTAAAAGAAAAAAAATCAAAACTTAAGCACATTTCAGAATTTAAACTGTAGCACAAGAATATCTTAAGGGAAATCATCGTAATTTTGATTGATACCAAGTAGCACAAAATTAACTTTTTTAATAATTAACCTCAGCTATCAATTAAGAGTTTAATATTCAACTAATTAATCTAGCGGATCACTAGATTACTCTTAAATATATTACTTTTGACAAGTATGACTTAAAAGTTACAGCCTACTTACGAATAATTTTTTTATTAAGTTGAGACGATTGAAAAAGTTCTCTCAAAATCTCACTTTCAAATTATCAATCAATCAACCATCAAGCAATCCATATATACATTAACACAATAATTTATGTGGAAAACCTCAATTAGGGTAAAAAATTACGACAGTTTTAAAGGAACCAAATCAATGCACTAGAAACCCAACTTTTATATGGACACAAGTAAACTACCAACCTTATTTTGACTCTTAATACAAGTTATTCTTATTCAAATCATTATTACTGACCTTAAGTCTTCTTCTAAGCACTTAAAACTTTATTCTCCTTGCCTTATCTCTATCTCTTTCTAGTTTTTAATAAGCACCTTTTATTGTCTTTACTTTGGCTTTAAGGAAATCTTCAATATTCTATTAAAGACATGTTGCGACTCCTCTTTAAAATGCTCTATGTATTAACTCCTTCAGTTGTGGATTGTCTTCTTCAATTCACTATGGATATTGAATACAAAGCTCAAGTTAATTCTCTCTTGAAAAATAATAAACAAAGGTGTAAAATTTCTTTATTTTTTCTCCTCTAGGTTTTTTATTATTTAATTTCGTAACCCTTATATAGCTCAATAAATTGGTTTAAGACTTGTACTTAAATAATGAATAAAATAAAAATCCAAAGTTCTTAAATCAAATAAATTGTTCTTAAAACGATCTATCATTGTAAACAATGATCGATCAATTATTATTTTTTAATGTGCACTATTCTTCAATTGATTGATTAATTATAAGAGCAATTAATCGACAACTCTCGGCTTCATTTTGAATAGGGTTGAATTAACAAGCAATTGATTATTTTGTCCATCACATTTTAAAGTGATCGATCATTCTGACTATTTTTTAATTTTTTTCCTTTTTTACCTTAAATACTTTTGCAACCTCTTTAATCACTTTTTAACATTTTCCAAGTTATTTATACATGTCAATGTGATATGAATAAGTTTCAAAACTATTCAAATTCTTTAATCTTTCAACTTCATCAATAAGAGCATGTCTGCTCTTATTTTTCAAGTCTATAAAATTTAAATCTAATTTGACTATAACAACCTCAAATCAGACTCTAAGACTCATTACATATGTATAGTTTTTTAATATAATTTAGACAAATAAATTAACAAATAAACTAAACATATGACTTATATGCACTTGCATGATCGACTAAAATAATTTGTTACATAAAAAAATACTCAAATAAAGTAATTAAAGATGATAATTGATGCCTTATTTATATCCTTCATTTCCTATTGAATATGTGTGGACATACTTACACATCTTAGTGGTGATGATTGTTAGTTGAGGAGTTTTTACTGCTTGTAGAAGCAAAAGGAGGCTGATGTAGCTATATAAGTGTTCCTTGATGTAAGGCTCTTTTATAAGTACCCATGGTGCCAAAATGTACTTTATTTTATTCTATGGATATATAATCTTGTGCTTGTATTCTTGACTTAGTTGAAATGGTTTTAAGATTAATATATGACAGCAAATTTTTCTATACCTTGTATTGGAAAACAACAATCATTGCCCGGAATATAATTTTTAGAGGAACTTTGAAAACATGAAAAATAGTTTCCACCATAACTACTTTGATTTCACTTTAAAAAAGCGTTGGAAAAGATGAACAAACAAAGCAAAATTAATTGGCTCATATTTTTTGAAAAAACAACATGCCAAGATTAGCCTGATCATTCCATCGTTACTCTTACTCTGGTCATATGATAAGAAAAAAAACCATGTACCGCAAGGGAGATGAGTGGGTCTCATAAATGACAGATGGTGCATACGGTGATGGCACTATCCAAACTACAGAAGGAAAACCAGGTTCCCTTTCTAACAAACTTTGAGGAAGAACTTAAATAGACACCGCATTCTACTCTCTGATTGGTGTTTAAAATTTAACCATCTCTTGCTTGTCAAGTTTGTAACATGTACAGTTAGTCCTTCAAAAGGTAAATCCCGATAGAAATGGCATTACATACGAGTGATATCTTCCCCTAGAGAAGATCATTATCAAGTGCCTTTATGTGTATGTATGCACCGCAATAAACCCATAAACCTTTATGAGTAAAACAACAGGATACTCAGCGGATTATTCGGGCTTCTATTAAAGTATGAAAAAATTGGCGTCTAGTCTTGTTACCAGACTATATCTGATGTTGAGTCCTGAAAATTTTATGGCATATCGTATAAGTCACGTGATTTTTTTCTTATTTTACATTTACCCTTCTTCTTCTCTATTCTGTTTTCTCCTTCTGCCATCCTCCAAAATTTTCATTCTTTTGTTCCTTTTTTTCCATGGATCTACTCATCTCCTCCCTCCTCTCCTCCCTCCTCCTCTTCTCCTTCTTTACCTTCAGGGGCCACCTCTCCGACCACCGCCGACCCAACTTCCTCTACCTCAGCCTCTCCGACCACCATTGACCCAACCTCCTCCACCTCGGTCGTCGACCCAACCTCTGACCACCACCGACCCAACCTCCTCCACCTCAGCCTCTCCGACCACCATCGACCCAACCTCCTTCACCTCGATCGTCGACCCAACCTCCTCCACCTCGACCGTCAACCCAACCTCCTCCACCATCAACCCAACCTCCTCAACTGGCTCGACCTCCAAAGCGTCGTTAAAAAGATGAAGCGTCTTCACCGCTGCTTCGACTCCTACCTCTCCATCATCCTTGACAACCACCATGGCTCCTCCGGCTGCCACCACGAGCACCACCAAGGCATTCTAACAAAAATAGTAAATATTTACTCTCTTTGTATATATACAAAGAAAATAAATTACTCTCTTTGTATTTAACAAAGTGAGTAAATATTTACTGTCTTCTTCATTCGCATAGTTGTTGCAATGTAACTTATTGGAAGTGCTAGAGTCAGCTATCTTCGTGGCTCTCTAGGGAGAGACGGACAGAGCTAGCAAAAGGATCTACGATAGAGCTAGAGCCGGCAGGGCCTCGGGGAGGCCCTCTATACTGTTAAGCTTCAAATCCTTAAAGTTGGTGCTGGCTTCTAGCTCGGTGGCAGAACAGTGATGCTTGAGGGGGAGGAGTGCAGCCATTTTTGGTGCGATGTGAGGTGAACGAAGAGGGAGAGGTGGCCGGTTATGAAAACTGAGGTGAAGAGATTATCCGGTGGGTCATGGTGAGGAGGTGAGGTGAACAGTATGAAAACAAAGATGGCGGCATGAGAATAAAAGAAGAGAATGACGGGCTGAGGGTATTTTAGTCTGATTATAAAATTAAAAGTTAATGACAAATTAATAAAAAAATTTATAGTTAGTGTCAATAACCCCTTAAAGTATCATAGGGTAGCCATCAAAGATGAAGAGAATGGCCCTTAAAGTATCATAGGAAACGCCCAGCAAATCACAGTACCTTTTGTAGAAACCAAATCGATCAGCAACCCTGCTATCAATTCCTTTGCCACATTCAAGCCCACCGTTGATTATGCTTGTGACAACACCAAAACCAGGCTGCCTCCCCGCTGCGACATCGGCACTCGAGGGTGTCCACCTGCCGGTCATCACATCATGGGACGATGGCTTGGGGATTGCGGCGTCATCCAGAACCAGATGGCCGTCTTGAAGGAGATGGTGGCGTCTATGGCCACCAAGTCCGGGTTGTTGAGGAGGTCCACGTTAATGGCTCGCCCTGCTGGCCCATAGTTATAGTTGCTGTAAGCAAGGTTGCAAATTTGCAATTAGCAAAGCGATGGTTCAGTATAAGTTAATTTTCATCTTAATGAAGTTACTTCTCAAAATATCTCCTAATGGAAACTTACTATGAGATTTGAATGGGGCCACGGCCATAGTACTTCTTGCCTGCAACACACGGCCATTGTGCACTTGGGGAACAATAATCACCTGGGTTTCCTTGTTCCTGGACAAAACAATAGCCCCATGAATATAGAACAAGAGATCATGAGAACAAGCTTATCTAAACTGATTTTTGCATTATTTTTTTGTTGGCAAAATTCGTTCAACTGACTTAAATTTGCATAAATATATGATCCTTACTAATTAATTAGATTAGTGTCATTTTTGTGATTGAAAATTACAAAAAATGCAACTCTTTAGAGAGGGTCTAGAATTTGACTTCATATGGTGTGACCTTTGCTCTAATCACCCATTATATGTGGCATTTTGTTTAGTCAATAAACAATAGAAATGTCACAAAATATTGAATGGGCATAGGAATGAGATCATTTGAAAAAGGAAAAAATAAACCATTTGCAACATTAAGAGATGATCCATTTAATGTTATGTTTATCATGGAGGAATCTAAGGCATTAGCTATTTATAATTAGGAACTCTATGCAAAAAAGAATCTTTTTACATACAGAAATCAAGAGTTAAATGGTTATTGGAAGGGGATCGTTGCACTAAGTTTTTCCATACAGTAACTTCTCGTAATACTTCCCGGAATGCTATTCATGCAGTGGAGGATTCTCTTGGTAACAACTTGGTTACACTTGAAGATATTGGTAAGGAAGCTGTTGATTATTTCTAGACAGTTTTTACCCCTTCTTCTTCTTCTCATATTATTACTTCTCATATAAAGAAGCGGCTCAGTGAGGACCAGGCAAGTTCTCTCATTAGTTCAATTTTTTTTGATGAGATTCATTGAACTGTTATTAATTCTCCCTTAGAAAAAACCCCTGGCCCATATGGTTACTCTAACAAATTCTTTATTAAATATTGGGATATTGTGGGTGATGATTTTTGTCACTCTTATTTTTTCTCTTCAAGTAAAATGTTGTGTGGGCTTAATAACACCTTTTTAACCCTCATCCAAAAGGAAAATGGTGTCACTTCTTTTGACAAGTTCAGCCTTATATCTTTGTATAATTTTTTATACAAGATTATCACTAAGATTATGGCTAATAGATTTGCATTGGTTCTACCTTCTATTGTTAGCAATAATCAAACAACTTTTCTTAAAGGTAGGCTCATTTAAGATAATATTCTTCTTGCCCACAAGCTCCTTCATAATTACCATAGTAAAAGGCACGCTAAGGAATTTTGTCTCAAAGTGGATCTAGAGAAAGCCTATGATAAAGTCTGCTGGAATTTTATTTTTTGTGCTCTGGCTAACATTGGTTGTCCCCCTACTTGGATTAGATGGATAAAGGAATGTGTTACAACAGCTTCTTTCAGTGTTCTCATTAATGGATCAAACTATGGATATTTTCCGAGTAGTTATGGGATGCGCTAGGGTTGTCCTCTCTCTCCATTGTTATTTGTTTTAGTGATGCAATCTCTCACTGATATCCTTACATATTTTTACAATGATGGGAGGATCATCATCCCTATTCATGGGAACTCTTCGGCCATCTCTCACTTGCTCTTTGCAGATGATGCTCTCCTTTTTTCACAGACATCAATTTCCTCTGCTACTTGATTAAAAGAGGCATTGGACTTGTTCTTTCAAAGTAGTGGTCTCTGGTCTAATGATTCTAAAAGTTGTATTTTCTTTTCAGCTTGTTGTACCCAAAAAACTACCATTCTTCATTTATTTAACTTTAGAGAAGGACATCTTCTGGTACATTATTTGGGCCTTCCACTATTCTCAGGCCGTCTTTAGGCATCCATGTGTGCTAATATTCTTGATCAGTTTCATATAGCATTAGCAAGCTAGAAAAAGAAATTACTTGATCTCCTATGCTGGAAGGTTAGAGCTCTTGAAATATGTTCTTTCCAGTAAGCACATTTATTGGTCTCTTCACTTTCTTCATCCAGTTAGTGTTATTAAACAATTGAAATCTTTTATGGCTGATTTCCTTTGGAGTATTTTTGACCAATTTCGAAAGTTTCATCCCCTTAGTTAGAAGAAAGTTTGTCTTCCTAAAGATGAGGGTGGCCTGGGTATTAGATCCATTGGGGATTGGTGCTCTATTGGTTTATCCAAGCACTTTTGGAGAATTTTATATGATAAAGAATCATTATGGGCGAAATGGATTAATGAATTTTATATCCAAAGTTCTTCAATCTGGCATTGTGATACTCCTCTCTTTGCTTCACATTCTTGGAAGAGTATTTTATCAATGCGTAATACTTTGATGGATTTCATTTCCCACAAAGTAAATAATGGGAGGAAAGTTCTTTTTTGGTTAGATCCTTGGGCAGATAATTTTACTCTTTTGCAAAATTATGGTAATCGTCTTATCTTTTAATTGGAAAGTCATCCTCTTACAACTATATTAGATTGTATGGTTAATGATAATTGGAAGTGGACTGAACAAATTAACTTGAGATATGACCATTTATTACGAACTATAAGTGTTGCTCCTATGTTTAACCATAATGAGGATAAAGTCATATGGAAACCTCATTCCTCTGGAAAGTTTACTACCAAGTCTGCTTATAATGCTATCTTTAGACATGGCCCTAAATTAAGATGGACATCTCTTCCTTGGTTCAAGCATCACATCCTACGACATTCCTTCATTAGTTGGTTAATGCTTCATGGGAGACTGCTTACTTTGGATAAAATTCAAGCAAGAGGAGTTCAAATAGTCAATAGATGTATTCTATGCAAGGCCGATTAGGAAACATCTCCACATTTGTTTTTCTCGTGTGGTTATTCCAGATGGATTATGAGCTCTATTTTCAAATTCTTTAGGGTGGATATATCTTGTCATCAAGCTAGCAAGCCCTTCAACATATTCTTCATTTTAGTAGATCAATTCCGAGTTTGTGTTTGCTATTAAAGATATTCATGAACTATGCCATTTATTTAATCTCGTAGGAGAGAAATCAGCATATCTTCAAGGACGAATACACTTATAAGAGAGCTCTATTTAGTATCTGTGAAAGTCAAGTCAGAACTTATATCATTGCCAATTCCTTTTTCATTAAGTTTGTCTGTAAGAATTTCCTTTCATTGCTACTAGATAGCAATTGTAATTTTTCTTCGTTCTATGACATTGTTTCCCTTTGGTTTTAATTGAAGGGAGTCCTCTCCCCTTTTACCCTTCAAAAAAAAACATTAATTTGTCATGTTTAACTAGTAAACAACCTGTAGTTTCGTGTGATATTTGAGCTAGGAAAGCTGCAAGCTCTCTTTTGCGGGTGCCCAAGTCCCCAGTGGCACCAAAGCCACTGAAGGAATTGACTGCAACAATGAAGCCATTGTAGGTGTAGAAGTTCTTCCCAGGACATGCAGCATCGTTCCGGTGCTCCAGCATCTGATCAACGATGGCCTGGGTGATGATGAAGCCCACCCCATGCCACTCGGTGGGCCAAGTGAAGGAAAAGGAAGTAGGGGTGTAAACGGATTCCGTTTGTCCGGTGTTCATCCGCGTCCGTGTCCGTCTACACTAAAATGGAAAATATTATTTTTTGTCCATACCAAATACGGACGGACATGGACAAAGGTTGGCCGTGTCCGTAGCCATCCATGTCCATCAACTATATATTTTTTTATTATTATTATTATTATTATTTTATACTAAATTACTAACATATGTCACATAGTTAATCTTCATAACAAGATTGTAAAAAATATGTATTATACTCTCACATGTCTTCTATAACATTATTATTTAATTATTTTTTAGATTAGACTATTTTACTATTATTTTAACATATTTTTTAATTAATTTTTTACTAACCACTCTTAATTTGAGAACAAAGTAGTATATGTTAAACTTTCACCTTCATTCTATCTGTGTCCTTCCGTTTCTGTCCGTATCCGTCATAGACAAATACGGACAGACAAGCACATGGTCCGCATAAAAACGGACAGCTGTGTACATGCCTTATCCGCGTCCGCATCCGTCTATTTACACCCCTAAAAGGAAGGTGGTCCAAATTACGAAGCTTTTTGTTATTTGGAATGGAAGGATTTGTATGGTGCACAGGAATCCTTTGCTAGCTGCCCCCCACAAAGTAAGCCAAATACAATGCCACTTGAACCTGCAATACTAATTTTCATTCTTTAATGCTATCGAAAACTTGACTCTAACTGTTACAGCTGTGATCAAGAACTGCTGTTCGATAATGTTGATCTTATGAACTGAATCAGACTTAGAGTATGATATAACCGAGAAATCACTAACAAAAGAAAAGGGGAGACAGAGACTAGCTAGCTAGAAAAAGTCTATGTGCACTTGAAATACGCGTCGTGATAAAGCCAAGTGGCCCCGGGCCAGCACATCGTGATTTGCGTGTAGACTATGTAGAAGAGCTTACGTGATCTTTCATGCTGCTCATGATAGGAGATATTATGTTGTTTCATCTTGCCTTGGCGATTCTAGAAAGCAATGAAGTCATGTTGTCAAAATTTTTACTAGTGGCACAATGTACTTAGAGAGTAAAGAATGCAAACAAGGAGCAACTTTTCTTTTTCTTTTGTTTTTTCCCTTGATTTTTTCTCATAGGAGGAGATACAATTTTAATACTCACTCTAACAATGGCCCATGCTGAGCATGTACCTAGGAGTCATTGATTTTGCAAGTCATTGGCCCACACGATCGCATGCTAACATGCCAAGCTAACACTAATGTGTCCTAGCGTGTGCACTATTATTTTTCAAAATAGATGACTCACCCATGGTTCCACACCATGGCTGCATCATCGAGCGAACATTAAGGGGCTATTTAATTGGGAGGCATTAGGGTTTGAGGAAAACGCTTTCTCCACCAACTCTCCTCTTCGGGAGAGTTAAAAGAGAAATCATTTTTTCTCCTTTGATATGACATATTGCACTCAAAGGGGGAAATCGATTTCTCCATTAAAGCGCCCCCCAAACAACCCCTAAATATGAAGTGTGTTGGACGTGAAGATTTTCTCTATGGGCCCACTTGGGCATGTGCCTCTACGATCATAAGCATTATGGACTCTCAACCTAGATAAATATGTATCTCTTTTGTATTCTTAAGATAGACTTGAATTAGGTCATATTTATCCCAAGCTAGTTCATGCTTATCCCAACTCTAATTGGAGCTTCACGTGGGAAAAAGAGGGCTTCATGTGGAGAGAAAAAGTGAGCTGGAGAGAGGAGCAAGGTCTTAGGGGCTTTTGTAGCTATATGTTTGAGGAAATATTAAACTGGTGTGATCCCATGGATGTAGGCCACCATTGCCAAACTACATAAATTATGTGTGCTCCTCTCTTGTTTTGCATGCCGTTATGTGCTAGAGCGTTCTAGTGGTCCTAATAATCACAATAATTGGTCTTGAAGCTTTCATATTTGCACTACAACAAAAAGACTATTAGTTATGCTTTTAATTATCACTAATAGTCATAAAAGTGTCATTAATAATTGCTGCTAGTAATACGTAAAAAGTGTAGCTAATAACTACATAGATTATTAGTGACGCTTAAAAAACATTGAAAAAAGTCTCATTGCAACTAATTATTAACAACACCTATGAAAAAATGTCACTAATAATATTGCTATTAGCAACATTTTTAAGTATGATACTAATAAGAAAATTATTTAAAAAATAAATCCTACCTTTGGCGGGATTAGGGATTTGGGGGGGGGGGGGAGGGCGGGCGAGCCAGGGAGAGCCCCTCGAAGCCCGTCCTCCTCTAATATGAATTCTATTATTATATTTAATTTAAATTAAATAATATATTATTTAATAATATATACAAGATATATAATTACGAAAATAAATAAATTACTCTAAGTAATTGCGATGTTTAGGACTAAACGTCGTAAATACTTTACATATTTATGACGTTTAATACTAAATGTTGCAAATATGCTAAGTATTTAGGCTGTTAAATATTAAATGTTGCAAATACTCTTGAGTATTTGCGATCGATGATTAGTATTAAACATTGCAAATGCTCTCCATATTTGATATGATTAGTATTAAATGTCGCAAAGTATTTAAACAAATGACACAATTAGTATTATCTTAAATATTAATTTTTATTTAACATATATTATTTAAATTACATAATATTTTATACAATATATAAATAAATGATATATAGTTAAGAGAAAAATTAAAATTAATTTATTAAGTCCTATTTATATGAGACTAGGCTCATGCCCCAATTTTGTGGGCAGTCATAGTTTTTTAGACCCACTTGTGTAAGCCCCGGCTATGTAGGGCTATTGAATTTCAATCTGATAATGTAGATAACTTAAGGTGGAGGTAGGTTGCTTGCCTCCTTACACTGTCGATCTAAAAAAAAATTAAATAATTTATTTACTCTTGTTTGTGTAAGACAAGACTCATGCACCTAACTTTGTGGGCCGTTAGATTTAAAACAAAAATTAAATTAATATCTTCAATCCAATTTGTGGGCCATTAGCATGAGCCCATGCTTTGTGGGCAGTTAGATTAATTTAATTTTTTTGAAATGCAACAACCCACAGAGCTGGGCGCGTGAGCCTAGTTTCACACAAATGAGACTAATAAAATTAATTTAATTTTTTTGATATCCAATTGCAGAAAGGGGCATGCAACCTATGCATCCCCTGAGTTACGTTTGTCGTCAGATAGAAATTCAAGAGCCCACTAAGTCAGGGCTCACTCAGATGCATAAGGCAGCAAATTGATCTTGGGCTTTGAGAGCGTTGGATCGAGATCGGATGGCGTAAGGCATCATGTAAGCTAAATGGCCTTAGCCCCTGAGTTATGTGTAACATTAGATTCAGTAGTGATTTTCCATAGGGCCAGGCACACACTTACTAGCACGATCCTATTCTCACACAAATGGGACTAAGAAATTAATTCATTTTTTTAAGATCTGACAATGCAAGGGGGCAAGAATGTAACTTTCGGGAATTTTCTAAATTCCCAAAGTTGACCACAGGAAATTAGGGTGTTGGACCCCTTGACCTTTATGTTAGAATAACTTGATCATCGGCTAGAATTAGTAATTAAAGCCTACATTGATAGAATGTAGACAGAAAGAGCTTCGAAACGCCACCAAGAACGCTCGAATAAGAGTTCAGATAAGGGAGATATGATTTTTCAAAGATTTAATTTTGAGTTATACCGAATTTTGAATTGTGAGCTAATGTGCACTTGTGGGACCCACTTATAATAAGAGCTTAATTATTAATTATGAGTTTTAATTTGGTTAGTTGACCTAATTTAATTAGAAATTAGTTTAATTAAAAAGTTCATGGGGAGAGAGATTTGGAGGAGACTAAACTTTTCGGAGCCCTAGCTTAATAAGGGAATTGGATGTTATAAAAGGGAGAGGGGCGGAATCGATTAAAGGGGGGGTCGGAAGCGTGCAGACGGGAGGAGAACACAGGAAGAAGAAGAGGCGGAGAGCATAGAGAGGGAAGGAGAGGAAGAGAGTGGAGAAGTTGTGCAAGTGTTGCAAGGTGTACTATGATCCCGACTCAAATGCGAAATCTCCTTCGTTTCCATAAGACACAACAATCAAAAGAGGCGATGTTTACAGTTGGTTATTTTCTGTGTGATGTTTTTGCCTTATTTATTGATTTTGTCTGACCCCAGTTGGGTTTTTGTCATATTCAATTTCATATTGATCGAATTGCTATGCATGCTTCAGTTGCTTTTGTCATATTCGATTTCGTATTGATCGAATTTCTATGCATGCTTCAGTTGCTTCTGTCCCTGATTGTTAGATTCAATAACATGCTCCATTATGTACCACATATAGTTCTATTTGACAATAGTGGAGTTCCTTATAGCAAAATACCTTAAAACTATCTAATACCATGCTTGTACGTGGTTATGCATTGTTGTGCATGAGTTTCAGGTTTAGATTTCAGAGTCTTGAAATTATCATGTAAGATGGTTGATTTAATATTGGTGTAGCTGTTTTATCAAGTTTGGTTGTAATGCATGAAAAGCCAAATCGTATGTTGTGAATCACTGGAAGCAACAAGATGTTTTGCTTTAAAATAAAACCATGAAGCTAGGAACAGATTATGGATACACTTTGTTTTTTTTTAAAGCATGACATAGATATTTTTTAGTTAAGTTATTGGACCACTTGAAGACTTCCAAAGTCATTTTGTATGGGTTATAAGGTAATTTTTTCTGGAAAGACAAGCATTAAACTTTCGAAACATAAGAAAAGAGCAACGTCTTGCTCTATTTTTTTTTAGGCAGAGGGAAGGTTGAAGACGACCGGTTCACAAGTGATTATTAACCCAACCCGGTTTGGTCCGATCTAATTTAAAAATACTATAACTGAACCTGGTCCGGTTCAGTAAGTTAGAGAATTCATAAAAATTTGGGAAAACTTATGAATGACCATGAATGCATTTCTAGTGTTGTTCCCAAGTTTCAAACTAGGGAAAAATCCCAATCTCTAAAATAACCAATTTACCCTTATGAGTTGACACGTAGCATAATGATTAATAATCAAACTCAGGGCTTCGGTTCAAGAGCCTATGAGTGGAATTAAAAATTAACAAAAATCTGAATGATAGTTCAGTATGTATCCTAAATTTGTACCAAGCCTTAAGCTAGTTAAAAATCCCAATAAGTAGATATTTGACTATTTTACCCCTAAAGTTAAGGTAGGATGGTTAATTGAATCGGGGTTGGTTCAAGGGGTTTATAACCTCGTTAAACGGCAAGAAAATTACCTCAACTTCATAACATGAAGGTATAACCATGGGATTAATTTTTGACTCATCAAGGTTTAGGAAGGCCTTAAACCAAATGATAAAAATACCCTTCAAGTGGACCCGCCAAATTCGTGTGAATGGAAGCGCAGGTCAATTTGAGAGTGGAGCCTCTTGAGCATATTATGACTTAAAATAAATAAAAGGGTAGTGAGATGACCAAATAACCCAATATAGGGTAGCATACCCTAAGTGGTAGAATTACCCTAATGCCCTTAAAGTCATTATGTTCTGTTTCTGTCGAAACTAATAACCTAACCACTAAGCATTAGGGTACGCTATAGTGATGTGGAATGGCCTCAAAAAGGAAGGGGTGTAACCAACAAGTAACACGAAGACCTTGACAGGTCATAGTGTCACAAGAAATAAGGGAAAGAACCCTAATTTTCAGGGTTTAAGGCAGCGTATTATACGTGTCTGCAACCTTGGACATCAATCAACTAGGGTATTAATATGTAACTCGTGAAATACGTTAGAATTATCTACATTACTGGGATTAAATTTTCTGAGCCCTAGCCTTGCAAATGAGTGCAATGGGCCTCTGTTTATTGTTGTGAACTTGTATGACAATGTTTTTTATGTTGCTTACTTTGGTGCATGCTTTCATTAGTGATGTTTTGAGTTATATCAGTAACTTAAGGTTAATAAAGACTAATCAAGAGATTTTGGTTGTTGTTGGATTGAGGGGAGAACATTTAATTAAGATAATGACTAAAATACCCCCTTTTGGGTTGGGACCAGTTCATGGAGTGAACGGGGCCCTGACATAGAATTTGACCTTAGTTAATGAACCGAGGGTGGTTATGGGATGTTCTCTGAGTCATAGCTCAGTGAATGAGCTATTTTTTGGGCTGATTCACAGAGTGAAGAGGACCCAAATGGTTGAGCGGATACTTTACTGGATGAAAATAATCTAGTCTAAGTGTCAGATCAGATATTTGGGGGAGTCAATGGTCATAAGGACCTGAGGCTTCTATAGATTCATTAGTAATGTCTTATAAGATATTTTCTCTCAGAGTTGGGATGATGGAGATTGCGATATGCTTCTCCATTACCCCGACGGTTTGGGTATTGACTAGAGGGTCTTTACCGTAGGTCTTCCCATGACTATTTAGTATGTACAAAAAATGGATTTGTATGAGCATCATGGAAGACTTGTGCTTCTCGCCAATCTGTGTCCATGAGCATAGTTGGGATCCTCTTCTCCAAATTCATGGTAGGCTAGCCCTCTGGATTTGGGTCAAGCTACTATTAAACAGTCTACTCTAAGGTTGGAGTACTATGTTTGGAGATTTCTCGAGGGGCGAGTCATTTCTGAGTTACAGATTTTATAGTATTAATTATCAAACAAGGGATGTGAGATAATTAATAACATTATTTGATATTGCTTGTTAATTAGACAAGTGAAATGATTAAAGAACTTACTAAAATGTAGGTTAAAAATACTTAAGCATTACATGTGTGGTGGTATGCTTCTTAGGATAGAGTAGTTTCTAGGCAGAACTACATTTGGATCCGATCTTGTTGGAAATATTGGAGATGTTGTCTGATGAGTACGCAGGCAACTAACATCAGGTGATGTTGGCCCATTCCAAATAATATTAATAAAATTTTTTGCCCCTTTGGAAGCTCTTCTGCTGAGGGAAGAGAGGTTCCATTGTTGTGTTGTTGTTTGGTTTGCTTAGTTGCAGATTCTCCAGGCAACGGCAAATAAGACCAAGACATGCAAACACAAGAAGATGTTTATGCGTTTCTGCAACTCCGGTACATAAGTGTTTCACTAGCATGAGAGTCAACTTAGTTGTTTATTTTCGAACGGATGACAGACTTGTACTTAGATGGATGAGTTGTTCTTTATGAATTTGCAGACGTTAAATAATATCATATGATTTGATATCCGTATTTGTGAACCCCACTTATCATGACCTGGATATTTAATTGACTGGTTTGTTTTGTATTTAAGAAGAAGAAAAAAAATTCTCGCTACTTACCGTTCATGCTATTTAAAATGATATTAAAAATCCAGGTCGTGACTATGCAACCTCCCTACCTGCCCCCTGAATTATGTGAGTCATTAGATTGAAGTTCGAGTACCCACAAGGTCAGGGCTTACACTGATGCGAGTGAGCCCAGTCTCACATAATGGGACTAAAGAAATTATAATTCTAGCCATTACATTTAAAATAATGTTTTTCAAACAAAAGGTATTTGTGATACTTAGTCATAAGCGTCACAACTAGTTTTTAATTTTTTCCTAATATAAGTTATTTGATATGCTTTTAACTAAGCGTTGCAACTAAGTGTATTAATTGTGATACATAGTCATAAGTGTCACAACTAAATGTCTTAGTTGCGATGCTTTTACATAAGCATCACAACTAGCTTAATTTTTTCCTAATATAAGGTATTTGTGACTCTTAGTTATAAATGTCAACTAGTTTTAAATTAATGAAGATCAAAAGAAAACTCTTAGGCATGAGTTGACTTATGTATTTGGATTCTAATGGAGTCTTAGTTATCTAATTAATTAGAGGATCCTGAGCTAGATTTCTATTTAGAATTCAAAAGAAAGAAAAATTCATGTAATGTGATTCAATTATTGTAAGTTTTATATATTTCAATATCTTTTAGCCAATAGAATTGTCCTCATAAAGATTATAGAGAATAGCTACCTACTTAGGTTAATTTAGGCTATTGTGAAACTACCGTCCACTTGACATCAAGAAAAATGAATGAAAAAAAAGAAAATAATAAATGATGCAAGTTGCAAGGATTTAGAAAAAGCTATCTATTACAAAAATGATATGAGGAAAAATATCATGACTTAGAAAAATGCATGGGCATAGTCTCTATGAGCTTTTATTGTTTTATCTTTTTAAGAGAAAAATGTAAATAGATTCTAACTAAAGTGAGTTAAAAAATGAGAACTTTTTTTACTAGGATCTAAATAAATTTGTCTAAGTTTGAATAAGTGTAAATTAATTTGGGGGATTAAAAATTAAAATAGACAAGAGTTAAAAAATTTTGATAGTTTCATTTAAAAATTGATAAAAGAGGATTAAAGTGTCAAAAAGAAGAAAATAAAATTAACAATAAGATACCAATGAAGTTTACTAATCTAAGGCAAGGTATAAATGAATATAATCTATGGTTACATTTAGATTAAAGGAATGTTAATTGAATATTTGTCGAAGAGAGCTCAACTTTAATTGTTTTATTGTTTGATTTTTATTTTAAGCTATGATTATTGGAAAATTCTTATTTCAATGATAATGTCTTGAAATAATTTTTGGAATTAATTGGATTTTTCTGATTTTTTTTATTTTCACAAAATAAAAATTAATTTATTTCAAGATCGATTGATCAATCCCCAGAGCAAGAGTGATTGATCGCTGGTTATATTTTTCATGTCGAAGTACTATTTTAAAAAATAGCTAAAGTCCTTAAACCTTTTTATTTTACTCCAAACTCTCCAGAAGAGTACAAAAAAGATGTAAAAGGCAATTTGACATGAATCTGCACGAGTTTATGCTATATTTTAACCTCGATTTCAAGATCTACCGTGCGGCCACGGTATGAACCGAATACTATTTTTTATTTCAAGTGATGTTTTAAATAAAACTATTAATATAAAACAGAGGAAGTAATTAGGCCAACTCATTAAAAAAATGATTAGCTCAACTTTTTGGTAACATTAAATAGTGAAAATTAGTATTGCATGTTGCAAGTGGTAGTGAATCTTGATTAGTTGACCGTGGTAGTGAGGAAAGAATTAATGTGCAACATACCAGTGGTACAAGTACTTATGGGTGATAGACGTATCACCTTCTATTCTAGATAGCAAAAGCAGTGGACCAGAAGGCTCTTCGCATTGCAGATGCATTAAAGAGAACAAAATCTACTTCACCATTTACAGGGTCCTCTTTGACAGTTTAACATTGGCATGGGTCTCCATGGCTCTTAGGAAAATGGTCATAAACAGGGAAGGTCATACCAGTTTGGCAATTATATATTGTTTTGTGGGCCATTGATTTAGTTGTTAGCAGATAGTCCAAGCCAAACTATCTTGGCTTTGCCACACGGACTAAACACGAACGCATTTATCCTCTCTATTAGAAGTACAAGAGAATTTGAATAGCCATACGTATTACATGACCTACACGGACAAAAGCCTTCAAATTGACTTCTTTATCAAGTGGATATAAACTTGAACCTAAACATACATTTCACTTGTTTATGGTTAATATAATCTTCAGGGCATACAAACAAATCATATGGGGGCGGCTATTGAAATAATGGACTCATTCACTAGTTTCCAATGACCAATTTGTCATGGTCCTCAACTGAACTCACGTACACGAAAGCATGTAATCTTAGACTAGTCAAAGGAAAACCACCTCTTCTTCCCTCCCTCAGTCTATTTAAACCCTCTCCTCCCTCTCCTCCACCATGCAAGCGGTTCTAAGCAAAAAATGGGTGCTTGGACTTTGGTTCTTTTGTTCTCTTTGGCAACCTTACTGCCTGCCCACGCTGAACAGTGTGGCAGCCAAGCCGGCGGTGCCGTCTGCCCGGGAGGGCTCTGCTGCAGCCAGTACGGCTGGTGTGGCACCACCTCTGACTACTGTGGGGTTGGATGCCAGAGCCAATGCGGCGGCTCGGCGCCTACGCCTGGCAGTGGGGTGGGCTCCATAATCACCGAGGCCATCTTTAATGACATGCTTAAGCACCGCAATGATGCGGCATGTCCTGGGAGGAACTTCTACACCTACAATGGCTTCATTGCCGCAGCCAATTCCTTCAGTGGCTTTGGTACCACTGGGGACTTGAACACTCGTAAAAGAGAGCTTGCAGCTTTTCTGGCTCAAACATCTCATGAAACCACAGGTTTGTTTAGTAGTTCAACATGACGAGTTCATGTCTCTCCCTATGCCATTTTTGTAAATTTTCCAAGAAAAATATGCTATGTCTGCCATGGATGCTTAGACATGACGAGTTCATGTCTCTCCTAATGTTTCTATGAATGTCATTGGTATGTAGGGGGATGGTCCACTGCACCGGATGGCCCATATTCATGGGGCTATTGTTTTGTCCAGGAACAAGGAAACCCAGGTGATTATTGTTCCCCAAGTGCACAATGGCCGTGTGCTGCAGGCAAGAAGTACTATGGCCGTGGCCCCATCCAAATCTCATAGTAAGTTTCCATTATGAAATGTTTTGAGAAGTAACTTCATTAAGATGAAAATTAACTTATACTGAACCATGGCTTTGCTAATTGCAAATTTGCAACCTTGTTTATAGCAACTATAACTATGGGCCAGCAGGGCAAGCCATTAACGTGGACCTCCTCAACAACCCTGACTTGGTGGCCACAGACGCCACCATCTCCTTCAAGACGGCCATCTGGTTCTGGATGACGCCGCAGTCACCCAAGCCATCGTGCCATAATGTGATGATCGGCCAGTGGACACCGTCGAGTGCCGATGTCGCTGCAGGGAGGCAGCCTGGGTTTGGTGTTGTTACAAACATAATCAACGGCGGGCTTGAATGTGGCAAAGGAACTGATAGTAGGGTTGCTGATCGAATTGGTTTCTACAAAAGATACTGTGATATCCTGGGTGTTTCCTATGGTGCCAATCTTGACTGTTACAACCAAAGGCCATTCACTTAGATGGCTGCCCCACTATCTCTTGCAATGAATAAATAATATACTTTACCCATATGGGGTAATGAATAATATTGCTCTCTTTGGAGAGATGTCCTATGTATGAAATGCCATTTTGTTGATGATAAACATTTATGGTTGGACTGCTAATTACCTTTCAAACTGGAATAACAGAGAAGGTAGAATCTTAAGCACTACATCTCATACTTATATATATGTTTAATTTTTGCTCTTGTTATAAAAGGAAGTTGATTTTTTCCAAGATCTTGATCTAAACTGGTCGTTGATAGCTCAAGATTGACGATGCTTTTTGAAATTTTTGCTTGCTAAGTGTGCACCTTATATTTTGGGCCATCAATAACTGGTGGAAAGCTTCACCACCACCAGATTTGAGTTTATCTAGACTGAAAGCCAATCTCTTCCTGAGTGCTTAAGATTTGAGTTTATCCAGATTTGAGTTTATCTAGATTTGACTTTATCTAGACTAAGATTTGCTTGATAAGTGTGCGCTGGTTCCACCTCTTTCTGAGTGCTTGAATGCTGCCTACAGTTCCCGCAATAAGCTACTAGGACTCGATATTATAATTACCGGAGATAAGTCATCGTGAGCGAAGTCTTCATCTGGATTATTGAAGAATGAAACATTTTCTAAAATTTTATACAAGACCCGGGATTGATGGCTCCCAAAAGCCTTCCCAATGAATTCCGCGCGGTTCACCTTTTCTAGAAGTGCATTGAATGTCTTGGTTTGTTTCATTTGGTCTTCCTATTAGACTAGATATTGAGTTTAATGCCCTGAAGACTAGCCCACATATGTATAATGGTCTAAGTCAAGATGTAGCCTAATACGGTGAAGTCATGGGTGGGTGGGTACTCGGTCACTCCCTCCGTCCATAATAATTAGCTCTATTTAGTTTTAAAAAGTGAACTAATTTTAATTCATTTTGAATGAATTAACTCCTGCTATATGTCAATTAATATTTGTTATAAAACAAACACTCAGCAAATAGTTTGTTGATTGGACAAACATTAATTGCGTCTCAAATACTATTATTTTGAGTATATTACATTAATATTATCAAATAATCTATTTAAACTATTATGACTTAAAAACACACATAGAATAGGTATAGTTTTCATCGCCAAATTAAGTCAATTATAAAGCATATACTATATATGTTCTAATTATCTCCTCTTTTGCTATTTTGTGACAAAATTTTACAAAATATGAAAATAAAATAAAAAAAATTCTTTGACAATATAATGCATTAATTTTTACTTGATAAAAAATATTATTTGATTCTCTAAGACTTATGATGACCATTCAGAATTAATTGTAAAATCCTTCAACTTGTACTTAAGCTATATACTTACATAAAAATTATTTTAATAGCACTATTTAAATAAGTGTTAACTAAGTACAATCACATGATTTTCAACAATTTCTTTGCTTAATGTAACATGTGAGATGGTATTAGAATATAAAAAATAATAAGATTTTTCCTTCTTAAATAGTTCGAGCTTTTGAGAATCTTGATTATCTTACATGGGAATCTTTGCTACCATGTAAGATAATTAAATTTTCTAAAAATTTGAGCCGTTAAGAAAGGAAAATCTTATTTATATTCTAACACTTATATCTATTGGACCGATTTTGTTAAGAATGTTGGGGTTGGCATACTCTACGTACGGGAATGTTCTCTCTAGCATAGTCACCCACAAACTCATGGTCTGCTTGAGGGGCTACCCGGCCTTGATAATGGGACAGAATTTTCGCCTTATGAGCTCGCCAAATCCTTCATTGAAGAGCAATGCAAGTAGCTTGATAAATCTTCTGTGACTCCATTAACTTTGAGACATGACACAGAACGTGATACTTCAACAAAAGGACCACAAAATTCAAATGATTTCTTTTCCATATGAGTCACCAAATCTAAATAATTTGCCCCACATAATTTGTAAAGAAAATGATAATCAACCAAAAATATAACCAACAAAATTCTCTCAACTTGGTTTTCGTCGGTTAAAACATGTAAGCCCTAGCGTGAGGTCCATGTGTTATATCCAACCTAGAGCTAATTGGGAGGATTTGTTCAGTAAATTTATTGTACAGTAATATTGGATCCCCATGGCAAAGAGAAAGGTGGTAATATTTGATGGGATTGACGGTGGGATATGGTACTCTAAGAGACGGGTTAACTTGTCGCCTCTTAACGACGGGGACACCCTTTAGAGGGAAGTGTTTTTCATGATCCCTCTTCAATGTGAGCTGAACGTAAGGAACGCCTTGGAGCCGTTATATTTCAAGATCGGTAGCGCATACGCTGATGTGCGCTAGCATGTACACCACTGATCTTGAAATCCGATAGCTCCCGACCGTTCCTTACGCTTGGCTCTTTGTTAGAGTAGAACATACAAAACGCTTCCCCCTTAGAGGTGTCAAGCAGCAGTGAAATTCGTTTAGTTTACTGTATTAGTCTGGAAAGAATTAACGTGCAACATACATGTGGTACAATCTATTGGGTCAGATAGACGTATGACCTTTCATTCTAGATAAGTTAAAGCAGTGGCCCAGAGGGTTCGCATAGCAGATATCGTTTAAGAGACAACAATATCTAGTTCACCTACCGGGCCCTCTTTGACGGTCTCAAACGGTGACCTGGGTCGCTGTCTCTTAGGCTCATTGCCATAAACAGAGAAGATCATATTCAGTTTGGCAATTACATATTGTTCTGCGGACCATTGATTTAGTCGTTAGCAGATGATTCAAGCCTAACAATATGCAATTAAAAAAAAGACTAACTATATATATTTGCTTTGCCATATCTGAGAATAAACGCATGCATTTCTCCTCTGTATTAGAAGTATTGATAGCACCCACACGAAATACATGACAAATTTACGGACAAAAGCTATTAAATGGACTGAAGAGAGATCAATTGAAGTTCTGTCAAGTGATAAACTTATTGAAAAGCTATTAAATTGGTTCTTTTGTTCTCCTTGGCCACCTTTCTGCCTGCTCACGATGAACATTGTGGCAGCCAAGCCGGGGGTGACATTTAAGTATATATGTATTTAGGAATTTTGTTTAACTTGGTGGAATGTCATCAGCTTCTTTGTGTCATATTCCTCTAGATTGGTAACTGGGAATACTTAATTTGATTAAAATTGTATGTCATATAAGCAGGTTTTATAATTTCAACACGATCATTGCTATAATGAGGAAATTGTCACTAAATTATTAAATCCATCACTATTCATTTTTTAAAAAAACGCCGCTATTTATCTACAGGTAACAAGTTCTGCATATATGTTAGTAATTTAAACAAACAGCTTCAGCGGTGCTTTAAAAGAGGCACTCAATGTATATGTGGGTAATTAAAAAAAATACAATAGTGCTTTAAAAGCGCCACTAATCAATTATAAGTTACCTAGCACCTACGTTCAATTAATAGTAGCTTCAGCGCCACTACAACTAACATTTAGCTGCAATCAGGAAAAGCACCGCAAAAATGTTGTTGATTCCTAATTGTGACACTTTTTTGGGGGCACTGGCAAGCGCTGCTAAAACTATTAGCAACGCTTGCAATTTTTTTAGCAACAACTTAGGAACACCGCTGAATCAATAATTTATGCTCCATTTAACTTTCAAACTTTCATAAATATATTGAACCATAGCTGTGCTTCTCCTCTAGCATTTTGATGTAAATCAACTAACATTGAAGTAAATAGAGTAATAAGATCACACAAAAGAAAAAGAAACATAATTTTTTGATTGGGCGATCAATCTGGCTATCGATCGATCGATCGACCTCAGTGATTGAACAAGATTATCTGCAACTCTATGTAAAATGAAGACGGGAATTTAGTGATTGATCAACTTGGGCAATGATCGCTATGTTTGCAAGATAGTTTCCAACTCTGTTTTGGATAAGAATTTAAATCCAAATAGATTTCTTTCAAGTTTTTTTCTTTTCTAGGATAAGAATTTTATAGTTTTATTTTTCTTATTTTTTTATTATTAGTCCTAAAGTAGTTAGAGATTGGATTCATTTTTTTATAATTATGCCATTAGGACTCATATAAAAGCTTAGCTCTTTCATAGAGGCCAAAGTTCAATGTTTTTATGAGAAGAAGAAGAAGAAGAAGAAGAAGAAAATATTTTATTTTTCTTTGTTTTCCCTCTATTTTCTATAAATTTTTCTTTAAAATTAGCGAGAGAGGAAGGTTGTGTGTGTCTATAGCCGGATTTGTCGAACGACGTTAATCCAATCAATCTAGCTGTGCATCAATTGGTGGCCCTACACAGGTCCAACATGCCGCTTTGATGCTGTGGAGGACATGTTGCGGGAATTGATGAAATCAATTATCGAGATGAAGTAGTAAGTTTGTTGCGATAAGTTAAGTAGCTAATGATTCAAATGGCTGATTTGATGGTCAACGTTGCTCACCAAAATCTTAACTTAGGTCTGCCCAATGACTAAGTTGAAGATGATGAAGGTGAGAATCCTTTCGTTAACACTGCCCTACGTTGTGATGGGGAGGTAAATCAATTTCCTTGCCATGAGGCCAGTCAATATGGGTGACTCCTAGCACAAGCACTAAGGAGACTGAAGGCTTACATGCCCCCGAGTTGAGATGATATTGCAAATTGGCGTTGGGAGGCTGGTTTGGAGATTGACATCTCTAAATTTCTTAGGAGGATATAGCCTGAGGAGTTCTTAGATTGCGTTGACAATACAACATCTTCGATTTCAAGGAGGTTCCGGAAGAAAAGAGTGTTCCCTTGGTGGTGACTTGCTTTCGAAATCGAGCAGTCGCATGGTGGCAACAAATTAAATCTACCCTACAACTTTGCTCGAGTGATGTATCAGTGATTACAAGACTTACAACAAAGGTCAAAGTTCGTGGATGAGTATACTAAGGGATTCTACTAATTGTTACACTGTAATGACTTGGATGAATCAGACGAATGACTTTTGTATCATTATAGTGGAGGTATGCATTAAAACCTTAAAGATACCTTAAATTTGTTTCATACTTTTTCCTTATTAGAGACGTATTCTAGAGTGCTCTACACAGAAAAAACAATAAAGCCCTATTAACCACTGCTTTGGAACGACCGGTGGCACTTCTCAAGCCATGCCAGCCACCACCAATTGTGGTAGTGCTAAAGCCACTTCTAAGGTTTCACTTCAAGGCACTTAAAACATCGCCAAAGCCTCTACAAGCAATGGTCCAAAATGCTTTAAATGTGAAGGAATAGGTCAAAAAGTGGTGGATTGTCCTCGTAATGACTGGAATGATTAAGGATTATTCAATGAATATGATGAGCATTATGAGCTTAATAATATTGTTGTTTTTTATTACACTAATCCTATATATGATAAGGAAGAACCAAACAAAGAGATTGGTGTAGGGCTGGATTGATGGGCGCACACAAACTTCCTCTCTCTCGAATTTCAATGATACATTTACAAAAAATAAAGGGAAAATAAAAGAGAAGGAATTAATCTCTTCTTCTTATTATTCTTCTTCACAATATAAAAAAAAAAAAAAACACAGAGCTTCTTGCCTTCATGGAAGAGCCAAATATTTATACAAGTCCTAATGGAAAAATTAAAAATAAAGAGTCTAATTTCTAACTACCTTATGACACACCAATTAAAATTAAGGAAAACTAATGAAAAAATTGCTAAATAATTAAAATAATATAGAATAACCCTCTTAGGAGCGAAAATACTTAAAATAAACTTAATTTGGAATCAAATCCTAATCAAAATAGAAATTAGGAATCATATCGTTGTAGCAATGATCGATCACCAACTCTCGGCTTTGTTTTACACTAAGCCATTCCGAGTGCCGGTCAATCGCTTTAAGAGATCGATTGATCACCCATAATCATCGATCGATCACTAGAAAGAAAACTTCAAATTTTCTTCATGCTATCCCAATGCCCCATATACGTCAATGCTAACTAACCTTCATCCTCCTACCCTGGCACAAAGAATTCTCCATCGAATTCACATAATCATCATATGATGAATCGCTAAGATAAGGAATGAGATGTTTAACATTGAAAAAATATGAAGTCTAAATGTGACTAGGAAGTTTGAGTAGATGGGCATTAGAATTAATTTTTTGAACAATCTCCTATTGCCCAATCTTCCTTGCTGATAATTTATTATATTCCCCAACAAAAAATCTATCTTTGGTCAAAACAACCCATACAAAATCACCAACACGAAAATCCACATGTCTTCTTTTTAGATCTCCAATTGCCTTATACATATCATTAGACACCCGCAATCTCTTAAGGGTATCAGGATGAATATTCTGCAAGTGTGATATAAAGTTTTCAGCTTGGCCATTCAACCTTTCCACATATAGAATAAGAACTAGATCCAATGGAGAGCGAGGATTAAAACCACAAACAAAAGTAAAAGGACTAAAGGTTGTACTTTGTTTTACACTCATTTTTTAAGTAAATTCAGCCTTCTATAAGTGTTGACCCCAAAATTTAAGATTATTACCAACCAACCTTTTTCAATAAGTTTCCTAGGGAACAAATAACTACCTTTGTTTGTCCATCTGTTTGAGAATGGTAGGCACTACCAAAATCTAAAGAAGTATTTGTCATTTTCTATGTAAATGATATACCCCCCAAAAGAATAGTAATGCTACACGAGACGTAAACTGGTTTTTTTGCAAGTAATAAAATGCACAATCTTGGAGAATCTATCAACAAACACGAGTATCGGGTAGTCCAAGAACAAAGTCCATACTAGTGTTAGACCATGGCTTAGATAGGATAGGAAAAGGCATGCATAATCTGGCATTAGCAAAATTTTCTTTTGCCACATAACACATATAACACCTCCCAACAGATCTATACACCATCCTACACATAGATAGCTAAAAATAAGAAGAAGAAATAGGCTAAAAAGTTTTATCTCTTCCCATATGACCCTTGTTTATCCCTTCGAAGGACAAACTAGAACATCTTGAAGATGTTGTAAGTGAGAATAGATCTCATAGCTATAAATAAGTAATCATTGAAATAGACCACTACAAATCTATCAATAAATTATCGAAGAGCTTGGTTCATCACCCTCATGAATGTACGGGGGCATTAGACAACCCAAAAGGCATGACCAACTATTCATATAACCCTTCTCTTATCTTAAAAGTTGTCTTTCATTCATTACCTAGTCTGATTTTGATCTAATAATATCCATTTTTCAAATCCAGCTTGCTAAAGATAGAAGCACTACTCAATTGATCAAGTTGAACATCAAGACAGGGAATAAGAAAGTAATACTTAACATTAATCCTATTAATGACTCTACTATCCACACACATACACCAACTACCATCCTTATTTAGTGTAAGCAAAGCTTGCCTAGCACATGGACTCAAACTCTCTCTAATATGTCCTATACTCTATAATTACAAGACTTATCGCTAAAGCTCCTCATGCTCCTTAAGACTCATCATATAATGGGGACAATTAAGGAGTGTAGATATGTGAATAAGGTCAATCTGATGTTGATGTCTCTAAGGGGTGGCAATCCATCGAGCAGGGACTATAGAAAAACAACATGATACTCATGTACCAAAGGTTTAACCTCTTTGAAAATACCTTCATCTTCATTAAAAACCAAAGCATTGACAACATCATAGTTCTTCAATTCCTCAAGAAGTTTTCCATTAGACAAAAGAGTCACCCTTTATTATTTTGGGGTTTAATCATCTCATTCTTCTTAGACATAAGAACAATTTTTGTGCTGTTCCAAATAAAATTATACGTGTTCTTAAGGCCGTCATGTGTAACACATCGATGATATTGCCAAGGATGCCCAAACAACAAGTGACAAGCATCCTTAGCAACAACAATACACCATATCTTATCCTTATATGTAGAATTAATAGAGAAACAGACTAAACATTGTTTAGAGACTAATATATCACTTCCTTTCTTTAACCAAGAAAGTGTATATAGATAGAGATGGGGCGTAGTGCTCAATTGGAGCTTTTGTACCACCTCTTTAGCTTTTACATTGTCACAACTTCTTGAAGCAATCACAAAATGACTCAACTTACTTCCAATAGTGCAAGTAGTGTGAAATATATTGTTCATCAACCTACGATTACCTTCCATTTCCTTAGGGGCAAACCAAATGCGACATGTCACCAAAACTTCTCCATGGTCACCTTCAACTATCTTTTCATCCGATAGTTCTTCATTATCATATAGGATTAGTGTAATCACGAGAAACATCATCAAATTCAGTGAATAATCTTTTACCATTTTGGTTGTTGCGAGGACAATCTGCTATTTTATGACCCATTCTACTACATTTAAAATTTTTGGACCAGTACATGTTGAGGCATTATTGATGTTCTTAGTAGGTGCAATCTTAGAAGGGGCTTAT
Source organism: Saururus chinensis (assembly GCA_035235625.1). Classification (NCBI taxonomy): domain Eukaryota; kingdom Viridiplantae; phylum Streptophyta; class Magnoliopsida; order Piperales; family Saururaceae; genus Saururus; species Saururus chinensis. The sequence continues at coordinate 12,441,915 of CP141150.1, forward strand.
GCACTACCGTGATTGGTGGCTGTTGGCATGGCTAGAGAAGTGCCACTGGTCGTCCCAGAGTCGCGGCCAATAGGGTCATGCACTACAACAAATTGCAGCATTAGCGACGCATATAAGCGTCGCTAATAATACCATAAGCGTCGCTAATACGTATTAGCGACGTATAAAAAACATCGTTAAATACGTCGATAAAAGCACCGTCGTTATTGCTTATTAACGACGCTTATAGTAAGCGTCGTTAATAGTTATTATTAGTGACGCATATTAAGCGTCGCTAATACGTTATTATTAGCGACGCTTATGCCTAAGCGTCGCTAATAATTAGTTATTAGCGACGCTTAATATACGTCGCTAATTATAAAAAAATATTTAAAAAATAATAAAAATAAATTTCTAAAAATGAAATAACAAATTATTTTTCTATTAGCGACGCTTAAAAAAATGTCGCTAATAATAAAAAAATTTTAAAAATAATAAATAAAATAAAATAAAAAAATTCAAAAAATAATAAAAAAATTTATTTTCGTATTAGCGACGCTTTTTAAGCGTCACTATTATGAAAAAAAATTGAAAATTAAAAACCATTAGCGACGCTTATAAAAGCGTCGCTAATGTAAAATAAAAAAATAACAATCATTAGCGACGCTTTTATAAAAGCGTGGCTAAAAACTTAATAAATTAATAAAAAAACCCGCCGGCGGCATGCCGCCGGCGGGGATTGGAATCCGTCTCGGATGAGAGGAGGTGGGAGAACGAGGAGGGGGAGAGGGGGTCCGGAGCCGGGAGAGGGAGAGGGGCGTCCGGAGCCGTGGAGAGGGAGAGGGAGGCTCCGGAGCCGGGGAGGGGGAGAGGGAGAGGGAGGCTCCGGAGCCGGGGAGAGGGAGAGGGAGGCTCCGGAGCCGGGGAGGGGGGGGGGTCCGAAGTCGGGGAGGGGAGAGGGAGAGGGGGGTCCGGAGTCAGGGAGTAGGGAGGGGGAAGGAGAGAAGGGGCGGAGCAGGGGGCCGCCTTCCTCCGATGGCCCCCATTCCCGGGGTGGAATGGGAGGGAGAGGGGGGGGGGATTACGGCAGCCCCCACTCCTAGGGGAAATCAGAGGGAGAGAAGGGGGGGAGGGCGGCCTTCCTCCGGTAGCCCCTCACTCCCCGGCTCCGCCCCTCCTCCTCCTCCCCCCCCCCCCCCCCTTTTCTGATTTCCCCTCTAAAAATCAAAGGGAGAGAAGAGGGGGGAGCAGGGGGGGTTGTAGGTGGGAGAGGGGGGGGAGCAGGCGGAGGCGGCGGAAGCCACGGGGCGGCGGAGGTCATCACAAATGGGAAAGGGGAACCGGGAGGGAGGAGGGGGAACCGGAGGGAGTGGGGTCCGGGGTAAGGCGGGGCAAGGGGAGGAGGAGGCGGAAGAGGCGGGGCGGTGGGGCAGCGGAGGCAGGGGTGCATCACATAGAGGAAAGGGGGACCGGGAGGGAGGAGGGGAGATCGAGAGGAGGTGGGGTCCGGGGCAAGGCCAGGCGAGGGGAGGAGGAGGCGGAAGAGGTGGGGCGGCGTAGAGGGGAAAGGGGGGCCGGGAGTGAGGAGGGGGAAGTAGGGGGGTTCGGGGCAAGGCCAGGCCAGGGGAGGAGGAGACGGCGGCGGAGGCGCAGACGGCACCGGAGGAGGCGGCAGGGAGCAGGGGGGTCCGGGGGGGGGGCTTAAAAAGGCCCGCGGCGAAATTTCGCCGCGTGGGAGAATTTCACCTGCGCGCAAAATTTCACTGCACGGGGAAATTTCACCCGCGCGTGAAATTTCGCCGCGCGGGCGTTTCGCCCGAAATAGGGGGATGGCCTACTGCACCGGATGGCCCATATTCATGGGGCTATTGTTTTGTCCAGGAACAAGGAAACCCAGGTGATTATTGTTCCCCAAGTGCACAATGGCCGTGTGCTGCAGGCAAGAAGTACTATGGCCGTGGCCCCATTCAAATCTCATAGTAAGTTTCCATTAGGAGATATTTTGAGAAGTAACTTCATTAAGATGAAAATTAACTTATACTGAACCATCGCTTTGCTAATTGCAAATTTGCAACCTTGTTTACAGCAACTATAACTATGGGCCACCAGGGCGAGCCATTAACGTGGACCTCCTCAACAACCCTGACTTGGTGGCCATATACGCCACCATCTCCTTCAAGACGGCCATCTGGTTCTGGTTGACGCCACAGTCGCCCAAGCCATCGTCCCATGACGTGATGACCGGCAGGTGGACACCCTCGAGTCCCGATGTCGCGGCCGGGAGGCAGCCTGGTTTTGGTGTTGTCACAAACATAATCAACGGTGGGCTTGAATGTGGCAAAGGAATTGATAGCAACCCCTGCTGATCGAATTGGTTTCTACAAAAGATATTGTGATTTGCTGGGCGTTTCCTATGGTGCTAACATCGACTGTTACAGCCGAAGGCCATTCTCTTCGTCTTTGATGGCTACCCTATGACACTTTAAGGGGTTTTTGATGCTAACTATAATTTTTTTTATTAATTTGTTATTAACTCTTAATTTTATAATCAGACTAAAATACCCTCAGCCCGTCCTTCTCTTCTTTCATTCTCATTCCGCCATCCTTGTTTTCAGACTATTCACCTCACCTCCTCACCGCGACCTACCGGATAATCTCTTCACCTTAGTTTTCATCGCTGGCCGCCTTTCCCTCTTCATTCACCTCACATCGCACCAGAAATGACTGCACTCCTCCCCTTCAAGCGCCACTGTTCTGCCACCAAGCCAGAAGCCAGCACCAACTTTAAGGATTCGAAGCTTGACGGTATAGAGGGCCTCCCCGAGGCCCTGCTGGCTCTAGCTCTGTCGTAGATCCTTCTGCCAGCTCCGTCCATCTCTCCCTGGAGAGCCACAAAGATATCCGACTCTAGCACTTCCAATAAGTTACACTGCAACAACTATGCGAAGGAAGAAGATAGTAAATATTTACTCACTTTGTTAAATACAACGAGAATAATTTACTTTCTTTGTATATATACAAAGAAAGTAAATATTTACTATTTTTGTTAGAATTCCTTGGTGGTGCTCGTGGTGGCGGCCGGAGGAGCCATAGTGGTTGTCGAGGATGCAGGAGAGGTAGGAGTCGAAGCAACGGTAAAGACGCTTCATCTTTTTGACGACGCTTTGGAGGTCAAGCTAGTTGAGGAGGTTGGGTTGACGGTCGAGGTGGAGGAGGTTGGGTCGACAGTCGAGGTGAAGGAGGTTGGGTCAATGGTGGTCGGAGAGGCTGAGGTGGGAGGTTGGGTCGGTGTTGGTCGGAGGTTGGGTCAATGACCGAGGTGGAGGAGGTTGGGTCGACGGTGGTCGGATAGGCTGACGTGGAGGAGGTTGGGTCGGCGGTGGTCTAAGAGGCGGCCCCTGGAGGTAAAGAGGGAGAAGAGGAGGAGGGAAAAGAGGAGGGAGGAGAGGAGCATATCCATGGAAAAAAAGGAACAAAAGAATAAAAAATCTGGAGGATGGCAGAAAGAGAAAACGGAATAGAGAAGAAGAAGGGTAAATGTGAAATAAGAAAAAAATCACGTGACTTAAACGATATGCCATAAATTTTTTAGGACTCAACATCAGATACAGTTTGGTGACAAGACCAGACGCCAATTTTTTCATACTTTAATAAAACGCCCGAATAATCCGCTGAGTATCCTGTTGTTTTACTCATAAAGGTTTATGGGTTTATTGGGGTGCATACATACACATAAAGGCACTCAATAATGATCTTCTTTGGGGGAAGATATCACTCGTATGTATTGCCATTTCTATCAGGATTTACCTTTTGAAGGACTAACCTTACATGTTACAAACTTGACAAGCAAGAGATGGTTAAATTTTAAACACCAATTAGAGAGTAGAATGAGGTATCTATTTAAGTTCTTCCTCAAAGTTTGTTAAAAAGGGAACCTGGTTTTCCTTCTGTAGTTTGGATAGTGCCATCACCGTATGCACCATCTGTCGTTTATGAGACCCACTCATCTCCCTTGCGGTACATGGTTTTTTTTCTTATCATACGTCCAGAGTAAGAGTACCAATGGAATGATCAGACTCATCATGGCATGTTGTTTTTTCAAAAAATATGAGCCAATTAATTTTATTTGTTTGTTCATCTTTTCCAACGTTTTTTAAAGTGAAATCAAAGTAGTTATGGTGGAAACTATTTTGCATGTTTTCAAAGTTCCTCTTAAAATTATATTCCGGGAAATGATCGTTGTTTTCCAATACAAGGTATAGCAAAATTTGCGTCATATATTAATCTCAAAACCATTTCAACTAAGTCAAGAATACAAGCACAAGATTATATATCCATAGAATAAAATAAAGTACATTTTGGCACCATGGGTACTTATAAAAGAGCCTTACATCAAGGAACACTTATATAGCTACATCAGCCTCCTTTTGCTTCTACAAGCAGTAAAAACTCCTCAACTAACAATCATCACCACTAATATGTGTAAGTATGTCTACACATATTCAATAGGAAATGAAGGATATAAATAAGGCATCAATTATCATCTTTAATTACTTTATTTGAGGATTTATTTATGTAACAAATTATTTTAGTCGATCATGCAAGTGCATATAAGTCATATGTCTAGTTTATTTATTAATTTATTTGTCTAAATTATGTCAAAAAACTAAACATATGCAATGAGTCTTAGAGTCTGATTTGAGGTTGTTATGGTCAAGTTAGATTTAAATTTTATAGACTTGAAAAAGAAGAGCAGACATGCTCTTATTGATGAAGTTGATTGATTAAAGAATTTGAATAGTTTTGAAACTTATTCATATCACATTGACATGCATAAATAACTTGAAAAATGTTAAAAAGTGATTAAAGAGGTTGCAAAAGTATTTAAGGTAAAAACAGAAAAAATATTAAAAAATAGGCATAATGATCGATCACTCTAAAATGTGAAGGACAAAATAATCAATTGCTTGTTGATTCAGCCCTATTCAAAATGAAGCCGAGAGTTGTCGATTAATCACTCTTACAATTAATCAATCAATTGAAGAATAGTGCACATTAAAAACAATGATTGATCAATCATTGTTTATAATGATCGATCGTTTTAAGAACAATTTATTTGATTTAAGAACTTTGGATTTTTTATTTTATTCCTTATTTAAGTACCAGTCTTAAACTGATTTATTGAGCTATATAAGGGTTACAAAATTACGAAATTAAATAGTAGAAAACCTAGAGGAGAAAAAATAAAGAAATTTGCACCTTTGTTTATTATTTTTCAAAGGAGAATTAACTTGAGCTTTGTATTCAATATCCATGGTGAATTGAAGAAGACAATCCACAACTGAAGGAGTTAATACATTGAGCATTTCAAAGAGGAGTCACAACATGTCTTTAATAGATGATTGAAGATTTCCTTAAAGCCAAAGTAAAGACAATAAAAGGTGCTTATTAAAAACTAGAAAGAGATAGAGATAAGGCAAGGAGAATAAAGTTTCAAGTGCTTAGATGAAGACTTATAGTCAGTAATAATGATTTGAATAAGAATAACTTGTGTTAAGAGTATAAATAAGGTTGGTAGTTTGCTTGTGTCCATATAAAAGTTTTGTTTCTAGTGCATTAATTTTGTTCCTTTAAAACTGTCGTAATTTTTTACCCTAATTGGGGTTTTCCACATAAATTATTGTGTGAATGTATATATGGATTTCTTAATGGTTGATTGATTGATAATTTAAAAGTGAGATTTTGAGAGAACTTTTTCAATCGTCTCTCCTTAATAAAAAAATTATTCGTAAGCAGGCTATAACTTTTAAGTTATACTTGTCGAAAGTAATAGATTTAAGAGTAATCTAGTGATCCGCTAGATTAATTAGACGAATATTAAACTCTTAATTGATAGCTGAGGTTAATTATTAAAAAAATTAATTTTGTGCTACTTGGTATCAATCAAAATTACCATGATTTCCCTTAAGATATTCTTGAGCTACAGTTTAAATTCTGAAATGTGCTTAAGTTTTGATTTTTTTCTTTTAAGAATATCAATTAAAACTTATTGAATTGTGTGCCCTAAATTGGTAGTTGTTTCTCTCATGAATTACCTTGACTTTACTACTTAATTTGTAGTGCTTGTGGTAATTTCTATTTATTGAATTCATTGGCTGAATTAAAAAATTAAATGAATGAGTATAGGGACTTGGGAAAAACCATGAATAGACCTCTTTTATTTGATGCACAAAATTTCTCATATTGAAAGAATTTATACAAGCTCCTGATAGAAAAGTGTGGAAAACAGTTTAAGAAGTATCAGAAGGCTTTATGGTAAAAAGGGCAAAAAGAAAAATTATAGGCAAAATGATCTATCGCTACACATAAGGAAGAACATAACGATAAATCGCACCTTGATTCATCCCTATGCAAAATGAAGCCAAGAGTTATCGATCGATGTTGTAGTAAATTGATCAATCTCTTGGAGTATCATGTTCATTACAAACAGTGATCAATCTATCACTGTTTAAAACAATTAATCATTTCAATGACAGGTTACTTGAATTAAGACATTTCGACTTTAATTTCATTCATTATTTAAGTACAAGTCTTAAATCGAGTAAAGGAGCTATAAGAGGGTTATGATATCACAAAATTTGATAGAAAACCTAGAGGAGATTAAAGAAAAAGGATTTACACATTTGCTTATTTTTTTCAAAGGATAATTTACATGAAGCTTTGAGTTGAAGATTAATGGTTAATTGAATAAGATAATTTACAAAAAATGAGCTTATACACAGAGATTTCAAAGATGTGTTGTAGCAAATCATTAATGAGAGATTGATGATTTCCACAAGGCCAAAGTTAATACAACAAGATATACTTATTGAATACTAAAAGAAGATATAGAAAAGACAAGGAGGATAAAGTTTCAAGTGTTTGAGGGGAAGACTTAATGGGTAGCAACTACGATCTAAACAAGATGAACTTATCTTAGAGTCTAAACAAGGTTAGTGGTTTTTATGTATAGTCTTGGTTTCTAGTGTATTGATTTAGTTTATTTAGAACTAATGTGGTTTTTTTTTCTATGTTAGTTTTCTATGTAAATTGTTGTGTTTATGTGTGGATTGAATGATGGTTGATTGATTAATTTATCGTCAGAGTGAGCTTGGAGAGAATATTTATTTATTTTTACTTAAAAAAAAATTCTGCGCAAAGATGCTACAACTTTTAATTCTTTGTCAGAGTCATTAATATAAGAGCAATTTAGTGATCCACTAGTTTGATTATATGGATATTAAACTCACACAAAATGCATATTTCAGCATAAATGATACAACCATTCATCTTGAAGTGCATGTAGCCTAACACGCACTAAAAATGCATAATTCAAATGGACTTCTCCTGTTACATATAAATGCTAGAAAACTGCCAAGAGTATTAAATAAATATAGCACCAACATAGCTAAAGGAGATGTTAGTCATGGGAATCAAAATTATGATTTTAAGTCAATCGTAAAAATTTGTACAAAATTTTGGAGTTAAAAGTGTTCACGCAAAATCGCAATCTCATCTAATTTCATTACCAAAGTAAGTTTAAACTCGAACTTTGATTGTACCCTATGTACATCTAAGTCTGTGACCAGCCCAATAAAAAGAACCATAAGTTAATGATTGCCCTTTGCGTGAGCTCTCAAAGTCCATTTTCATTCTTAAGTCATTAATTATTAGCTCTTAAAAGTGGACTATAAAAGCATGAAAAAAAATTGTTAGAATTCTTGATGCGCATAACAACTTTTAAACATAATATTACAGTCGAATAAGTAACTACAAAAGAAGCAAATGCTTCTAGATGTTATCAAGGAGGATAAATTGCAACACGTCATCCCTTCTTAAGATTACCAATAACCAATAAGTGCTCTCCATTGATCCGGATCGACAGTTTCAGGTCATTGTAGGTAAGCATGATCTTCCTCAGCAAGACATTTATCAAAATGTATATGTTTCAATCTGCATTTGTAGTGAGACCATTTCCTGCCAACTGACTTCATTGTCCACTTCTTGGCAACCTCACTAGTATCAAAACTTCCTCCGCACAAATTGTAAAACTCACAATGGAAAATTAAAATGAAAAAAAAAAACTCTTATTTGTAGTTCCAATATCTTTGCCCAAGCATCCTCATTGTTTGTTTGATTTGTATAATTATTTGACATATTAAATTGATAATGTATTACTGTAGTTATCATTATTCATACTTATAATGACCAACCTGCTTTCATTGCCTTTTGTGTTTGATAGCTTAGAATTGTTATAAAGCCAAAGACATATGGAGGAGTTGGACCTATTAGTAACTCAATGATTAGAAGGGAAGAGGGCATAGGGAAGGTAGAAATACTCTTGGAGCCCGCACAAAGAGACGTCCTATGGAGTATGCACTAGGAGTTGTCGGAATTTGCACATATCACATGAGAACTCTTTTTAGCAAGGATTTCATGATATAACTCCAAACATAAAATATCAATTCATTGAAAATTTAGGCTTTTAAATAGGCTTACAATAGGTCTTTATCAACAAGTATGTACCTTAGCCAATACTGCTCTTAATCCTTGTTTGCAAGAAACTAACAAGTGTGCAAGTAGTAAACAGTATGAGAATAGGACAACGATCTATCAAAACTCATTTGAATTGCAGAACTATAAGAAAGACATGGTAGAAGATCCCTTTGTTCATAAAATTGAGTCACATGTGGTACCTTAATCAAATTCTAGTTCAGGTTCGGGTCACTGGCAATGTTTGAAAAAGCTATGATTAAAGGTTGGAATTCTCTCATGACCAAATACAAAGATAGAAATTCAATCTTAAAAATAAGAATGAGACTAAGCCTGCAAATCAATGTCATTGGATAATCTCAGCATAGGTTAATCTCTAGTTGTACTTCAGTTAAAGTAGCATGGGAATTTTTTTTAATATAGAATGAGGGAACTAAGGTTGTGAAGGCGCCTAGGGTACAAATGGTTAACCTAAAGTTTGAGAACATTATAATGAGTGTAGAGAAAATAATTTTAGAATATTATGTTAAAATATCAAATATTATTAACACATGTGATCAACTAGGAGAGCCTATACTAGACTACCTTGTGGTGAGAAACCTCTTAAGCTCCTTGTTCTCCGTATTCAAAATTAAGCTGACTACAATTAATTAATATAAGAAAATTGACACCTTAGACATTGAGGAACTTGTAGGAAACTTCATAACTTTTGAGATGCAAGAAGAGTTATGAAAATGAAAAAGAATTGTTTGAACAATCTAAAGGAAAACAAACTATCCTTTAGATATCTAAGAAATCTTCCATGAATTCTAAAGCTTTGAACACCTTAGAAGAATAAGAAGAAACTAAGGATGAATAAGAACAAGTGTTCTTATTAGCTAAAAACTTCAAGAAAGTCTTGAAAACTTAGAACTTTATGTTTGGGAATAAGGGTCAAAATTTATGGAATAGAAAATGGGCACTACAACAAATTATAGTATTAGTGATCCATAAAAAAGTCGCTAATAGTCTCTAAACGTCGCTAATTCTTATTAGCGACGTATAAAACACGTCACTAAATGCATCAATGAAAATACAGTCGCTACTGCTTATTAGTGAAGCATATTATTATGCGTCGCAAATAGTCTAACATTAGCGATGTTTAACTAAACGTCGCTAATAGTTACCTATTAGTGATGCATTTATTTGCATCGATAATAAGAAATATTTTTTTAAAAAAATTAAAATTTTCAATAAAAAACATAATACAAAAATTAATTTTTCCATTAGCGACGCTTTCAAAAGCGTCGCTAATGTAAAAATAAAAATAAAAAAATATAATAAGCCTTTAGCGATGTTTCTCTAAAATCTCTTGGAGAAGAAGAAGAAGAAAGGGGGAATTTGTGGAAGGGAGACCAAAGGAGAAGAAGAGGGCCGACTTCTGCTCCCCTGCCTTCAAATACAAATTCTTCTAGGCCAATCCCCAATGGTCCATCCCTTGCTTCAAATCTACGCCAATCCCAAACGGTCGATCACCTCAATCTGATCAATCAAGATTTGATTTTTTTTCCGACCATTGCAAATCCAGTCTGGATCAACACACCATTGACCTTCGCCCACCTTGCTCCTCTTCCCCGTTATGTATCGACTCAGTTATAGAAAGAATGTGGCGTGTCTTCATTTTTATGAAAATTACATTTAGGTCTTCACTATAAGATTAATCATGGACGGCTCCTCACCAAAATTTATTTGTTCAGGATGTCCTTTCTAGCTTTTCACAATTGTAACGAGCCTCTCGGCTCTCAGGCTCACATGTGATTACATGATTTTATACCTTTAAGGCCGTCGGATTTGGATCTCACGGCCCACATTACTTATAGATTAAATGTCCCTAAATCTTAAAGGCAGCTCCCACGGTCACATATGAGCCTAGACCCATATAAACCGGTCTCTTTTACAATCCCTTTTAAGTCTCAGTTTTTTAGGGTGATGCCATTATATTTTTTAAAAATCCAAAATCAACCTTCACCCTTGCCAACTTCTCTTTGAATTTAACATTTTACCATCAAAGAAGAAGAAACATGATTGTATTGAGTAAAATGTGTATATTCAAAAAGTGCCAGCTGTTGTTACTTTGTGTGTATATATTTAGCGTTAGTTTAATATCAATATGTAGAAGTTTGATGTAAATTGATATTGTAGTAATCAGATGTAAAATTTCTAGAAACTCAAGGAATTCCCTCTCTTTCTAGTCCATGTGGGAAGCATTTACGCAAAAGTGGGCACCAACATCCATCTCTAATCAATTGATGATGTTGTTGCCTCTAGCATAAGGAACCCTCTTCATTATGAATCTCCTTTTTTAGTCCCTAAGAGAAATTATTTTAAGTACAAAGCCTCTTAATATGCAAAATAAATTGATTTTTACCATTCATTGAACTAGAACCCATTATCTAGAGAGAGATATTTCTTTAAGTGCTTTTAAATAACTGATATCTCATGATGAATCAATTTCTTTTTGTTTGACATACAAACTTCAACATCCAAAGGACAATAATATGCTACTTTACTTTATCATATGAGAAACAGAGAAAAGCAATTTCATTTGATATAACTATTAAACTTAGTTGTTACCTAAAATTTTCACCACAAAGTACAAATACAATTCATTAGAAACAATTAATTAGTTATCATTATACAAACAAACAAAAAGAAGCAAAATGAATTGCATCTTTCACCACTTCTCACCGAAATATATTTAATGGTCTACAATAAGTGATACAAATAGAACATTTTCAAGATGAACATTAAGATTTTCTCATTCTCCCCTTGTACAAGGTGCCCTGTAATCTTGACACTGAATTTTCTTTTATCATAGCATTAACCACTAGCATCAAAAACTCTTCCAAATGAATGAGCCTTACGAGTGAATTATACCTGAGCTAAAAGTAAATTTATACAAAAAATTGTGAAAATAATAGTGTTGTTGTAGCACTCAAAATTACGTTAAATCGTGATCAAGCAATTATGAGTTTTAAGATACAAAATCAATTTAGAAACCTTAAAAAAATAAAACAAGCTATTGTTATATTATACTAGTGACAAAATTGAATTAGAAAAGAAGCTATTGTAACTTTATTTAAAAAATTGAATCACATAATAGCCAACTAAGATTTTGTACAGAGAACAACAAGAATACATTTATATTGTTGCTTAGAGTACTCAAAAGCTATTATATATATTATCATTTATGAAGATTTGGATCAAAGAATATTGAACTCAGACTAATAAATTTATAATACGAGTTATTTATTTTCATATAATAAGCTCTCACACATAAAAATCTCCCAAGATTCCCCTACACTTAATCATGTCATTCATTTACATTTACATTTCGAAAGTAAATTTATGTTCAAATGAAAAAAAAAAAAATCTTTCACATATGTTCACATGAAAAGCATATTTTGGCTATTCATATCAACATTTTAAAGTAAAATATCAAGTCCTTGCACACTCACAAACATATTTATATGGATCTATATTACAATCTCAGACCTAAAGTATAATCATACTATGCAAATACTATTATTCTCATAAATCATAAACAAATAGTAAAAATATAATTTGTAAATATTTCTTTTATGCAAATAACTAATTCACAAGCATAGAGTAAAATTGTACTCTACAAATAGTTCATTGAAATAAGTAAATCACTATCCTAGGATAAAAAATCACCAATAAGAAGCCAAGGCATAGAAGTGATGGTAGATTGGCACCACACCCAATCCAATTCCAAAGTTCATGCCAATCATATAAGAAATTTACTGCATAAACAAAGGTACATTCGAAGCAGATTTTATCTGACAATCTGATGATGATACAATGGATATGTTGGGCACCCTCATCAACTTTTCTAATAGAGCATAACAATGGATTCCACCCAATCCAAATCCTGCTAAAGGCTGGAGACTAATAATTATCAATAAAAGACCAGGCCTAATTGATAGAAATCTTAACATTCATGGCCTTAAATTATTTAGCCTAGGTCTCATTAAGATAAATAATACCCACATAGTGATTCCAAATTAAGGAGTAAATAAAAGCAACCTTATTCAGGTGGTTTAATTTGCAGGTATTCCAAGAAACTAAACGCATTAAGAAGATAAAGAATTTCGGTCATGTCTCAAGTAAAGTTGTAAGATCCAATAATTATTGTTTCCCAATTGTCTTAATTGTGGTTGACTTGTAGAAATTTAAGGAGTTTAACCTTTTAGCCTTGTAAGTTTTATAACTCTTTGTATAGGTTGAATTTAAACGCCCCCAAGAATGCACAAATCGGAGTTCGGATGAGTAAGGTACTAGATGCACTGGTACCTGATTACTCAATTTATACATAAAATTGAGCCTTTTACTTAGCATTTTGGACCCCTTTTAAGTGAATAACAGGAATAGTTGCATTGCGACCAGCGGTAGTGCCGCCGGTCTCTGGCCATCAGTAGCAAAATTTCCCCCTTTCACTTGATTTTTCTGTCTTTTGTTTTCACTATTAGCCGCCACCCACTAATCGGCCTCCAAATTACCGCCTTGAGTCGGCGATGGCGAGGTGCCAAGGTCTAACCTCCCTTGCCCCAATCGGTTCTGATTAGCTCAATTGGCCAACCCAGTAGTCTACCCTTTTTCTCTGGCAGCGTCCATTTTCTGCCACTGGATGTCAGACAACATGGGGCCAATGTCCATTCGGCTTCCTGTGATCCGACGACTATTAGGTCATTTCCGTTTTCCATGTTTGTCCCCTGGTCCTGTCTGGCATTTCATAGACCGGCAACAACATGTTTGTTGCCCCAACTTGGCACACTGTCGCCCTCGACTAAAATAGGTCCCTTCGTTTCTTTTGATTGATGGTTCTGTTGCCACAGTGTTAGCCAGTGGATAGCTGCAGACGCTGGCTTGGCCCAACGATGATAAGGTGCCATTGTTCCCGACCTCCCTTATTCCTCTCCTCTATCCTATACGTCTTCTGTCTTTATATGCTCTATTTTGATTAGATCTGCTATGAAGTGCTCTATTTTGGTCTGATATGCTCCAATCTGATATGATCTGTTATGGTTGGATGAAATCTGATATGATCTGATGGGATATGATATGATCCAATTTGCTCTGTTATGTGTTCTACTCTGCTCTGTTATTGAGTGAGGTGTGATTCTGGTAGTGTTTTGCTCACCTTTGTGAGATGCATGATTTGCCAGATTTGTTAGCTTCCCTTTGACTACAATGATTTTTGTATGACTGATGAAATATTCAGATATGCGTAGTTTGATGAATGTGTTTTTGTACTGCCCGATGCATGAAATAGCCATTAGGCAGAACTACATTCGGATTAGATCGTATTTGAATAACCTCATAGAAATTATCTAATATGTATGTAGGTAACCAAAAGGTAACATTGACCCGATCCAAATTAGTTATAAAATTAGGTTTGTTCCGCCTTATGCGCAATGGAGCGCTAAAGCTCCATAGTGCGTAGAGGAACGTTATGATTCTCGCACACAGAATTCACCACTCTTGGTTGGTCTTGTTCTATTTTTTTGTTAAATTAATTTACTCCGATTCTATGTTCCAAACCCCCGACTCGAGTATGTTTCTTGGTCGTGGTGTTACAGTGTCACCAAAACTTCTCCATGATCACCTTCCACTATCTCTGATGCAGATCAGTTAACATTTACATAAATGGAACATTGAGATCGAATGAAGAAAAATTGAAGTTTTCTTTTCAGTGATCGATCCAAGCTTATGGGTGATCAATCAAGCTAGTGATTGATTGATCTCTTAAAGTCATTGATCAGCACTTAAAATGGCTTAGTGTAAAACAAAGTCAAGAGTTGGCAATCGATTGGCTTGTCTATCGATCAATTGCTGCTACAGCGATACAGTTTCGAATTTCTATATGGATTAGCATTTGATTCGAAATTAGGTTTCTTTTTAGTATTTTGCTTTCCTAAGAGTCTCATTTAGTATTTTTTTAGTTATTTAGGGATTTTCTGGTTAGTTTTCCTTAATTTTGATTTGTGAGTCATAAGGTAGTTAGAAATTGGACTCTTTATTTACAATTTTTCCAATAGGACATGTATAAATATTTGGCTCTTCCATTGATGCAAGAAGCTTTGTGTTTTAATATATTGTGAAGAAAAGAGATTAATTCCTTCTCCTTTATTTGCCCTCTATTTTTTATGAATCTATCATTGAAATTCACAAAAGACGAAGGTTGTGTGAGCTTGTAGCCGAATTTGTCGAATGACGTTCATCCCATCAATCCAGCCCTACATCAGTTAGTGGCCCTACACAAGTTCAATAAGCCGCCCCAACATCATGAAGGACATTGCAAGAATTGATGAGATCAATGCCTCGGTCAACATGGGCGATTTCCACCATGAGCGCCATGGAGACAAGAGGTTCCGGAAGACATCCTTGACTTCATGGAGGTTCTGGAAGACAAGAGTGTTTCCCTTGGTGGTGACTTGTTTTCGAGATCAAGGAGCCACATGGTGGCAACAAATCAAATTTACCCATGCGCTACAAGAAACCAAGGATCGTTGAATGGTTGAAGTTAAAGAAGCATATGAGGCAATACTTTCTACCTTACAACTTTTCTCAAGTGATGTATTAGCGATTACATGACGTACCGCAAAAGTCGAAGTCGGTGGATGAGTATACTAAGGAGTTTTAACAATTACTACACCGCTCATGTCATTAGTTTATTGGAAATTTTAAGAAAAATATTTTCTAAATCTACTTGCAATGTTTCCTAAACCTAAAGAAAGTGTTCAAAAAAAGAATGCAATAGGTATTAAAAAGATATTTTTCAAAAACTTGATCATCTATATAAGGCATGAATCGAAAAATAATTTGAAATTTATTTAAAAAAATATGTTAGTTATAAAAAAATTTCAATTTTGAAAAAAGACATGCAACTTTAAAGATATGAGTTGCAGTTTAGAAATACCTTTTTAAAACTAATGACCCGTGTTAGTATATTCAAAATTTACAAAGATCCTAGAGAAAGACTATGACTGTTTATTTCCCATGACCTTTTGTTAGGATGATTATTGTGCCAGCTAACTAGATTATAAAGAAGACTACTAAAAAGTTATATCTAATAGAAAAAATCTAACAAGTAGTGATTTAGATCAAACCAACATCGTAAGATGATGCTTTCTACCTACGCACTAATTGCACCTCAATTAGATCAAGTCTAATCGTAGTTCTACATGTCCTAACAAATACAATGTGCAAATACTAGCACAATTGCATCTTCTTCCTAAAAATTCTAGCTAACTTAATACTATACATACCAAACTTACACGAATGCAGGGGGATAATCATGCTTAAAAGAATGGATGAACCACCACAAAAAGTAATTTGTTATGTATTACAAAGCTTCATAAATAAATATATAAAGCTAATATTCAAATACCATATAAATCAAGCATATGATGCAATACTATTTATATGTCATGGTAAAGCATGATAAAATAGAAATTGTCAAAAATCCTGAAAGAGACCTGAGTACTAAATTTGCATATCATGTTTTCTAGATGAATTTATAAAAATAAAAATGTTTTATATTCATGTTGTATAACAAGTTTACATAAACATATTCCAAATACCATGTTTTGTCAGAGAAATTTCCCAACTCTCCATATATTGTTTAGTAAAAGATTTATTTCCAAAAATAAGATTTCAAAAAATAGGCACAAGTCATTATTTTATGGAAAATTTTAAGAAAAATATTTTCAAAATCTACTTGCCATGTTTCTTAAACTTAAAGAAAATGTTAAAAAAAGTATGCAACAACTATCTAAAATATACTATTCAAAAACATGATCATCTTTACAAGGCATGATTAGAAAGCGTAAGGTTTGAAAATAATTTTTTATGTTGTTAAGCTACTAAAAAAGCATGTAGGCCCACAACATGCTTCCTACGTAGTTAAAAACTTCACTTTTAAATTTCAAAGCAATACTCTTTCTTTGAACAAGAGTTTCGAAATCCCTTCAAAATACAAAACTACTTTTTTGTTTAAACCTTTACTTCGTAGATTTATAACTTTTGAAAATAAGAGTTTTTCGAAAAACACAAATTGTAAAAAGAGATTTTTAAATAATTTTTTAATACGATTTACTTTTATTTTCTATAAATAAAGTCATGCACTTTTGATTAACTGCATGTGAAAAACTCCAAAAAATCTAAAAACAAATAATGTAATCTTGGAATCATATATGTGTAACTTGAAAATTATTTAAAAAAATATGCAAGTAGTTTTAAAAAAATTCCACTTTTGAAAAAAGGATAGCAACTTTGAAGATATGATTTGTAGTTTAGAAATTCCCTTTGACAACTTATGACTTATAACAAAAAGTTCCTAAAGAGAGAATATGAGCGTTTATTTCCCATGACTTTTTGTTATGATGATTACCATGCCAGCCAACTAGATAATAAAGAAGACTACTAAACGGCAATATCTCAAAGAAAAAGACTAACAAAAAATGATTTAGATCAAACCAACATCATAAGATGATGCTAGCTGCCTACGTACCAGTTGCACCTTACCTGGATTAGACCTAATCGTAGTTCTGTTCGCCCTAGCAAATACAACGTGCAAATACTAGCACAATTGCAGCTTCTTACAAATTCTAGCTATATGAAAACTATGTATACCAAACTTACACGAATGCATTGTGATAATCACGCTTAACAGAATGGATGAACCACCATAAAAAATAATTTGTTATGTATTACAAAGCTTAATAAATTAATATCTTAAGCTAAGATGTCGGTATTATATAAATTAAGTATATGATGCAATACCATTTATATGTTATGGTTAAGCCGATAAACTAGAAATTGTCCAAGAATCCCGAAAGAGACCTTGCTACTAAACGTGCATACCATGTTTTCTAAATAAAATTTTAAAAGCAAATACATTTTATATGCATGTTGTATAGCAAGTTTTTACTAACATATTCCAAAGGTCATGTTTAGTTAAAGAAAAAACTCAGCTTTCAATCTATTTTTTTCTAAAAGATTTGTTTCCAAGAAACATGATTCAAAAAATATGCACACATCATTAGTTTAAGGGAAATTTTAAGAAAAATATTTTTCAAAATCTACTTCCAATGTTTCCTAAACATAAAGAAAGTTAAAAAAAAGTATGCAACAAGTATAAAAAAGATAATTTTCAAATACATAATCATCGAAAATTTTAAGAAAAAGATTTTGTTAAGATGATGTTCACCGCCTACATACCAATTACACCTCAACTGGATCAGATCACCCAATTGTAGTTTTGTGCGCCCTAGCAAATACAATGTGCAAATACTAGCATAATTGCAACTTCTTAGAAATTCTAGCTAACTTAAAACTATGCATACCAAACTTACACGAATACAGGGGATAATCACGTTTCAAAGAATAGATGAACCACCACAAAAAGTAATTTTTTATGTATTACAAAGCATCATAAATTAATATAACAAGCTAAGATGCAAGTACCATATAAATCAAAAATATCATATAATATCATTTATATGTCATGGTTTAGCACGATAAACTAGAAATTGTTAAAGAATCCCGAAAGAGACCTTATTACTAAACATGCATATCATGTTTTCTAGATGAATGTTTACAAACAAGTATATTTTATATGCATGTTGTATAGAAAGTTTTTATAAACATATGTCGAAGATCATGTTTTGTTGGAGAAAAAACTCAGCTCTTCCTATATTATTTTCTAAAATATTTGTATCCAAAAAATAAGATTACAAAAATACATGCACACGTCATTAGCTTCACGGGAAATTTTAAGAAAAATGTTTTCAAAATTTACTAGTCATGTTTCTTAAACTTAAAGAAAGTATTCAAAAAAAGTCTGCAACAGGTAAACAAATAAGTATTGTTAAAAAACATGATCATCTTTATAAGGCATGATCCGAAAGCATAAGGTTTAAAACTGAATTTTCTTAAGTTTTTTTAAGCTACCTAAAAAGTATGTGGGCCCACGACATGCTTCCTATGAAGTTAAAAACTTACTTTTAAATTCCAATACTCTTTCTTTGAACAAGAGTTTCAAAATCCCTTCAAGATTCAAAGCTACTTTTCAATTAAAATTTTTACTTCCTAGAATTATAGCTTTTAAAAACAAGAGTTTTTCAAAAAACACAATTTACAAAAATAGAGTTTTAAATCATCTTTTAATACGATTTACTTTTATTTTCGACAAATCAAGTCATGCACTTTCGATTATCCGCATGTCAAAAATACTATAAAATCTAAAAACAGATAATGTATTCTTGGAATCATACAATGCAACTTGAAATTTATTTTAAAAAATATGAAAATAGTTTTAAAAAAATTAAACTTTTGAAAAAAACACATGCAACTTTGAAGATATGATTTGTAGTTTAAAAATTCCTTTTGAAAACTTATGACTCATGTTATTATATTCTAAATACACAAAGTTCCTAGAGAGACAATATGGCCGTTTATTTCCCATGACCTTTTGTTAAGATGATTACCATACAAGCTAACTAGATAATGAAGAAAACTACTAAATAACTACATCTCAAAGAAAAAAGTTAATAAACAATGATTTAGATCAAACCAACCTCGTAAGATGATGCTAGCTTCCTACGTACTAGTTATATCTCAACTGGATCAGACCCAATCATAGTTCTGTGTGTCCAAGCAAATACGTGTAAATACTAGCACAATTTCAGCTTTTTCCTACAAATTTTAGCTATCTGAAAATTATGCATACCAAACTAACATGAATGCATGGTGAGAATCACAAAAAGCAATTTGTTATGTACTACAAAGCTTCATAAATTAATATCTCAAGTTAATTTTTTTAAAATATTTTTCTTCAATTTATATGATGCACGATAACAATAAATTGTCCAAGAATCCTGAAAGAGACCTTCCTACTAAACGTGTATACCATGTTTTCTAAATAAAATTTTAAAAATAAATACATTTTATATGCATATTGTATAATAAATTTTCATTAACATATTCCGAAGATCATGTTTTGTTAGAGAAAAAACTCAGCTCTCAATATATTATTTTTTTTTATTTTTTTTCCAAAAAAAATGATTTCAAAAAATAAGTACCGTCATTAGTTTAAGGGAAATTTTAAGAAAAATATTTTCAAAATTTATTTACAATGTTTCCTAAACATAAAGAAAGTGTTCAAAAAAAGTATGCAATACGTATTAAAAAGATAATTTTTAAACTACATGACCATCGAAAATTTTAAGAAAAATATTTTCAAAATATACTTGCAATGTTTCCCAAACTTAAAAAGAGTGTTAAAAATAAGTATGTAAAAGGTATTAAAAAGATAATTTTTAAAATATATGACCACCAAAAGTTTTAAGAAAAATATTTTCAAAATCTACTTGCAATGTTTCCTAAACTTAAAAAGAGTATTAAAACAAAGTATGTAAAAGGTATTACAAAGATATTTTTTAAATACAATATTATCTTTACAAGGCATGATTCGAAAACGTAAGGTTTGATAATGATTTCTCTTAGGTTTTTAAGCTACCTAAAAAGCATGTGGGCCCACAATATGCTTTCTACGTAGTTAAAAACTTCACTTTTAAATTCTAAAGCAATACACTTTTGTTGAAAAAGAGTTTTGTAATCCTTTCAAAATTCAAAACTACTTTTTTGTTTAAACCTTTACTTCGTAGAATTATAGCATTTAAAAACAAGAATTTTTTGAAAAACACAAATTGAATAAAGAAGAGTTTTAAATTATCTTTTAATACGATTTACTTTTATTTTCTAAAAATTAAGTCATGCACTCTCGATTATCCGCTTTTGAAAAATACCATAAAATCTGAAAAGAAATAATGCAAACTTGAAAACATACAATGAAACTTGAAATTTATTTTAAAAAATATGTAAATAGTTTTAAAATTTTCAAACTTCTCAAAAAAGACATGCGAATTTGAAGATATAATTTGCAGCTTAGAAATTTCTTTTTAAAACTTATAACTCGTGTTAGTATATTCTAAATACACAAAGTTCCTAAAAAGAGTCTATGACCGTTTATTTCCAATGACCTTTTGTAAGGATGATTATCGTGCCATCTAACTAGATTATGAAGAAAACTACCAAACAACTACATCTAATAGAAAAAGACAAATAAATAGTAATTTAGATTTAATCAACATCATAAGATGATGCTAACTACTACACACCAGTTACACCACAACTCGATCAGATCCAATCGTAGTTCTATGTGCCCTACCAAATACAACATGCAAATACTAGCAAATTGTAGCTTCTTCCTACAAATTCTAATTAACTGAAAACTATACATACCAAATTTACACAAATGCAAGGGGATAATCACGCTAAAAAAAATAGATGAACTACCACAAAAATCAATTTGTTATGTATTAAAAAGCTTCATAAAATTAATATATCAAGCTAAGATGCAAGTACAATATAAGTCAAGCATATGATGCAATACCATTTATATGTTATGGTTAAGCACGATAAACTAAAAAATTACTAAAGAATCCCGAAAGAGACCTTACTACTAAGCATGCATATCATGTTTTCTAAATGAATTTAAACCAAATAAATTTTATATACATGTTGTATAGTAAGTTTTCATAAACATATTTCGAAGATCATGTTTTGTTAGAGAAAAAACTCAGATGGAGATATATTGTTTTCTAAAAGATTAGTTTCAAAAAAACAAGATTTCAATAAATATGCACACGTCATTCGTTTATGGGAAAGTTTAAGATAAATATTTTCAAAATCCACTTGTCATGTTTCTTAAACTTGAAGAAAGTGTTCAAAAAAATTATGCAATAGGTATAAAAAAAAATACTGTTAAGAAACAAGATCATCTTTACAATGCATGATTTGAAAGCGTATGGTTTGAAAATAATTTTTCTAAGGTTGTTAAGCTACCTAAAAAGCATGTGGGCCCACAACTCTTTCCTTAAATAAGAGTTTCGAAATCCATTCAAAATTCAAAACTACTTTTTTGTTTATACTTTTGTTTCGAAATCATCTTTTAATACAATTTACTTTTATTTTCTACAAATTAAAATCATATAATTTTGATTATCCGCATGTCAAAAATACCATAAAATCTAAAAACAGATAATACAACTTGAAATTTATTTTAAAAAATATGCAAGTAGTTTTAAAAAAAATGAACTTTTGAAAAAAGCACATGCACATTTGAAGATATGATTTGTAGTTTAAAAATTCCCTTTGAAAACTTAGGACTAATGTTATTGTATTCTAAATATACAAAGTTCCTAGATAGATAATATGGCTGTTTATTTCCAATGACCTTTTGTTAGGTTAATTATCATGCCAGCTAACTAGATAATGAAGGAGACTACTAAACAACTTCATCTCAAAGAAAAAGGCTAATAAACAATAATTTTGATCTAGTTGCGCCTCAACTGGATCAAACTCAATCATAGTTCTGTGTGCCCTAGTAAGTACAACGTCAAATACTAGCACAATTGCAGCTTCTTCCGACAAATTCTAGCTATATGAAAACTATGCATACCAAATTTACACAAATGCATTGTGACAATCATGCTTAACAGAATGGATAAACCATCATAAGAAGCAATTTGTTATTTATTATAAAGTTTAATAAATAAATATCTTAAACTAAGATGTCAATATTATATAAATTAAGTATATCATCTGCAATACCATTTATAAGTTATGGTTAAGCTGATAAACTAGAAATTGTCCAAGAATACCAAAAAATGTGCTTACCATGTTTTCTAAATAAATTTTTTTTAAAACAAATACATTTTATATACATGTTGTATAGCAAGTTTTCATTAACATATTCCAACGATCATGTTTTGATAAAGAAAAAACTCAGCTCTCAATATATTATTTTCTAAAAATTTTGTTTCCCAAAAATATGATTTCAAAAATTATGCACATGTCATTAGTTTAACGAAAATTTTAAGAAAAATATTTTCAAAATCTACTTTGAATGTTTCCGAAACATAAAGAAAGTGTTCAAAAAGAGTATGCAATAAATATTAAAAAAATATTTTTTCAAATACATGATCATCAGAAAGTTTAAGAAAAATATTTTCAAATTTTACTTGTAATGTTTTCTAAACTTAAGGGAAGTGTTCAAAATAAGTATGCAGTAGGTATTAAAAAGATATTTTTTAAATGCAATCTTTACAAGGCAATTTTCAAAAACGTAAGGTTTGAAAATTATTTTTCTTTAAGTTGTTAAGCTACCTAAAAAGTATATGGGCCCACAACATGCTTTCTACATAGTTAAAAACTTCACTTTTAAATTCTAAAGCAATACACTTTCGTTGAAAAAGAGTTTTAAAATCCTATCAAAATTCAAAACTACTTTTTTATTTAAATCTTTACTTCGTGGAATTATATGTCTTGAAAACAAAAGTTTTTTGAAAACACAAATTGGGAAAAAAGTTTTAAATCATCTTTTAATATGATTTAGTTTTATTTTCTAAAAATCAAGTCATGCACTTTCGATTATCCACTTTTGAAAAATATCATAAAATCTGAAAATAGATTATGCAATTTTGAAAACACAACTTGAAATTTATGTTAAAGAAAATGCAAATAGTTTTAAAATTTTTAACTTCTGAAAAAACGACATGCAACTTTGAATACATGATTTTGAGTTTAGAAATTCTTTTTTAAAATTTATAACTCGTGTTACTATATTTTAAATACACAAAGTTCCTAGAGAGAGACTATGATTGTTTATTTCTCATGACCTTTTGTAAGGATGATTATCATACTAGCTAACTAGATTATGAAGAAGGCTACTAAACAGCTACCTCTAATAAAAAAAAACTAACAACAAGGAGTGATTCATATCGAACTAACATCGTAAGATGATGCTAGCTACCTATGCACCAATTGTACCTCAACTAGATCATATCCAATCATAGTTCTACGTGCCTTACTAAATACAATGAACAAATACTAGTACAATTACAACTTCTTAGAAATTCTAAAATTTATACGAATGGAGGGGGATAATCACGCTTAAAAGAATGGATGAACCATCACAAAAAGTAATTTGTTATGTATTATAAAACTTCATAAATTAATATAGTAAGCTAATATGCAAGTACCATATAAATAAAGCATATAATGTCATGGTTAAGCACGATAAACAAGAAATTGCTAAAGAATCCCAAAAGTGACCTTACTACTAAATGTGCATATTATGTTTTCTAGGTGATTTTTAAAACAAAAATACGTTTTATATGCATGTTGTATAGCAAGTTTTCATAAACATATTTCGAAGATCATGTTTTGTCAAAGAAAAAACTTAGCCCTCAAAAACATTGGTTTTTAAAAGATTTGTTTTAAAAAAAACATGAAAAATCAAAGCACAAGTCATTAGTTTAAGGGAAATTTTTAAAAAGTACCTCCATAACATATTTTCAAAATCTACATGTCATGAATCTTAAACTCAAAGCAAAGTGTTCAAAAAAATTATGCAACATGTATCAAAAAGATATTTTTAAAAAACATGGTTGGCTTTACATGACAAGATTTGAAAGTGCAAAGTTCAAAAATAATTTTCTTCGGTTGCTAAGCTACTTAAGAAGCATGTGGGCACGTAGTTAAAAACTTCACTTTTAAATTTCAAAGTAATATTCTTTCTTGGAATGAGAGTTTTAAAATCCTTTCAAAATTTAAAACTACTTTTTTTAAACCATTCCTTCATAGATTTATAATTTTGAAAACAAGAGTTTCAAAAATTACAAATTGTGAAAAGATAATTTTAAATCACATACTTATGACAAAAGGGCAGATTTTCTTTCCAAAAGACAACTTCTAAGTTTTGGTGAAAAGTACATTAAATAGTAGAGAATGTAAAAAAAGTAGTAAAGTTAGCAATCCAACATTGCTTGTGCATCAGTGATATATGTACATGTGTTTAGTGAGCACTTTTGCTCCAAGAAACTGCTATACTTACATTTCGTAACAACATTTCATATACTTCCTAGATCTAAAAAAAGACTACGAAAATAGAACAAAAAATGGTAAGTCGGATAGACACTAAGACATAGGGAAGAAAACACACCTAGATTACCAAAAGAGATTTCCTTTGTTCCTAACACGACCAAAGTCCAAACCAGCAGAGGAACATGAATTACCCAATTGACAAAATGATTAAAAATTTTAAACTAAACACAGAATTTGTAATAAAAGCAAGATACATGCTCACTGGTCAAAAGGAGTCAGTCAAAGAAAGTCTTAGTGAGGAACTAAATGATAGTTGGCTAAATCTTGAGTGAGGAAAAACTGCACATAAGCAGAGAACTCAGAAAAAGAATCGAGGGAAACTTCTAAAACACAAATGATAACAAAGTTGCATAAGGCTAGTAAAAATACCTAAACAAACATTAGCAGCAAAATTTTATTTAAAATACTCAAAAAGGAAACTCAAGAAATACCCCATAGGTAAAGAATAAAGATTGTTCAAAAGGACGAAATACACCAAGAGAAACATTGAAATCCTTAATGTAGTAGGACATGAGGAAAATAACTACATGGAGTTCAAAACTATTTTTTTTTTTCGTTAGAAAAGTTATAAACCCCCCAAAAAACTGATGGTTGGCCAAACGTTGAGTGAAGAAAAATGTCACATGCAAATCAGTAGATAGAACTCAGAAAAAGAATCTAGGGAAACTTCTAAAAGACAAACAATAAAGCACCACATGAAGTTGCATAAGTCTGTACCCTAAAACAAGCAATAGCAACAAAAAATTTAATTAAAACTCAAAAAGGAAACTTCAGAAATACTACGTAGGTAAGGAATAAAGATTGTTCAAAAGGACAAAATACAGAGAACAAAAACAATGAAATCCTTGAAGTATTAAGACATGATTATTCAAAAATTGATTTTTTTCCGTTAGAAAAGCTATGAACCCCAAAACAGAAGGATAAGTGAAAACTCATTGCAAGCAAAAAAAAACAAAACTTGAAAAAGTGATAGTCGGTAAAAAGCTTTCAGACGAAGAAAAACCAATATACTGATTAATAATGGGGAAATAAAAAGCAACAAAAAACAGATTATATCAAGGGATGGAGATGGTATAAAATTATGAATAAATAGGCAAAAACTTAACATAAATGGCCCACACTAATGACAAGAATAAGGAATTTATAAAAAAAACCTAAACCAAAAAACTGCACATACACTTGAGAAAGAAAAGCTGAAAAGACAGAATCTATATGTAACTGGGGATAAACAATGATGTTGAAAGAGGGGGTGCCGACGGTCAGGAAGCGGCCTTACAAGATAAAAATGGCTGGCGCGGAGGAGAAATATGAGAAGAATGGGTCAGGTACCAGCATATAGAAATATGAGAACATGGGTGACCTAAGCTGAGAAGAAAAATGGGATAATAAGTTCCAAGAAAACTTACAAAAACAATACAAAGTTAAAATAACAAAACGGGAGAAAATTTTGAAGATAAAGAGCTTGAAAAAACCATACATTCCCACTGCTACTACATGAATGAAAACATATTGAAGCCATCATGTTAGAAATAAGATATCATTTCTAACATGAAAAAAAGTAAAATAAGAAATCAGCAATACCTAATAACATTATATTAGAAAGCATATCTCAAACTACTACACATTTCTTCGATCCCAACAATCAAAGGCATGGTTACAGAGTAAGTCCGTATTAAATAAAAACAACCCTTAACATATAAATTAAATAGCTATCCTTCAATTCAAGAAAAATAAACGTAAATATAAACATTCGATTAAATTAAAAAAGACAAATTACGACCTTGACAAAGTTCCCCAGGGTCTTGGTGGAGTCCCTGGAGGAGGTGAACACGTCCTCAATACCCGTGAACTGCAGCACCTTCTTCGGCACCCTCGCTGCAACAATCCCAGCGCCTCGCGGCGTCGGCACCATCCGCGACCCGCACTTCCCAGTGACCTTGCAATGGCACGGTATGCGGCTTACCGATCTTGTTCCCCTAGTAACCCCTCTTGATAGGGATCACTGAGAGCTTGGCAAGAATAATCGCCCCTCGGATCACAGTTGACACCTCCTTGTTGCACTTGACACCGAGGCCAACGTGGCCATTGCCGTCTCCAACGACGACGAAGGCCTTGAACCGAGTGTGCTGCCCGGCGCGTGTCTGCTTCTGCACCGGCATGATCTTCATGACCTCATCCTTAAGCTGGGGTCCCAAGAGGGTCTCAATGATCTGGTGCTCCTTCACCGGAAGCGAGCAGAGGTAGATGTGCTCCAAAGATCGGATCTTTCCCTCCTTGACGAGGCGGCCGAGATCTGTGATGGGGACCCGCTTCTCCTCCTCCTCGCGGCTCCCCCATGCCTGCTGCCACAGCGGTATCGGCGGACGCGGTCGACCCTGGGGCCACCCCGCCGAATCCGTGACCGAAGCCACCTCGATCAAGGAGGGAAATACCAGAAAGTGATGGGGAGAAGAGGGAACGAGGGGGGCGGCGAATGGCAGCTCGCCGTAACCCATTCTGGAGCGGAGGGAAGAAGAAGAAGGGGGAATTTGTGGAAGGGAAACCAAAGGAGAAGAAGAGGGCCGGCTTCCGCTCCCCTGCCTTCAAATACAAATTCTTCTAGGCCAATCCCCAACGGTCCATCCCTTGCTTCAAATCTACGTCAATCCCAAACGGTCGATCGCCTCAATCTGATCAATCAAGATTTGATTTTTTCCGACCGTTGCAAATCCAGTTTGGATCAACACACCACCGACCTTCGCCGACCTTGCTCCTCTTCCCCGTTATGTATCAGACTCAGTTATAGAAAGAATGCGGCGTCTTTATTTTTATGAAAATTACATTTAGGTCTTCACTGTAAGATTAATCATGGACGGCTCCTCACCAAAATTTATTTGTTCAGGACGTCCTTTCTAGCTTTTTACAATCGTAAGATTCATAACGAGCCTAGGCTCTCAGGCTGACATGTGATTACGTGATTTTATACCTTTAAGGCCGTCGGATTTGGATCTCATGGCCCACGTTACTTAAAGATTAAATGCCCCTAAATCTTAAAGGCAGCTCCCGCAGTCACGTATGAGCCTAGGCCCATATAAACATGCATCTTTTACAATTCCCTTTAAGTCTCACTTTTTTAGGGTGATTTCAAATTAACCTTCACCCTTGCCAACTTCTCTTTGAAGTTAACATTCAAAGAAGAAGAAACATGATTGCATTGAGTAAAATGTGTATATTCGAGAAGTGTCGGGCTGTTGTTACTTTGTGTGTATATATTTAGTGTTAGTTTAATATCAGTATGTAGAAGTTTGATGTAAATTGATATTGTAGTAATCAAATGTAAAATGTCTAGAAACTCAAGGAATTCCATCTCTTTCTAGTCCATGTGGCAAGCATTTACGCAAAAGTGGGCACCAACATCCATCTCTAATCAATTGATGATGTTGTTGCCTCTAGCATAGAGAATCCTCTTCATTATGAATCTCTTTTCTTAGTTACTAAGAGAAATTATTTTAAGTACAAAACCTCTTAATATGTAAAATAAATTGATTTTTACCATTCTTTGAACTAGGACCCATTATCTAGAGAGAGATATTTCTTTAAGTGCTTTTAAATAACTGATAGCTCAAGATGAATCAATTTCTTTTTGTTTGACATACAAACTTCAACATCCAAAGGACAATAATATACTACTTTACTTTGTCGTATGAGAAACAAAGAAGAGCAATTTCATTTGATAAAACTATTAAACTTAGTTGTTACCTAAAATTTTCACCACAAAGTACAAATACAATTCATTAGAAACAATTAATTAGTTATCATTAAACAAACAAACAGAAAGAAGCAAAGTGAATTGCATCTTTCACCATTTCTCACCAAAATATATTTAATGGTCTACAATAAGTGATACAAATAGAACATTTTCAAGTTGAACATTAAGATTTTCTCATTCTCCCCTTGTACAAGATGCCATGTAATCTTGACACTGAATTTTCTTTTGTCATAGCATTAACCACTAGCATCAAATACTCTTCCAAATGAATCAGCCTTACGAGCAAATTATACCTGAGCTAAAAGTAAATTTATACAAAAAATTGTGAAAATCATAGTGTTATTGTAGCACTTAGAATTACGTTAAATCGTGATCAAGCAATTATGAGTTTTAAGACACAAAATCAATTTAGAAACCTTAAAAAAATAAAACAAGCTATTGTTATATTATACTAGTGACAAAATTGAATAAGAAAAGCAGCTATTGTAACTTTATTTTAAAAATTGAATCACATAATAGCCAACTAAGATTTTGTACAGAGAACAACAAGAATACATTTATATTGTTGCTCAGAATACTCAAAAGCTATTGTATATGTTATCATTTATGAAGATTTGGATAAAAGAATATTGAACTCAGAATAATAAATTTATAATATGAGTTCTTTATTTTCATATTATAAGCTCTCACAAATAAAAATATCCCAAGATTAATCATGTCATTCATTTACATTTACATTTCGAAAGAAAATTTATGTTCAAATGAAAAAAAAAACATCTTTCACATATGATCACGTGAAAAGTATATTATGGCTATTCATATCAACATTTTAAAGTAAAATATCAAGTCCTTGCACACTCACAAACATATTTATATGGTTCTATATTACAATCTCAAACCTAAAGTATAATCATACTATGCAAATACTATTATTGTCATAAATCATAAACAAATTGTAAAAATATACTTTGTAAATATTTCTTTTATACAAATAACTAATTCACAGGCATAGAGTAAAATTGTACTCTACAAATAGTTCATTGAAATAAGTAAATCACTATCCTAGGATAAAAAATTGCCAATAAGAAGCCAAGGCATAGAAGTGATGGTAGATTGGCACCGCATCCAATCCAATTCCAAAGTAAATGACAATCATATAAGAAATTTACTGCATAAACAAAGGTACATTCGGAGCAGATTTTATTTTACAATTTGATGATGATACAATGGATATGTTGGGTACCCTCATCAACTTTTCTAATAGAGCATAACAATGGATTCAACCCAATCCAAATCCTGCTAGAGGCTGAAGACTAATAATTATCAATAAAAGACTAGGCCTAATTGATAGAAATCTTAACATTCATGGCCTTAAATTATTTAGCCTGGGTCTCATTAAGATACAAAATACCCACATAGTGATTCCAAATTAAGGAGTAAATAAAAGCAATCTTATTCAGGTGGTTTAATCTGCAGATATTCCAAGAAACTAAACTCATTAAGAAGATAAAGAATTTTGGTCATGTCTCAAGTAAAGTTGTAAGATCCAGTAATTATTGTTTCCCAATTGTCTTAATTGTGGTTGACTTGTAAAAATTTAAGGAGTTTATACTTTTTAGCCTTTTAAGTTTTATAACTCTTTGTATAGGTTGAATTTAAATGCTACTAAGAATGCGCAAATCGGAGTTTGGATGAGTAAAATATAATTGGTCAAAGTTGTACTAGATGCACAAGTACTCGATTACTCGATTTATACATAAAATTGAGCTTTTTACTTAGCCTTTTGGACCCCTTTAAGTGAATAACAGGAATAGTTGCATTGCGACCAGCAGTAGTGCAGCCTGTCTCTGGATTGGTAGCAAAATTTCCCCCTTTCACTTGTTTTTTCTGTCTTTTGTTTTCACTATTAGCTGCCACCCACTGATCGGCCTCCGAATTGCCGCCTTGAGTCGGCGATAGCGGGGTGCCAAGGTCTAGCCTCCTTGCCCCGATCGGTTCTGATTAGCTCGATTGGCCAACCCAGTAGTCTACCCTTTTTCTCTGGCGGCATCCATTTTCCACCACTAGATGTTGAACAACATGGTGCCAACGTCCATTCGGCTTCCCGTGATTCGACGACTGTTGGGTCACTGCCGTTTTCCATGTTTGCCCCCTGGCCTTGTCTGGTGTTTTGTAGACCAACAACAGCATGTCTGACGCCCCAACTCGGCACACTGTCACCCTTGGCTAAAACGGGTCCCTTCGTTTCTTTTGATTGGTGGATATGCTGCCACAATGTTAGCTAGTGGATAGCCACAGATGCTGGCTTGACCCAACGATGATAAGGTGTCGTCGTTCCTGACCTCCGTTGTTCCTCTCCTCTGTCCTATACTTCTTCTGCTTTTATATGTTCTATTTTGATCCGATTTGCTTTTATATGTTCTATTTTGATTTGATCTACTTTGAAATGCTCTATTTTGATATGATATGCTCCGATCTGATATGATATGATGGGATATGATATGATCCAATTTGCTTTGTTATGTGTTCTACTCTGCTCTGATATTGAGTGAGATGTGTGATTCTCGTAGTGTTTTGCTCACCTTTGTGAGATGCATGATTTCGCTGATTTGTTAGCTTCCATTTTACTTCAATGATTTTTGTCTGATTTTTGTATGACTCTGATTAAATATTCAGATATGCGTAGTTTGATGCATGTGTTTTTGTACAGCCTGATGCATAAAATAGCCATTAGGCAGAACTATGTTCGGATCCGATCGTATTGAAATAACCTCATAGATGTTATCTAATATGTATGTAGGCAACCAAAAGGCAATGTTGACCCGATCCAAATTAGTTATAAAATTAGGTTTGTTCCGCCTTATGCGCAATGGAGCACTAAAGCTCTGAAGTGCGTAGAGGAACGTTATGATTCTCACACACAAAGTTCACTGCTCTTGGTTGGTCTCATTCTATTTTTTTGTTAAATTAATTTACTCTGATTCTATGTTCCAAACCCCCGACTCAAGTCAGTTTCTTGGTCGTGGTGTTATAGTGTCACCAAAGCTTCTCCATGATCACCTTCTACTATCTCTGATGCAGATCAAATAACATTTACATAAATGGAACATTGAGATTGAATGAAGAAAAATCGAAGTTTTCTTTTTGGTGATCGATTTAAGCTTATGGATGATTAACCAAGCTAGCGATTGATTGATCTCTTAAAGTCATTTATCAGCACTTGAAACGGCTTAGTGTAAAACGAAGTCAAGAGTTGAAGATGATGAGTCGAGGTTGCTCACCAAAACTTAAACTTGGCCCAGCCCAATGATTAAGTTGAAGATGATGAGTCGAGGTTGATGGCCCCAACAAGAATCCTTTTGCCAACGCTACCCCATCTAGTGATGAGGATGGAAACCAACTAGCTTGCCATGGGGTCGGTCAACATGGGCGTTTACCACCATGAGCGCCATGGAGACAAGAGGTTCTGGAAGACATCCTTGACTTCATGGAGGTTCCGGAAGACATGAGTGTTCCCTTGGTGGTGACTTGTTTTTGAGATTGAGGAGCCACATGGTGGCAACAAATCAAATTTACCCATGCGCGGCAAGGAAACCAAGGATCGTTGAATGGTTGAAGTTAAAGAAGCATATGAGGCAATACTTTCTACCTTACAACTTTTCTCAAGTGATTTATCAGCGATTACATGACCTACGGCAAAAGTCGATGTCGACGGATGAGTACACCACAATGACTTGGCTGAATCGAAAGAAGAACTTGTCCCTCACTATATTGGAGGTATGCATCAAAATCTTAAACAAATTGAATTTGTTTTATACTTTTTCCTTGTAGGAAGTACATTTTAGAGAACTTTACTTTAAGAAGTAGCATGACCTTGTTGGCTGCTACTTTGGGGCGACCAATGGCACTTTTCTAGCCATGCCAGCAGCCACCAATCACGGTAGTGCATAAGCGCCTTCGAAGATTGCACCTCAAAGTACTGAGAACATCAATAATGCCTCAACAAGTACTGGTCCAAAAATTTTAAATGCAGTAGAATGGGTCGTAGAGCGGCAGATTATCCTCACAACAACCAAAATGGTAAAAGATTATTCACTAAATTTGATGAGAATATTGAATTTGATGATGTTTATCGTGATTACACTAATCCTATATGATAATGAAGAACTATCGGATGAAAAGATAGTTGAAGTGACCATGGAGAAGTTTTGGTGACATGTTGCATTTGCTTTGTCCCTAAGGAAATGGAAGGTAACCGTTGGTTGATGAACAATATATTTCACACTACTTGTACTATTGGAAGTAAGTTGAGTCATTTTGTGATTGCTTTAGGAAGTTGTGACAATGTAATAGCTAAAGAGGTGGTTCAAAAGCTCAAATTGAGCACTACATCCCATCCCTATCTATACACACTTTCTTGGTTAAAGAAAGGAAGTGATGCATTAGTCTCTAAACAATGTTTAGTCTGTTTCTCTATTAATTCTACATATAAGGATAAGATATGGTGTATTGTTGTTGCTAAGGATGCTTGTCACTTGTTGCTTGGGTGTCCTTGGCAATATCATTGATGTGTTATACATGACGACCTTAAGAACACGTACAATTTTATTTGGAATAGCACAAAAATTGTTCTTGTGTCTAAGAAGAATGAGATGATTAAACCCCAAAATAAGAAAGGGGTGACTCTTTTGTCTAATGGAAAACTTCTTAAGGAATTGAAGGACTATGATGTTGTCAATGCTTTGGTTTCTAATGAAGGTGAAGGTATTTTTTGAAGAGGTTAAACCTTTGGTACATGAGTATCATGTTGTTTTTCTGGAGTCCCTACCCGATGGATTGCCACCCCTTAGAGACATCCAACATCATATCGACCTTATTCCCAGATCTACATTCCTTAATTGTCCCCATTATATGATGAGTCGTAAGGAGCATGAGAAGCTTTAGCGATAAGTCCTATAATTATAGAGTATAGGACATATTAGAGAGTTTGAGTCCATGTGCTAGGCAAGTTTTGCTTACTGATAAGTACGAAATATATATCTATTTTACATGCCTTTTTACTTTATTTGCTAGTATAGATTAGGTTAATTTAAAGTTAGTTATGGTTTATTTAGATTAATATAAATATTAGTATTTTAGTTTAATTATTAATAATTTTATAGTTATTAGTAGTTTAGATATGTATTTGAATCAAGTTGAAATTTTAGTTAAATTCTACATGTCTAAAATGTGATGTTTTTATGTTTTGTAGGTAAAATGCGCTTATCGAAGTACTTGGACGATACTTGGAATAAATGAAAATAGTCTTGACATATTTTAAAGTGATTTGGACAACTTTTCGGAGTTATAAATATGTTGAAAATTAATATGGACATAAAAGAAATAGCTTAATGAACAAAAAATGGACTGTCCAGATTGCAGAAACAGTGTAAGCGTTCGAACGGGCCTGCATGGCGTTAGAATAGGATAACGTGAATTTGATGAAAAATGCAGTGTAGCCGCTATAACGGGCATGCAGGGAGTTCAAACGGCATAACGCACAGTTTCCTTATTTCACCCAATTTTAAGTTTTTTTCATATTGGACTCTTTCTTACGGATCTTATGCCTATATAAAGACATATTTGGCACGAAATTAGAGGTTAACAAGTAAATTTTCTAAAGAGAAGAAGGAAGAAGAAGATGGAGAAAAACCCAAAGCTATCAATGGAGATTCAAGTGCTTTCTTCTACCATGGAAGGCTAGGCTTTTCTTTTACTTAGGAGTTGATGAAGCTATAGATAAGTTTCAGTTTCTTTTCTTTTTAATTTAGATCTCAGTTGTGAATTATGACAATTGTATGATAAGGATTTCCTTTTTAATGGAAGAGCTTTTCATGTTTATTTAAATCTATGTTGATTTATTGTCTTGTAGATGATAGATTGATGTAGTTTTGATATTTGCATCAATTCTAATTTCTGTGATTTAGATAAGATGGTCAAATAATAGTTTTAATGTTCAGATAATTAAGGACTTGGATGAGTTATACTAAGATTAGACGGGTCATGCTTATAGCTATTTAGTGTAGATGATTCGTGCTATTGTCGAAGATAGTTCATGCCATGGAAATTAATTAATGATTCTTTCTGAAGTAATTCTAGCTTGTAGTTGAGAATACTTGTTCATATTCACACTAGATTTAGATTAAAAGTTAAGGAATTGTTATGGTTCTATAATGGATTCGATTTTCTAAGTAAATTCCATCATATTAATCTCTACCTTTTAAATTAGATTAGTTTTTCTTTTGCTTAATTAAAGTTTATGTTCTTTTTAGTTTTTAATCAGTAAATTCTTATTTAGATTTAGTTATAATTTATCCGTCCCTGAGGTTCGACAACCCTTAAATACTCATCCTAGTACAATTACCTTGTACACTTGCAAACGATCAAGTTTTTGGCGCCGTTGCCGGGGACGGTGTTGATTTGTTACTAAATTAGCTTTAGGATAATTTTAGATACTTTAGTTTCAGTTTACTTAATTATTTTTTTTTGGTTAATTTTTAGCTTCTTACCTTCTTTTAATTTGATCTTGTAGTTGAGTTGAAGGTGTTCTCTACATTTGTGGCCACAAGTGGACATTAACAAGCTTCTCTTCGGTTTGTAAGATCCTTTTCCATTTTTATTATTTTTCCTTAGTTATTTTTGCTTCATCTTTCTCTTTTTACACTTTAAATTGTGTGGTGTGTTTGTGGTGTATGCGTGGTCGTCGCTCCTTACTCCCTCGATTAGTGCCATTTGACCCTAAGCCTGAGCGGACATCTAGGAGAGTTGAGTTGCCCTCTACCTACATCCTTACACCCCTAAACTCTCCCACCAATTCCTCCACCTACACTACCTCTACCATTATCATGGCTGAACATTAGTTAGTAGATGCACCACTCAAAGCTCTAAGGGAGTATTACACTCCCAATGAGTACACCTCTCCTTCATGTATTAGGTTGTCAGCGGTTGCTGCTCAAAATTATGAAATTAAGCCCAATGTCATTCAAATGCTTCCATCTTTTTATGGACTTAATAATGAAAACCCGTATAGGCACCTAGATAATTTCTTGGAAATATGCACAACTTTTAAGCTCTCAAATTTAACCAATGAAGCTGTTAAACTTCGCCTTTTCCCCTTCACATTGAAAGATAAGGCTAAGGAATGGCTTCACTCTTTAGAGCCAGACACCATCACAACTTAGGCCCAAATGCAACAAGAATTCCTTAAAAAGTACTTCCCCATAGGTAAGACCAACCAAATGAGAAAGACCATAACCACTTTTGCCCAACTTCCCACTGAACAGTTCCATGAGAGTTGGGATAGACTTAAGGACCTTCTTAGGAGGTGTCCTCATCATGCTGTCCCTAAGTGGCAATTAATGCAACGTTTTTATAAGGGTCTTACTGAACAAAACCGTCATCTTGTTGATGAAAGTTGTGGGGGTACCTTTTTGCTAAAAAATGAAAATGAGGCATAGAAACTTTTTGAGGACTTGAGTGAAAATTCTCTTCAACATGCTGTGTTGAATAGAAATGAGAGTGGACCATCTACCTTGAACAATGCCCCCTCTAGGGGTGGCTTGTATGAAGTAAAAAACCAATTAGACATCTCCTCTAAAGTTGATAGTTTAAATAGGAAGCTTGACCTCCTTATGACTTCAACACATCAGCCCACTCCCTTCACTCAAGATGCATGCACAATATGCCTTAGCCCAGCCCATACTATCATGGAGTGCCCCTCTGCCTCTCAATTTCCTGAGCTTGTCGAAGACCATGTTAATGCTACCCAATCCTTCCCTAGGGCTGAGAATAATCCATTTTCAAACACATATAACTCTGGGTGGAGGAATCATCCTAACTTTTCCTGGCTGGCACAAAACCAAGGGGTTATGGGTAACCAAGTTCCTAGGCAACCATTCCAAGTCCCACCAGCCTATATCCACCAACCTCAAGTCCAACATCCATATGTCCAACCCAATAGGAGTCCAAGTTTTGAAGAAAAGGTCTTGAGTGCCCTGCAAGGCATTCAATCTCAATCTCAACTCCTCTATTCTCACACACAATCTATAGCAAAGTTAGAAGCCCAAATTGGACAACTAGCTAATGCTATTAATAAGAGAGAGATGGGGAGTTTGCCAAGTTAACCTATACAAAACCCTAAAGGTTAATTTCAGGTAGATGGAGCTCCTTCCTTTAATGAACAAGTCAATTCCATAATGACCCTTAGGAGTGGGAAGATTGTTGATAAGAGTGTTAGGGGGACACCAGTGACAGATGATAAGAGTGAGGAGTTAGAGAGGGCAGCCCCTAATGAGCCTGAAGTAAAAGTTAGTGCACCACATGAGAAGGAGTTTGTATCTCCTTCCTCTTCCTCAGAGCCACAACCTAAGACCACTTCAGAGGGATCTTACATCCCTAGGGCACCTTTTCCTCAATGTCTTAACATGGCCCCAACATTTCGGAAGAACACATCTAAGATGGATGATATTCTTGAGACTTTTAAACAAGTCAAAATTAATCTCCCCCTCTTAGATGCCATTAAGCAAGTCCCTGCTTATGCTAAGTTCCTCAAAGACCTATGTACTCAAAAGCGTAAATCTAAGATCCATGTGTCTAAGAAGGTCTTTCTCACCGAGCAAGTTAGCTCTCTTATGAAGTTTGACACCCCACCTAAGTATAAGGACCCTGGAGTGCCCACTATTTCTTGTGTCATAGGCGATCACTCCATTCATAGAGCCCTCCTTGACCTTGGTGCGAGTGTCAATTTACTCCCTTACTCGGTGTATGAGAAATTAGGGTTAGGTAAATTGCAGCCTACATCAGTTATCTTGCAGCTAGCCGATCGTTCTGTGCGTAAGCCTCGAGGAGTAATTGAGGATGTCTTAGTAAAAGTTGACCGGTTCTTTTTCCCTGTTGATTTTATTGTCTTAGATATGGAAACCGGTGCCAACTCCACACATCAGATTCCTATTATTCTAGGTCGTCCTTTCCTTGCCACAGCTAATGCATGCATAAATTGTAGGACGGGAGTAATGGAGATGACCTTTGGGAACATGAAAGTGCACCTACATGTTTTTGATGTGTCTAACAATTTACCTTCAATCTCTAATGCTGAATGTTTTATGGTAGACAATTTTAGATTTGATGCTTATGATAGAGGTCCATCTTTTGTAGCATCAGCCCATAATCAAGTTATGCCTTCTAATTTTTTTTGAACCATTATTTTGGAGACTTAAGAGAAGAGCCAATGCCAATATCTACCAACCACCTTGATATATTTGAGAATGTTGGCATCGTCTGGCTGAAGACAATAAATTTAGCACTTCTTGGGAGGCAACCCATATTTTTGATATATTTTTTTTCCTTTCTTTTATTTATTTTCTTTGTTTATTTAGGTTTTATTTACTTATTTTTCTCAGATTTTAATTTTTTTTCTCATTATAGTTTTTGTTGTTATCTCTTTTCTGGGAGCTTGGTATTTTAGGTTTGGGAAATTGCTCTTGATATGTATGTTTCTCATGTTTTCTCAATCCTATGTACTACATTTTCAGATTAGTGGATTAGTTATGCTCTCAGGTGATATCTTTCTTTCCCTCTCTTACTTTTTCTTGTCATTGTAGTATATACATTCTTTTACATTGAGGACAATGTTCAGTTTAGGTTTGGGGGTGTAGAAAGATATTTTTCTTTCTTATTTTTCTTTTATGATGTTTTAGAATATTTTTTTTGTTATTTCTTTAGTTTTGTTTTATGTGGTTTTATCGTTTATTTTCTTTTAAAAGCATATGTCTATTTTTAAAGAGATCAATTTCATGAAGAAAGTTCAAGTAATTAATTAAGTGATGAAAGTGATTAAGTGAGTAATTTCTATTTTATTTTCTTTATCTTGGATAATTGTGCTTATATTTTTAAATCACATTTCACACACTTGAAACTTGTAGGAATATAATTTTATGATTTATTACTTGTAATCTTAGTGGGATATCTTTAATTGGGCATATTTTTGAAAACTTGACAATTGAGTAATTTTTAATGTTTTATGATAGATCTTTATGCTTGGCTATTATTTGAAAAAAAAAAGGGATAAGTGTAATGAAAAAAAAAAAGTTTATGAAAAAAAAAAGTTGAAAAAAAAATAGATTGATTGAAAAAAAAATTGATGAAAAAAAAAGAGTAAAGGTTTGTGTCTCTTTTCACTGAGTAACCGGACCTTGTGCCTAGGCAAGTATAAGGGATCGCATCAAAAGGTGAAAAGTTGAGATAAATTCTTTTATGACTTACTTGGTTCTGTAGCCTTTATAGTTTGAGTTATTAAGCTTGAGGGGTGTTTCAACACCTAGTGCCTTGAGCCAACTGGATTAGGGACACTGGCCTAACACTTGTTACATGGATTATTTAGAAAGCTTAATAGAACTAAGTATTGCACAAGTCATATTTTGAGGTATATTATGTTCTTATTCCCTGAATTTAATTTAAATTTGATGACTATTACATAAGGTTTTATTATGAGATGTTAAAAATGAAAGATTGTCATTGTTATATTTTTTAGTTAGTGAACTTTAATGAGCTTGGTTAATGGGTCACATAAGATATGCTTGTTAATAGAGACTGAAATTGTATGACTACAAAGTTTCTACACTTTATGTTTTTGAAATGTACATATGTAGTTGCACAATTAGTTTTAAGATGAGGTTATAGAATGGATGATTCCTTACTTGAAAGTGATCAGATCGATATTATTTACTTGTTTCAAGTATTTTTGGTTGGTTCTTTTTAAAAATAGTTGTGTGTTTTTAAGAGAAGATTGTTTTTGGAATTTTTGTTTTTTTGTTTTGTTTTATTTATTTTCTTAGGTTTAGATGTTTGTGGGTATCATTGCTGTAAACCCTCACGAGACACAACTCGTCCAACTAGGGACACCTAGGGGTTTAAAGGCTTGTTACATAAGCTAAATGCAATCGTGATTCCCTATGAAAGTGGTATTCATTTATTTTTCTAGATTAGTTGTTTTGTTTTACTTTGTTTTGCTCTAGGACTAGCAAAATATAGGTTTGGGGGTATTTGATAAGTACGAAATATATATCTATTTTATATGTCTTTTTACCTTATTTGCTAGTATAGATTAGGTTAATTTAAAGTTAGCTATGGTTTATTTAGATTAATATAGATATTAGTATTTTAGTTTAATTATTAATAATTTTATAGTTATTAGTAGTTTAGATATGTATTTGAATCAAGTTGAAATTTTAGTTAAATTCTACATGTCTAAAATGTGATGTTTTTATGTTTTGTAGGTAAAATGCGCTTATCAAAGTACTTGGACGATACTTAGAATAAATGAAAATAGTCTTGACATATTTTAAAGTGATTTGGACAACTTTTTGGAGTTATAAACATATTGGACATTAATATGGACATGAAAGAAATAGCTTAATGAACAGAAAATGGACTGTCCAAAAAAACTGTCCAGATTGCAGAAACAGTGTAAGCGTTCGAACGGGCCTACATGGCATTAGAACGGGATAACGTGAATTTGATGAAAAATGCAGTGT
This sequence comes from Saururus chinensis, assembly GCA_035235625.1. NCBI lineage: Eukaryota > Viridiplantae > Streptophyta > Magnoliopsida > Piperales > Saururaceae > Saururus > Saururus chinensis. The sequence goes on from CP141150.1 coordinate 12,481,815, forward strand.
AGCCGTTATAACGGCCATGCAGGACGTTCGAACGGCATAACGCGCAGTTTCCTTATTTCACCCAATTTTGAGTTTTTTTCATATTAGACTCTTTCTTACGGATCTTATGCCTATATAAAGACATATTTGGCACGAAATTAGAGGTTAACAAGTAAATTTTCTGAAGAGAAGAAGGAAGAAGAAGATAGAGAAAAACCCAAAGCTATCAATAGAGATTCAAGTGCTTTCTTCTACCATGGAAGGCTAGGCTTTTCTTTTACTTAGGAGTTGATGAAGCTATAGATAAGTTTCAGTTTCTTTTCTTTTTAATTTAGATCTTAGTTGTGAATTATGACAATTGTATGATAAGGATTTCCTTTTTAATGGAAGAGCTTTTTATGTTTATCTAAATCTATGTTGATTTATTGTCTTGTAGATGATAGATTGATGTGGTTTTGATATTTGCATCAATTCTAATTTCTGTGATTTAGATGAGATGGTCATACAATAGTTTTAATGTTCAGATAATTAAGGACTTGGATGAGTTATACTAAGATTAGACGGGTCATGCCTATAGCTATTTAGTGTAGATGATTCGTGCTATTGTCGAAGATAGTTCATGCCATGGAAATTAATTAATGATTCTTTCTGAAGTAATTCTAGCTTGTAGTTGAGAATACTTGTTCATATTCATACTAGATTTAGATTAAAAGTTAAGGAATTGTTATGGTTCTATATTGGATTCGATTTCTAGGTAAATTCCATCATATTAATCTCTACCTTTTAAATTAGTTTAGTTTTTCTTTTGCTTAATTAAAGTTTATGTTCTTTTTAGTTTTTAATCAGTAAATTCTTATTTAGATTTAGTTATAATTTATCCGTTCCTGAGGTTCGACAACCCTTAAATACTCATCCTAGTACAATTACCTTGTACACTTGCAAAGGGTTTAATTATAAACGATCACTTACACTAAATAAGGATGGTAGTTGGTGTATGTGTGTGGATAGTAGAGCCATTAATAGGATTAATGTTAAGTATCACTTTCTTATTCCCCGTCTTGATGTTCAACTTGATCAATTGAGTAGTGCTTCTATCTTTACCAAGATGGATTTGAAAAATGTATATTATTAGATCAAAATCAAACTAGGTAATGAATGAAAGACAACTTTTAAGATAAGAGAAGGGTTATATGAATAGTTGGTCATGCCTTTTGGGTTGTCTAATGCCCCTGTACATTTATGAGGGTGATGAACCAAACTCTTTGATAATTTATTGGTAGATTTGTAGTGGTCTATTTCAATGATTACTTATTTATAGCTATGAGATCTATTCTCACTTACAACATCTACAAGATGTTCTAGTTTGTTCTTCGTAGGGATATACTTTTTGTAGCTATTAAGATGTGTTCCTTCATGCGAGATTCTATACTCTTCTTTGGCTATGTTGTCCCAAAGGATGGAATAAAGTGGATGAGAGTATGGTTGATGTAGTGAATCATTGGCTAAGACCTTCTGGTACACATGAGGTATGAAGTTTCTAGTGGTTGGCTTCTTTCTGTCGAAGGTTTATTTCCTATTTTAGTACTATTATGACTCCTATTACTAATTGTTTAAAATCCAGATGTTTTGTTTGGAGTGATGCTATTGAAACTGTTTTTGTTCTTAGTTAAGAGAAACTTATTACAACACTTGTGTTAGCCTTACCTAGCTTTGCCAAGCCTTTTTAATTGCATTGTGATGCTTTAAAGGTTGATATTGTGGCTGTCCTAAGTTAAGAGGGCCGTCTAATTGCTTATTTTTGTGGAAATGGTTAGGAGCATGAGGAAGGTATAGTGCCTATAATGTTGAGTTTTATTGTGTTGTCTAAGCTATTCAACATTCGAGGCATTATTTGATTCATGTAGAGTTTATTTTATATTATGATCATTTTGATCTAAGCATATTAATAGCCAAGGGAAGATGTCTGTTAGACATGCATTGTGGGTATCCTATTTACAAGAGTTTAATTTTGTACTTAATAATAAGTTTGAAGTTCAGAACAGGGTTGCAGATGCCTTGAGTCATCAAACATGTTTACTCACTAGTTTGCATACTCAGGTGTTAGAATTTGATTCCTTTTAAGAGTTGTTGGTAGTTGATCCTTTCTTTGCTAAAATTTTATCTTAACTTGAGACATGACATAAATCAGATTATTTGTTACACGATGGGTTTCTTTTCAAAGGAAATCAGTAATGTGTTCCTATTTGCAGCCTACGCTTGAAGATTATTAAGATGTTGCATGATGAGGGTCATATAGGAAGAGGTAAAACTTTTTAGCCTGTTTTTTCTTCTTATTTTTGGCTATCTATGTGTAGGATGGTGTATAGATCTATTGGGAGGTGTTATATATGTTATATGGCAAAAGAAAATTTTACTAATGCCAGATTATGCATGCCTTTGCCTATCCTATCTAAGCCATGGTCTAACATTAGTATAGACTTTGTTCTTGGACTACCCGATAATCAAATGTATTGATAGATTCTCCAAGATGGTGCATTTTATTACTTGCAAAAAAACCAATGATGTGTCTCGTGTAGCATTAATATTCTTTTGGGGGGTATATCATTTATATAGTTTACCATTGTCTATTGTTTCTAATAGAGATACTCGTTTTCTATCATATTTTTTGTTCTCCATAGAAAATGGCAAATACTTCTTTAGATTTTGGTAGTGCCTACCATTCTCAAACAAATGGAAAGACAAAGGTAGTTATTTGTTCCCTAGGAAACTTATTGAAAAGGTTGGTTGGTACTAATCTAAAATTTTGAGATCAACACTTATATAAGGCTGAATTTGCTTAAAAAAGGAGTGTAAATCAAAGTACAACCTTTAGTTCTTTTACTTTTGTTTGTGGTTTTAATCTTCGCTCTCCATTGGGTCTAGTTCTTATTATATATGGGGAAAGGTTTGATGGTCGAGCTGAAAACTTTATATCACACTTGCAGAATATTCATCCTAATACCCTTACGAGATTGCAGGTATCTAATGATACGTATAAGGCAATTGGAGATCTAAAAAGAAGACATGTAGATTTTCGTGTTGGTGATTTTGTATGGGTTGGTTTGACCAAAGATAGATTTTTTGTTGGAGAATATAATAAATTATCAGCAAAGAAGATTGGGCAATAGGAGATTGTTCAAAAAATTAATTTTAATGCCCATCGACTCAAACTTCCTAGTCACATTTACACTTCATATGTTTTCAATGTTAAACATCTCATTCCTTATCTTAGTGATTCATCATATAATGATCATGTGAATTCGATAGGGAATTCCTTGAGCCAGGTGAGGAGGATGAAGGTTAGTTAGCATTGACGTACATGGGGCATTGGGATAGCATGAAGAAAATTTGAAGTTTTCTTTCTAGTGATTGATCGATGATTATGGGCGATCAATCGATCTCTTAAAGCGATTGACCGGCACTCGAAATGACTTAGTGTAAAACAAAGCCAAGTGTTGGTGATCGATCATTGCTACAATGATATGATTCCTAATTTCTATTTTGATTAGGATTTGATCCCAAATTAAGTTTATTTTAAGTATTTTCTCTCCTAAGAGGGTTATTCTATATTATTTTAATTATTTATCAAATTTCTCATTAGTTTTCCTTAATTTTAATTGGTGTGTCATTAGGTAGTTAGAAATTAGACTCTTTATTTATAATTTTTTCATTAGGACTTGTATAAATATTTGGCTCTTCCATGAAGGCAAGAAGCTCTGTGTTTTTTTTTATATTGTGAAGCAGAAGAAGAGATTAATTCCTTCTCTTCTATTTTCCTTTTATTTTTGTGAATATATCATTGAAATTCAAGAGAGAGGAAGGTTGTGTGCGCCCATCAATCCAACCCTACATTAATCTCTTTATTTGGTTCTTCCTTATCATATATAGGATTAGTGTAATCAAAATCAACAATATTATCAAGCTCATAATGTTCATCATATTCATTGAATAATCCTTAATCATTCCAGTCATTACTAGGACAATCCGCCACTTTTTGACCTATTCCTTTACATTTAAAGCATTTTGGACCATTGCTTGTAGAGTCATTAGCGGTGTTTTGAGTGCCTTGAGGTGAAACCTTGGAAGTGGCTTTAGACTACCGCAATTGGTGGTGGCTGGCATGGCTTGAGAAGTACCACCGGTCATTCCAAAGCGGCGGCTAATAGGGCTTTATTATTTTTTCTGTGTAGAACACTCTAGAATGCGCCTCTAACAAGGAAAAAATATGAAACAAATTAACGTATCTTTAAGGTTTTGATGCATACCTCCACTATAATGATACACAAGTTATTCATCTGATTCATCCAGGTCATTACAGTTTAACAATTAGTAGAATTCCTTAGTATACTCATCCACGAACTTCGACCTTTGTTGTAAGTCTTGTAATCACTGATACATCACTCGAGCAAAGGTTTAGGGTAGAGAATCTTGTCTCATGTGTTTCTTCAACTTCTCCCATTTAACAATCTTTAGCTTGCCTTGGCGCACATGGGTAGATTTAATTTGTTGCCACTATGCGACTGCTCGATTTCGAAAGCAAGTCACCACCAAGGGAACACTCTTTTCCTCCAGAACCTCCTTGAAATCGAAGATGTCGTCTACATTGGCAACCCAATCTAAGAACTTCTCAGGCTATTTCCTCCTAGGAAATTCAGAGATGTCAATCTCCAAACCAGCCTCCCAACTCCAATTTGCAATATCATCTCAACTCGGGGGCATGTAAGCCTTCAGTCTCCTTAGTGCTTGTGTTAGGAGTCGCCCATATTGACTGGCCTCATGGCAAGGGAATTGATTTACCTCCCCATCACCATGTAGGGCAGTGTTAGCGAAAGGATTCTCGCCTTCATCATCTTCAACTTAGTCATTGGGTTGACCTAAGTTATGATTTTGGGGAACAACAATGACCATCAAATCAGCTATTTGAATCATTAGCTACTCAACTTGTCGTAACAACCTTACTACTTCATCTCGACAATTGATTTCATCAATTCCCGCAACATGTCCTCCACAACATCAAAGCAGTATGTTGGACCTGTGTAAGGCCACCAATTGATGCAAGGCTAGATTGATTGGATGAATGTCATTTGATAAATCCGGCTATAGGCACACACAACCTTCCTCTCTCTCGCTAATTTTAATGAAAAATTCATAGAAAACAGAGGAAAAACAAAGGAAAAGGAAATATTTTCTTCTTCTTCTTCTTCTTCTTCTTCTTCTTCTTCTTCAATATCTTATAAAAACATCGAACTTTGGCCTCTATGAAATAGCCAAGCTTTTATATAAGTCCTAATGGCATAATTATAAAAAATTGAATCCAATCACTAACTACTTTAGGACTAATAATAAAAAAATAAGGAAAATAAAACTATACAATTCTTATCCTAGAAAAGAAAAAAGACTTAAAAGAAATCTATTTGGATTTAAATTCTTATTTAAAACTAAGTTGGAAACTATCTCGCAAACATAGCGATCGATCATTGCCTAAGTTGATCAATCACTAAATTCCCGTCTTCATTTTACATAGAGTTGCAGATAATCTTGATCGGTCATTGAGGTCGATCGATCAATCGATAGCCAGATTGATCGCCCAATCAAAAAATTGTGTTTTTTTTCTTTTATGTGATTTTATTGCTCCATTTACTTCAATGTTAGTTGATTTACATCAAAATGCTAGAGGAGAAGCACAACTATGGTTCAATATATTTATGAAAGTTTGAAAGTTAAATGGAGCATACATTATTGATTCAGCGGTGTTCCTAAGTTGTTGCTAAAAAAATTGCAAGCGTTGCTAATAGTTTTAGCAGCGCTTTTGCCGGTGCCCCCAAAAACGCAATTAGGAATCAACAACATTTTTGCGGTGCTTTTCCTGATTGCAGCTAAATGTTAGTTGTAGTGGCGCTGAAGCTACTATTAATTGAACTGGGTAACTTATAATTGATTAGTGGCGCTTTTAAAGCACTATTGTATTTTTTTTAATTACCCACATATACATTGAGTGCCTCTTTTAAAGCACCGCTGAAGCTGTTTGTTTAAATTACTAACATATATGCAGAAGTTGTTACCTGTAGATAAATAGCTGCATTTTTAAAAAAATGAATAGTGATGGATTTAATAATTTAGTGACAATTTCCTCATTATAGCAATGATCGTGTTGAAATTATAAAACCTGCTTATATGACATACAATTTTAATCAAACTAAGTATTCCCTGTTATTAATCTAGAGGAATATGACACAAAGAAGCTGATGACATTCCATTAAGTTAAAAAAATTCCTAAATACATATATACTTAAATGTCACCCCCGGCTTGGCTGCAACAATGTTCAGCGTGGGCAGGCAGAAAGGTGGCCAAGGAGAACAAAAGAACCAATTTAATAGCTTTTCAATAAGTTTATCACTTGACAGAACTTCAATTGATCTCTCGTCAGTCCATTTAATAGCTTTTGTCAGTAAATTTGTCATGTATTTCGTGTGGGTGCTATCAATACTTCTAATACAGAAGAGAAATGCATGCGTTTATTCTCAGATATGGCAAAGCAAATATATATAGTTGGGCTTTTTTTTAATTGCATATTGTTAGGCTTGAATCATCTGCTAACGACTAAATCAATGGTCCGCAGAACAATATGTAATTGCCAAACTGAATATGATCTTCGCTGTTTATGGCAATGTGCCTAAGAGACAGCGACCCAGGTCACTGTTTGAGACCGTCAAAGAGGGCCCGGTAGGTGAACTAGATATTGTTGTCTCTTAAACGATATCTGCTATGCGAACCCTCTGGGCCACTGCTTTTACTCATCTAGAATGAAAGGTCATACGTCTATCTGACCCATTGTACCACATGTATGTAGCACGTTAAATAAGTGTAAACTAAACGAAATTCACTGCCGCTTGCAACCTCCAAGGGGGAAGCGTTTTGTATGCTCCACTCTGACAGTGAGCCGAGTATAAGGAACACTTGGGAGCCGTCAGATTTCAAGATCGGTGGTACACACGCTAGCGCACGTTAGCGTAAGTATGCGCCACCAATCTTGCAATCCAACAGCTCCAAAGCTTTCCTTATGCTCGGCTCACATTGAAGAGGGACCAAGAAAAACACTTCCCTCCAAGGGGTGTCCCCGTTAAGAGGTGACAAGGTAACCTGTCTCTTAGAGTACCATATCCCATCGTCAATCCCATCAAATATTACCACCTTTCACTTTGCCATGGGGATCCAATATTACTGTACAATAAATTTACTGAACAAATCCTCCCAATTAGCTCTAGGTTGGATAGAACACATGGACCTCACACTAGGGCTTACATGTTTTAACCGACCAAAACTCAATTGAGAGTATTTGTTGGGTTGAGAGTATTTTGTTGTTTAGATTTTTGGTTGATTATCATTTTCCTTACAAATTATGTTGGGTAAATTATTTAGATTTTGTGACTCATATGGAAAAGAAATCATTTGAATTTTGTGGTCCTTTTGTTGAAGTATCACGTTCTGTATCAGTCTCAAAGTGAATGGAGTCACAGAAAATTTATCAAGCTACTTGCATTGCTCTTCAATGAAGGATTTGGCAAGCTCATAAGGCGAAAATTCTGTACCATTATCAAGGCCGGGCAGCCCCTCAAGCAGACCTTGAGTTTGTGGGTGACTATGCTGGAGAGAACATTCCCCTAAGAGTGTGCCAGCCCCAACAATCTTAACAAACTCAGTCCAATAGATATAAGTGTTAGAATATAAATTAGATTTTCTTTTCTTAACTGCTCGAATTTTTAGAAAATTTAATTATGTTACATGGTAGAGGTAAGATAATCATGATTCTCAAAAGCTCGAGTTGTTTAGAAGGAAAAATTATTTTTTTATATATTATAATACCCTCTCATATGTAACATCAAGCAAAGAAATTATTGAAAATCATGTGATTGTACTTAGTTACCACTTATTTAAATAGTGTTATGCAAATAATTTTTATTTAAGTATACAGCTTAAGTACAAGTTGAAGGATTTTTACGATTAATTCCAAATAGTCTTCGTAAGTCTTAGAGAGTCAAATAATATTTTTTATCAAGTAAAAATTAATGCATTATATAGTCAAAGAATTTTTTTTTATATATTTTGTAGAATTTTGTTACAAAATAGGAGAAGAAAGAGATTGTTAGATATATGTTTTGTAATTAACTTAATTTTGGTGATGAAAATTATGCTTATTCTATGTGTGTTTTTGAGTTATAATAGTTTAAATAGATTAATTGATAATATTAATGTAATATACTCAAAATAATAGTATTTGAGTCGCAGTTAATGTTTGTCCAATCAACAAACCATTTGGTAAGTGTTTGTTTTCTAACAAATATTAATGACGTATAGCAGGAGGTAATTCATTCAAAATGAATTAAAATTAGTTCACTTTTAAAAACTACATAGAGCTTATTATTATGAGATGGAGGGGGTGACCGAGTACCCCACCCACCCATGACTTAACCGTATTAGGCTAGATCTTGACTAACCATTATACATATGTGGGCTAGTCTTCGGGCCAATAAAATCAATATCTAGTCTAAAAGGAAGTCCAAATAAACCAAACCAACACATTCAATGCGCTTCTAGAAAAGGTGAACCGCATGGAATTCATTGGGAAGGCTCTTGGGAGCTATCAATCCCGGGTCTTGTATAAAACTTTAGAAAAAGTTTCATTCTTCAATAATCCAGATGAAGACTTCGTAAACGACGACTTATCTCCAGTAATGAATAATGATACCGAGTCCTAGTAGCTTATATTGCAGGAACTGTGGGCAGTATTAAGCTCTTAGAAAGAGGTGGTACCAGCGCACCTAGATTGGTTTTTAGAATGCAGTTTAGATGAACTCAAATCTGGTGGTGGTGAAGATAGCTTCCCACCAGTTATTGATACCCAAAATATAAGGTGCACGCTTAGCAAGCAAAAGCTTCAGAAAGAATCGTCAATCTTGAGCGATCAACAGCCCAGTATAGATGAAGATCTTGGGAAAAATCAGCTTCATTTTATAACAAAAGCAAAAATTTAACATATATAAAAGATGAGATGCTGCATGTACTACTAAGTAGTGTTTAAGATTATACCTTCTCTACTTATTCCAGTTTGCAAGATAAATAGCAGTAGAACCATAAATGTTTATTCTCAACAAAATGGCATTTCATATGTAGGACATCTCTCCAAAGAGAGCAATATTATTCATTACCCCATCTGGGTAAAGTATCTTATTTATTCATTGTATTGTAAGTGATAGTGGGGCAGCCATCTAAGAGAATGGCGTTTGGTTGTAACAGTCAAGATTGGCACCATAGGAAACACCCAGGATATCACAGTATCTTTTGTAGAAACCAATTCGATCAGCAACCCTACTATCAGTTCCTTTGCCACATTCAAGCCCGCCGTTGATTATGTTTGTAACAACACCAAACCCAGGCTGCCTCCCTGCAGCGACATCAGCACTCGACGGTGTCCACTGGCCGGTCATCACATTATGGCACGATGGCTTGGGTGACTGCGGCGTCATCCAGAACCAGATGGCCGTCTTGAAGGAGATGGTGGCGTCTGTGGCCACCAAGTCAGGGTTGTTGAGGAGGTCCACGTTAATGGCTTGCCCTGCTGGCCCATAGTTATAGTTGCTGTAAACAAGGTTGCAAATTTGCAATTAGCAAAGCCATGGTTCAGTATAAGTTAATTTTCATCTTAATGAAATTACTTCTCAAAACATTTCATAATGGAAACTTACTATGAGATTTGGATGGGGCCACGGCCATAGTACTTCTTGCCTGCAGCACAAGGCCATTGTGCACTTGGGGAACAATAATCACCTGGGTTTCCTTGTTCCTGGACAAAACAATAGCCCCATGAATATGGGCCATCCGGTGCAGTGGGCCATCCCCCTACATACCAATGACATTAGTAGAAACATTAGGAGAGACATGAACTCGTCATGTTGAACTACTAAACAAACCTGTGGTTTCATGAGATGTTTGAGCCAGGAAAGCTGCAAGCTCTCTTTTACGAGTGTCCGAGTCCCCAGTGGTACCAAAGCCACTGAAGAAATTGGCTGCAGCAATGAAGCCATTGTAGGTGTAGAAGTTCCTCCCAGGACATGCCGCATCATTGCGGTGCTTAAGCATGTCATTAAAGATGGCCTCGGTGATTATGGAGCCCACCCCACTGCCAGGCGTAGGCGTCGAGCCGCTGCATTGGCTCTGGCATCCATCCCCACAGTAGTCAGAGGTGGTGCCACACCAGCCGTACTGGCTGCAGCACAGCCCTCCCGGGCAGACGGCACCGCCGGCTTGGCTGCCACACTGTTCAGCGTGGGCAGGCAGTAAGGTTGCCAAAGAGAATAAAAGAACCAAAGTCCAAGCACCCATTTTTTGCATAGAACCGCTTGCATGGTGGAGGAGAGGGAGGAGAGGGTTTAAATAGACTGAGGGAGGGAAGAAGAGGTGGTTTTCCTTTGACTAGTCTAAGATTACATGCTTTCGTGTACGTGAGTTCAGTTGAGGACCATGACAAATTGGTCATTGGAAACTAGTGAATGAGTCCATTATCTCAATAGCCGCCCCCATTTGATTTGTTTGTATGCCCTGAAGATTATATTAACCATAAACAAGTGAAATGTATGGTTCGGTTCAAGTTTATATCCACTTGATAAACAAGTCCATTTGAAGGCTTTTGTCCGTGTAGGTCATGTAATTCGTATGGCTATTCAAATTCTCTTGTACTTCTAATAGAGAGGATAAATGCGTTTGTGTTTAGTCTGTGTGGCAAAGCCAAGATACTTAGGCTTGGACTATCTGCTAACAACTAAATCAATGGCCCACAAAACAATATATAATTGCCAAACTGATATGACCTTCCCTGTTTATGGCCATTTGCCTAAGAGCCATAGAGACCCATGCCAATGTTAAACTGTCAAAGAGGACCCTGTAAATGGTGAAGTAGATTTTGTTCTCTTTAATGCATCTGCAATGCGAAGAGCCTTCTGGTCCACTGCTTTTGCTATCTAGAATGGAAGGTGATACGTCTATCACCCATAAGTACTTGTACCACTTGTATGTTGCACATTAATTCTTTCCTGACTACCACGGTCAACTAAACAAGATTCACTACCACTTGTAACATGCAATACTAATTTTCACTATTTAATGTTACCAAAAAGTTGAGCTAATCGTTTTTTTTTAATGAGTTGACCTAATTACTTCCTCCGTCTTATATTAATAGATTTATTTAAAAAATCACTTGAAATAAAAAATAGTATTCAGTTCATACCATGGCCGCACGGTAGATCTTGAAATTGAGGTTGAAATCTAGCATAAACTCGTGCAGATTCATGCCAAATTGCCTTTTACATCTTTTTTGTACTCTTCTCGAGAGTTTGAAGTGAAATAAAAAGGTTTAAGGACTTCAACTATTTTTTAAAATAGTACTTTGACATGAAAAATATAACCAATGATCAATCGCTCTCGCTCTGGGGATTGATCAATCGATCTTGAAATAAATTAATTTTTATTTCTTGAAAAATAAAAAAATTTCAAAAAAATCCAATTAATTCCAAAAATTATTTCAAGACATTATCATTGAAATAAGAATTTTCCAATAATCATAGCTTAAAATAAAAATCAAACAATAAAACAATTAAAGTTGAACTCTCTTAGACAAATATTCAATTAACATTCCTTCAATCTAAATGTAACCATAGATTATATTCATTTATACATTGCCTTCGATTAGTAAACTTCATTGGTATCTTATTGTTAATTTTATTTTCTTCTTTTTGACACTTTAATCCTCTTTTATCAATTTTTAAATGAAACTATCAAAGTTTTTTAACTCTTGTCTCTTTTAATTTTTAATCCACCAAATTAATTTACACTTATTCAAACTTAGAAAAATTTATTTAGATCCCAGTAAAGAAAGTTCTCATTTTTTAACTCACTTTAGCTAGAATCTATTTACATTTTTCTCTTAAAAAGATAAAAACTCATAAAGACTATGCCCATGCATTTTTCTAAGTCATGATATTTTTCCTCATATCATTTTTGTAGAAGTTAGCCTTTTCTAAATCCTTGAAACTTGCATAATTTATTATTATTTTTTTCATTCATTTTTCTTGATGTCAAGTGGACGGTAGTTTCACAATAGCCTAAATCAACTTAAGTAAGTAGCTATTCTCCATAATCTTTATGAGGACAATTCTATTTGCTAAAAGATATTGAAATATATAAAACTTACAATTATTGAATCACATTACATGAATTTTTCTTTCTTTTGAATTCTAAATAGAAATCTAGCTCAGGATCCTCTAATTAATTAGATAACTAAGACTCCATTAGAATCTAAATGCATAAGTCAACTCATGCCTAAGAGTTTTCATTTGATCTTCATTAATTTAAAACTAGTTGTGACATTTATGACTAAGCGTCGCAAATACCTAATATTAGGAAAAAATTAAACTAGTTGTGATGCTTATGTAAAAGTGTCGCAACTAAGACATTTAGTTGTGATACTTATGACTAAGTATCACAACTAATACACTTAGTTGCAATGCTTAGTTAAAAGCATAGCAAATAACTTATATTAGGAAAAAAAATTAACTACTAGTTGCAACGCTTATGACTAAGTATCACAAATACCTTTTATTTGAAAAAAATTATTTTAAATGTAATGGCTAGAATTATAATTTCTTTAGTCCCATTATGTGAGGCTGGGCTCACTCGCATCAGTGTAAGCGCTGACCCTATGGGTAGTTGAACTTCAATCTAATGACTCACATAACTCAGGGGGTAGGTAGGGAGGTTGCATGCCCCCTTGCGCTGTTAGATCTTAAAAAAATAAATTATTTTCTTTAGTCCCATTTGTGTGAGAATAGGGTCATGCTAGTAAGCGTGTGCCTGGCCCTATGGAAAATCACTATTGGATCTAACGATACACATAACTCAAGGGCCAGTTAGGTTGCTTGATGCCTTACGCCATCCGATCTCGATCCAACGCTCTCAAAGCCCGAGATCGATTCGTTGCCTTACACATCAAAGTGAGCCTGACTTAGTGTGCTCTCGGATTTCTGTTTGATGACAAACATAACGCGGGGGATGCATAGGTTGCATGTCCCTTTCTACAATTGGAGATCAAAAAAATTAAATTAATTTTATTAGTTTCATTTGTGTGAAACTAGGCTCATGCCCCAGCTCTGTGGGCTGTTGGATTTCAAAAAAATTAAATTAATCCGACCGCCCATAAAGCATGGGCTCATGCTAATGGCCCACAAATTGGATTGAAGATATTAATTTAATTTTTGTTTTAAATCTAACGGCCCACAAAGTTAGGTGCATGAGTACTCTTGTCTCACACAAACAAGAGTAAAGAAATTATTTAAATTTTTTTTAGATCGACAGTGTAAGGGGGCATGCAACCTACCTCCACCTTAAGTTATCTACATTATCAGATCGAAATTCAACAACCCTACATAGCCGGGGCTTACGCAAATGGGTCTAAAACACATTTTTTTAAAAAAAATTTGACTACCCACAAAATTGGGGCATGAGCCTAGTCTCATATAAACAGGACTTAATAAATTAATTTTAATTTTTCTCTTAACTATATATCATTTATTTCTATATTTTATAAAATATTATGTAATTTAAATAATATATATTAAATAAAAATTAATATTTAAAATAATACTAATTGCATCATTTGTTTAAATACTTTGTAACATTTAATACTAATCATAGCAAACATGGAGAGCATTTGCAACGTTTAATACTAAACATTGATTGCAAATACTTGAAAGTATTTGCAACATTTAATATTTAACATCCTAAATACTTAGCATATTTGCAACATTTAGTATTAAACATCATAAATATGTAAAGTATTTATGACGTTTAATCCTAAACATCACAATTACTTAGAGTAATTTATTTTTTTCGTAATTATATATCTTGTATATATTATTTAATTTAAATAAAATATATTAAATTAAATATAATAATAGAATTTATAATTATTTACGACGTATATATGTATACGTTGCAAATAATATAGTTATTTGTGATGTAGAGTTTTATATGTCGCAAATACTTATATTTTTATTTAATATTTTTTAGTTATATTGAATAATATTTTATTAACAACGTAAAAATATATTAGAAACTAATAAGAAAAAAAGTAAATTAACTTATTTAGCCATGTTTGAGTTAGACTGGGCTCATACGCATCAATGCTACCCTGTGGATAGTAGAATTTCAATCCATGACGCCCATATCTCAGGGGCAGGCAACATGTTTATTTGCGCTATCAAACTATTTACAAGGGTCACGGTGGTAAGACTACTTGCATCTTTTATAATACTATGCAGTATTTGCGACATATAGTCTATACGTCGTGAATTCTTCATAGTATATGCCCCCTCCCCTCCTTATCTCTTCCCTTTCCTTTCCCTTTCCTCTCTCTCACGGCTAAGCGATGGCAAGCAGCTGGCGATGGGCAAAGGCCGGGTGATTTATAAGCCGCGCGGGGAAATTTCACACGCGCGGTGAAATTTTGCCCGCGCGGTGAAATTTTGATGTGTATTTTTTTTTTACCAAATTTAATTAAGCACCATCGCTATTTGAATTCGGTGACGTATTGTTTAATATGTCGCTAAATACGCCATTTATAGCGACGTTTTGGATTGGTACATCGCTATAAGCAAAACATTTAGCGATGTTCATTACAGTACATTGCTAAAATAATTTTTTTATTATTTAAAAATATAATCCCTCTCTCTCTTCCTTCCCCTATCCTCTCTCTCTCTTCCCTCTCCTCTCATCTCTCTCTCCCTCTCCTCTCCTCTCCTCCCTCTCTCTCCTCTCTCTCTCCTCCCTCTCTCTCTCCTCTCTCTCTCTCCCCTCTCTCTCCTCTCTCTCTCTCCTTCCTTCTCCCTCTCTCTCTCCCCCTATCTCCTCTCTCTCTCCTCCCTCTCTTCTCTCTCTCCTCTCTCTTCTCTCTCTCTCCCCTCTCTCTTCTCTCTCTCCTCCCTCTCTCTTCTCTCTCTCTCCTCCCTCTCTTCTCTCTCTCCTCGCTCTCTCCTCTCTCTCCTTTCTCTCTCCCTCTCCTCTCTTCCCCCCCTCTCTCTATCCCCTCTCTCCTCTAATTTCAATTTTTTATATTTTTTTATTTTTAAAAATTAATTTTAAAAATAAAAAAAGTAAATACTAATAGCAACGTATAAGATAATACGTCGCTATTAGTACAGGTATTAGCGACGTATATTCCTATACGTCGCTATTAGTATTTTATTTTATTTTATTTTTAAAAAAATAAAAAAAATGAATAAAAAATTTTAAAAAATCAAAATAAATTTCCTCTCACCCTCCCCTATCCCCTCTCTCTTCCCTCCCCTATACTAATAGCGACGGGGCATAAAACGGTGGAGCGGCAGGGCGGAGGCCGACGGGGTAGTACTTGCGGAGGGGGGAGGAAGGACCGGAAGAAGGGCGACCGGGAGGGGGACAGAGGCAGAGGACGGTGGGCAAAGGCTGAGGGGGGTGAAGGCGACGGTACGGTAGTGTGGCGGAGGTGACGGCGCCACAGCGCAGAGATGTGGCGGTGCGACAAGGGCTGCGCTGCAGTGGGCAGTGGGAGATGGGCGAAGGGTGAAATGCGAACGACGAGGCTGGGGGGATTTATACGGCGTGGGGAAATTTTGCCCGAGTGCGAAATTTCCCCGCGCAGGTATTTTTTGGGTTTTTTTTTTAAAAACTTTAATTATTAGCTACGGTCACTAGGACCGTATGTTGCTAAATATATACTTTTAGCGACGTTTACTCAAATTCGTCACTAAAACAAATTTCTCTCTCTTCCCCCTCTCTCTAACCTCTCTCTCTCTCTGCCCTCTCTCTCCTCTCTCCCTCTAACCCCTCTCACTAACCTCTCTCTCTCTCCCCCTCTCTCCCTCTCTCTCTCCCTCTTCCCTCTCTCCCCTCTCTCTCTGCCCTCTATCTCCTCTCTCTCTCTAACCCCTCTCTCTCTACCCTCTCTCTCTTCAAATTATTTTTAATTTTTTTTCAAATTTTTTTATTTTTTAAAAATAAAAAAATTTAATTTAAAATACTAATAGCGACGTATAGGAATATACGTCGCTATTAGTACATGTATGAGCGACGTATAATAATATATGTCGCTAATATGTGTACTAATAGCGACGTATATTCTTATACGTCGCTATTAGTATTTTATTTTAAATTAAATTTTTTTATTTAAAAAAAATTAATTTTTTTTAAAAACCAACAATATAAAATCACTCTCTCTCTCTCCCCCCTCTCCTCTCTCCCTCCTCTCCTCTATTCTTCCTCTCTCCTCCCTCCCCTCTCTGTCTCTCACCGTCTCCTCTCTTCCCCCTCCTCTCTCTCCTCGCTCTCTCTCTCCTCCCTCTCTCTCTCCTCCCTCTCTCTCCTCTCTTTCCCCCTCCTCTCTCTCTCTCTTCCCTCCCCCTCGATCTCTCTCCACCATTTCTCTCTCCTCTCTCTCTCCACCCTCCCTCTCCTCCCTCTCTCTCTCTCTCTCTCTCTCCCCTCCCCTCTCTCTTTCCCCTCTCTCTCTCTCTCTTCCCTCCCCCTCTCCTCTCTCTCTCTTCCCTCCCCCTCTCTCTCCAACCTTTTTCTCTCCTCTCTCTCCCTCTTCCCTCTCCTCTCTCTCCCTCTTCCCTCCCCCTCTCTCTCCACCCTTTCTCTCTCCTCTCTCTTCCCTCTCCTCTGTCTCTTTCCTCCCCTCTCTCTCTTCCCTCTCCTATCTACCTACACACTATCTTTCCTCTAATTTTAAATTTTTAATATTTTTTATTTTTAAAAATAAAAAAATAATAAAATTTTATAAAAATTTTAATAAAAATATGAAGTAGCGACACATATGACTATGCGTCACTACTTAGGATAGGTAGTAGCGACGTATATGCATATATGTCGCTATTAGTTCTTATTTTTTATTTTTTTAAAAAAATTGAGAATTATTAGCGACACTCATATTTAAATGTCGCTATTGTTGAAACTATTAGCGACATTTGGATGTATACGTAGTTAATAGTGTTGAAATTTATTTTAAAAAAATTAAATATATATCGATTAGCGACGCTTGTATAAGCGTCGCTAATAATACAACTATTAGCGACGCATAAATTCAAGCGTCGCTAAAATATGACGTATTAACGACACTTGAAGTTGTGCGTCGCTAATAGACTATTATTAGCGACGCTTAATATTATGCGTCGCTAATAGTTGTATTTTTTGCGACGGTTTGTTATATGTCGTTATTTAGTATATATTAGCGACGCAACATATTGCAACGCTTATATAAACGTCGCTAATACCCAGTTTTGTTGTAGTGATGCTACTTCTTCAAGTAAAGTTCTCTAAAATGTGCTTCCTACAAGGAAAAAGTATAAAATAAATTCAATTTGTTTAAGATTTTGATTCATACCTCCAATATAGTGAGGGACAAGTTGTTCTTTCGATTCAGCCAAGTCATTGCGGTGTAGTAATTGTTAAAACTACTTAGTATACTCATCCACCGACTTCGACTTTTGCGGTAGGTCATGTAATCGCTAATACATCACTTGAGAAAAGTTGTAAGGTAGAAAGTATTGCCTCATATGCTTCTTTAACTTCAACCATTCAACGATCCTTGGTTTCTTGTAGCGCATGGGTAAATTTGATTTGTTGCTACCATGTGGCTCCTTGATCTCAAAAACAAGTCACCACCAAGGGAACACTCTTGTCTTCCGGAACCTCCATGAAGTCAAGGATGTCTTCCGGAACCTCTTGTCTCCATAGCGCTCATGGTGGAAATCGCCCATGTTGACCGACGCATTGATCTCATCAATTCTTGCAATGTCCTTCATGATGTTGGGGCGGCTTATTGAACTTGTGTAGGGCCACTAACTGATGCAGGGCTGGATTGATGGGATGAACGTCATTCGACAAATTCGGCTACAAGCTCACACAACCTTCGTCTTTTGTGAATTTCAATGATAGATTCATAAAAAATAGAGGGCAAATAAAGGAGAAGGAATTAATCTCTTTTTCTTCACAATATATTAAAACACAAAGCTTCTTGCATCAATGGAAGAGCCAAATATTTATACATGTCCTATTGGAAAAATTGTAAATAAAGAGTCCAATTTCTAACTACCTTATGACTCACAAATCAAAATTAAGGAAAACTAACCAGAAAATCCCTAAATAACTAAAAAAATACTAAATGAGACTCTTAGGAAAGCAAAATACTAAAAAGAAACCTAATTTCGAATCAAATGCTAATCCATATAGAAATTCGAAACTGTATCGCTATAGCAGCAATTGATCGATAGACAAGCCAATCGATTGCCAACTCTTGACTTTGTTTTACACTAAGCCATTTTAAGTGCTGATCAATGACTTTAAGAGATCAATCAATCACTAGCTTGATTGATCACCCATAAGCTTGGATCGATCACTGAAAAGAAAACTTCAATTTTTCTTCATTCGATCTCAATGTTCCATTTATGTAAATGTTAACTGATCTGCATCAGAGATAGTGGAAGGTGATCATGGAGAAGTTTTGGTGACACTGTAACACCACGACCAAGAAACATACTCGAGTCGGGGGTTTGGAACATAGAATCGGAGTAAATTAATTTAACAAAAAAATAGAACAAGACCAACCAAGAGTGGTGAATTCTGTGTGCGAGAATCATAACGTTCCTCTACGCACTATGGAGCTTTAGCGCTCCATTGCGCATAAGGCGGAACAAACCTAATTTTATAACTAATTTGGATAGGGTCAATGTTACCTTTTGGTTACCTACATACATATTAGATAATTTCTATGAGGTTATTCAAATACGATCTAATCCGAATGTAGTTCTGCCTAATGGCTATTTCATGCATCGGGCAGTACAAAAACACATTCATCAAACTACGCATATCTGAATATTTCATCAGTCATACAAAAATCATTGTAGTCAAAGGGAAGCTAACAAATCTGGCAAATCATGCATCTCACAAAGGTGAGCAAAACACTACCAGAATCACACCTCACTCAAAAACAGAGCAGAGTAGAACACATAACAGAGCAAATTGGATCATATCATATCCCATTAGATCATATCAGATTTCATCCAACCATACCAGATCATATCAGATTGGAGCATATCAGACCAAAATAAAGCACTTCATAGCAGATCTAATCAAAATAGAGCATATAAAGACAGAAGACGTATAGGATAGAGGAGAGGAATAAGGGAGGTCGGGAACAATGGCACCTTATCATCGTTGGGCCAACAAGCCAGCGTCTGCAGCTATCCACTGGCTAACACTGTGGCAACAGAACCATCAATCAAAAGAAACGAAGGGACCTATTTTAGTCGAGGGCGACAGTGTGCCAAGTTGGGGCAACAAACATGTTGTTGCCGGTCTATGAAATGCCAGACAGGACCAGGGGACAAACATGGAAAACGGAAATGACCTAATAGTCGTCGGATCACAGGAAGCCGAATGGACATTGGCCCCATGTTGTCTGACATCCAGTGGCAGAAAATGGATGCTGCCAGAGAAAAAGGGTAGACTACTGGGTTGGCCAATTGAGCTAATCAGAACCGATTGGGGCAAGGGAGGTTAGACCTTGGCACCTCGCCATCGCCGACTCAAGGCGGTAATTTGGAGGCCGATTAGTGGGTGGCGGCTAATAGTGAAAACAAAAGACAGAAAAATCAAGTGAAAGGGGGAAATTTTGCTACTGATGGCCAGAGACCGGCGGCACTACCGCTGGTCGCAATGCAACTATTCCTGTTATTCACTTAAAAGGGGTCCAAAATGCTAAGTAAAAGGCTCAATTTTATGTATAAATTGAGTAATCAGGTACCAGTGCATCTAGTACCTTACTCATCCGAACTCCGATTTGTGCATTCTTGGGGGCGTTTAAATTCAACCTATACAAAGAGTTATAAAACTTACAAGGCTAAAAGGTTAAACTCCTTAAATTTCTACAAGTCAACCACAATTAAGACAATTGGGAAACAATAATTATTGGATCTTACAACTTTACTTGAGACATGACCGAAATTCTTTATCTTCTTAATGAGTTTAGTTTCTTGGAATACCTGCAAATTAAACCACCTGAATAAGGTTGCTTTTATTTACTCCTTAATTTGGAATCACTATGTGGGTATTATTTATCTTAATGAGACCTAGGCTAAATAATTTAAGGCCATGAATGTTAAGATTTCTATCAATTAGGCCTGGTCTTTTATTGATAATTATTAGTCTCCAGCCTTTAGCAGGATTTGGATTGGGTGGAATCCATTGTTATGCTCTATTAGAAAAGTTGATGAGGGTGCCCAACATATCCATTGTATCATCATCAGATTGTCAGATAAAATCTGCTTCGAATGTACCTTTGTTTATGCAGTAAATTTCTTATATGATTGGCATGAACTTTGGAATTGGATTGGGTGTGGTGCCAATCTACCATCACTTCTATGCCTTGGCTTCTTATTGGTGATTTTTTATCCTAGGATAGTGATTTACTTATTTCAATGAACTATTTGTAGAGTACAATTTTACTCTATGCTTGTGAATTAGTTATTTGTATAAAAGAAATATTTACAAATTATATTTTTACTATTTGTTTATGATTTATGACAATAATAGTATTTGCATAGTATGATTATACTTTAGGTCTGAGATTGTAATATAGATCCATATAAATATGTTTGTGAGTGTGCAAGGACTTGATATTTACTTTAAAATGTTGATATGAATAGCCAAAATATGCTTTTCATGTGAACATATGTGAAAGATTTTTTTTTTTTCATTTGAACATAAATTTACTTTCGAAATGTAAATGTAAATGAATGACATGATTAAGTGTAGGGGAATCTTGGGAGATTTTTATGTGTGAGAGCTTATTATATGAAAATAAATAACTCGTATTATAAATTTATTAGTCTGAGTTCAATATTCTTTGATCCAAATCTTCATAAATGATAATATATATAATAGCTTTTGAGTACTCTAAGCAACAATATAAATGCATTCTTGTTGTTCTCTGTACAAAATCTTAGTTGGCTATTATGTGATTCAATTTTTTAAATAAAGTTACAATAGCTTCTTTTCTAATTCAATTTTGTCACTAGTATAATATAACAATAGCTTGTTTTATTTTTTTAAGGTTTCTAAATTGATTTTGTATCTTAAAACTCATAATTGCTTGATCACGATTTAACGTAATTTTGAGTGCTACAACAACACTATTATTTTCACAATTTTTTGTATAAATTTACTTTTAGCTCAGGTATAATTTACTCGTAAGGCTCATTCATTTGGAAGAGTTTTTGATGCTAGTGGTTAATGCTATGATAAAAGAAAATTCAGTGTCAAGATTACAGGGCACCTTGTACAAGGGGAGAATGAGAAAATCTTAATGTTCATCTTGAAAATGTTCTATTTGTATCACTTATTGTAGACCATTAAATATATTTCGGTGAGAAGTGGTGAAAGATGCAATTCATTTTGCTTCTTTTTGTTTGTTTGTATAATGATAACTAATTAATTGTTTCTAATGAATTGTATTTGTACTTTGTGGTGAAAATTTTAGGTAACAACTAAGTTTAATAGTTATATCAAATGAAATTGCTTTTCTCTGTTTCTCATATGATAAAGTAAAGTAGCATATTATTGTCCTTTGGATGTTGAAGTTTGTATGTCAAACAAAAAGAAATTGATTCATCTTGAGATATCAGTTATTTAAAAGCACTTAAAGAAATATCTCTCTCTAGATAATGGGTTCTAGTTCAATGAATGGTAAAAATCAATTTATTTTGCATATTAAGAGGTTTTGTACTTAAAATAATTTCTCTTAGGGACTAAAAAAGGAGATTCATAATGAAGAGGGTTCCTTATGCTAGAGGCAACAACATCATCAATTGATTAGAGATGGATGTTGGTGCCCACTTTTGCGTAAATGCTTCCCACATGGACTAGAAAGAGAGGGAATTCCTTGAGTTTCTAGAAATTTTACATCTGATTACTACAATATCAATTTACATCAAACTTCTACATATTGATATTAAACTAACGCTAAATATATACACACAAAGTAACAACAGCTGGCACTTTTTGAATATACACATTTTACTCAATACAATCATGTTTCTTCTTCTTTGATGGTAAAATGTTAAATTCAAAGAGAAGTTGGCAAGGGTGAAGGTTGATTTTGGATTTTTAAAAAATATAATGGCATCACCCTAAAAAACTGAGACTTAAAAGGGATTGTAAAAGAGACCGGTTTATATGGGTCTAGGCTCATATGTGACCGTGGGAGCTGCCTTTAAGATTTAGGGACATTTAATCTATAAGTAATGTGGGCCGTGAGATCCAAATCCGACGGCCTTAAAGGTATAAAATCATGTAATCACATGTGAGCCTGAGAGCCGAGAGGCTCGTTACAATTGTGAAAAGCTAGAAAGGACATCCTGAACAAATAAATTTTGGTGAGGAGCCGTCCATGATTAATCTTATAGTGAAGACCTAAATGTAATTTTCATAAAAATGAAGACACGCCACATTCTTTCTATAACTGAGTCGATACATAACGGGGAAGAGGAGCAAGGTGGGCGAAGGTCAATGGTGTGTTGATCCAGACTGGATTTGCAATGGTCGGAAAAAAAATCAAATCTTGATTGATCAGATTGAGGTGATCGACCGTTTGGGATTGGTGTAGATTTGAAGCAAGGGATGGACCGTTGGGGATTGGCCTAGAAGAATTTGTATTTGAAGGCAGGGGAGCAGAAGTCGGCCCTCTTCTTCTCCTTTGGTCTCCCTTCCACAAATTCCCCCTTTCTTCTTCTTCTTCTCCAAGAGATTTTAGAGAAACATCGCTAAAGGCTTATTATATTTTTTTATTTTTATTTTTACATTAGCGACGCTTTTGAAAGCGTCGCTAATGGAAAAATTAATTTTTGTATTATGTTTTTTATTGAAAATTTTAATTTTTTTTAAAAAATATTTCTTATTATCGATGCAAATAAATGCGTCACTAATAGGTAACTATTAGCGACGTTTAGTTAAACATCGCTAATGTTAGACTATTTGCGACGCATAATAATATGCTTCACTAATAAGCAGTAGCGACTGTATTTTCATTGATGCATTTAGTGACGTGTTTTATACGTCGCTAATAAGAATTAGCGACGTTTAGAGACTATTAGCGACTTTTTTATGGATCACTAATACTATAATTTGTTGTAGTGCCCATTTTCTATTCCATAAATTTTGACCCTTATTCCCAAACATAAAGTTCTAAGTTTTTAAAACTTTCTTGAAGTTTTTAGCTAATAAGAACACTTGTTCTTATTCATCCTTAGTTTCTTCTTATTCTTCTAAGGTGTTCAAAGCTTTAGAATTCATGGAAGATTTCTTAGATATCTAAAGGATAGTTTGTTTTCCTTTAGATTGTTCAAACAATTCTTTTTCATTTTCATAACTCTTCTTGCATCTCAAAAGTTCTGAAGTTTCCTACAAGTTCCTCAATGTCTAAGGTGTCAATTTTCTTATATTAATTAATTGTAGTCAGCTTAATTTTGAATACGGAGAACAAGGAGCTTAAGAGGTTTCTCACCACAAGGTAGTCTAGTATAGGCTCTCCTAGTTGATCACATGTGTTAATAATATTTGATATTTTAACATAATATTCTAAAATTATTTTCTCTACACTCATTATAATGTTCTCAAACTTTAGGTTAACCATTTGTACCCTAGGCGCCTTCACAACCTTAGTTCCCTCATTCTATATTAAAAAAAATTCCCATGCTACTTTAACTGAAGTACAACTAGAGATTAACCTATGCTGAGATTATCCAATGACATTGATTTGCAGGCTTAGTCTCATTCTTATTTTTAAGATTGAATTTCTATCTTTGTATTTGGTCATGAGAGAATTCCAACCTTTAATCATAGCTTTTTCAAACATTGCCAGTGACCCGAACCTGAACTAGAATTTGATTAAGGTACCACATGTGACTCAATTTTATGAACAAAGGGATCTTCTACCATGTCTTTCTTATAGTTCTGCAATTCAAATGAGTTTTGATAGATCGTTGTCCTATTCTCATACTGTTTACTACTTGCACACTTGTTAGTTTCTTGCAAACAAGGATTAAGAGCAGTATTGGCTAAGGTACATACTTGTTGATAAAGACCTATTGTAAGCCTATTTAAAAGCCTAAATTTTCAATGAATTGATATTTTATGTTTGGAGTTATATCATGAAATCCTTGCTAAAAAGAGTTCTCATGTGATATGTGCAAATTCCGACAACTCCTAGTGCATACTCCATAGGACGTCTCTTTGTGCGGGCTCCAAGAGTATTTCTACCTTCCCTATGCCCTCTTCCCTTCTAATCATTGAGTTACTAATAGGTCCAACTCCTCCATATGTCTTTGGCTTTATAACAATTCTAAGCTATCAAACACAAAAGGCAATGAAAGCAGGTTGGTCATTATAAGTATGAATAATGATAACTACAGTAATACATTATCAATTTAATATGTCAAATAATTATACAAATCAAACAAACAATGAGGATGCTTGGGCAAAGATATTGGAACTACAAATAAGAGTTTTTTTTTTTCATTTTAATTTTCCATTGTGAGTTTTACAATTTGTGCGGAGGAAGTTTTGATACTAGTGAGGTTGCCAAGAAGTGGACAATGAAGTCAGTTGGCAGGAAATGGTCTCACTACAAATGCAGATTGAAACATATACATTTTGATAAATGTCTTGCTGAGGAAGATCATGCTTACCTACAATGACCTGAAACTGTCGATCCGGATCAATGGAGAGCACTTATTGGTTATTGGTAATCTTAAGAAGGGATGACGTGTTGCAATTTATCCTCCTTGATAACATCTAGAAGCATTTGCTTCTTTTGTAGTTACTTATTCGACTGTAATATTATGTTTAAAAGTTGTTATGCGCATCAAGAATTCTAACAATTTTTTTTCATGCTTTTATAGTCCACTTTTAAGAGCTAATAATTAATGACTTAAGAATGAAAATGGACTTTGAGAGCTCACGCAAAGGGCAATCATTAACTTATGGTTCTTTTTATTGGGCTGGTCACAGACTTAGATGTACATAGGGTACAATCAAAGTTCGAGTTTAAACTTACTTTGGTAATGAAATTAGATGAGATTGCGATTTTGCGTGAACACTTTTAACTCCAAAATTTTGTACAAATTTTTACGATTGACTTAAAATCATAATTTTGATTCCCATGACTAACATCTCCTTTAGCTATGTTGGTGCTATATTTATTTAATACTCTTGGCGGTTTTCTAGCATTTATATGTAACAGGAGAAGTCCATTTGAATTATGCATTTTTAGTGCGTGTTAGGCTACATGCACTTCAAGATGAATGGTTGTATCATTTATGCTGAAATATGCATTTTGTGTGAGTTTAATATCCATATAATCAAACTAGTGGATCACTAAATTGCTCTTATATTAATGACTCTGACAAAGAATTAAAAGTTGTAGCATCTTTGCGCAGAATTTTTTTTAAAGCAAAAATAAATAAATATTCTCTCCAAGCTCACTCTAACGATAAATTAATCAATCAACCATCATTCAATCCACACATAAACACAACAATTTACATAGAAAACTAACATAGAAAAAAAAACCACATTAGTTCTAAATAAACTAAATCAATACACTAGAAACCAAGACTATACATAAAAACCACTAACCTTGTTTAGACTCTAAGATAAGTTCATCTTGTTTAGATCGTAGTTGCTACCCATTAAGTCTTCCCCTCAAACACTTGAAACTTTATCCTCCTTGTCTTTTCTATATCTTCTTTTAGTATTCAATAAGTATATCTTGTTGTATTAACTTTGGCCTTGTGAAAATCATCAATCTCTCATTAATGATTTGCTACAACACATCTTTGAAATCTCTGTGTATAAGCTCATTTTTTGTGAATTATCTTATTCAATTAACCATTAATCTTCAACTCAAAGCTTCATGTAAATTATCCTTTGAAAAAAATAAGCAAATGTGTAAATCCTTTTTCTTTAATCTCCTCTAGGTTTTCTATCAAATTTTGTGATATCATAACCCTCTTATAGCTCCTTTACTCGATTTAAGACTTGTACTTAAATAATGAATGAAATTAAAGTCGAAATGTCTTAATTCAAGTAACCTGTCATTGAAATGATTAATTGTTTTAAACACTGATAAATTGATCACTGTTTGTAATGAACATGATACTCCAAGAGATTGATCAATTTACTACAACATCGATCGATAACTCTTGGCTTCATTTTGCATAGGGATGAATCAAGGTGCGATTTATCGTTATGTTCTTCCTTATGTGTAGCGATAGATCATTTTGCCTATAATTTTTCTTTTTGCCCTTTTTACCATAAAGCCTTCTGATACTTCTTAAACTGTTTTCCACACTTTTCTATCAGGAGCTTGTATAAATTCTTTCAATATGAGAAATTTTGTGCATCAAATAAAAGAGGTCTATTCATGGTTTTTCCCAAGTCCCTATACTCATTCATTTAATTTTTTAATTCAGCCAATGAATTCAATAAATAGAAATTACCACAAGCACTACAAATTAAGTAGTAAAGTCAAGGTAATTCATGAGAGAAACAACTACCAATTTAGGGCACACAATTCAATAAGTTTTAATTAATATTCTTAAAAGAAAAAAATCAAAACTTAAGCACATTTCAGAATTTAAACTGTAGCTCAAGAATATCTTAAGGGAAATCATGGTAATTTTGATTGATACCAAGTAGCACAAAATTAATTTTTTTAATAATTAACCTCAGCTATCAATTAAGAGTTTAATATTCGTCTAATTAATTTAGCGGATCACTAGATTACTCTTAAATCTATTACTTTCGACAAGTATAACTTAAAAGTTATAGCCTCCTTACGAATAATTTTTTTATTAAGGAGAGACGATTGAAAAAGTTCTCTCAAAATCTCACTTTTAAATTATCAATCAATCAACCATTAAGAAATCCATATATACATTCACACAATAATTTATGTGGAAAACCCCAATTAGGGTAAAAAATTACGACAGTTTTAAAGGAACCAAATTAATGCACTAGAAATAAAACTTTTATATGGACACAAGCAAACTACCAACCTTATTTATACTCTTAACACAAGTTATTCTTATTCAAATCATTGTTACTGACTATAAGTCTTCATCTAAGCACTTGAAACTTTATTCTCCTTGCCTTATCTCTATCTCTTTCTAGTTTTTAATAAGCACCTTTTATTGTCTTTACTTTGGCTTTAAGGAAATCTTCAATCCTCTATTAAAGACATGTTGTGACTCCTCTTTGAAATGCTCAATGTATTAACTCCTTCAGTTGTGGATTGTCTTCTTCAATTCACCATGGATATTGAATACAAAGCCCAAGTTAATTCTCCTTTGAAAAATAATAAACAAAGGTGCAAATTTCTTTATTTTTTCTCCTCTAGGTTTTCTACTATTTAATTTCGTAATTTTATAACCCTTATATAGCTCAATAAATCAGTTTAAGACTGGTACTTAAATAAGGAATAAAATAAAAAATCCAAAGTTCTTAAATCAAATAAATTGTTCTTAAAACGATCGATCATTATAAACAATGATTGATCAATCATTGTTTTTAATGTGCACTATTCTTCAATTGATTGATTAATTGTAAGAGTGATTAATCGACAACTCTCGGCTTCATTTTGAATAGGGCTGAATCAACAAGCAATTGATTATTTTATCCTTCACATTTTAGAGTGATCGATCATTATGCCTATTTTTTAATATTTTTTCCGTTTTTACCTTAAATACTTTTGCAACCTCTTTAATCACTTTTTAACATTTTTCAAGTTATTTATGCAGGTCAATGTGATATGAATAAGTTTCAAAACTATTCAAATTCTTTAATCAATCAACTTCATCAATAAGAGCATGTCTGCTCTTCTTTTTCAAGTCTATAAAATTTAAATCTAACTTGACCATAACAACCTCAAATCAGACTCTAAGACTCATTGCATATGTATAGTTTTTTGACATAATTTAGACAAATAAATTAATAAATAAACTAGACATATGACTTATATGCACTTGCATGATCGACTAAAATAATTTGTTACATAAATAAATCCTCAAATAAAGTAATTAAAGATGATAATTGATGCCTTATTTATATCCTTCATTTCCTATTGAATATGTGTAGACATACTTACACATATTAGTGGTGATGATTGTTAGTTGAGGAGTTTTTACTGCTTGTAGAAGCAAAAGGAGGCTGATGTAGCTATATAAGTGTTCCTTGATGTAAGGCTCTTTTATAAGTACCCATGGTGCCAAAATGTACTTTATTTTATTCTATGGATATATAATCTTGTGCTTGTATTCTTGACTTAGTTGAAATGGTTTTGAGATTAATATATGACGCAAATTTTGCTATACCTTGTATTGGAAAACAACGATCATTTCCCGGAATATAATTTTAAGAGGAACTTTGAAAACATGCAAAATAGTTTCCACCATAACTACTTTGATTTCACTTTAAAAAACGTTGGAAAAGATGAACAAACAAATAAAATTAATTGGCTCATATTTTTTGAAAAAACAACATGCCAAGATGAGTCTGATCATTCCATTGGTACTCTTACTCTGGACGTATGATAAGAAAAAAAACCATGTACCGCAAGGGAGATGAGTGGGTCTCATAAACGACAGATGGTGCATACGGTGATGGCACTATCCAAACTACAGAAGGAAAACCAGGTTCCCTTTTTAACAAACTTTGAGGAAGAACTTAAATAGATACCTCATTCTACTCTCTAATTGGTGTTTAAAATTTAACCATCTCTTGCTTGTCAAGTTTGTAACATGTAAGGTTAGTCCTTCAAAAGGTAAATCCTGATAGAAATGGCAATACATACGAGTGATATCTTCCCCCAAAGAAGATCATTATTGAGTGCCTTTATGTGTATGTATGCACCCCAATAAACCCATAAACCTTTATGAGTAAAACAACAGGATACTCAGCGGATTATTCGGGCGTTCTATTAAAGTATGAAAAAATTGGCGTCTGGTCTTGTCACCAGACTGTATCTGACGTTGAGTCCTAAAAAATTTATGGCATATCGTTTAAGTCACGTGATTTTTTTTCTTATTTCACATTTACCCTTCTTCTTCTCTATTCCGTTTTCTCCTTCTGCCATCCTCCATATTTTTTATTCTTTTGTTCCTTTTTTTTCCATGGATCTACGCATCTCCTCCCTCCTCTCCTCCCACCTCCTCTTCTCCCTCTTTACCTTCAGGGGCCACCTCTCCGACCACCGCCGACCCAACCTCCTCCACCTCAGCCTCTCCGACCACTGTTGACCCAACCTCCTCCACCTCGGCCGTCGACCCAACCTCCGACCAACACCGACCCAACCTCCCACCTCAGCCTCTCCGACCACCATTGACCCAACCTCCTTCACCTCGACCGTCGACCCAACCTCCTCCACCTCGACCGTCAACCCAACCTCCTCAACTAGCTTGACCTCCAAAGCGTCGTCAAAAAGATGAAGCGTCTTCACCGTTGCTTCGACTCCTACCTCTCCTTCATCCTCGACAACCACTATGGCTCCTCCGGCCGCCACCACGAGCACCACCAAGGAATTCTAACAAAAATAGTAAATATTTACTTTCTTTGTATATATACAAAGAAAGTAAATTATTCTTGTTGTATTTAACAAAGTGAGTAAATATTTACTATCTTCTTCCTTCGCATAGTTGTTGCAGTGTAACTTATTGGAAGTGCTAGAGTCGGATATCTTTGTGGCTCTCCAGGGAGAGATGGACGGAGCTGGCAGAAGGATCTACGACAGAGCTAGAGCCAGCAGGGCCTCGGGGAGGCCCTCTATACCGTCAAGCTTCGAATCCTTAAAGTTGGTGCTGGCTTTTGGCTTGGTGGCAGAACAGTGGCGCTTGAAGGGGAGGAGTGCAGTCATTTCTGGTGCGATGTGAGGTGAATGAAGAGGGAAAGGCGGTCAGCGATGAAAACTAAGGTGAAGCGATTATCCGGTAGGTCGCGGTGAGGAGGTGAGGTGAATAGTCTGAAAACAAGGATGGCGGAATGAGAATGAAAGAAGAGAAGGACGGGCTGAGGGTATTTTAGTCTGATTATAAAATTAAGAGTTAATAACAAATTAATAAAAAAAATTATAGTTAGCATCAAAAACCCCTTAAAGTGTCATAGGGTAGCCATCAAAGACGAAGAGAATGGCCTTCGGCTGTAACAGTCGACGTTAGCACCATAGGAAACGCCCAGCAAATCACAATATCTTTTGTAGAAACCAATTCGATCAGCAGGGGTTGCTATCAATTCCTTTGCCACATTCAAGCCCACCGTTGATTATGTTTGTGACAACACCAAAACCAGGCTGCCTCCCGGCCGCGACATCGGGACTCGAGGGTGTCCACCTGCCGGTCATCACGTCATGGGACGATGGCTTGGGTGACTGTGGCGTCAACCAGAACCAGATGGCCGTCTTGAAGGAGATGGTGGCGTCTATGGCCACCAAGTCAGGGTTGTTGAGGAGGTCCACGTTAATGGCTCGCCCTGCTGGCCCATAGTTATAGTTGCTGTAAACAAGGTTGCAAATTTGCAATTAGCAAAGCGATGGTTCAGTATAAGTTAATTTTCATCTTAATGAAGTTACTTCTCAAAATATCTCCTAATGGAAACTTACTATGAGATTTGAATGGGGCCACGGCCATAGTACTTCTTGCCTGCAGCACACGGCCATTGTGCACTTGGGGAACAATAATCACCTGGGTTTCCTTGTTCCTGGACAAAACAATAGCCCCATGAATATGGGCCATCCGGTGCAGTAGGCCATCCCCCTACATACCAATGACATTCATATATAGAACAAGAGATCATGAGAACAAGCTTATCTAAACTGATTTTTGCATTATTTTTTTGTTGGCAAAATTCGTTCAACTGACTTAAATTTGCATAAATATATGATCCTTACTAATTAATTAGATTAGTGTCATTTTTGTGATTGAAAATTACAAAAAATGCAACTCTTTAGAGAGGGTCTAGAATTAACTTCAAATGGTGTGACCTTTGCGCTAATCACCCATTATATGTGGCATTTTGTTTATTCAATAAACTATAGAAATGTCACAAAATATTGAATGGGCATAGGAATGAGGTCATTTGAAAAAGGAAAAAATAAACCATTTGCAACATTAGGAGATGATCCATTTAATGTTATGTTTATCATGGAGGAATTTAAGGCACTAGCTATTTATAATCAGGAACTGTGCAAAAAAGATTCTTTTTTGCTATTCATGTAGTGGAGGATTCTCTTGGTAACAACTTAGTTACACTTGAAGATATTTGTATTGGTAAGGAAGCTGCTGCTTATTTCTAGACATTTTTTACCCCTTCTTTTTCTTCTCATATTATTACTTCTCATATAAAGAATCGGCTCAGTGAGGACCAGGCAAGTTCTCTCATTAGTCCAATCTTTTTTGATGAGATTTATCGAACTGTTATTAATTCTCCCTTAGATAAAGCCCCTGGCCCAAATGGTTACTCTAAGGAGTTCTTTATTAAATATTGGGATATTATGGGTGATGATTTTTGTCAAGCTATCTCTTATTTTTTCTCTTCAGGTAAAATATTGTGTGGGCTTAATAACACCTTTTTAACCCTCATCCCGAAGGAAAATGGTGCCACTTCTTTTAACAAGTTCAGCCCTATATCTTTGTGTAATTTTTTATACAATATTATCACTAAGATTATGGATAATAGATTTGCATTGGTTCTACCTTCTATTGTTAGCAATAATCAAACAACTTTTCTTAAAGGTAGGCTCATTTAAGATAATATTCTTCTTGCCCACTAGCTCCTTCATAATTACCATAGTAAGAGGCATGCTAAGGAATTCTGTATCAAAATGGATCTATAGAAAGCCTATGATAAAGATTGCTGGGATTTTATTTTTTGTGCTCTGGCTAACATTGGTTGTCCCCCTACTTGGATTAGATGGATAAAGGAATGTGTTACAACAGCTTCTTTCAGTGTTCTCATTAATGGATCAAACTATGGATATTTTCCGAGTAGTTGTGGGTTGCGCTAGGGTTGTCCTCTTTCTCCATTGTTGTTTGTTTTAATGATGCAATCTCTCACAGATATCCGTACATATTTTTATAATGATGGGAGGATCATCCATATATGTGGGAACGCTTCTGCCATCTCTCACTTGCTCTATTCTCGGGCCGTCTTCAGGCATCCATTTGTGATAATATTCTTGATTAGTTTCATATAGCATTAGCAAGCTGGAAAAGAAATTACTTGATCTCCTATGCTGGAAGGTTAGAGCTCTTGAAATCTGTTCATTCCAGTAAGCACATTTATTGGTTTCTTCACTTTCTTCTTCTAGTTAGTGTTATTAAACAATTGAAATCTTTTATGGCTGATTTCCTTTGGAGTAATTCTGACCAATCTCGAAAGTTTCATCCCCTTAGTTGGAAGAAGGTTTGTCATCCTAAAGATGAGGGTGGCCTGGGCATTAGATCCATTAGGGATTAGTGCTCTATTGGTTTATCCAAGCACTTTTGGAGAATTTTATATGATAAAGAATCATTATGGGCAAAATGGATTAATGAATTTTACATCCAAAGTTCTTCAATCTGGCATTGTGATACTCCTCTCTTTGCTTCACATTCTTGGAAGAGTATTTTATTAATGCGTAATACTTTGATGAATTTCATTTCCCACAAAGTAAATAATGGGAAGAAAATTCTTTTTTGGTTGGATCCTTGGGCAGGTAATTTTACTCTTTTGCAAAATTATGGTAATCGTCTTATCTTTCAATTGGAAAGTCATCCTCTTGTAACTATATTAGATTGTATGGTTAATGATAATTGGAAGTGGACTGAACAAATTAACTTGAGATATGACCATTTATTGCAAACTATAAGTGTTGCTCCTATGTTTAAACATAATGAGGATAAAGTCATATGGAAACCTCATTCCTCTGGAAAGTTTATTACCAAGTCTGCTTATAATGCTATCTTTAGACATGGCCCTAAGTTAAAATGGACATCTCTTCCCTGGTTCAAGCATCACATCCCACGGCATTCTTTCATTAGTTGGTTAATGCTTCATGGGAGACTGCTTACTTTGGATAAAATTCAAACAAGAGGAGTTCAAATAGTCAATAGATGTATTCTGTGCAAGGCCGATCAAGAAACATCTCCACATTTGTTTTTCTCGTGTGGTTATTCCAGATGGATTATGAGCTCTATTTTTTAATTCTTTAGGGTGAATATATTTTGTCATCAAGCTAGCAAGCCCTTCAACATATTCTTCATTTTAGTAGATCAATTCTGAGTTTGGGTTTGTTATTAAAGATATTCATGAACTATGCCATTTATTTTATCTCGCAGGAGAGAAATCAGCATATCTTCAAGGACGAATACACTTATAAGAGAGCTATATTTAGTATCTGTGAAAGTCAAGTCAGATCTTATATCATTGCCAATTCCTCTTTAATTAAGTTTGTCTGTGAATTTCCTTTCATTGCTACTAGATTGCAATTGTAATTTTTCTTCATTCTATGACATTGTTTCCCTTTGGTTTTAATTGAAGGGAGTCATCTCCCCTTTTACCCTTTCAAAAAAAAAAACATTAATTTGTCATGTTTAACTAGTAAACAACCTGTAGTTTCGTGTGATGTTTGAGCTAGGAAAGCTGCAAGCTCTCTTTTGCGGGTGCCCAAGTCCCCAGTGGCACCAAAGCCACTGAAGGAATTGACTGCAGCAATGAAGCCATTGTAGGTGTAGAAGTTCTTCCCAGGACATGCAGCATCGTTCCGGTGCTCCAGCATCTGATCAACGATGGCCTGGGTGATGATGAAGCCCACCCCAGTGCCACTCGGTGGGCCAGGTGTAGGTGTCGAGCCGCCGCTGCATTGGTTCTGGCATCCATCCCCACAGTAGTCAGACGTGGTGCCACACCAGCCATACTTGCTGCAGCATGGCCCTCCCGGGCAGAGGGCACCCCCGGCTTGGCTGCCACACTGTTCGGCGTGAGCAGTCAGCAAGGTGATCAAAGATAACAAAAGAGCCAAATTTCAAGCACCCATTTTGCTTCCAACACTTCGCATGGTGGAGGAGAGGGAGGAGAGGTTTTAAATAGACTGAGGTAGGGAAGTATATGAGGTTATTCTTAAAAGCATTTTTTATCTTAAGGGAGCCTTTGATATTTAAGATCGAAGGGATAAAGGGCTCTCATGGGCTGTTCAGGCTCGGCTCATCGTTAATGAGGAGCATGACAAAAGTGCATCCATTTTTTGTTTGACTAGTTCCGTAGATAATTACATCATTTTCGATATGTACGTCAATTTTGTTGGGGACCATGACAAATTGGACATTAAGAACTAGAGAAAGAGTCCATTGGTCGAATTAAAATCCGCCCTTCTTTGATTCGTTTCATGGCCTGGTGAAATTTTAGCTTGCACAAGTGAAATGTAAGTAAGGTTAGGGTTTCTCCCTTGACTGAAAACTTGATCTATTTCTCAACACTCCATTTTATGTGCTTGGTCTTTGTTTGCCATATATTTCATGTGGGTACGTACCTCTACTGGTAATAGATAACCTATGGATGAATTCCCTTATCTCATGCAGCTATGGAAAGTGTAATATGTTGTTATTTTAATTTTTTGTATGCAACCTTCTGAGCCTAATAAAAGGCGGCATCTCCTCCAATTTTTTACCTACAGCAAAAAATTTCCAAGATGAATATGATATTGCCTGTTTATGGCTATATATATATATATATATATATATATATATGTATGTGTGTGTGTGTGTGTGTGCGCGCCATGTCTGATGTTAGACTAAGTGGTCCCAATGAATGGTAAACTAGATAGTGTCGTCTCTTTGCTCCATCTGCATGATAACAGCCTTCTGAACCACAGCTTTTTGTTATCTCGAATGGAAGGCGGTACGTCATTAATTCCGAGTCATAAGTAAATTTACCATTTGTATGTTTCGCATTGATTCTTTCCTCACTACCACCATAAACTAAACAAAATTCAGTACCACTAGCAACCAATTCAATATCACTGGCAACCTGTAATACTAAATTCTCATTAGATTCATGCTAAACTGATGCTAACTATATTTATTTTTTTATAATTGGGTTTGGATAACTTTCACACATGAGGAAGCAGCTACGTCTTCATATGTGGCACATGAGGTAATCTATCACGTATGGAACCTGACCTTGCATTAACATTTTCCTTTTCACAATTTGATGTTACCAAAAATTGACTCTAATTGTTATAATCTAAGGTCAATATTTGCTATTCGATTATATTGATATCTTATGGATTGAATCAGACTTGGTACATAGTATCAACTTGGAAAAGTTACTAGCCAAAAAAAAGGAAAATGAAGGTGGTCCAAATTACGAAGCTTTTTGTTATTTGGAATGGAAGGATTTGTATGGTGCACAGGAATCCTTTGCTAGCTGCCCCCCACGAAGTAAGCCAAATACAATGCCTCTTGAACCTGCATACTAATTTTCATTCTTTAATGCTATCGAAAAGTTGACTCTACCTGTTACAGCTGTGATCAAGAACTACTATTTGATACTATTGATCTTATGGATTGAATCAGACTTAAAGCACATGATATCAACGAGAAATCACTAACAAAAGAAAAGGAGAGACAGAGACTCGCTAGCTAGAAAAAGTCTAAGATGTTCACTTTAAATGCGCGTCGTGATGAAGCCAAGTGGCCCCGGACCAGCACATCGTGATTTGCGTGTAGACTATGTAGAAGAGCTTACGTGGTCTTTCATGCTTCTCATGATATAGGAGACATTATGTTCTTTCATCTTGCCTTGGCGATTCTAGAAAGCAATGAAGTCATGTTGTCAAATTTTTTAGTAGTGGCACAATGTACTTAGATAGTAAAGATTGCAAACAAGGATCAACTTTTCTTTTTCTTTTTCTTTTCCCTGATTTTTTCTCATAGGAAGAGATACAATTTTAATACTCACTCTAACAATGGCCCATGCTGAGCAAGTACCTAGGAGTCATTGATTTTGCAAGTCATTGGCCCACACGGTTGCGTGCTAACATGCCAAGATAACACTAATGTGTCCTAGCATGTGTATTATTATTTTTCAAAATAGATGACTCACCTATGGTTCCACACCATGGCTGCATTATCGGAGCAAACATTAAGGGGCTATTTAATTGGGAGGCATTAGGGTTTGAGGAAAACACTTTCTCCATCAACTCTCCTCTTTGGGAGAGTTAAAAGAGAAATCATTTTTTCTCCTTTGATATGACATATTGCACTCAAGGGGGAAATCGATTTCTCCCTTAAAGCACCCCCCAAACAACCCCTAAATATGAAGTGTGTTGGACGTGAAGATTTTCTATGGGCCCACTTGGGCATGGGCCTCTACGATCATAAGCATTATGGATTCTCAACCTGGACAAATATGTATCTCTTTTGTATTCTTAAGATAGACTTGAATTAGGTCATATTTATCCCAACCTAGTTCATGCTTATCCCAACTCTAATTGGAGCTTCACGTGGGAAAGAGAGGGCTTCATGTGGAGAGAAAAAGTGAGCGGGAGAGAGGAGCAAGGTCTTAGGGGCTTTTGCAGCCATATGTTTGAGGAAATATTAAATTGGTGTGATCCCATGGATGTAGGCCACCATTGCCAAACTACATAAATTATGTGTGCTCCTCTCTTGTTCTGCATGTCGTTATGTACTAGAGCGTTCTAGCAGTCCTAATAATCACAATAATTGGTCTTGGAGCTTTCAAATTTGCACTACAACAAAAAAGATTATTATTTATGCTTTTAAGCATCACTAATAATCATAAAAGTGTCACTGATAACTACTGCTAGTAATATGTAAAAAGTGTAGCTAGTAACTGCATAGATTATTAGCGACACTTAAAAAACATTGAAAAAAGTCTCCTTGCAACTGCTTATTAACGACACCTATGAAAAAATGTCACTAATAATATTGCTATTAGCGACATTTTTTTTGCATTGTTAATATAATATTATTTGTGACACTTTATATTTATGTCACTAATAGTATATTAGTGACGCTTATTAAATGTTGCTAAAAGCTTATTTATAATTAAATACGAAAAATATTAAAAATAACATATTGTTAGCGATATTTTTGTGCGTCGCTAATAAGAATTTTAAAAAAAAAAAACACTCTTATTAGCGACACTGTTAAGTATGACACTAATAAGAAAAATATTTTTAAAAAATAAACCCTACCTCTAGTAGGATGAGGGGAGATGGAGGGAATAGAGGGAATAGAGGGGATGGGGTTGAACAGGGGAGATGGGGGAGTGGCGGAGGAGGAGGAGGAGGAGGAGGAGGAGGGAGCAGAGGTGGGAAGTATAGGCTGCACAGGTAAAATTTCACTTGTGAAACTTTTTGTAGCGTCAAACTATTTGTGACGCTAGGTGAAAGCGTCGCAAATACTCCACTATTTATGATATTTACAATAAAACATCGCAAATAACACTATTATTTACAACATTTTATTATAAAAGATGCAAGTAGTCTGACCACCTTGACCCTTGTAAATAGTTTGATAGCGCAAATAAGCATGTTGCCTGCCCTTGAGATATAGGTGTCGTGGATTGAAATTCTACTATCCACAGGGTAGCATTGATGCGTGTGAGCCCAGTCTAACTCAAACGTGGCCAAATAAGTTAATTTAATTTTTTTCTTATTAGTTTCTAATATATTTTTACGTTGTTAATAATATATTATTCAATATAACTAAAAAATGTTAAATAAAAATATAAGTATTTGCGACATATTAAACTCTACATCACAAATAACTATATTATTTGCAACGTATACATATATATGTCGTAAATAATTATAAATTCTATTATTATATTTAATTTAATATATTTTATTTAAATTAACTAATATATACAAGATATATAATTACAAAAACAAATAAATTACTCTAAGTAATTGCAATGTTTAGGATTAAACGTCATAAATACTTTACATATTTATAATGTTTAATACTAAATGTTGCAAATATGCTAAGTATTTAGGATGTTAAATATTAAATGTTGCAAATACTTTCAAGTATTTGCAATCAATGTTTAGTATTAAATGTTGCAAATGCTCTCCATGTTTGCTATGATTAGTATTAAATGTTGCAAAGTATTTAAACAAATGACGTAATTAGTATTATTTTAAATATTAATTTTTATTTAATATATATTATTTAAATTACATAATATTTTATAAAATATAGAAATAAATGATATATAATTAAGAGAAAATTTAAAATTAATTTATTAAGTCCTGTTTATATGAGACTGGGCTCATGCCCCAATTTTGTGGGGAGTCAAATTTAAAAAAAAAAAGTTTTTTAGACCCATTTGCGTAAGCCCCTATGTAGGGTTGTTGAATTTCGATCTGATAATGTAGATAACTTAAGGTGGAGGTAGGTTGCATGCCCCCTTACACTATCGATCTAAAAAAAATTTAAATAATTTCTTTACTCTTGTTTGTGTGAGACAAGAGTACTTATGCACCTAACTTAGTGGGCCGTTAGATTTAAAATAAAAATTAAATTAATATCTTCAATCCAATTTGTGGGCCATTAGCACGAGCCCATGCATTATGGGTGGTCGGATTAATTTAATTTTTTTGAAATCCAACAGCCCACAGAGCTGGGGCATGAACCTAGTTTCACACAAATGAGACTAATAAAATTAATTTAATTTTTTTGATATCCAATTGCAGAAAGGGACATGCAACCTATGCATCCCCCGAGTTATGTTTGTCATCAAATAGAAATCCGAGAGCCCACTAAGTCAAGGCTCACTCTGATGTGTAAGGCAGCAAATCTATCTCGGGCTTTGAGAGCGTTGGATCGAGATCGGATGGCGTAAGGCATCATGCAACCTAACTGGCCCTTGAGTTATGTGTATCATTAGATCCAATAGTGATTTTCCATAGGGCCAGGCACACGCTTACTAACGTGACCCTATTCTCACACAAATGGGACTAAAGAAATTAATTTATTTTTTTAAGATTTAACAGCGCAAGGGGGCATGCAACCTCCCTACCTACCCCCTGAGTTATGTGAGTCATTAGATTGAAGTTCGACTACCCACAGGGTCAGGGCTTACACTGATGTGAGTGAGCCTAGCCTCACATAATGGGACTAAAGAAATTAAAATTCTAGCCATTACATTTAAAATAATTTTTTTCAAATAAAAGGTATTTGTGATACTTAGTCATAAGCATCGCAACTAGTAGTTAATTTTTTTTCCTAATATAAGTTATTTGCTATGCTTTTAACTAAGCATTGCAACTAAGTATATTAGTTGTGATACTTAGTCATAAGTGTCACAACTAAATGTCTTAGTTGCGATGCTTTTACATAAGCATCACAACTAGTTTAATTTTTTCCTAATATAAGGTATTTGCGACGCTTAGTCATAAATGTCATAACTAGTTTTAAATTAATGAAGATCAAATGAAAACTCTTAGGCATGAGTTGACTTATGTATTTAGATTCTAATGGAGTCTTAGTTATCTAATTAATTAGAGGATCTTGAGCTAGATTTCTATTTAGAATTCAAAAGAAAAAAAAATTCATGTAATGTGATTCAATAATTGTAAGTTTTATATATTTCAATATCTTTTAGCCAATAGAATTGTCCTTATAAAGATTATGGAGAATAGCTACTTACTTAAGTTGATTTAGGCTATTGTGAAACTACCGTCCACTTGACATCAAGAAAAATGAATGAAAAATAAATATAATAAATGATGCAAGTTTCAAGGATTTAGAAAAGGCTAACCTCTACAAAAATGATATGAGGAAAAATATCATGACTTAGAAAAATGCATGGGCATAGTCTTTATGAGCTTTTATCTTTTTAAGAGAAAAATGTAAATATATTCTAGCTAAAGTGAGTTAAAAAATGAGAACTTTCTTTACTAGAATCTAAATAAATTTGTCTAAGTTTGAATAAGTGTAAATTAATTTTGGGATTAAAAATTAAAAGAGACAAGAGTTAAAAAACTTTGATAGTTTCATTTAAAAATTGATAAAAGAGGATTAAAATGTCAAAAAGAAGAAAATAAAATTAACAATAAGATACCAATGAAGTTTACTAATCTAAGGCAAGGTATAAATGAATATAATCTATGGTTACATTTAGATTGAAGGAATGTTAATTGAATATTTGTCAAGAGAGCTCAACTTTAAATGTTTTATTGTTTGATTTTTATTTTAAGCTATGATTATTGGAAAATTCTTATTTCAATGATAATGTCTTGAAATAATTTTTGGAATTAATTGGATTTTTTTGAATTTTTTTATTTTTCACAAAATAAAAATTAATTTATTTCAAGATCGATTGATTAATCCCTAGAGCGAGAGCGATTGATCGTTGGTTATAGTTTTCGTGTCAAAGTACTATTTTTAAAAATAGCTGAAGTCCTTAAACCTTTTTATTTCACTTCAAACTCTCGAGAAGAGTACAAAAAAAATGTAAAAGGCAATTTGGCATGAATCTGCACGAGTTTATGCTAGATTTCAACCTTGATTTCAAGATCTACCGTGCGGCCATGGTATGAACCGAATACTATTTTTTATTTCAAGTGATTTTTTAAATAAAACTATTAATATAAGACAGAGGAAGTAATTAAGTCAACTCATTAAAAAAACAATTAGCTCAACTTTTTGGAAACATTAAATAGTGAAAATTAGTATTGCATGTTACAAGTGGTAGTGAATCTTGTTTAGTTGACCGTGGTAGTCAGGAAAGAATTAATGTGCAACATACAAGTGGTACAAGTACTTATGGGTGATAGACGTATCACCTTCCATTCTAGATAGCAAAAGCAGTGGACCAGAAGGCTCTTCGCATTGCAGATGCATTAAAGAGAACAAAATCTACTTCACCATTTACAGGGTCCTCTTTGACAGTTTAACATTGGCATGGGTCTCTATGGCTCTTAGGCAAATGGCCATAAACAGGGAAGGTCATATCAGTTTGGCAATTATATATTGTTTTGTGGGCCATTGATTTAGTTGTTAGCAGATAGTCCAAGCCTAAGTATCTTGGCTTTGCCACACAGACTAAACACAAACGCATTTATCCTCTCTATTAGAAGTACAAGAGAATTTGAATAGCCATACGAATTACATGACCTACACGGACAAAAGCCTTCAAATGGACTTGTTTATCAAGTGGATATAAACTTGAACCGAACCATACATTTCACTTGTTTATGGTTAATATAATCTTCAGGGCATACAAACAAATCAAATGGGGGCGGCTATTGAAATAATGGACTCATTCACTAGTTTCCAATGACCAATTTGTCATGGTCCTCAACTGAACTCAGGTACTCGAAAGCATGTAATCTTAGACTAGTCAAAGGAAAACCACCTCTTCTTCCCTCCCTCAGTCTATTTAAACCCTCTCTTCCCTCTCCTCCACCATGCAAGCGGTTCTAAGCAAAAAATGGGTGCTTGGACTTTGGTTCTTTTGTTCTCTTTGGCAACCTTACTGCCTGCCCACGCTGAACAGTGTGGCAGCCAAGCCGGCGGTGCCGTCTGCCCGGGAGGGCTGTGCTGCAGCCAGTACGGCTGGTGTGGCACCACCTCTGACTACTGTGGGGATGGATGCCAGAGCCAATGTAGCGGCTCGACGCCTACGCCTGGCAGTGGGGTGGGCTCCATAATCACCGAGGCCATCTTTAATGACATGCTTAAGCACCGCAATGATGCGGCATGTCCTGGGAGGAACTTCTACACCTACAATGGCTTCATTGCTGCAGCCGATTCCTTCAGTGGCTTTGGTACCACCGGGGACTCGGACACTCGTAAAAGAGAGCTTGCAGCTTTTCTGGCTCAAACATCTCATGAAACCACAGGTTTGTTTAGTAGTTCAACATGACGAGTTCATGTCTCTCCCTATGCCATTTTTGTAAATTTTCCAAGAAAACTATGCTATGTCTGCAATGGATGCTTAGACATGACGAGTTCATGTCTCTCCTAATGTTTCTATGAATGTCATTGGTATGTAGGGGGATGGTCCACTGCACCGGATGGCCCATATTCATGGGGCTATTGTTTTGTCCAGGAACAAGGAAACCCAGGTGATTATTGTTCCCCAAGTGCACAATGGCCGTGTGCTGCAGGCAAGAAGTACTATGGCCGTGGCCCCATCCAAATCTCATAGTAAGTTTCCATTATGAAATGTTTTGAGAAGTAACTTCATTAAGATGAAAATTAACTTATACTGAACCATGGATTTGCTAATTGCAAATTTGCAACCTTGTTTACAGCAACTACAACTATGGGCCAGCAGGGCAAGCCATTAACGTGGACCTCCTCAACAACCCTGACTTGGTGGCCACAGACGCCACCATCTCCTTCAAGACGGCCATCTGGTTCTGGATGACGCCACAGTCACCCAAGCCATCGTGCCATAATGTGATGACCGGCCAGTGGACACCGTCGAGTGCCGATGTCGCTGCAGGGAGGCAGCCTGGGTTTGGTGTTGTTACAAACATAATCAACGGCGGGCTTGAATGTGGCAAAGGAACTGATAGTAGGGTTGCTGATCGAATTGGTTTCTACAAAAGATACTGTGATATCCTGGGTGTTTCCTATGGTGCCAATCTTGACTGTTACAACCAAACGCCATTCTCTTAGATGGCTCCCCCACTATCTCTTACAATGAATAAAAAAAAAGCTTTACCCAGATGAAGTAATGAATAATATTGCTCTCTTTGGAGAGATGTTCAATATATGAAATGCCATTTTGTTGAGAATAAACATTTATGGTTGGACTGCTATTTACTTTGCAAACTGGAATAGCAGAGAAGGTAGAATCTTAAAGACTACTCAGTAGTACATGCAGCATCTCATATTTTATATATGTTAAATTTTTGCTTTTGTTATAAAAGGAAGCTGACCTTTCCCAAGATCTTCATCTAAACTAGCCGTTGATTGCTCAAGATTGACGATGCTTTCTGTAGTTTTTGCTTCTTAAGTGTGCACCTTGTATTTTTGGGCCATCAATAACTGGTGGAAAGCTTCACCACCACCAGATTTGAGTTTATCTAGACAAGTGGTGCGCTGGTTCCACACGTCTTGAATACTCGGACTCGGTACCACTAGATTTGAGTTAATCTTTCTGAGAGCTTGAATACTGTCGACAGTTCCCGCAATAAGCTACTTAGGACTCGGTACCTTTATTCATTACTGGAGATAAGTCGTCGTTGGCGAAGTCTTCGTCTGGATTATTGAAGAATGAAACCTAGCGTTTCTAAAGTTTTATATAAGACGCCGGATCCCAAAAGCCTTCCCAATGAATTCCACGCGATTCACCTTTTCTAGAAGCACATTGAATGTGTTGGTTTGTTTCATTTGGACTTCCTATTAGAGTAGATATATATTGAGTTTATTGTCCCGAAGACTAGCCCACATATGTATAATGGTCTAAGTCAAGATGTAGCCTAATACGGTTAAGTCATGGGTGGGTGGGGGTACTCGGTCACTCCCTCCGTCCCATAATAATTAGCTCTATTTAGTTTTGAAAAGTGAACTAGTTTTAATTTATTTTGAATGAATTACCTCCTGCTATATGTCGTTAATATTTGTTAGAAAACAAACACTTACCAAATGGTTTGTTGTTTGGACAAACATTAACTGCATCTCAAATATTATTATTTTGAGTATAGTACATTAATATTATCAAATAATCTATTATAACTAATTAAAAACACACATAGAATAGGCATAATTTTCATCACCAAAATTAAGTCAATTACAAAACATATATCATATATGTTCTAACAATCTCCCATTTCTCCTATTTTGTGAAAAAATCTTACAAAATATGAAAATAAAAAAAAATTCAATTCTTTGACAATATAATGCATTAAAGTTTACTTGATAAAAACATTGTTTGACTCTCTAAGCCTTATGAGGACCATTTGGAATTAATCGTCAAAATCCTTCAACTTGCACTTAAGCTGTATACTTAAATAAAATTTAATTGCATAGCACTATTTAAATAAGTTTTAACTAAGTACAATCACATGATTTTCAACAATTTCTTTGCTTGATGTTACATGTGAGAGGGTATTAAAATATAAAAAAAATAAGATTTTTCTTTCTAAACAGCTCGAGCTGTTGAGAATCTTGATTATCTTACATGGGAATCTCTTCTACTATGTAACATAATTAAATTTTCTAAAAATTTGAGCCGTTAAAACAGTAATATTTGATGGGATTGACGGTGGGATATGATGCTCTAAGAGACCGGTTACCTTGTCACCTCTAGTCGGGTCTTAACGTTGCAAGTGGTAGTGAATTTCGTTTAGTTTACTGTGTTTACTAATGGGTCGGATAGACGTATGAATTTTCATTCTAGATAAGTAAAAGCAGTGGACCAGAGG
This sequence comes from Saururus chinensis, assembly GCA_035235625.1. Lineage (NCBI taxonomy): Eukaryota > Viridiplantae > Streptophyta > Magnoliopsida > Piperales > Saururaceae > Saururus > Saururus chinensis. Next base: position 12,526,409 of record CP141150.1, read on the forward strand.
GTTCGCATTGCAGATATATTTTAAGAGACAACAATATCTAGTTCACCATTTACCGGGCCCTCTTTGACGGTCTCAAACAATGACCTGGGTCGCTGTCTCTTAGGCACATTGCCATAAACAGCGAAGATCATATTCAGTTTGGCAATTACATATACTTCTGCGGACCATTGATTTAGTCGTTAGCAGATGGTTCAGGCCTAACTATATGCAATAAAAAAATAGCCTAACTATATATATTTGCTTTGCCATATCTGAGAATAAACGCATGCATTTCTCCTCTATGTTAGAAGTAGTGATAGCACCCACACGAAATACATGACAAATTTACAGACAAAAGCTATTAAATGGACTGAAGAGAGATCAACTGAAGTTCTGTCAAGTGATAAACTTATTGAAAAGCTATTAAATTGGTTCTTTGGTTCTCCTTGGCCACCTTTCTGCCTGCCCACGCTGAACATTGTGGCAGCCAAGCCGGGGGTGACATGTAAGTATATATTTAGGATTTTTTTTTAACTTGGTGGAATGTCATCAGCTTCTTTGTGTCATATTCCTCTAGATTCCCATATAAGCAGGTTTTATAATTTCAACACGATCATTGCTATAATGAGGAAATTGTCACTAAATTATTAAATCCATCACTATTCATTTTTAAAAAAACGCCGCTATTTATCTACAGGTAACAAGTTCCGCATATATGTTAGTAATTTAAACAAACAGCTTCAGCGGTGCTTTAAAAGAGGCACTCAATGTATATATAGGTAATTAAAAAAAATACAATAGTGCTTTAAAAGCGCCACTAATCAATTATAAGATACCTAGCACCTACGTTCAATTAATAGTAGCTTCAGCGCCACTACAACTAACATTTAGCTGCAATCAGGAAAAGCACCGCAAAAATGTTGTTGATTCCTAATTGCGACACTTTTTTGGGGGCGCTCGCAAAAGCGCTGCTAAAACTAGAGTTTTTTCCATATTGCCTGGCCAAAGAATAAAATATTTCATATTCTCTAGATTTTAAACGAAATGCCATATGACCTGGAATAACATGATATAAGCTAAAATTTGGACTAAAATACCTCTGATCGGAGGTAGGGTTTTATATCGTGTTAAACCCTCACAAAGTCATATTCATTGGCATACGACTTCAGACGCTGGCGATTCCTCCGAGTGAAAAACTTCATTCCGATTAAAAACTCACTTCTGATTAGAAAGTCCTCTGTTTGAACAAAGTGTAAGCGGCATGTGAGAAGTTTTTGTGACTTATCCGACCAAAACATCGAAGATTAGGGATTTTCTGTTCTGGAAGGAGTTTGAGTTTGCAAAGAACGAGTTTCGGAACGAGGGTTTCTCCTAAGCTGAGTTTTGAGACTATACGCCCCAAAGCTGGTTCTTGTTTGTAGCGCAGTTCGGGTTTGTGGTGATCCTTGAAAAGTAGCAGCTGAATGAGTGTTTAATCTAGCTCAGAGAACAATACTTTCGTGGTAAAGCATTTTGGATATTTAAATGCACGATTTTTTATTTAGCGTGTACTCGAACACACGACATAGGCCGTAGAATCAGACTATTGTTGCGTTAGAAAGACAATACAGCATATATCGTGTTCTCAATAAGACAATGGAAACACGATGTTTAACCATAATGATGTCATGTATGCGAAGGCCTCTTAGCGTATGTTTGATTACACGATACACATACTTATTGTCTCTATAGAAGTTAGTTAGAAAGTTTGAACCGACGCAGCTATTTATTATGAACACGACCTATTGTTGATTGACATATATATTTCCAATTTTTTAGACATAAACTTAGAGTATTACATCAAATGGCGGAGTCAATCAAGGTTGCAGAAGAGAAGAAGAAGAGAATCTACGGGAGAAGACTGGGTCTGAGAACGAATAGTGTCTCCGCTGGACTGCGTCTATCAAAAGACCTTGTAGATTCACATCCGGGATGCAAGGCAATTTTAGTGGAGTCTGGGTTCTACCCAGTATATGACTTGACGAACCCATCGCTTCAATTATGACGGAACCTTCGTGACAATGAAATAATGCCGGGTAGTTAATTGCCCCTCTTCAAAGGCTGGTTAGGACTGCGCCACTAAAGGGGGACGAATAACCATCAAGCGCCATATCAATGTCCCAAAGGCTCCATCTCGTGCCCTTTGCAAATTGGGTAAGCATAGAGGGCACTTAGATATATATAGGTAGGTTGTGAGGGATACAAATCGTTAAATATTTCATATATAGTGTAATTGGAAATGACTCCTCATGAATTGGTGATCCTAATTTAATTGAAATCCCGAAAATTATGGTGACGCTTCGGGAATTGGGTGGTAAAATTAATGTAATTATCATGTGCTCGATGGCATGTAATGGTTCCTATCGTGTAATGGATTACACGATATGAACAATAATCACTATCGCAGTCGTCAACTCATCATGTAAATGTGAACACGATATTCTGGTAACTCATCGTGTAAATGTTAACACGATATACACGAAAGTGGTTTGAAAAGAAAATACAAATTTCGTGTGATCGACAACACGATATACAAACATATCGTGTTAAGCCATACATGCTTCAACAAGTATCATCCAAAAAGCTAATCTTTATAGAGGAGTGGAAAAATATAAAGATAATAACAATTCATCTCAGCGCAAGCGATCAGTTGGCGTATGATCGGACCCATCAGTTCAAGAATAGGGCATCGCCTAGCTTATAAGTATCGACGTATCATTCGAGTCATTGATATATCACCATCTAGCGAGTCATGCCCACCTTCAGATATAGGTGAGGACTATATCCGAGGGAGGGCTGACTCACCAGCCGACGCTATATCAATCTCCTGAATGATCCGTCTCATCGAAGAACAGTTGGTGTGCGTTCTCCTTGCAGAATCTCCTTGCAATTTCCACGGATCATTCGAGTCATTGATTTATGTGAGTACCCTATCAAAGGGAGGGCCGATTTGCCAGCCGCCGATACAACAATCTCCGGAATGACCCGTCTCCGCGAAGAACTAGTGAGTGAGCATTCTGCAAACCCTAACCCTAATATATATATATATATATATATATATATAGGCAAGATGAGACAGTTACGGACCACCAGGTAAATGAAGGTATTGGTGTTTCAGGCATAACACTTTGGGAATCAAATTACTACGATCATGGAATTGTCATTGGTTCAAACACACGTTATTACCAATATTGTGTAAGCAACAGACACTCTTGACTGCAAAATTAATAATCGATTGATATTATCATGTAATTAGCAACACGTACCCCATTTGGGTCGTGTTGTCGATTATACAATATACATATATAGTATACCCTATTTACATCATGTCATGTTTTCCAATACACGTGAATTACATATTATGTGTTGTTCATATTTAGCTGAAGAACAGGGGTGGAAAAGGTAAGCCTGATCGATGCTCTCCTTCCTTATGCCATTTGCGTCTTCGGCTTGTCATTGGTACATCTACCACATTGGGGGACCCACCATGTGCGTTGGTACATCATTTGCGGTTGTGACCCAATTGGCCGCATGTTCTACATTTTCTTGGGGCTTTGAGAGGCGGTTGTGACTATCCGATTTTTTCATGGACATCCCCAATGCTTTTGAGGGATAAGTGGGTTAAATGTAGGCATAACTCTAGCCGGTGCCACTGGTGTCGATCCTTCATTGGCTATAAGGGCTCACGATAGGTCACTCTATACATTTCAGTAGAGTACCATCTTTCATGGTACTCAGACACATAGAAATGTCTATTATCGATTGCTGCGATTGCATGCTTACATGGTAGACCCACATGTTGAAAGCATCCACATGTACAGGTACGATCAACCAGGTTTACCACATCCTGTGAAGAAAATATTGTGAGTAAGAGAGCACGATAAATGAATTTATCGTGGTCTCGCGTACACGACACATCTTATGTTCGTTACATAAGACGTATCGACTTACACGTTCAAGGACAATACCGTGTGTAACCTAACACGATATGAAGCCCTAATGTATAAATAAGCACAAGCTATGTACATCGCCGTATGAATGCAATGTACCTGGTGATGTAGCACCTAGAATTCATACAGTGACACAGGCAATACAATCATATTCCTAGCTTCTTCTCGCCTGTTTTCGATGTGTTTTCGGGCAAATGGGGTTAACTCTTCCATCATATTTTGTCCGTCCGTCTAATGTTTTTCAAATAATGTCGTTGTGTGCTCCCTCGTGTGCTCAATTAAATGCGTTATAGGCATCGATCTGGCCTTTTTGAACATTGCATTTGCACTTTCGGATCTATTTGAGCTGAGTGTCCTATATCTTTTCCCTGGAAATGATACATTGGCCTAGTGATCCGAACTTATCTTATTTAGTCAAGCATATGCTTCTGGATTATGTTCTTTAATGCTATTCATTGTTTCATCATACACATTATGTTTGAACGTTTTGGGTGCAACATAGAGCTGATTCTTTAGGTAGTTGTCCTTCAATTTGTCTAGCATATTTGCTGCCATGTGACGGATGCAATACCCGTGGTGTGTAGATGGGAAAAACTTCATCACAGCATTTGTCAATCCCTTTTGTCTATCTGAAATGATTGTATCCAACTCGGCTAAAGGATTAGAGAATAGATGATTTCTAAGCAACTCAAGAAACCAACACCAAGTTTTTTCACATTCATTCTCAACCACTGCAAATGCAACACACAACATATTATTGTTCCCGTCCAGTGCAGTTGCTATCAATAGCTATCCAGGATACTTTCCTTTCAAGAATGTTGCATCAACCGTTAGCAACGACCTCAAGGTTGTTCTAAAAGCTCTCGCAACGGGGCCAAACATCAAGAATACTCTTTTGAAATCATACCCACCCATAGGTCCAAGAATGTCACATGATCTCACTAGCACAACTACACTTCTCGGATTTATATATTCTATTTGCCTATCGTAAGAAGGAAGTAAGCGGTAAGATTCGTCTGGGTCACCATCTATTAAATTAGTCAGAGCTTTACCTGCACGAACAAAGACAATTTAGTAAATGTTATACGATACCGGCTTACATCATGTTCCCGATCGCACGAGAATTTATGTTTTTGTGTGATCGGAATCCTACACGATTCCTGGTAGTGTTTTGTGTAACACGATATTGAAGTATGTCGTGTGAGTGTATATTCCGACTATAGTTTAAGCGTGTAAATGATAACACGCTAGATTAACATATCATGACACTAAATCAACTCTTTGTTTCTGTAACGACCCTCAATTTTTCGGAGTAAAAGAAAATAATTTTTTGGAAACATAACGAAATTTAATTCCTAATGCCAAGGACCACCGTGTACCAAAAGAGTAATTACAAAACACTTTGTATTTATACAAAGATATCCAAAATTGGGCATAACATGCCTTTATACATCAGTCAGTACAAAAGTACAAAAATAAAATTACAGAAAAACTGAATTTAAGAAAACTCCTTGTCGGCTCCTTCATATTCGAGTGACACACCTACAGAATCTGAAGGTGGGTGAGTAAACTCATACTCAGTAGGTTGAGTTAAGTTTTAAGAATATGCTTCATGGATGCAAAAATCAATGTCATCCTTCTTTGAAAATCATTCAGAAAATAAGTCTAAAAACACACGGTCACATAAATGTTGTGATACCCGACGACTTACACCCGCGCTCATGGGGCAATGGGAGACGGAAGGAAAAGGGATTTTCCCATGATATCCCAGTCATGTATGCGTGCCGGAGACAAATGTTTGTGGTACTCGGAATTTTCTTATCAAAATAATCATTTGTTCGAGAAACCAAGAACTATCGAAAGGGTTTAGTTACCCATAACTCAGAGAAGTTTCTGAAAAGAGGAGATGCTTTTAAAAAGAGTTTCTTAGAATAAGTAGAATAAAACTTTTAACAGAATTTTGGCGAGTCAAAAACCTCGGCACACAATTAGAATTTAAATCCACCTACCTATAACACATGTGGAGTATAAGAGATCCCTTTGTAGAATATAAAGAAGATCCTTCCTTCAAGCAGGAATTTTGGCAGAATAATGGTCCCAACGCATAGAACACCTTCAATTTAGTGGGGTACGGCTTTTGAACGGGCTGAAACAGGTTTGAAATGGTCCAGATATAGTAAAAAGAAGAAAGAGGAGAATTAGGGATGTGGTAGGGTTTTCTGGATTCTAGAGAGGTCACCTCGAGAAAATAACCATTCCGGTGCGTAGAGCACCCTCGATTTAGTAGGAAACGGGTCTTGGATCATGTAATTCGGACTTAGAACGGGCCGTGAATAGTAAAAACAGTGAGAGGGTAAGAAATGGAGTGTATAAACAAATTCTGGCCGGAGTGGGGTATTTATAGGGGAGGAGGCGGTGGTTTCCGGCTAAAAACATGGGCGCCACCACCGAAAACTGACTGGCACCATCGGAAACGGTGGGCGCCACTGATTTCAGCGGGTGCGCATGACGAATGCGTGCCCATCACGCACGTGACGCATGTGTGACGTGCGCGTTTGGCGCGCGCCACGCCGCGCCGAGTTGACCAATAAAATATTTTATTTATTTTTATTTCTTTAAAATTTTAAATAATCGTAACTTCCTATCCCGAACTCAGTTTTGCACGTTCTTGGTATCGTTGAGCTCGTATTGACAAGCCCTACGAGACTAGACCAATTATGAACCAGTTTACCTGTATTTCAAAAGTGGGTCTCGCCGGTTTAGAGCATTCTTCCCGAGGTCGTAACTTTTGTTCCCGACCTCCAATTTACGCGATTTACGACTTGTTACACTCGTCTCTACTAGTTCTAACTGATCTTAAGAAATTATAAATATTAAAGAGAACGTGTTAGAAATTAGGGTCATTACAATTTCTTCTCATGCATTACCTGCGCGTCAGCATTTCTTGTAGTTCGCAGTTATGCCCCAGTGCTTCAAAATATAACTTGCTATGCTCTTAGGTATAATGTCAACCGAGTCTTTAAAGAGGCCATAACATTTTCTCCCTATCCAAAGGTGCGATGCCAGGGGATGGTCAGTTGACTTCCTTTGGGTTCCACATGAATGAGTCGGCACTAACCTCGTGACAGTCACATGATCTCCTATATTTGAAGCCCTTATATACCAATTACAAGATTCATTGGAGCAATTTGCGGCATACGTATTCCGGTTTTCATCCACAACACGATATGTAAAATTCGCCTTTATTGCTAGGTCGATCAAGACCCTCTTGAAATGCAACAGGTTAGAAAATGTGCACCCAATTCGAGGAGCTTCTGGTAATCCTTAGCTTGCAAGCTACCTATCATTAGCTAGCCTTCATCAATATTCGGTTCCAACATGTTTAAATCATCGATGGCATCCCAATCTGCCTCCGCCTCAACATCGACGTTACTGGGAACCTCGCTGTTTATAAATTCTTCATGGTCGGACATACTTTCCATGTCAACTATATCATTATCATACCACAGATCCTCACCCCACATATTTTCAACTTCTCCGCCATTGTAATTACAAGGGCTGTATGGAGGTTCGTAGTTATCAAATGAAGTGCTTGTCCAACCCATCATTGGCAAAAATTCCTCTGATCTATTCTGATTGACTTCTATTTCAGGTTTTGTACTCGCTGGATTGGTGAAGGATGATTGGCATGGATTTGTTGAGGGAAAGTTTCCCGGTTCTCCCAATTCGCATTGCACATTATTGTGTTAAAAAAATGCAACATCAGTCAACATCGTGTATTCTGTTAACACGCAAACATTTCAAGACGTGTTATCAAAACCATGACATGAATGCATGTCGTGTTATTATAGCTACGATGCAACATATAATTGCTCTATCGCAAGTGTATATTGTGTAATTACTAATACGATATATTACTGTTCCTGTTTATGACTTCGCACGATATGATTTACCCTTAACATGATAAGTTCAATATCATGATCTCGAGTACACAAAATATACCAATTGCGTATAATCTAAAGATTCAATATTGTTACGTGACAGTTTCAAAGGTGAACTGAGTTTCACTGAATCTGATATGAAATCTGATATTAGAGCTGGGATGAGCCATTACGATGGGTGATTCAGCTCTATTGACTGTCTGGTTCCTTTCAACGGAGGGTGGTGGTGATTTATCAACGTTGTTGCGCTGTTTCATCTTGGCATACAATGATAACACCACCTTATTCACCTTCTTATGAATGGAGAACACTGATTGGAGATCCTCATCATCTTGTAATTTATATATCATGGATGATTGGGATGATGGAATTAAATACTTCAAACTGACATTACCATTGATGGAAAGTAGTACTTTGACTTGCCCCAACAGCTCGCCGAAGCTCACCGACAGATGAATGTTCATCAACCGTGCCATTCCGCCGATATACATATCATCATTGCCTACCTCTCTATTATAATGGATGCAAATACCGATCATATCCATGATCAGTGTGAATGAATGATCGTTTCTGTGAAATGCAGCTTTTGGAGCACTCAAATAACGTTTGTAGTCTCAAAAATCACTTTTTTCTTGTTCATCGACTCTTGCCTGTGAGTCACCGCCGGTCAGCTCCCGCCGGAAAGTTTCGTTCACCGCCGATGACTCCCAACACACTGGAACGGCGCAACCCTATTCTGGTGTGCATTTATTACAAGCCGAACATTTAAAACATGATATAGTGAAACCTAAGGGTATTTTGGTCCACAACTAGGTCATATGGCATTTCCGTTTAAAATTCAGGGAATACAGAATATTTCATTCTTTGGCCAAGCAATATGGAAAAATCTCCTAAAACTATTAGCAACGCTTGCAATTTTTTTAGCAATAACTTAGGAACACCGCTGAATCAATAATTTATGCTCCATTTAACTTTCAAACTTTCATAAATATATTGAACCATAGTTGTGCTTCTCCTCTAGCATTTTGATGTAAATCGACTAACATTGAAGTAAATGGAGCAATAAGATCACACAAAAGAACAAAAAACATAATTTTTTGATTGGGCGATCGATCTGGCAATCGATCGATCGATCGACCTCAGTGATCGATCAAGATTATCTGCAACTCTATGTAAAATGAAGACAGGAATTTAGTGATTGATCAACTTGGGCAATGATCGATCGTTATGTTTGCGAGATAATTTCCAACTCTATTTTGGATAAGAATTTAAATCCAAATAGATTTCTTTCAAGTTTTTTTCTATTCTAAGATAAGAATTTTATAGTTTTATTTTCCTTATTTTTTTATTATTAGTCCTAAAGTAGTTAGAGATTAGATTCATGTTTTTTTATAATTATGCCATTAGGACTCGTATAAAAGCTTGGCTCTTTCAAAGAGGCCAAAGTTAAATGTTTTTATGAGATATTGAAGAAGAAGAAAATATTTCATTTTTATTTGTTTTCCCTCTATTTTCTATGAATTTTCATTAAAATTAGCGAGATAAGAAGGTTGTGTGTGTCTATAGCCGGATTTGTTGAACGACGTTCATCCAATCAATCTAGCCTTGCATCAATTAGTGGCCCTACAAAGGTCGAACATGCTGCTTTGATGTTGTGGAGGACATGTTGCGGGAATTGATGAAATCAATTATCGAGATGAAGTAGTAAGGTTGTTGCGACAAGTTAAGTAGTTAATGATTCAAATGGCTGATTGGATGGTCATCATTGCTCACCAAAATCTTAACTTAGGTCAGCCCAATGACTAAGTTGAAGATGATGAAGGCGAGAATCCTTTCGCTAACACTGTCCTACGTGGTGATGGGGAGGTAAATCAATTTCCTTGCCATGAGGCCAGTCAATATGGACGACTCCTAGCACAAGCACTAAGGAGACTAAAGGCTTACATGCCCCCGAGTTGAGATGATATTGCAAATCGGCATTGGGAGGCTGGTTTGGAGATTGACATCTCTGAATTTACTAGGAGGATATAGCCTGAGGAGTTCTTAGATTGGGTTGCCAATGTAGACGACATCTTCGATTTCAAGGAGGTTCCAGAGGAAAAGAGTGTTCCCTTGGTGGTGACTTGCTTTCAAAATCGAGCAGTCACTAATCTCTTCTTCTTCTTCTTCTTCTTCTTCTTCTTCTTCTTCTTCTTCTTCTTCTTCTTCTTCTTCTTCTTCTTCTTCTTCACAATATAAAAAAAAAACACAAAGCTTCTTGCCTTCATGGAAGAGCCAAATATTTATACAAGTCCTAATGGAAAAATTATAAATAAAGAGTCTAATTTCTAACTACCTTATGACACACCAATTAAAATTAAGGAAAACTAATGAGAAATTGCTAAATAATTAAAATAATATAGAATAACCCTCTTAGGAGAGAAAATACTGAAAATAAACTTAATTTGGAATCAAATCCTAATCAAAATAGAAATTAGGAATCATATCGTTGTAGCAATGATCGATCACCAACTCTCGGCTTTGTTTTACACTAAGCCATTTCGAGTGCCGGTCAATCGCTTTAAGAGATCGATTGATCGCCCATAATCATCAATCGATCACTAGAAAGAAATTTCAAATTTTCTTCATGCTATCCCAATGCCCCATATACATCAATGCTAACTAACCTTCATCCTCCTCCCCTGGCACAAAGAATTCTCCATCGAATTCACATGATCATCATATGATGAATCACTAAGATAAGGAATGAGATGTTTAACATTGAAAAAATATGAAGTCTAAATGTGACTAGGAAGTTTGAGTCGATGGGCATTAGAATTAATTTTTTGAACAATCTCTTATTGCCCAATCTTCCTTGTTGATAATTTATTATATTCTCCAACAAAAAATCTATCTTTGGTCAAAACAACCCATACAAAATCACCAACACAAAAATCTACATGTCTTCTTTTTAGATCTCCAATTGCCTTATACGTAACATTAGACACCCACAATCGTTTAAGGGTATCAGGATGAATATTCTGCAAGTGTGATATAAAGTTTTCAGCTCGGCCTTTCAACTTTTCCACATATAAAATAAGAACTAGATCCAATGGAGAGCGAGGATTAAAACCACAAACAAAAGTAAAAGGACTAAAGGTTGTACTTTGATTTACACTCCTTTTTTAAGCAAATTCAACCTTAAATAAGTGTTGATCCCAAAATTTCAGATTAGTACCAACCAACCTTTTCAATAAGTTTCCTAGGGAGCAAATAACTACCTTTGTCTGTCCATCTATTTGAGAATGGTAGGCACTACCAAAATCTAAAGAAGTATTTTCCATTTTCCATGGAGAACACAGAATATGATAGAGAACGAGTATCTCTATTAGAAACAATAAACAATGGTAAACTATGTAAATGATATACCCCCCAAAAGAATAGTAATGCTACTCGAGACACATCATTGGTTTTTTTGCAAGTAATAAAATGCACAATCTTGGAGAATCTATCAACAAACACGAGTATCGGGTAGTCCAAGAACAAAGTCCATACTAATGTTAGACCATGGCTTAGATAGGGTATGCAAAGACATGCATAATTTGGCATTAGAAAAATTTTCTTTTGCCATATAACATATATAACACCTCCCAACAGATCTATACACCATCCTACACATAGATAGCCAAAAATAAGATGAAGAAACAGGCTAAAAGGTTTATCTCTTCCCATATGACCCTTCTCATGCAACTTCTTAATAATCTTCAAGTGTAGACTGCAAATAGGAAAACATTACTGATTTCCTTAGAAAAGAAACCCATCATGTAACAAATAATCTGATTTATGTCATGTCTCAAGTTCAGATAAAACTTTAGCAAAGAAAGGATCAACTACCAACCACTCTTGAAAGTAATCAAATTCTAACACCTGAGTATGCATACTAGTGAGTAAAATGCTCTACAACTCAAGGCATCTGCAACCCTATTCTGAACTTCAGACTTATTATTAAGCACAAAAATAAACTCCTGTAAATAAGATGCCCACAATGCATGTCTAACAGACATATTCTCTTGGCTATTAATATGCTTAAGATCAAAATGATCAGAATAAAAAATAAACTCTACATGAATCAAATAATGCCTCGAATGTCGAATAGCTTAGACAACACAATAAAACACAACATTATATACACTATACCTTCCTCATGCTCCTAACCATTTCCACAAAATTAAGTAATTAGACAGCCTTCTTAACTTAGGACAACCCTAATATCAACCTTTAAAGCATCACAATGTAATTAAAAAGGCTTGACAAAGTTAGGTAAGGCTAACACAGGTGTTGTAATAAGTTTCTCCTAACTAAGAACAAAAACACTTTCAACAGCATCACTCCAAACAAAAAATCTGGACGTTAAACAATCAGTAATAGGAGCCATAATAGTACTAAAATGGGAAATAAACCTCCTACAGAAAGAAGCCAACCCATAGAAACTTCATACCTCATGTGTACTAGCAAGTCTTAGCCAATGATTCACTACATCAACCATACTCTCATCCACATTTATTCCATCCTTTGAGACAACATACCCAAAGAAGAGTATAGAATCTCGCATGAATGAACACCTCTTAATAGCTACAAAAAGTCTATCCCTACAAAGGACAAACTAGAACATCTTATAGATGTTGTAAGTGAGAATAGATTCCATAGCTATAAATAAGTAATCATTGAAATAGACCACTACAAATCTATCAATAAATTATTGAAGAGCTTAGTTCATCAGCCTCATGAATGTACGGGGGCATTAGACAACCCAAAAGGCATGACCAACTATTCATATAACCCTTCTCTTATCTTAAAAGTTGTCTTTCATTCATTATCTAGTCTGATTTTGATCTAATAATATTTATTTTTCAAATCCAGCTTGCTAAAGATAGAAGCACTACTCAATTGATCAAGTTCAACATCAAGACAGGGAATAAGAAAGTGATACTTAACATTAATCCTATTAATGGCTCTACTATCCACACACATACACCAACTACCATCCTTATTTAGTGTAAGCAAAGCTTGCCTAGCACATGGACTCAAACTCTCTCTAATTGTCCTATACTCTATAATTATAGGACTTATCGATAAAGCTCCTCATGCTCCTTACGACTCATTATATAATGGGGACAATTAAGGAGTGTAGATCTGGGAATAAGGTCGATCTGATATTGACATCTCTAAGGGGTGGCAATCCATCGTCTCCAAAAAAAATAACATGATACTCATGTACCAAAGGTTTAACCTCTTCAAAAATGCCTTCACCTTCATTAGAAACCAAAGCATTGACAACATCATCGTCCTTCAATTCCTCAAGAAGTTTTCCATTAGACAAAAGAGTCACCCCTTTATTATTTTGGGGTTTAATTATCTCATTTTTCTTAGACACAAGAACAATTTTTGTGCTATTCCAAATAAAATTATATGTGTTCTTAAGGCCGTCATGTATTACACATTGATGATATTGCCAAGGATGCCCAAACAACAAGTGACAAGCATCCTTAGCAATAACAATAAACCATATCCTATCCTTATATGTAGAATTAATAGAGAAACAGACTAAACATTGTTCAGAGACTAATACATCACTTCCTTTCTTTAACCAAGAAAGTGTGTATAGATAGGGATGGGGCGTAGTGCTCAATTGGAGCATTTGAACCACCTCTTTAGCTATTACATTGTCACAACTTCCTGAAGCAATCACAAAATGATTCAACTTATTTCCAATAGTGCAAGTAGTATGAAATATATTGTTCCTCAACCAACGGTTACCTTCCATTTCCTTAGGGGCAAAGCAAATGCGACATGTCACCAAAACTTCTCCATGGTCACCTTCAACTATCTTTTCATCCAATAGTTCTTCATTATCATATAGGATTAGTGTAATCATGATAAACATCATCAAATTCAGTATTCTCATCAAATTCAGTGAATAATATCTTACCATTCTAGTTGTTGCGAGGACAATCTGCTACTCTATGACCCATTTTACTGCATTTAAAATTTTTGGACTAGTACTTGTTGAGGCATTATTGATACTCTCAATTCTTTGAGGTGCAATCTTAAAAGGGGCTTATGCACTATCGTGATTGGTGGCTGCTGGCATGGCTAGAGAAGTGCCACCAATCGTCCCAAAGTGGCGGCCAATAGGGTCATGCTACTTCTTCAAGTAAAGTTCTCTAAAATGTGCTTCCTACAAGGAAAAAGTATAAAACAAATTCAATTTGTTTAAGATTTTGATGCATACCTCCAATATAGTGAGGGACAAGTTGTTCTTTCATTTCAGCCAAGTCATTGCGGTGTAGTAATTGTTAAAACTCATTAGTATACTCATCCACCGACTTCAACTTTTGCGGTAGGTCATGTTATCGCTGATACATCACTTGAGAAAAGTTGTAAGGTAGAAAGTATTGCCTCATATGCTTCTTTAACTTCAACCATTCAATGATCCTTGGTTTCCTTGCCGCGCATGGGTAAATTTGATTTGTTGCCACCATGTGGCTCCTCGATCTCGAAAATAAGTCACCACCAAGGGAATACTCTTGTCTTCTGGAACCTCTTGTCTTCATGGCGCTCATGGTGGAAATCACCCATGTTGACCGACCCCATAGCAAGCCAGTTGGTTTCCCTCCTCATCACTAGATGGGGCAGCGTTGGCAAAATGATTCTTGTTGGGGCCATCAACCTCGACTCATCATCTTCAACTTAATCATTGGGCTGAGCCAAGTTTAGGTTTTGGTGAGCAACAATGGCCATCAAATTAGCCATCTTAAGCGTTCGCTCCTCAACCTATCACGACAACCTTGCTACTTCATCATGAGCATTGATCTCATCAATTCCTACAATGTCCTTCATGATGTTGGGGCGGCTTATTGAACTTGTGTAGGGCCACTAATTGATGCAGGGCTGGATTGATGGGATGAACGTCACTCGACAAATTCGGCTACAAGCTCATACAACCTTCCTCTTTTGTGAATTTCAATGATAGATTCATAAAAAATAGAGGGGAAATAAAGGAGAAGGAATTAATCTCTTTTTCTTCACAATATAATAAAACACAAAGCTTCTTGCATCAATGGAAGAGACAATATATTTATACATGTCCTAATGGCAAAACTGTAAATAAAGAGTCCAATTTCTAACTACCTTATGACTCACAAATCAAAATTAAGGAAAACTAACCAGAAAATCCCTAAATAATTAAAAAAATACGGAATGAGACTCTTAGGAAAGCAAAATACTAAAAAGAAACCTAATTTGGAATCAAATGCTAATCCACATAGAAATTCGAAACTGTATCGCTCTAGCAGCAATTGATCGACAGACAAGCCAATCGATTGCCAACTCTTGACTTCGTTTTACACTAAGCCGTTTCAAGTGCTAATTAATGACTTTAAGAGATCAATCAATCGCTAGCTTGATTGATCACCCATAAGCTTGGATCGATCACCAAAAAGAAAAATTCAATTTTTCTTTATTCGATCTCAATGTTCCATTTATGCAAATGTTAACTAATCTGCATCAGGGATAGTAGAAGGTGATCATGGAGAAGCTTTGGTGACACTGTAACGCCGCGACCAAGAAACCGACTCGAGTTGGGGGTTCGGAACATAGACTCAGAGTAAATTAATTTAACAAAAAATTGAACGAGACCAACCAAGTGGTGAACTCTGTGTGCGAGAATCATAACATTCCTCTACGCACTATGGAGCTTTAGCTCTCCATTGCGCATAAGGCGGAACAAACCTAATTTTATAACTAATTTGGATCGGGTCAACGTTGTCTTTTCATTACCTACATACATATTAGATAACATCTATGAGGTTATTCCAATACGATCGGATCCGAACGTAGTTCTACCTAATGGCTATTTCATGCATTGAGTAGTACAAAAACACATGCATCAAACTATGCATATCTGAATATTTAATCAGAGTCATACAAAAATCAGACAAAAATCATTGAAGTCAAACGGAAGCTAACAAATCAGGGAAATCATGCATCTCACAAAGGTGAGCAAAATACTACCAGAATCACACATCTCACTCAATAATAGAGTAGAGTAGAACACATAACAGAGCAAATTGGATCATATCATATCCCATCAGATAATATCAGATTTCATCCGACCATAACAGAACATATCAGATCGGAGCATATCAGATCAAAATAGAGTATTTCATAGCAGATTTGACCAAAATAGAACATATAAAGGCAGAAGACGTATAGGACAAAGGAGAGGAACAAGGGAGGTCGGGAACAACGACACCTTATCATCGTTGGGTCAAGCCAATGTTTGCGGCTATCCACTGGCTAACATTGTGGCAACAGAACCATCAATCAAAAGAAACAAAGGGACCCATTTTAGCCGAGGGCGACAATGTGCCTAGTTGGGGCGACAGACATGTTGTTGCCGGTCTACGAAATGCTAGACAGGGCCAGGGGCCAAACATGGAAAACGGCAGGGACCCAACAGTCGTCGGATCACGAGAAGCCGAATGGACGTTGGCCCCATGTTGTCTGACATCCAGTGGCGGAAAATGGATGCCGCCAGAGAAAAAGGGTAGACTACTGGGTTGGCCAATCAAGCTAATCAGAACCGATCGAGGCAAGGGAGGCGAGACCTTGGCACCTCGCCATCGCCAACTCAAGGCAGTAATTTGGAGCCGATTAGTGGGTGGCGGCTGATACTGAAAACAAAAGACAGAAAAATCAAGGGAAAGGGGGAAATTTTGCTACCAATCAAAATAGGGCAGAGGAGGGAGTTGAGGGAAGCAACGGTGATTTAGGCCAGGTGCTGCAGCCCTACCTTCGTTGGGTCAAGGGGGCCCAAAGGCCAACTGCGGTGGCCAGCGACCAGCGACTCTACTGCTGGTCGCAATTCAACTATTCCTGTTATTCACTTAAAGGGGTCCAAAAGGCTAAGTAAAATGCTCAATTGTATGTATAAATCGAGTAATAGGGTACCAATTCATCTAGTACCTTACTTATCCGAACTCCTATTTGCGCATTCTTGGTGGCGTTTAAATTCGACCTATACAAAGAGTTATAAAAATTAAAAGGCTAAAAGGTTAAACTCCTTAAATTTCTACAAGTCAACCACAATTAAGACAATTGGGAAACAATAATTACTAGATCTTACAACTTTACCTGAGACATGACCAAAATTATTTATCTTCTTAATTAGTTTAGTTTCTTGGAATACCTACAGATTAAACCACCTGAATAAGGTTGCTTTTATTTACTCCTTAATTTGGAATCACTATGTAGGTATTTTTTATCTTAATGAGACCCAGGCTAAATAATTGAAGGCCATGAATGTAATGATTTCTATCAATTAGGCCTGGTCTTTTATTGATAATAATTAGTCTTCAGCCTTTAGCAGGATTTGGATTGGGTGGAATCCATTGTTATGCTCTATTAGAAAAGTTGATGAGGGTACCCAACATATCCATTGTATCATCATCAGATTGTTAGATAAAATCTGCTTCAAATGTACCTTTGTTTATGCAGTCAATTTCTTATATGATTGGCATGAACTTTGGAATTGGATTGGGTGCGGTGCCAATCTACCATCACTTCTATGCCTTGGCTTCTTATTGGTGATTTTTTATCCTAGGATAGTGATTTACTTATTTCAATGAACTATTTGTAGAGTACAATTTTACTCTATGCCTGTGAATTAGTTATTTGTATAAAAGAAATATTTACAAAGTATATTTTTACAATTTGTTTATGATTTATGACAATAATAGTCTTTTCATAGTATGATTATACTTTAGCTTTGAGATTTTAATATAGAACCATATAAATATGTTTGTGAGTGTGCAAGGACTTGATATTTTACTTTAAAATGTTGATATGAATAGCTAGGATATACTTTTCATGTGAACATATGTAAAAGATGTTTTTTTTTTTCATTTGAACATAAATTTACTTTCAATATGTAAATGAATGACATGATTAAGTGTAGGGGGATCTTGGGAGATTTTTATGTGTGAGAGCTTATAATATGAAAATAAAGAACTCATATTATAAATTTATTATTCTGAGTTCAATATTCTTTTATCCAAATCTTCATAAATGATAACATATACAATAGCTTTTGAATACTCTGAGCAACAATATAAATGTATTCTTGTTGTTCTCTGTACAAAATCTTAGTTGGCTATTATGTGATTCAATTTTTTAAATAAAGTTACAATAGCTGCTTTTCTAATTCAATTTTGTCACTAGTATAATATAACAATAGCTTGTTTTATTTTTTTAAGGTTTCTAAATTGATTTTGTATCTTAAAACTCATAATTGCTTAATCATGATTTAACGTAATTCTGAGTGCTACAGCAACACTATTATTTTCACAATTTTTTGTATAAATTTACTTTTAGCTCATGTATAATTTGCTCGTAAGGCTCATTCATTTGGAAGAGTTTTTTATGCTAGGGGTTAATGCTATGACAAAAGAAAATTCAGTGTCAAGATTACAGGGCACCTTGTACAAGGGGAGAATGAGAAAATCTTAATATTCATCTTGAAAATGTACTATTTGTATCACTTATTGTAGACCATTAAATATATTTTGGTGAGAAGTGGTGAAAGATGCAATTCATTTTGTTTCTCTTTGTTTGTTTGTATAATGATAACTAATTAATTGTTTCTAATGAATTGTATTTGTACTTTGTGGTGAAAATTTTAGGTAACAACTAAGTTTAATAGTTATATCAAATGAAATTACTTTTCTCTGTTTCTCATATGACAAAGTAAAGTAGTATATTATTGTCCTTTGGATGTTGAAGTTTGTATGTCAAACAAAAAGAAATTGATTCATCTTGAGCTATCTGTTATGTAAAAGCACATAAAGAAATATCTCTCTCTAGATAATGGGTCCTAGTTCAAAGAATGGTAAAAATCAATTTATTTTGCATATTAAGAGGTTTTGTACTTAAAATAATTTCTCTTAGGGACTAAAAAAAGAGATTCATAATAAAGAGGATTCTCTATGCTAGAGGTAACAACATCATCAATTGATTAGAGATGGATGTTGGTGCCCACTTTTGCGTAAATGCTTCCCACATAGACTAGAAAGAGAGGGAATTCCTTGAGTTTCTAGAAATTTTACATTTGATTACTACAATATCAATTTATATCAAACTTCTACATACTGATATTAAACTAACACTAAATATATACACACAAAGTAACAACAGCTGACACTTTTCCAATATACACATTTTACTCAATACATTCATGTTTCTTCTTCTTTGATGGTAAAATGTTAAACTCAAAGAGAAGTTGGCAAGGGTGAAGGTTGATTTTGAATTTTTAAAAAATATAATGACATCACCCTAAAAAAGTGAGACTTAAAGGGAATTGTAAAAGAGTCCTCTTTATATGGGCCTAGGCTCATAGGTGACCGCGGGAGCCGCCTTTAAGATTTAGGGACATTTAATCTTTAAGTAACATGGGCTATGAGATCCAAATCCGATGGCCTTAAAGGTATAAAATCACATAATCACATGTGAGCCTGAGAGCTGAGGCTGATTACGATTGTTAAAGGGGTTTTTGACACTAACTACAATTTTTTTATTAATCTGTCATTAACTCTTAATTTTATAATCAGACAAAAATACCCCTAGCCCGTCCTTCTCTTCTTCCATTCCCATTCCGCCATCACTGTTCACCTCACCTCCTCACCACCACCCACCGGAAAATCTCTTCACCTCGGTTTTCATCGCCGTCCATCTCTCCCTCTCCATTCACCTCACCTTGCACCAGAAATGGTTGTGCTCCTCCCCCTCAAGCGCCACTGTTCTGCCACCGAGCCAGAAGCCAGAACCAACTTTTATGGTTCAAAGCTTGACGGTATGGAGGGCCTTCTTGAGGCCCTGCTGGCTCTAGCTCTGTCGTAGATCCCTCCGCCAGCTTCGTCCACCTCTTCCTAGAGAGCCACAAAGATGACCGATTTTAGTACTTCCAGCACACTACCCTGCAACAATTATGTGGAGGAAGAAGACAATAAATATTTACTCACTTTGTTAAATACAAAAAGAGAAATTTACTTTCTTTATATATATACAAAGAGAGTAAATATTTATTATTTTTGTTATGTTGCCTTGGTGGCGGACGGAGGAGCCATGGTGGTTGTTGAGGATGTGGGAGAGGAAGGAGTCGAAGCGGCAGTGAAGGCGCTTCATCTATCTGGCGACACCCAGGAGGTTGAGCCAGTTGAGGAGGTTAGGTCGATAGTGGTCGGAGAGGCTGAGGTTAGGTCAACAGTGGTTGGAGAGGCTGAGGTGGAGAAGGTTGGGTCTACGGTGATTGGAGAGGTGGCCCTTGAAGGTAAAAAGTAAGAGAGGAGGGAGGGAAAAGAGGAGGAGATCGGAAAGGAAAAATAAAAAATCTAGATAATGGCATAAGGAAGAAGAAGGAGAAATTAGAATAGAGAAGAAGGGTAAATGTGTAAAAAGAAGAAAATTACGTGACTATCCGACATGCCGTAACTTTTTCATATAAAGTCTAGTGACAAGACCATACCCCTGTTTTTTCATTGTATAAAAAGCTAGAAAGGACGTCCTAAACAAATAAATTTTGGTGAGGAGCCGTCCATGATTAATCTTATACTGAAGACCTAAATGTAATTTTCATAAAATTAAAGACGCGCCGCATTTTTTCTATAACTGAGTCTGATACATAACGGGGAAGAGGAGCAAGGTCGGTGAAGGTCCGTGGTGTGTTGATCCAGACTGGATTTGCAACGGTTGGAAAAAAAAATCAAATCTTGATTGATCAGATTGAGGCGATCGACCGTTTGGGATTGGCGTAGATTTGAAGCAGGACCGTTGGGGATTGGCCTTGAAGAATTTGTATTTGAAGGCAGGGGAGCGGAAGCCAGCTCTCTTCTTCTCCTTTGGTCTCCCTTCCACAAATTCCCCCTTCTTCTTCTTCCCTCCGCTCCAGAATAGGTTACGGCGAGCTGCCATTCGCCGCCCCATCGCTTTCTGGTATTTCCCTCCTTGATCGAGGTGGCTTCGGTCGCAGATTTGGCCGGGGCGGCCCCAGGGGCGACCGTGTCTGCCGAGACGGCGTGGGGGAGCCGCGAGGAGGAGGAGAAGTGGGTCCCCGTCACAAAGCTCGACCGCCTCGTCAAGGAGGGAAAGATCCGATCTTTGGAGCACATCTACCTCCACTCGCTTCCGGTGAAGGAGCACCAGATCATTGAGACCCTCTTGGGACCCCAGCTTAAGGATGAGGTCATGAAGATCATGCCGGTGCAGAAGCAGACACGCGCCAGGCAGCGCACTCGGTTCAAGGCCTTCGTCGTCGTTGGAGACGGCAACGGCCTCGGCGTCAAGTGCAACAAGGAGGTGTCGACTGCGATCCGAGGGGCGATTATTCTTGCCAAGCCCTCGGTGATCCCTGTCAGGAGAGGTTACTGGGGGAACAAGATTGGTAAGCCGCATACCGTGCCATTGCAAGGTCACTGGGAAGTGTGGGTCGCAGATGGTGCCGGCACCGCGGGGCGCTGGGATTGTTGCAGCGAGGGTGCCGAAGAAGGTGCTGCAATTCGCGGGTATTGAGGACGTGTTCACCTCCTCCAGTGGACTCCACCAAGACCCTGGGGAACTTTGTCAAGGTTGTAATTTGTCTTTTTTAATTTAATCGAATGTTTATATTTACGTTTATTTTTCTTGAATTGAAGGATAGCTATTTAATTTATATGTTAAGGGTTGTTTTTATTTTATACGGACTTAGACTCTGTAACCATGCCTTTGATTGTTGGAATCGAAGAAATGTGTAGTAGTTTGAGATATGCTTTCTAATATAATTTTATTAGGTATTGCTGATTTCTTATTTTACTTTTTTTCTCCTGATCTAACATGATGGCTTCAATATGTTTTCATTCATGTAATAGCAGTGGGAATGTATGGTTTTTTCATGCTCTTTATGTTCAAAATTTCTCCCGTTTTGTTTATCTCGTGTCTATGAATGGTTTAATTAGCCCCAGTTCATTAACATACTTGTGCATGCTGTAGTATTTTGGCTCTGGTACTTGTAATTTTGTTATTTTAACTTTGTATTGTTTTTGTAAGTTTTCTTGGAACTTATTATCCCATTTTTCTTCTCAGCTTAGGTCACCCATATTCTCATATTTCTATATGCTGGTACCTAACCCATTCTTCTCATATTTCTCCTCTGCGCCAGCCATTTTTCTCTCTTAAGGCCGCTTCCCAACCGTTGGCGCCCCCCCTCTTTCAACATCTGCGTTTATCCCCAGTTATGTATCGATTCCGTCTTTTCAGCTTTTCTTTCTCAAGTGTATGTGTAGTTTTCTGGTTTAGGGTTTTTTATAAATTCCTTATTCTCGTGATTAGTGTGGGCAATTTATGTTAAGTTTGTGCCTATTTGTTCTTAATTTTACACCATCTCCATCCCTTGATATAATCTGTTTTTTGTTGCTTTTTTGTTTACCCATTATTAATCAGTATATTAGTTTTTCTTCCTCCGAAAGCTTTTTACTGACCATCACTTTTCCAAGTTATTTTTTTGCTTGCAATGAGTTTTCTCTAATCCTTCTGTTTTGGGGTTCATAGCTTTTCTAATGAAAAAAAATAATTTTTAAACAATCATGTCTTAATACTTCAAGGATTTCACTGTTTTTGTCCTGTGTATTTTGTCCTTTTGAACAATCTTTATTCCTTACCTAATTAGTATTTCTGTAGTTTGCTTTTTGAATTTTAAGTAATTTTTTTTCCTGCTATTGCTTGTTGTAGGGTACAGACTTATGCAACTTGATGTGGCATTTATTGTTTGTATTTTAGGAGTTTCCCTAGATTCTTTTTCTGATTTCTCTCTACTGATTTGCATGTGACATCTTTTCTTCACTCAACTTTTGGCCAACCATCATTTTTGAGGGGTTTATAGCTTTTCTAACGAAAAAATTGTTTTTGAACTCCATGCAGTTATTTTCCTCATGTCCTACACATTAAGGATTTCAATGTTTCTCTCTGGTGTATTTCGTCCTTTTGAACAATCTTTATTCTTTACCTATTATGGGGTATTTCTTTAGTTTCCTTTTTGAGTTTTTAAGGAAATTTTTCGCTACTAATGTTTGTTTAGGTTTTTTTTCCAGCCTAATGCAACTTTGTTATCGTTTGTGTTTTAGAAGTTTCCCTTTATTCTTTTTCAGAGTTCTCTGCTTATGTATAGTTTTTCCTCACTCAAGATAGCCAACTATCATTTAGTTCCTCACTAAGACTTTCTTTGCTTGACTCCTTTTGACTAGTGAGCCTGTATCTTGCTTTTATTACAAATTTTGTGTTTAGTTTAAAAATTTTAATCATTTTGTGCATTGGGTGATTCCTGTTTCTATGCTGGTTTGGACTTTGGCCATGTTAGAAAAAAAGGAAATCTCTTTTGGTAGTCTAGGTGAGTTTTCTTCCCTGTGTCTTAGTGTCGATCTGACTTACCATTTCTTGTTTTATTTTCTTAGTCGTTTTTTAGATCGAAGAAGTATAATCTTTGAAGACTTGAAATGGTATTTGTGTAAGGTAATTTAGGAAATGTATGTATAGCAGTTTCTTGGAGCAAAAGTGCTCACTAAACACATGTACATATATCACTGATTCACAAGCAGTGTTGGATTGCTAACTTTTGTATTTTTTTTTACATTTTCTACTATTTACTCTACTTTTCTCCTAAACTTAGAAGTTGTCTTTTGGAAACAAAATCAGCTCTTTTGCCACAAGTATGTGATTTAAAATTATCTTTTCACAATTTATGTTTTTTAAAACTCTTGTTTTCAAAACTATAAATCTACTAAGGAAAGGTTTGAAAAAAGTAGTTTGAATTTTGAAAAGATTTTAAAACTCTTGTTCCAAGAAAGAATATTGCTTTTGAATTTATAAGTGAAGATTTTAACTACGTAAGAAGCATGTTGGGCCCACATGCTTTTTAAGTAGCTTAGCAACCGAAGAAAAATCATTTTCTAACTTTGCACTTTCAAATCTTGCCATGTAAAGTTGATTATGTTTTTTAAAAATATCTTTTTGATACCTTTTGCTTTTTTTTTTGAACACTTGCTTTGTGTTTAGGATTCATGGCATGTAGATTTCAAATTATTTTTTAAAATATGCTATGGAGGTGTTTTTTAAAATTTCCCTTAAACTAATGACTTGTTCTTTGACTTTTCATATTTTTTGGAAATAAATCTTTTAGAAAATAATGCTTTTGAGGGCTGAGTTTTTTCTTTGCAAAATATGATTTTCGGATTATGCTTAGGAAAACTTGCTATACAACATGGATATAAAATGTATTTCTTTTTTGAAATTCATCTAAAAAACATGATATGTACGTTTAGTAGTAAGGTCTCTTCTGGGATTTTTTAGCAATTTTTAGTTTATTAATCTTAACCATGACATATAAATGGCATTACATCATATGCTTAATTTATATGGTACTTATATCTTAGCTTGATATATTAATTTATTAGGCTTTGTAATATACATAACAAATTGCTCTTTGTGGTGGTTCATTCATTCTTTTTAGCATGATTATCCCCCTTCATTTCTTTAAGTTTGGTATGTATAGTTTTTAGTTAGCTAGAATTTCTAAGAAGCTGCAATTTGCTAGTATTTGCACGTTGTATTTAGTAAAGCACGAAGAACAAAGATTAGATCTGATCCAGTTGAGGTGCAACTGGTGCATAGGCAATTATCATCATCATACGATGTTAGTTCGATCTAAATAACTGTTTGTTTGCCGTTTTCTATTAGATGTAGTTATTTAGTAATCTTCTTCATAATCTAGTTAGCTGACACGGTAATCATCCTTTCAAAAAGTCATTGAAAATAAATGGTCATAGTCTCTCTGTAAGAACTTTGTGTATTTAGAATATACTAACATGAGTTATAAGTTTTAAAAAGGAACTTCTAAACTCCAAATCATATCTTCAAAGTTGCATATCTTTTTTTCAAAAGTTAAATTTTTTTAAAACTATTTGCATATTTTTTGTTAAAATAAATTTCAAGTTACATTATATGTTTTTAATGTTGCATTATATTTTTTGAGATTTTATAGTATTTTTTGAAAGCAGATAATCGAAAGTGCATGACTTGATTTTTAGAAAATAAAAGTAGATCATATTAAAAGATGATTTAAAACTTTTTTCACAATTTGTGTTTTTCATAAATTTCTTGTTTTCAAAACCTAATATTCTATGAAGTAAAGGTTTAAACAAAAAAGTAGTTTTAAATTTTTAAGAAGATTACAAAACTCTTGTTAAATAAAAGTGTATTACTTTAGAATTTGAAAGTGATGTTTTTAACTACGTAGAAAGCATGATGTAGGCCCATATGCTTTTTAGGTAGCTTAACAACCTAAAAGAAATTATTTTCAAACATTGCGCTTTCGAATCATGCAAAAGATGATATTGTATTTGAAAAATATCTTTTTAAAACTTATTGCATATTTTTTTTAAATTCTTTATTTATATTTAGGAAGCATTGTAAGTAGATTTTGAAAATATTTTTCTTAAAATTTTTGATGATAATATATTTTAAAAAATATCTTTTTAATACTTGTTGCACACTTTTTTGAACGCTTTCTTTATATTTAGGAAACATTGTGTGTAGATTTTGAAAGTAAAAACTAATGATGTGTGCATATTTTTTGAAATCATGTTTTTTGAAACAAATCTTTCAGAAATTAATATATTGAGAGTTGAGCTTTTCTCTAAAAAAACATGATCTTTGTAATATGTCAATGAATCCTTGGTATACAACATGCATATAAAATGTATTTATTTTTAAATTATTTAAAAAGCATGGTATGCACGCTTAGTAGCAAGGTGTCTTTCAGGATTCGTGGACGATTTCTAGTTTATCGAGCTTAACCATGATATATAAATGGTATTTCATCATATACTAAATTTATATGATACCTACATCTTAGCTTAAGATATTTATTTATGATGCTTTGTAATACATAACAAATTGCTTTTTGTGTTGGTTTGTCCATTCTGTTAAACGTGATTATAATTATGCATTCGTATAAGTTTGGTATGCGTAGTTTTCATCTAACTTAAATTTCAAAGAAGAAGCTGCAATTGTGTTACTATTTGCACATTTTATTTGTTAGGGCTCACAGAACTACGATTATGTCTGATCTAGTTGAGGTGCAACTGGTACGTAGGTAACTAGCATCATCTTATAATGTTGGTTCGATCTAAATCATTTAATATTGGTCATTTTCTTTTAGATATAGCTATTTAGTAGTCTTCTTTATGAGTTAATTTTCAAAGTTTTCAAAGGAAAATTTTAAACTAAAAATCATATCTTCAAAGTTTCATGTCCTTTTTTCAAAAAAAAAAAAATTTTAAAAACTACTTACATATTTTTTAAAATAAATTTCAAGTTGCATTATCTGTTTTCAGATTTTATGGTATTTTTGACATGAGGATAATCGAAAGTGCAAGACTTGATTTATAGAAAATAAAAGTAAATCATATTAAAAGATGATTTAAAACTCTCTTTTTGCAATTTGTGTTTCGAAAAATTCTTGTTTTCAAAAGCTATAATTCTATGAAGTAAAGGTTTAAATAAAAAAGTAGTTTTAAATTTTGAAGGGATTTCGAAACTCTTATTCAAAGAAAGAGTATTGTTTTGGAATTTAAAAGTGAAGTTTTTAACTACGTAGGAAGCATGTTGTGGGCCCACATGCTTTTTAGGTAGCTTAACAACATAAGAAAAATTATTTTCAAACCTTAGGCTTTCGAATCATTGCCTTGTAAAGATGATAAAGTTTTTGGGCAATATTTTTTTTATACTTGTTGTATAGTTTTTTTGAACATTTTCTTTAAGATTAAGAAATATGGCAAGTAGATTTTGAAAATATTTTTTTGTAAATTTACTGGTAAACTAATGACGTGTGCATATTTTTTGGAAATAAATCTTTTAGAAAACAATGTAGAGAGTTGAGTTTTTTCTATGACAAAACAAGATCTTTGAAATATGTTTATGAAAATTTACTATACAATATCCATATAAAACATATTTGTTTTTAAAAATTCAGTTAGAAAACATGATATGCACGTTTTGTAGTAAGGTCTCTTTTGGGATTCATTGGCAATTTCTAGTTTATCGTGCTTAACCATGACATATAAATCATATTGCATCATATGCTTGATTTATATGGTACTTGCATCTTAGCTTGATATATTAATTTATTAGGCTTTGTAATACATAACAAATTGCTTTTGTGGTGGTTCATCTATTCTTTTTAGCACGATTATCCCCTTGCATTCATGTAAGTTTGGTAGCTATGTATAGTTTTCAATTAGATAGAATTTCTAGGAAGAAGTTACAATTCGCTAGTATTTGCACGTTGTATTTAGTAGGGCACCAAAAGTTACGATTAGATCTGATCCAATTGAGGTGCAACTGGTGCATAGGCAACTATCATCATCTTACGATGTTGGTTCGATCTAACTTACTTCTTGTTAGCTCTTTTCTATTAGATGTAGTTGTTTAGTAGTTTTCTTCATAATCTAGTAAGCTAGCACGGTAATCATCCTTAACAAAAGTCATAGAAAAAAAACGGTCATTGTCTCTCTTCAAGAACTTCGTGTATTTAGAATATACTAACACAAGTCATACGTTTTAAAAAGGAATTTCTAAACTTCAAATCATATCTTCAAAGTTGTATATCTTTTTTTCAAAACTTAAAAAATTATAAAACTACTTGAATATTTTTTAAAATAAACTTCAAGTTGCATTGTATGTTTTCAATATTGTATTATCTATTTTGAGATTTTATAGTATTTTTCGAACATAGATAATCGAAAGTGCATGACTTAATTTTTAAAAAATAAAAGTAAATCATATTAAAAGATGATTTAAAACTCTATTTTCACAATTTGTGTTTTTCATAAAATTCTTGTTTTCAAAACCTATAATTCTACGAAGTAAAAGTTTAAACAAAAAAATAGTTTTAAATTTTAAAAGGATTACAAAACTCTTGTTCAATTAAAGTGTATTGCTTTAGAATTTAAAAATAATGTTTTTAACTACATAGAAAACATGTTGTTTGCTCACATATTTTTTAGGTAGCTTAACAACGTAAGAGAAATCGTTTTCAAACCTTGCGCTTTCGAATCATGCCTTAAAAAGATGATATTGTATTTGACAAATATCTTTTGAAAATCTATTGCTTAGTTTTTTTTAACACTTTATTTATATGTTTAGGAAAAATTGTAAGTAGATTTTGAAAATAATTTTCTTAAAATTTTTGATGACAATGTATTTAAAAAAAATATTTTTAATACTTGTTACATACTTTTTTTAACACTTTCTTTATGTTTAGGAAACATTGCAATTTTGAAAATATTTTTCATAAAATATCCCGAAAACTAATGATGTGTGAATATTTTTTTAAATCATGTTTTTTGAAACATATCTTTCAGAAAATAATATATTTAAGAGTTGAGTTTTTCCTCTAAAAAAATATGATCTTTGTAATATGTTAATGAAACCTTGCTATACAACATGCATATAAAATGTATTTGTTTTTAAAATTTTATTTAAATAATGTGGTATGCACGTTTAGTAGAAAGGTTTCTTTTGGGATTCTTGAACAATTTCTAGTTTATCGTGCTTAACTAGGGCATATAAATAATATTGCATCATATACTTAATTTATATGATACCTGCATCTTATATATATAATAATTTATGAAGCTTTATAATACATAAAAAATTACTTTTTTGGTGTTTCATCCATTCTGTTAAGTGTGACAATCACCTTCCATTTCTGTGTGTTTGGCATTCATAGTTTTTTAGATAGTTAGATTTTTTAGGAAGAAGCTGCAATTGTGCTAGTATTTGCACGTTGTATTTGCTAGGGCTCGCAAAACTATGATTGGGTCTGATCTAGTTGAGGTGCAACTGGTACGTAGGCAACTAACATCATCTTATGATGTT
Source organism: Saururus chinensis (assembly GCA_035235625.1). Taxonomy (NCBI): domain Eukaryota; kingdom Viridiplantae; phylum Streptophyta; class Magnoliopsida; order Piperales; family Saururaceae; genus Saururus; species Saururus chinensis. The sequence goes on from CP141150.1 coordinate 12,555,318, forward strand.
GGTTTGATCTAAATCATTTCTTGTTAGCCTTTTTCTTTTAGATGTAGTTGTTTAGTAGTCTTCTTCATTATCTAGTTAGCTGACAATCATCTTAATAAAAGGTCATGAGAAATAAAAGGTCATATTCTCTCTCTAGGAACTTTGTGTATTTAGAATATACTAACACGAGTCATAAGTTTTCAAAAGAAAATTTTAAACGACAAATCATATCTTCAAAGTTGCATGTCCATTTTTCAAAAGTTAATTTTTTTTAAAAACTATTTACATATTTTTTACAATAAATTTCAAGTTGCATTGTATGATTCCAAGATTACATTATCTGTTTTTAGATTTTATGGTATTTTTGACATGAGGATAATCGAAAATGCATGACTTGATTTATAAAAAATAAAAGTAAATCGTATTAAAAGATGATTTAAGACTCTCTTTTTGTAATTTGTGTTTCGAAAAACTCTTATTTTCAAAAGCTATAATTCTATGAAGTAAAGGTTTAAACAAAAAAGTAGTTTTAAATTTTGAAGAGATTTCGAAACTCTTATTTAAAGAAAGAGAATTGCTTTGGAATTTAAAAGTGAAGTTTTTAACTACATAGGAAGCATGGTGTGGGCCTACATGCTTTTTAGGTAGCTTAACATAAGAAAAATCATTTTCAAACCTTACGCTTTCGAATCATGCCTTGTAAAGATGATCAAGTTTTTGAACAGTACTTTTTTGTTACCAGTTGTAAACTTTTTTTTAACACTTTCTTTAAGTTTAAGAAACATAACTAGTAAATTTTAAAAATATTTTTCTTAAAAGTTTCCGGAAGCTAATGACGTGTGCATATTTTTTGGAAACAAATCTTTTAGAAAACAATATAAAAATAGCTGAGTTTTTTCTCTAACAAAGCATGATCTTGGCATATGTTTATGAAAACTTACTATACAACATGTATATAAAATGTATTTGTTTTTAAAATTTTATTTAGAAAACATGATATGCACGTTTTGTAGAAAGGTCTCTTTCGGGATTCTTTTGCAATTTCTAGTTTATTGGGCTTAACCATGACATATGAATCGTATTGCATTGTTTGCTTGATTTATATGGTACTTGCATCTTAGGTTGATATATTAATTTATGAAGCTTTGTATGGTGGTTCATCTATTCTTTTAAGTGTGATTACCCCCTACAGTCGTGTAAATTTGGTATATACAGTTTTTCGTTAGCTAGAATTTCTAGGAAGAAGCTGCAATTTGCTAGTATTTGCACGTTGTATTTGCTAGGGCACATAGAATAACAATTTGATCTGATCCAATTAAGATGCTACTGGTATGTAGGCAACTAGTATTATCTTATGATTTTGGTTCGCTTTAAATCACTACTTGTTAGCCTTTTTATATTAGATGTAGCTATTTAGTAGTCTTCTTCATAATTTAGTTAGCCGGCACAGTAATCATCCAAACAAAAAGTAATGAGAAATAAACACTTATAGTCTCTCTCTAGGAACTTTATGTATTTAGAATATACTAAACAAGTCATATGTTTTAAAAAGGAATTTATAAACTCTAAATCATATCATCAAAGTTGCATGTCCTTTCTTTAGAAGTTCAAAAAATTTAAAACTGCTTCCATATTTCTTAAAATAAATTTCAAGTTGCATTGTATGTTTTCAAGATTGCATTATCTGTTTTTAGATTTTACGGTATTTTTGAAAAGCGGATAACAGAAAGTGCATGATTTGATTTTCAGAAAATAAAAGTAAATCATATTAAAAGATGATTTAAAACTTTTAATTTCACAATTTGTGTTTTCGAAAAACTCTTTGTTCAAAAGCGTTAATTCTACGAAGTAAATGTTTGAAAAAAAGTAGTTTTGAATTTTGATAGGATTTCAAAACTCTTGTACACCAAAAGTATATTACTTTAGAATTTAAAAGTGATGTTTTTCACTACGTAAAAAGCATGTTGTAGGCCCATATGCTTTTCAGGTAGCTTATGTAACGTCCCTCGAATTTTGCGAATAAAAGAAAACAATTTTTTAAAACGTAACAAAATTTAATGACAATTGCCAAGGATCACCGTGTACTAAAACAAGTAATTATTACAAAGATTTCCAAAATTAGGCATCACAAGCCTTTATACATCAGTCAGTACAATAATTTACATGAAGTACAAAAACAACAGTGCAAGACTGTAATTTAAGGAAATTCTCCATCGACTCCTTCAGATTCGAGTAATTCACCTGCAGAATCTGAGGGGGGGTGAGTAAATTCATACTCAGTAGGTCGGATTAAGTTCTAAAAATATGCTCCATGCACATAAGAAAATATCGTGTCATTTTCCTTTTTGAAATCATTCAGAAAATTTGAAAATACGATCACAGAATGTCGCGATACCGCGGTGACTTACACCCGCGCCCATGGGGCGACGCGGGAACGAAAGGAAGGGATTTACCCATGAGATCCCAATCCTGTGCGCGCCAGATGCCAAATTTGGCGGTATCCAAAATCATAATAATTCCTAGTTCCGAGGAACCGAGAACTATCCAGACGGCACGATTGCCCAAAACTCGGAGGAATTTTTCGAAAAGAGGAGATGATTTTAAAGTCAGAGCTTTTGTTTTCGTAAAGGTAGCGAAAAACTTTAAAAACTTGGGCGAGTAAAAATTCGGCATACGATTAGAATTTAAGGCTACCTACCTATGACACGTGCGAAATATAACGAAATCTCCTCGTAGAGTAAAGAAAGTCCCGCCTTAAGATATCGGCCTCCGAGCGAGAATTTCGGTAGAATAACCACTCCAACGCGGAGAATACCATTGAATTAGTAGGGTAGGGCTTTGGAACGGGCTAAAAAGAGTTGGGAATGGTCCGGAAACGGAAAAGATGAAAGTGGAAGATTAGGAAAGGGGCACGTTTTCGAGGTCTTAGAGAGGTCGTCTCGAGAAAATAACCCTTCCGGTGCGTAGAGCACCCTTGAATTAGTGGGAAACGGGTCTTGGAACGTGAAAATCGGGCTTAAAACGGGTCGGGAATGGTGAAAACAGTGAAAGGGGTGAAAAATCAGGTGAGGTAAAAGAACTGGCCGGAATGGGTATAAATAGGGGCAGAGGGGGCATTTTCCGGTGGGCGCCGCCGCTGGAACCGGTGGGCGCCCACCGGCGCCGCCGCGGGCGCGGCTGGCGCCCACGGCGCCGCCGGAGCCTATGGGCGCGCGTGACGAACGCGCGTGCGTCACGCGCGCGACGAACGCGCGTTCGTCACGTCGAGGAACGCGCGACCGTCGCGCGTTCGGCGCGCGCGACGCGCGCGTTCATCGAGCGCCGCGCGGCGTACGCCGCGCGCTGCGCCGAGCCGCGCCGCGCCGAGCCGGAGCCGCCAAAAATTAATTTATTATTATTTATTTTAATTTCAAAAAAATTCCAAAAATTGTAACTTCCTATCCCGAACTCGGTTTTGTATGTTCTAGGTACCGTTGAGCTCGTATTGACGAGCCCTACGAGACTAGACCACTTAAGATCCATTTTACCCGAATTTTAAAAGTGGGTCCCGCCGGTTGAACACGTTTCCCGAGGTCGTAACTTTTGTTCCCGACCTTCGATTTAAGTGTTTTACGACTTGTTACGCTCGTCTCCACGAGTTCTAACCATCACTTTAGAAAATGTATAAATAACAAAATTTTATAAGAAAATCGTGTAGAAATTAGGGTTATTACAATCTACCCCCCTTAGAGAAATTTCGTCCTCGAAATTTGAATTATTCACTCAAGAATAACTCTGGGTACTTCTTTCTTTATCTCGCTCTCCAGCTCCCATGTGGCTTCTTCCGAGGAATGGTACTGCCATAGCACTTTGACTAAGGGGATCCTTTTCGTCCTCAAGATTTGTTCCTTGTGATCCAGAATTTTAAGTGGCTTTTCTTCGAATGATAGGTCGGGCTTGAGAGTAATTAAACTCTGATCAAGAACATGAGAGGAGTCTCGGATGTATTTCCTAAGCATGGACACGTGAAATACGTTGTGGACATTGCTGAGTTGTGGAGGCAAGGCTAATCAGAAGCCACAGCTCCTACTTTGTCCAAAATTTCAAACGGTCCCTACGAGCGAGGACTTAGTTTGCCTTTAATTCCAAATCTCATGACTCCTCGGGTTGGAGAAACTTTTAGTAATACTCGATCTCCCACGCTAAAGTCGATATCTTTCCATCTCTGATCAGCATAACTCTTTTGACGACTGGATGCCATAAGACGATGCTTGACAAGTTTCACCTTATACGCACATTCTTGCGAAGTTCGGACTTAATCAATCTTCGTTCTCCCACTTCATTCCAACACGTCGGCGATCGGCAAGGTCGCCCCGTACAATGCCTCATAGGGTGCCATGCCTATACTGCCATGATAACTATTGTTGTGGCGAACTCGACTAGCGGTAGATGTTCGTCCCAGTTACCCTTCAATCCATTGCGCAGGCCCGTAACATATCTTCCAAAGTTTGAATAGTTCTTTCTGATTGACCGTCTGTTTGTGGGTGGAAAGCAGTGCTGAACTTAAGATTTGTGCCTAGTTCTTCTTGAAATCCTTGCCAAAACTTGGAGGTAAATCGACTATCCCGATCTGAGATGATCGATAGCGGTATTCCATGCCGACTTACAATTTCCTTCACGTATAATTTTGCCAAAGAACTTAAGGATTGCTTCTTGCTTAACGGAAGAAAATGTGCACTCTTCGTGAGTCGATCCACGATTACCCAAATGGATTCATGGCCTTGTGAAGTTCTGGGTAGTGCCGAAACGAAATCCATAGTAATGTGTTCCCACTTCCACTCGGGGATCTCGATCGTTTGAAGGTACCCTGAAGGCTTTTGGTGTTCGGCTTTAACTTGCTGACAAGTTAAGCATCTCAAAATATACTCTCCTATATCCTTTTTCATTCCATTCCACCAAAAACTTCTTTTTAAATCTTGATACATTTTCGTTCCTCTGGGTGGATGGTATAACGAGAACGATGTGCTTAGGTGTAAAAAGATCTTCCCTTAGCTTGGGAATTTCGGGTATTACTAATCGTCCTCAAAATCGAATACCTCCATCGAGCCCCGAGTGAAGTCGGATCTTTCGAGCAGAGTTTGCACTTCTTCATTACCTTTCTGACCTTCAAGAATACGCTCAACTAGTACCGATTTAACTTCTAAGTTGGCAAAGAAAGATTTCTTGTTTCCATATTGTAACTCGGGTTGGAAACTTATTGTTTCTTCCAAAAGTTTCCACTCCTTAATAAGCATGGAAGCTAATCCTCCGGATTTACGACTTAAAGCGTCAGCTACAACATTGGCTTTTCCAGGATGGTACTTGATAGAAAAGTCATAATCCTTAAGATATTCGATCCATCGTCTTTGCCTCATGTTAAGATCACTTTGGGAAAATATATACTTTAAACTTTGATGATCGGTGAAAACCTCAAACATTTCCCCATATAGATAGTGCCTCCATATTTTTAAGGCAAAAACTACCGCTGCTAATTCCAAATCGTGAGTAGGGTAGTTACCTTCATGCTTCTTTAATTGTCGTGAAGCGTACGCTATCACTTTTCCGTCTTGCATTAGTACGCATCCTAATCCTCTTTTAGAAGCATCGCTGTACACAACGAAACCTCCACTGCTAGTCGGCAATGTCAAAACAGGTGCAGTTGTTAATTTTTCCTTTAATTCTTGAAAACTATGTTCACAAGTTTCATCCCAAATAAATTTAACTCCCTTCCTTGTCAATTTCGTTAAGGGCAAGGCAATGCTTGAAAATCCATGGATGAATCTTCGGTAGTAACCCCATAGGAGCCTAAGAAGCTCCGAATTTCTATTCTTGTCTTCGGCCTTTCCCATTTGATGACAGCTTCAATCTTGGTTGGGTCCACCGATACTCCATTCTTTGAAATAACGTGTCCTAAGAAAACCACTTGTTCCATCCAAAATTCACACTTGCTAAACTTGGCGTACAGTTTATGATCTCTCAGCGTTTGCAGAACTATTTGTAAATGCACTCGGTGTTCTTCTAAGCTGCTAGAGTAGATGAGGATGTCATCGACAAACACGATGACAAACTTGTCCAAAAAGGGCCGAAAAACTCTATTCATGAGATCCATGAAGGCGGCCGGGGCATTTGTTAAACCAAATGGCATCACTAAAAACTCATAGTGGCCATACCGGGTACGGAACGCTGTCTTAGAGATATCCCCATCTCGTATCCTTAGCTGATGATAACCTGACCGCAGATCTATTTTGGAGAAAACTTTGGCCGTCTGCAACTGATCGAACAAGTCATCTATGCGAGGCAAGGGATACTTGTTCTTCACGGTGATGGCATTGAGAAGTCGGTAGTCAATGCATAATCTTAACGACCCGTCTTTCTTTCTCACAAATAGGACTGGTGCTCCCCAAGGAGAGACACTGGGTCGTATAAATCCCTTCTCAAGCAAATCCTGCAATTGACTTTTTAACTCCTTCAATTCCGCAGGAGCCATACGGTAAGGTGCCTTAGAGATAGGACTCGTTCCCGGTATCAATTCGATAGAAAAATCTATCTCTCTTTTTGGTGGCAAACCAGAGAGATCATCAGGAAAAACGTCAGAGAAATCTTGTACTACTTCAATACTCTCCAAGTTAATCGTAGTAGTCTCACTAGTTTCCACACTAGCAAGATAAGCTTGACATCCTTTACTTAAAAGCCGACGAGCTTTGACTGCCGAGATGATACATAGCTTGGAATGATCCTTAAGCCCATAAAAAGTAAAACTCATTTCTCCTTGTTCAAAGATCACCTTCTTCTGTTTACAGTCTACTAACGCCCCGTTATCGGCTAACCAATCCATGCCTAATATGACATCGAAGTCGGTCATATTTAGGAGAATAAGGTCGGCCTCCCACTGATGTTTCTCTAAGGAGACAGGTACCCCTTGAAGAAATTTACGAGCTAGAAATGTTTTTCCCATCGGGGTGGACACTTCTAAGACAAATCCTAAGTTTAAAATAGGATAGCCAAGACTTGAAGCAAAATCGAGAACGATATGAAAGAATGTGTCGAGCCCTGGATCTATCAAGATTTTTGCTAATTTATCCAAGACAAGTGTACCTTGAATGACTGCGGTCGACGCTTGAGCTTCCTCAGTGGTAATTGCGAAGACCCGCCCTTGAGCTTTTGGTTTCTGCTCCGATTTTGATTCTTCTTGCATTTTCCTCTTTGGGCAGTCTCTAATCTGATGGCCTTGTTCACCACAGAGAAAAGCACTTTCTTTCGGTGCGATAACACGATCCCGGAGGATGGATTTTACCGCACGAGGACATTTTTCTAGCTTCCTTTCTCCCCTTGGCTGTGAAGGTGGTTCGAGAGGGCTTTTGAAACTTGTGATTATTCGGATTGTTAAACGTAGGTCTTCTTTTCCTCTCATCGGGTCGGAAACTATTATTTTGTCCTCGGTCTTTACGTCCGGCCACGAATTCCATGTAGTCTTGCTCTAGGATAGAAGCTAGTTCAACCGCTTTGGCAAAAGTCGTGGGTTGATGGCCGATAATTCTTCCTCTTAATCCATTATTTAGGCCTCTTACAGAACTTCCGTGCTTTCTTTAACTCTGTCGTACAATAATCCGAGTAACGTTGTAATTGTACGAATTTATTCTCGTATTGAGTCACCGTTAGCACTCCTTGTTGTAAGTCTAGAAACTCCTTTTCCTTTCTTTCTTGGACGTGAGGAGGAAAATATTTATTGAATAACACTTCTTTAAATTCCTCCCACTTAATATGATCACTATACGGGAAGAAATTTCTTTCCTTTGTAGGCCACCAGAAAGCAGCTTCGCCAATCATAGAGAAGGTGGCTAGTGGTACCTTACGATCATCGGGGATCTTCATTGCTTTAAAAATCCGTTCAACTTCAAGGTCCACCTTTCAGCGGCCTCAGGGCCGTCTTCCCCCGTAAAAGCTGGTGCAAGCTTCTTGAAACGCTCCAACAGATTATCCTTTTCACCGTGGATATTATCTCCCGAATTAGTCGAATGATTGGAATGATTCGATTGGAATCCTTGAGTCATTCTTTGCATTAATAAATCCACGAAGTGCGTCATAGGATCTCCCGTTGTCAAAGTGACCGGCGTAGTAACATCTGGAGGAGTTGAGCTACTTGCCGGTTGAGCATCGCTATCACTAACGTTCGCCATCTAAACATGGATTAGTAATATCAAGGTCTTTAGAAAACAAGCTTACTTCATAGCAACCTTGAAGTGTAAATGCATCACTCAAAAGCTACGTTAGTTATTTACATAATAAAACCACTCTTAGTACACATCAAAATTGTTCCCACGGAACTATTTACTCGAGATATTTACAGACCTTCTTCTCTAAGTAGTCAAGACTTTAGAGAGGAAAGGTCCTAGCTTTAGGGCACTCAAAGAAAAAGTGGGTTAAAAGACCACAAAAGGTGCACCGCTCGGGCATTCCATGCCTTTCGGTTTCCTTCCCTTTGAGGAGACGCTGGACGCGTGGCTCTTCCACCCATTCAACCTCAAGTGGGGGTAGTTCGTTCAGGTCAAAATCCTTCTTATACACAGAGTTATCAAAATTTTCACCTTCTTCCTCTTCCAAGGAGGGGTCTTCTTCATACTCTACTCCTGGAGTAGGCGAGTTCGAGATAATATTATTTCGTCCACGTCACTATTTGTGGGTGAACCAGGGGTGTAAGAGACTTCGCAGATCTTCGAGTCCGAAATTTCGATGGGTGTCTTACCATCATTGTACTTACTCTTGCTACAACTTCCTTCCATTGGAAGTGGTAGTTTCTGGCGATAGAGTGATAGAGATTGCTTGACAGATATGTCTTATGCCAGGGCATCGACATCTGTTTAGCTTCACATAAACATTCATTAAGTAATTTCAAATAAGAAAACATACGATAAAATATTAATAATTGTATTGACTGATTTAATTACTTTTTAGTAGACAGTAGAACCTTGGCTCCGATACCAACTGTAACGTCCCTCGAATTTTGCGAATAAAAGAAAACAATTTTTTAAAACGTAACAAAATTTAATGACAATTGCCAAGGATCACCGTGTACTAAAACAAGTAATTATTACAAAGATTTCCAAAATTAGGCATCACAAGCGTTTATACATCACAAGACAATAATTTACATGAAGTACAAAAACAACAGTGCAAGACTGTAATTTAAGGAAATTCTCCATCGACTCCTTCAGATTCGAGTAATTCACCTGCAGAATCTGAGGGGGGGTGAGTAAATTCATACTCAGTAGGTCGGATTAAGTTCTAAAAATATGCTCCATGCACATAAGAAAATATCGTGTCATTTTCCTTTTTGAAATCATTCAGAAAATTTGAAAATACGATCACAGAATGTCGCGATACTGACGATTTATTACACCCGCGCCCATGGGGCGACGCGAGACGTAAAGGAAGGGATTTACCCATGACATCCCAATCCTGTGCGCGCCAGATGCCAAATTTGGCGGTATGCAAAATCATAATAATTGCTAGTTCCGAGGAACCGAGAACTATCCAGACGGCACGATTGCCCAAAACTCGGAGGAATTTTTCGAAAAGAGGAGATGATTTTAAAGTCGAGCTTTTGTTTTCGTAAAGGTAGCGAAAAACTTTAAAAACTTGGGCGAGTAAAAATTCGGCATACGATTAGAATTTAAGGCTACCTACCTATGACACGTGCGAAATATAACGAAATCTCCTCGTAGAGTAAAGAAAGTCCCGCCTTAAGATATCGGCCTCCGAGCGAGAATTTCGGTAGAATAACCACTCCAACGCGTAGAATACCCTTGAATTAGTAGGGTAGGGCTTTGGAACGGGCTAAAAAGAGTTGGGAATGGTCCGGAAACAGTAAAAAGATGAAAGTGGAAGATTAGGAAAGGGGCACGTTTTTCGAGGTCTTAGAGAGGTCGTCTCGAGAAAATAACCCTTCCGGTGCGTAGAGCACCCTTGAATTAGTGGGAAACGGGTCTTGGAACGTGAAAATCGGGCTTAAAACGGGTCGGGAATGGTGAAAACAGTGAAAGGGGTGAAAAATCGGTGAGGTAAAAGAACTGGCCGGAATGGGTATAAATAGGGGCGGAGGGGGCATTTTCCGGTGGGCGCCGCCGCCGGAACCGGTGGGCACCCACCGGCGCCGCCGCGGAAAACGGCTGGCGCCCACTGGCGCCGCCGGAGCCTATGGGCGCGCGTGACGAACGCGCGTTCGTCACGCGCGCGCTGACGAACGCGCGTTCGTCACGTCGAACGCGCGACCGTCGCGCGTTCGGCGCGCGCGACGCGCGCGTTCATCACGCGCCGCGCGGCGTACGCCGCGCGCTGCGCCGAGCCGCGCCGCGCCGAGCCGGAGCCGCCGAAAATTAATTTATTATTATTTATTTTAATTTCAAAAAAATTCCAAAAATTGTAACTTCCTATCCCGAACTCGGTTTTGTATGTTCTAGGTACCGTTGAGCTCGTATTGACGAGCCCTACGAGACTAGACCACTTAAGATCCATTTTACCTGAATTTTAAAAGTGGGTCCCGCCGGTTGAACACGTTTCCCGAGGTCATAACTTTTGTTCCCGACCTTCGATTTAAGTGTTTTACGACTTGTTACGCTCGTCTCCACGAGTTCTAACCATCACTTTAGAAAATGTATAAATAACAAAATTTTATAAGAAAATCGTGTAGAAATTAGGGTTATTACAGCTTAACAACCTAAGAAAAATCATTTTCAAATGTTGCACTTTTGAATCATGCCTTGTAAAGAAGATTATGTATTTTAAAAATATCTTTTTTTTAATACCTATTGCATACTTTTTTTGAACACTTTTTTTAACTTTAGGAAACATTGAAAGTAGATTTTGAAAATATTTTTCTCAAAATTTTTTATGATCTTACATTTGAAAAATATCTTTTTAATACATGTTGCATACTTTTTTTAACACTTTCTTTATGCTTAGGAAACATTGTACGTAGATTTTGAAAATGGTTTTCTTAAAATTCCCCCTAAACTAATGACATGTGCATATTTTTTGAATTCATTTATTTGGAAACAAATCTTTTAGAAAACAATATATTGAGAGTTGAGTTTTTCCTCTAACAAAACATGATCTTTGGAATATGTCAAGGAATACTTGCTATACAACATGCATATAAAACGTGTTTATTTTTAATAATTCATATAGAAAACATGGTATGCACGTTTAGTAGCAAGGTCTTTTTTGGGATTGTTGGACAATTTCTAGTTTATCGTACTCAACCATGACATATAAATGGTATTTCATCATATACTTAATTTATATAGTACCGTCATCTTATCTTGAGATATTAATTTATGAAACTTTGTAATACAAAAAAATTTATTTTTTGTGGTGGTTCATCCATTATGTTAAGCATGATAATTACCTTGCATTCGTGTAAGTTTGGTATTCATAGTTTTCAAATAGCTTTAATTTTTAGGAAGAAGCTGTAATTGTGCTAGCATTTGCATGTTGTATTTTCTAGGGCACGCAAAACTAAGATTGGGTATGATCCAGTTGGGGTGCAAATGGTACGTAGGCAGCTAGTATTATCTTACAATATTGGTTCGATCTAAATCATTGTTTGTTAGCCTTTTTCATTGAGATGTAATTGTTTAGTAGTCTTCTTTATTAACTAGTTAGCTGACACGGTAATCATCCTAACAAAAGATAATGGAAAATAAACAGTCATATTCTCTCTCTAAAAACTTTTTGTATTTAAAATATACTAACACGAACCATATATTTTAAAAGAGAATTTTTAAACTACAAATCAAATCTTCAAAGTTGCATGTCATTATTTCAAAAGTTAATTTTTTTTAAAACTACTTGCATATTTTTTAAAATAAATTCCAAGTTGCATTGTATGATTCGAAGATTTCATTATCTATTTTTAGATTTTATGGAAAGTGCGTGACTTTATTTGTTGAAAATAAAAGTAAATCGTATTAAAAGATTATTTAAACTCTTTTTTTGTAATTTGTGTTTTTCGAAAAACTCTTGTTTTCAAAAGCTAAAATTGTTCAAAGTAAAGGTTTAAACAAAAAAGTAGTTTTAAATTTTGAAGGGACTTCAAAACTCTTGTTCAAAGAAAGAGTATTGCTTTAGAATTTAAAAGTGAAGTTTTTAACAATGTAGGAAGCATGTTGTAGGCCCACATGCCTTGTAAGATGATCATGTTTTTTAACAATATTTTTTTATACATGTTGCATACTTTTTTTGAATAGTTTCTTTAAGATTAAGAAACATGGCAAGTAGATTTTGAAAATATTTTTCTTAAAATTTTCCGTAAACTAATGACGTGTGCATATTTTTTGAAATCTTGGAAATTTTTTTTTAGAAAACAATATATGGAGAGCTAAGTATTTTCTCTAACAAAACATAATCTTCGGAATATGTTTATGAAAACTTGCTTTATAACATGCATATAAAACATTTTTGTTTTTAAAAATTCATCTAGAAAACATGATATGGTAGTATGAACTCTTTTGGGATTATTTGCAATTTATATGGTACATGAAACTTAACATGATATCGTGCTTGATTTATATGGTACTAGAATCTTAGCTAGATATATTTATTTATGAAGCTTTGTAATAGATAACAAATTACTTTTTGTGGTGGTTCATCCATTCTTTTAGGCGTAATTATCCCCCTGCATTCGTGTAAGTTTGGTACGTATAGTTTTCAATTAGCTAGAATTTGTAGGAAGAAGGTGTAATTGTGTTAGTATTTGCACGTTGTATTTGGTAGGTCACGTAGAACTACAATTAGATTTGATCCAGTTGAGGTGCAATTGGTGCATAGGCAACTAGCATCATCTTACGATGTTGGTTTGATCTAAATCATAGCTTGTTAGGCTTTTTCTATTAGATGTATTAGTTAGTTGGCATGGTAATCATCTTAATAAAAGGTCATGGGACATAAACAGTCATAGTCTCTCTCTAGGATTTTTGTCTATTTAGAGTATACTAACACGAGTCGTAAGTTTTAAAAAGGAATTTCTAAACTATAAATAACATCTTCGAAGTTACATTTACTTTTTTCAAAAGTAAAATTTTTTTAAAACTAAGTGCATATTTTTTTTAAAAAAAATTCAAGTTGCATTGTATAATTCCAAGATTGCATTATCTGTTTTTAGATTTTGTGGTATTTTTGAAAAGCGGATAATCGAAAGTTCATGACTTGATTTTTAGAAAAAAAGATGATTTAAAACACTTTTTTTTTGCAATTTGTGTTTTTTGAAAAACTCTTGTTTTCAAAAGCTATAATTCTATGAAGCAAAGGTTTAAACAAAAAACGTAAATTAAAAATTTGATAAGATTTAAAACTCTTGTTCACTGAATGTTTATTCCTTTAGAATTTAAAAGTGATGTTTTTAACTACATAAAAGCATGCTGTGGGCCCACATGATTTTTAGGTAGCTTAACAACCTAAGAAAATTTATTTTCAAACCTTGCGCTTTCGAATTATGCCTTTTAATGATGATCATGTATTTGAAAAATATCTTTTTAATACCTATTGCATACTTTTTTTGAACACTTTCTTTAAGTTTAGGAAACATTGCAAGTAGATTTCAAAAATATTTTTCTTAAAATTTTTATGATCTTGTATTTGAAAAATATATTCTTGAGATGTTGCATACTTGTTTTGAACACTTTCTTTATGTTTAGAAAACATTGCAAGTAGATTTTGAAAAACAAATTCTTAAAGTTTCCCATAAACTAATGACGTGTGCATATTTTTTGAAATCATTTTTTTTGGAAACAAATATTTGAGAAAAGAATATATTGAGAGCTGAGTTTTTACTCTAACAAAACATGATATTTGGAATATGTTCATTAAAACTTGCTATACAACATGCACATAAAACATCTTCGTTTTTAAAAATTCATCTAGAAAACATGGTATGCACGTTTAGTAGTAAGGTCTATTTCGGGGTTCTTGGAAATTTTCTAGTTTATCGTGCTTAACCATGACATATAAATAATATTCCATCGTATACTTAATTTATGTGGTACCTACATCTTAGTTTGTTATATTAATTTATGAAGCTTTGTAATATATAGCAAATTGCTTTTTGTGGTGGTTCATGCATTCTGTTAAGAGTGATTATCACCCTGCATTCATGTTAGTTTGGTATGCATTGTTTTCAAATTACTAGAATTTCTAGGAAGAAATTGCAATTGTGCTAGTATTTGCACGTTATATTATTAGGGCGCGCATAACTATGATTGGGTCTAATCCAATTGAGGTGCAGCTGATACGTAGGCAGCTAGCATCATCTTACGATGTTGGTTCGATCTAAATCATTTTTTGTTAGCCTTTTTCTTTGACATGTAGCTTTTTAGTATTCTTCTTCATTATCTAGTTAGTTGACACGATAATCATCCTAACAAAAGGTCATGGGAAATAAATGGTCATAGTCTCTCTATAGGAACTTTGTGTATTTAGAATATACTAACACGTGTAATAAGTTTTCAAAAGGAATTTCTAAATAGCAAATCATATCTTAAAAGTTTCATGTCCTTTTTTAAGAAGTTTCAAAATTTGAAAACTACTTACATATTTTTTTAAATAAATTTCAAGTTGCATTGTATATTTTTAAGATTGTATTATCTATTTTCAGATTTTATGGTATTTTTGAAAAACGGATAATCGAAAGTCCATGACTTAATTTTTAGAAAATAAGAGTAAATCGTATTAAAAGACGATTTAAAACTCTTTTTTTCGCAATTTATGTTTTTCGAAAAACTCTTGTTTTCAAAGGCTATAATTCTACAAAGTAAAGGTTTAAAAAAAGTAGTTTTGAATTTTGAAAGGATTTCAAACCTCTTGTTCAACGAAAGTGTTTTCCATTAGAATTTAAAAGTGAAGTTTATAATTATGTAGAAAACATGTTGTGGGCCAACATTCTTTTAAGGTAGCTTAACAACCAATGAAAAGTAATTTTCTAACCTTGCACTTCCGAATCATGCCTTGTATAGATGATCATGTATTTGAAAATTATCTTTGTAATACTTGTTGCATACTTTTTTCAAACACTTTCTTTTGGATGAACTACCACAAAAATCAATTAATTATGTATTACAAAGCTTCATAAATTAATATCTCAAGCTAAGATGTACGTACCGTATAAATTAAGTATATGATGCAATACCATTTATATGTCATGATTAAGCACGATAAACTGTAAATTGTCCAAGAATCCCGAAAGAGACCTTACTACTAAACGTGCATACCATGTTTTTTAGATGAAATTTTAAAAACAAATATGTTTTATATGCATGTTGTATAGAAATTTTTCATTAACATATAGTGTCGCCGGTTGCAATGCAAAGATACAACAAAAAGAAGAGACTAGCGGATTTTTACCTCATGCTTGCGAAGGAGGGGTGGGGAGGCTGGGATGGCGGTGCTTGGATGTCGTCCTGGCCGGGGTGAAGCCATCGTAGCAGGCTAGAGTCCAAATGACTGGCGAAGGAGGTGGATCGAGAGAAGGAAGGGTGGGCAGTTTCATCGGGCTGAAATGGGAAAAGAGGAGAGATAAGGGTGGACGGTTGGTGAGGCCAACTGGGCAAAAGCCAGGGGTGGCGTCGCCACCCCCGGCCTCACCAAAGGAAGGGATAGATCCCATCCTCTATTCAGCCCAAGGGTCGGGCGCGCTGATCTGATTTTTCTTTTTATTTTCTATTTTGTTCTTTCTAATTCTATTCTCCTTTGCGTCTCTTCCCGTCTCTTCCTTTTCTCTTTTGTTTTCATGTTGAAAGTTATTGTGGCACGTTGAGGCCCATAACCTACGACTAAACACCACTCCCAACTCTCTAGTTACAAATTTTAAGGTCAATCAAAAAAATAGATACACCGACTCATCAGATTTTACAGTTGAAAATATGAGCAGAAAAATAATAAAAAATTGCAGAAAAATTAGGGATGTTCATTCTTCCCCCCTTAAGAATTGTGTCCTCACAATTCGCCCAAAAACAATCTTCAAAATGCATCAAAACAAAATCTAATATTAAATCTGATAACCAAACATAAAGAGAATCTGATAGTTAAAATCAGATAACTCGGCCATAAACAAAATCTGATAATCTATCATTGGATAAAACATATATAAACTAAATTCGATAATTTATGATTGGAGAAAAACACTTTAAACAAAATCCAAGTATTAATTTTATCCGATAATCTATCATTGGATAAAACATATATAAACTAAATTCGCTAATTTATGATCAGAGAAAAACACTTTAAACAAAATCCAATTATTAATTTTAAATCCGATAAGTCATATCATACGAAATAAGATTATGCATTTCAAAATCGGATAAATCATTTTTCAAAATCAAAACAGAGCAAACAGATAAGAGGTTGTGATACTGAACGGCGTTCCCCCTGATGCTCATAGGGCACCACATGTCGTACACCACAGGTGTTTGATGGTTTCTTCTTAGCAATTCCACAGGTGATTAAGATAAATTTACTAAATTTCATATCATGGGATTTGAAATTAAATTTTATATCAAATCCATCAGTAGATTCAACCTTAGAGCAATCCACTAACGCGTCGTGTCCCATACCACGAGCGGTCGGTGGTCACCCCTTGGTAATTCTACTGCCTTTGAAAACAAATCAATTTCACAAGTCTGAAAACATACGGTCACAGAATGTCGCGATACCAAACGACTTACACCCGCGCTCATGGGGCGACGCGAGACAGAAAGGAAGGGATTTACCCATGACATCCCAATCATGTGCGCGCCAGATGCCAAATTTGGCGGTATCCAAAATCATAATAATAATTCTTAGTTCCGAGGAACCGAGAACTATCCAGACGGCACGATTGCCCAAAACTCGGAGAATATTTTCAAAAAGATGAGATGATTTTGAAGACAGAGCTTTGTTTTTATAAAATTAGTAGAAAACTTTTAGCAAAACTTTGGCGAGTCAAAATCTTAGTAATAATTTATACTTAGTAGGTCGAATTAAGTTCTAAGAATATGCTTTGTGCATATAAGAAAATATTGTGTCATTTTTCTTTTGAAATCATTCAGAAAATCTGAAAACACGATCACAGAATGTCGCGATACCAGACGACTTACACCCGCGCCCATGGGGCGACGCGAGACAGAAAGGAAGGGATTTACCCATGACATCCCAATCTTGTGCGCGCCAGATGCCAAATTTGGCGGTATCCAAAATCATAATAATTCCTAGTTCCGAGGAACCGAGAACTATCCAGACGGCACGATTGCCCAAAACTCGGAGGAATTTTTCGAAAAGAGGAGATGATTTTAAAGTCAGAGCTTTTGTTTTAAAAAAAGTAGCGGAAAACTATAAAAAAAAACTTGGGCGAGTAAAAACCTCAGCATACAATTAGAATTTAAAGCTACCTACTCCTTGAAAATTCTATCGTAGTTGAAAACATATTTGAAATCAAATTTTATTTCAATACCCGAGTAGAATTTACCGTAGGTTTTCCACTAGCGCTACATGTCTCATACCATGAGCAATTAACGATTACCTCGTGGTAATTCTATCGTCTTTGAAAACATATTTCAAATCATATTTTGTTTAAATACCCGAGTAGAATTAACCGTAGGTTTTCCACTAGCGCTACATGTCCCACACCATGAGCAGTTAGTGGTTACCTCTTGGTAATTCTACCGTCTTTGAAAACATATTTCAAATCGTATTTTGTTTAAATACCCGAGTAGAATTAACCGTAGGGTTTCCACTATTGCTACATGTCTCATACCATGAGCGATTGGTGGTCACGCTATGGTAATTCTACCGCGGTTTAAAACACATTGAAATCAAAGTCGTTGAAAAGAATCATGTAATGAATTTAAGACAAAACTTTCGATCGAGTCAAATTCAAAATAATAAAAATCAAGGTTTCCAATTAAATCCAAAGCCATACGAGAAAACAAAATTTCAACTCATTCTCTGTGAAAAATTGAAATTTGAATCCATCTTAATTTCGATGCAAAACATGCAGAATGAAATTCTAAATTAAATCTAAATCAACTCATTTAGAAAGAATTTTCATATAACTCACGATTAAAATAAAATCGGACTTCATATATGTCACATATACAAAATGAAAAGTTTAAAAGCAGAATTCATATTAAATCCAATAAAATAAGCATGATGCAACAAATTTAAACTTAAGGCTATAAATAATTTTCAATTAAAAAAAATCAAATTGATGCTTGAATCAAAACTCATGCAACACATGGCGATAAAAATCTCAAATAATTATTCGATTAAATCTCATATTAAATCAGGTGCAACACATTCAAGCAAAATTTTCAAATTAATTCTAATTTAAAAAAAATCGACATCTATAAAGTATAAGCGTGTCATTAATTAGATACACATACATAACATAAAAATAAAGGTTACTTCTAATAAAACAAATTAGAATTATCATAATTAGAGTTCGAAGCAATTTTCGTATCATATCAACAAAACAAAATTAAGTATTAAAATCTGATACGACTTGTTCATAACAACGTATTCAAAACATGTTCGATTTAAGATCAAAATTAATAAAATTTATGTTCGTAACAAATCCATTACAAAGCATGTACACAAAAATATGCTTAGAAATTGGAGTTCTCAAAATAGTAGTCCATATTAAATTAAAAATTATCGATGTAAAACAAAAATTCAAAATTAGAGTTCGTTTTAAATTTGATAACACACGGGCATAACCAAAGGATGAAAAATCGAAATTTATTTGAAATCTGCGACAACACGTTCAGAAGAGAAAATTAAAAAAATCACGATTCATTTCAAAATAATCAGAACATATTCAAAACAACAATTTCTATTTTCAAAATTTAAATCAAAATACTTATTAAATTAATAAAATATTATACTCTCGCAAGCAGATCAATGCTCCGATACCAATTGTAACGACCCGACCCGAGCCGGGCCCGCAAAATCACTGATAGAAAATTTTCTTTCCTTAAGCCAGGAATCATCGCCTGTGTGCGAGAGGTACAACGTTCATCTACGCTCTACGGAGCTTTAAGGCTTCCTCGTACGTAGACTTAGGTTGTAACGACCATTTACACACAACGAAGCTTCATAGCTCGTCGCATGTAAAACAGAATAAAACATATTATTTATAATGATTGGATCGGGCCAACGTTGCATTGCCGTTGGTTGCCTACGTACGTATTGGATATTATTCCAATACGATCGGATCCGAACGTAGTTCTGCCTAATGGCTACTACATACAACAAGCATTACAAAAATCGTATAACATACGTATCTCCGAATATTTAATCGGAAGTGTAAATCGGAAGTTAATAAATTAACGTAATCATACGTCTCGCTCTACCATAGAGCGGGATTAAAATCACATACACATATCTCGCTCCATTACTGAATCGAGACTGAGCACATCAACCGGCTCGTTCTATCACTGAGCCGAGACCGGACACACACATCACACGTCTTGCTCTACCTTAGAGCAAGACATCACACTTCATAACATATAAGCGCACATCATAGCACATAAGCTCACATCATGATATATAAACACGTATCATGGCATAGCATACATCATGGCATATAAACACGTATCATGGCATATAAACACGTATCATGGCATAGCACACATCATGGCATATAAACACGTATCATGGCATAGCACTCATCATGGCATAACACACATCATGGCATATAAACACGTATCATGGCATAGCACACATCATGGCATATAAACACGTATCATGGCATAGCACACACATCGTTCTATAATTAAAACGGAAGATTAGAAAAGCTTACTGCCCTCATGTCTCGTAGGGTAGTGTTATGCGGAGTTGCTCATATGAGCATCCTCCCCTTCAGATCCGAAGATATTGGACAGAGCTTCCTCTAGCCTCCATACGTTCTTCATCTTGTGTCGAAAGACTACGTATAATGTTCTCCTTGCCGGAGACTCTTCTCGTTTTCTGTGCCATGAGCAGCGGACAGAACCTCCCGTACTCTGGATTATTTCTCATGATGTAGTTCAATAATTTCGGATAGAACTTCGTCTTGCTTCGGGCCCCTATTTCTTGTTCGGTGCTCGAGGATAACGGGCGAAGCCTCTCCTAGTCTCGGGGCATTTCTTCCTCATACAATCATCAACTCATGAAACGGAACCCTCCATCGCGTAGATCATACTTGACTTAGTCAAGAACGCCTCTTGAACCGCCTAAATCGGAGTTAGGATGCTTAAGAACGAAGAGAAAGAAGTTTGTCGGTGCTCGGGCAGAACCTCTCCTTGTCTCGAGGCATTTCATCCTTATACGGTCTCCGAATCGAAGAAATGACCACTCCATCGCGCAGAGCACGCTCGATTTAGTAGGAAACGGGTCTTAAACGGCCTTAATCGGCTTCAGAACGATCAGAAACAGGGGAGGAGATGAACTGACCGAAAAATGGAACGAAATGGGGTTTATATAGACCCCCGAGCCGCCGAAACTGCGGCGCCGCTGTTTCAGCGGCGGCGCCCGCGGAAAAAGCCCACGGTAACGCGGGCACGCATCGCGTCGCACCGCGCCGGCTCACCCATTTTCTATTTTTTTTTTTTTTTAAATACCAAAATACTTCAAACGCGCGTATCTCCCCACCCCGGAATCGGATTTGCGCGTTCTAGGTACCATTGGACTCGTATCGATGAGCCCTTCAATACAAACCCACTTAAGTAATAAAATCACACTATTTCTACATGGGTCCCGCCTAATGTCTACGTTTCCCGAGGTCGTCACTTCCGGTCCCGACCTCCGTTTCGCACATTCTTCAAATCGTTACGCTCATTATGCCAAGCTCTACCTGGCTACGGGTATTTTATCTAATGAAACCCCTTAACATTAATCTCAAATTACCGAATTACCCTTAACCCTCCTGGGTTAAGCGTAATCGAAAAACGGGTTGTTACACATCGGGCCATGGAAGCTAGAATGATAAGAGTTTTCCCATGATGCTCCATACCTGTGCACGCTAGAACCGATTATTTTTCTTGATGGGTAACCAAAATATGATAATCCAAGGTTTCCCCCTAGAATTAACTAGAGAGTGCAAGCACCCACGTATCATTGTACGTATCAAATCATTTTCACACAGAATTTCTTTATAGAAAACAAAGCTATAAATCATGCTTGAGCAAAATATTACAACAAAACGAAAATCCCATCAGAGGGCATCGGTTTAAAACTTAAAAACCTTTTACCCTCTCTATGATGTACAATTTACAAAATAAACTTTAATTTTAAAATCAAATTCAAAACAGACGTTCCAAATTCAAATCAAACTTGAAATTGAAATTCGTGTCAATATACTAGTAGAATCAGTCTTGGAGCTATCCACTAATCCTCATGTCCTATACCACGGGCGTTTGATGGTTTCTCTGTATTAATTTTACTGTCCATCGAGACAACATTACTAATTTCAAATCACTTTTCAAAACACAAAGGATTTCAAATTTATTTTTATATCAAACCCACAAGCATACTCAACTTTAGAGTGATCCACTAACACTGCGTGTCCCAGACCACCGGTGTTTGGTAGTTTATCTTTGGGAGTTCCTCTACTTTTTAAAAATGAACTTTCATAATGTAGACATTTCAAAATTGAATCTTGTGTCAATATATTTGCAGAATTTACCATAGAGCTTTCCACAACAACTCACGTCCTATTCCGTGGGTGTTTAGTGGTTTCTCCTTTGACCCTCTATAGCCTTTCTAAATATATTTATTTTATAATCAAATGAATTTTTTAAAACAAACAATTTCAAATCAAATTTTATTTTCAACACACCAGCAAAACTACCCCTAGAGGTATCCACTAACACCTCACATCCCATACCATGGGTGTTTCGTGGTTTTTCCTAGGTGGTTCCACCATCTTTCAAAATAGATCTGTTGAACTTCCAAAATGTAAGTATTTCGAAGTTGAATTTTTATTTCAATATACCAGCAGAACTAACTCTAGAGTTTTCCACTAATGCTCACATACTATACCACGGGTATTTGGTGGTTACCCTTAGATAGTTCCACCGTCATTTAAAGCAAAATCATTTCTTAATCAAATGCATTTTCTGAAACAAACAATTCAAAATCAAATTTTATTTAAATATACAGGTAGAATTAGTCGTAGAGTCTTCCACTAGTGTCTCGTGGCCCATACCACGGGCGTTTGGTAGTTACTCTTTAGTAATTCTACCATCGTTTAAAATAAATTTGATTTACATCCATTTTTTGATACACTATTTGAAATCAAAGTCGCTAAAATTATTTTAAAAAACCATGTAACAGATTCAGAACCAATATTTCCTATTGATCCAAATTGACAACCGAAATTCATACAATCAGAGTTCAGATCAAATCCGATGCCTCACATGCAAAACAAAATTTTAAATCATTCATGATTTAAGAATCAAAATCATAAAATAGGAGTTTGTCTTGTATCCGATGTAACACATACAAAATAGAATTTCAAATCAAATTTGATTCAACTTATTTAGAACATAATTTTTAAATCACTCCTAATTAAAAATTAGTGTTCGTATTAAATCCGATGTCATACATACATAACAAAAACTTCAAATTCAGAATTGATATTAACATTGTTGCAACACTTAGAAAACAGAATGTGCAAATCTAAAATTCAATGTAACACAGTCAGAACAAGATCGAGATTAATTCCGATTTAAAATAGGGATTCAAATCAAATCACTATATATTTTTAAAACAATGTACTCTCGCATATAGAGAAAAGCTCTGATACCATTTGTAACACCCCAACCTAGAAATCGACCAGAGTCGGGGATTTAAAACACAAAATTGGAGTTAATTAATTAAAAAATAGAATGAGACCAACCAAGATCAGCGGACTCTGTGTGCGAGAATCGTAACATTCCTCTATGCACTATGGAGCTTTAGCGCTCCATTGTGCGTAGGCAGGAACAAACCTAATTTTACAACTAATTTGGATCGGGCTAACGTTGCCTTACTGTTGGTTGCCTACGAACATATTAGATAACATCAACGTGGTTATTCCAAAATGATAGGATCTGAACGTAGTTCTACCTAATGGCTATTACATGCATGAGGCACTACAAAAACACATGCATCAAACTACGTATATAATCGGAGTCATACGAAAATCACATGAAAATCATAGAAGTCAAACAGAAGCTAACAAATTAGCAAAATCATACATCTCACTTAAGTGAGCAAAATACTAGTAGAATCACACATCTCATCAATCACATAGCGGAGTAGAACACACAACAGAGCAAATTAGATCATATCGGGTCCCATTAGATTATATCAGATTTCATCTTACCATAACAAATCATATCATATCGGATCAGAGCATATCAAATCAAAATAGAGCATTTCAGAGTAGACTAGATCGAAAGAGAATATATAAAAGAAGATTGAATCGGAACATATCATAATCCATCAGATCATAGTAAATCATACTTCTTAGTTAGTACATTAATATTACTATTTAAGATGCGCATGCATATAAGTCATATTCGTTGGGCCAAAGCCAGTGGCCGAAAATGCTACTTCCCATTGGAAGGACTGGGATTTGGGGACTCTTTCCTACAGGGTCTGAGTCATGCGTAACGGAAAGTGGGGGTCCAGAGGTGGAATCGGGCCGGAAGTGCTGGTCCTTGCCGTCACTGGGCCGGGCCAAAGACCACATTAGTTGGACATGTGGTCCAAGTCCATGTAATGTCAGGCTGGACAAGCTAGCCCTGGGTTGGGGCGGGGCCTGCGGCAATGGTTAGACACATACCCCAAAGTTTGGCGGCATCTGGTTAAGGCAAAAGACATGCAGGATGGAGGAGAGGAACAACAGAGGCTGGGAACGGTAGTACCTTATCGTCATTGGGTCAAGTCGGTGTCCTCAGTTGTCCGCTACCTAACATCGGTGGCCGCAGATTTGCCAGTCAAAAGAAACGAAGGGACACTATTTAGCTGGGAGCGATAGTGTGCCGAGCTAGGGCGATAGACACATTATCGCCGGGCTATGAAATGTCGGACAAGGCTGGAGACCAGACCTAGAAAATGGCAGCAACCCAGCAGTTGTCAGATCATAGGAAGCTGAATGGGCGTCAATCCCATATCATCCGACATCCGGCGGCAGAAAATGGATGCCACTAGAGAAAAGGGCAAACTTTAGTCCGATCCGGGTCGGCCAATTGAGCTAATCAAAACCGATCGGGGCAAGGGAGGCCAGACCTCGGCACCTCACTGTCACTGGCTCAAGGCGAAAATCTAGAGGCCAATAAGTGGGTGGAGATCGATAGTGAAAACAAACTACAGAAAAATCAATGGAAACGGGGAATTTTGGTCCCGAACGAAATAGGGAAGAGGAGGGAGCCAAGGGAAGCAAAGGTGATTTGGGCCAGGGGCAGCGACCTTGCCTTCTTTAGGCGAAGGGGGGCAAAATGCCAGCTGACGGTGGTTGGTGATGAGCGGCGCTGCCACTGGTTGCAATGCACAGAAACAACAAAAAGAAGGGGCATATGGATTTTTACTTAACGCATGCGAAGGAGAGGCGGGAAGGCCAGGACAGTTGTGCTCGGATGTCGTCCTAGCTGGGGTGAAGCCATGGCAGTGGGCTAGAGGCCAATCTGCCAGCAGTGGCGGATAGAGAGAATGAAGAATGGGCGGTTTAGTCGGCTGAAACGGGAAAAGATGTGACACCCCGACCCGCAAACCGACCCGAGCCGGGGGTCCAAAAATGTATAAAAAACCAAACCCAGAACCAAGAGCGGCCGACTCTGAGTGCGAGAGTCTTCTCATTACACTACATGCTATGGAACTTTAGCGCTTCGTTGCGCGTAGGCCAGAACTGACCTAATTATATAACTAATTCGGACCGGGCCAACGTTGCCTTGCCGTTGGTTGCCTACGTACATATCAGATAACATCCACGATGTTACTCCGATACAATCGGATCCGGACGTAGTTCTGCCTATTGGCTACTACATACAACATGCATACCAAAAACACATATGTATAAAATACGTATCTCTGAATATTTAATCGGAGTTATATGAAAACCCGATAAAATACTAGCAATACACATCTCGCTCTATCATAGAGACGAGCACCACACGACCACCACAACATGCCTCGCTCTATTTGAGAGCAGATAAATCACATTCACACGTCTTGCTCCATCACTAAGCCGAGACCGAACACACACCACACGTCTCGCTCTCCATAGAGCAAGACAGCACATATCATAGCATAAAAGCACACATCATAGCATGTAATTAAGCACATATCATGGCATATAAGCATAGAAAGCATATAGATCATAGCATAACACACATCATCACTAGCACATACCATTCTATAATTAAAATGGGAGGTTAGGAAACGCTTACGCCCCTGATGTCTCATGAGGTAGCGTTCGGGGTTGCTCATTTATGGGCGTCCTCCCCTTCGGATCCGGAGACAGCAGACAGAGCCCCCATTTAGCCTCCGTACGTTCATTGCCTTGCGCCGAAAGATGACCGACCAACCGCCTCTCCCCTTTCCCTGAGACTTCTTGTTTTCTGCGCCCGTTGGTGGCGGATAGAACCTCCCCTATTCGGGGTGTTCCTCACACATCGTGGCCCTTTAGTGGAGAACAGAGTCTCCCCTATATCGGGCCACCTCTCTTGATCCAGCCCGGTAACGGAGGACGGAGCCCTCTCTCTCTCTCTCTCTCTCTCTCTCTCTCTCTCTCTCTCTCTCTCTCTCTCTCTCTCTCTCTCTCTCTCTCTCTCTCTCTCTCTCTCTCTCTCTCTCTCTCTCTCTCTCTCTCTCTCTCTCTCTCTCTCTCTCTCTCTCTCTCTCTCTCTCTCTCTCTCTCTCTCTCTCTCTCTCTCTCTCTCTCTCTCTCTCTCTCTCTCTCTCTCTCTCTCTCTCGGCAGGAGGGGAACAGACAGAGCCTCCTCTTGCCCCGGGTCGTTCCTCCCTTCTATGAGCACCAACTCGAGGAATGAACCATGTCATTGCGTAGATCGCCCTCAAATTAGCTAGGAACGCCTCAAGAATGGAAGAAAACGAACTCCGAACGAGTCCGAAAACTCCTCCGAAAAAACTGACGGAGATTGGTATTTATAGAGGAGAAGCCGAGGGCATACGAAACACCCCCGGACACGCGCGTGCCACACATCGTGCGCTTGCGCGGCGTGCAATGCGCTGGCTGCGTGCGTGAAGCGTGCGGCCGCGCTCTCCGCTTGCGTGGCGCGGTTGCACCGTGCGTCGCACGGGGCCCGGTCTCGCACTGCGCAAATGCGACGTGCGGCTACCGCACGTCCCACGAGAGCCATCCCGCGATGCGGGCCCCATCTCATGGACGGGCAGGCTGACATGCGGCCCACCTCGCATCGCGCGGGCAGTAGCGAGTCCACGGGCCACCCCGCCATGTGGCACCGTGCCGCGCATTGGGCGGCGCTGACGCTAGCAATTTTGTCCTTACTTGATTAAAATAATATTTTTAAAATTATTTTAATCTAAAAAAATATCTAAACTTCAACATGCGATATCTTCTTACCCCGAAGTCGAAATCGCGTGTTCTTTGTACCAATGACTTGTATCAATGAGCCCTTCGAAATAAGACTACAAATGGGTAGGTTATCTAACACTTTCATGTGGGTCCCGCCCATGCAGCACGCTTCCCAAGGTCGTAGCTTTCGCTCCCTACCTCCGTTTTGCTTGTTCTTCGAATTGCTATGCTCGTTACTCCGAGCTCTACCCATCTATAGGGGTTTCATCCCTTGAAACCCCCCCGACACTTAATCAAAAATTACCGAATTACCCTTAACCCATCCAGGTTAAGCGTACCCGGAAAACGGGTCGTTACAAAAGAGGAGAGAGAAAGGCGGATGGCCAGTGGGGCCAAGCCAGGGTGGCGGTGATAAGGCTGCAAATTTTAAGGCCCAGCCTGTTAGCCCGACCAGTAGATATTCGGGCTTGGGTCGAAAATTTTTTGAATCGGGTCGGGTCGGGCCAAGCCTTAAATTTGAAAGCCCGAAACATTTAGGGCCGGGCTTGGGCCTGGGAAAAAAGGGAAAGCCCGGCCCGGCCCAGCTTGTAAACTCAAAATTCACTTTACCAAAAGTAGGGTTTATGGGTTGCATTTATTTGTTGTCTTGGGAGAAAGAATCATCTTTTCCAATTGAAGTTAGAACATTTGAAAGGATCTTTTGCTGTGTAATTTGAGGGACTAGGTTTTGAATTCTTAAGAAGGATTGGTGAACATTATTACTACCTTTTGTCTGCAACATTCTTTGCATTGGTCATTTATTGGATCGAACCTCAAATTTGGATTGAAATTAAGGGCTTAATTTGTAATGATATGAAAGTTTGGCCGTTGTAGGCTCATTTTTTATGTCAAATGAGAGATAGCTGGACGTAGAATGTTAGAATTGTGAGGTTGTTTTTGTTCATGAAATAAAATTAAATTATGAGTTTTATCTATTTTTTTCGGCTTTTGTTGTTTTCACTTTATTTGTCAATTACACTTAGGTAATATACCTATTAGTTAGTAGTAAATGCGATGAAGAAAAAAAATTATATTATTATGTCAAAAGCCCGTAGCCCGACCCGAGCCCAAACATCGGGCCTGGCTTTTTTTTTGACATTTTTATTTAGGGTCAGGCTCGAGCTTACCCCTAGCCCGCCAAAGCCTGGTCCGCTTGCAACCCTAGGCGGCGATGCCAGTCCGAGGCTGACAAGGAAGAAGTTGGCAGTGGTGTTGCCTCTGACCTCACAGAAGGAAGGGGCAATTTCCTTCCTCTATTCCGCCCGTGGGTCAAGTGCACTGTAGAGTGCCCAATCCGATTTTTTATTTTATTTTTTTCTCTTCCTTTCTTTTGTTTATGTACTCCTTTGCGTCTCTTTTTTTTTCTCCAGTTTTCGCGCTGAAACTTTTTGTGGCACGTAGAGGCCAATGACCTACGACTAAACACTACTCCCGACTCTGCAGTTACGAATATTGAGGTTAATCATGAAAATAGATACCCCGAAGCATCAAATTTACCCATAGAATATACGAGCATAAAATTGCAAAAAAAATCAGGAATGTTATAGACATGTTGCCTTTGCTTTGTCCCTTAGAAAGTGGAGGTTAATTATTGGTGAAGGAAAAATATATTTCACAGTACTTGCACTATTATGAGTAAGGTTGATCAACTTGTTATTTGATTCGGGAAGTTGTGACAATGTGGTGGCTGAAGAAGCTATTCATAACCTTCAATTGAGCACTTCACTCCATCCTCATCCATGTAAACCTTCTTGGCTAAAGAAAGGAAGTGAGGCACAAGTTTCTGAACAATGTTTAGCCCCTTTCCCTATTGGTTCTACATATAAAGATCAGATATAGTGTAATATTGTTGTTATGGATGCATGTCATTTGTTGCTTGGGCATCCTTGGCAATATGATCAATGTGTGATGCATGATGGTCGTAAAAACATATATAATTTTATTTAGAATAACACAAAAATTGTTCTTGTGTCCCATAAGGATGAGGTGGTTAAAGCCCAAAATAACAAAAGGTGACTTTTTTCTAAGGGAAAATTTCTTAAAGAATTGAAAGGAGATGTTGTTGTGTATGCTTTTGTTTCTAAGGAAAATAATGAAGGTGAGGATGTTTGCGAAAAGGTTAAACCTTTGGTGGAGGAGTATCATTATGTTCTTCTGGAATCCATACCTAATTAATTATCACCCTTTAGAGACATCCAATATTATATTGACCTTGTTCCATGATATACACTCCATAATTGTCCTCATTATAGGATGAGTCCAAAAGAGTATGAGGAGCTTTAGCAACAAGTCCTTGAGTTGTTGAGCAAGGGACATATTAGAGAGAGTCTGAGTCTATGTGTCGTGCCATCTTTGTTAACACCAAAGAAAATGATAGTGGATGGCATATGTGTGTGGATACATTGCCATTTATAAGATTGTTGTGAAGTATCACTTTCCTATTCCACACATTAATGATTCGCTTGATCAGTTGAGTGGTGCTTCTATATTCAGCAAGCTGGATTTGAATAGTGGTTATCATAAAATTAGAATCAGACTAGGTGATGAGTGGAAGACATCTTTCAAGATAAGGGAAGGGCTATATGAGTGGTTGGTCATGCCTTTAAGGTTGTCAAATGCCCCTTGCACATTCATGAGGATAATGAACCAAGCTCCCTGACCATTTATTTGCATATTTATCGTGGTCTATTTTGATAATATACTTATACATAGTTTTAATATTAGTTCTAACTTACAACATATAGAGGATATTTTAGTTGCTATTTGTAGGGATAAACTTTTTGCAGCTATCAATAAATGCTTTTTCATAATTTTGTACTCTTCCTTGGGTATGTTCTCTTAAAAGATGAGATCATTGTAGATGAAAGTAAATTTGATGTGGTGAAGCAATGACCAAGGCCTACTAATGTACATGAGGTAAGGAGTTTATATAGATTAACTTTTTTCTATAGGAGGTTTATTCCCCATTTCAATACTATTATGGCTCCCATTATTGATTACATGAACTTAAGATCTTTTGTTTGGAATGATGAAGTTAAACGTGCTTTTGTTATTATTAAAGAAAAACTTATTTCAATGCTTATATTAGTCTTACCTAACTTTGCCAAGCCTTTTAAGTTGCATTGTGATGCTTTAAAGGTTAGTATTAAGGTTGTCTTAAGTCAAGAGAACTGCTCAATTGCTTATTTTAGTGATACATTAGCATGAGCTCAAGGAAGTTATAATGCCTATGATGTTGATTTTTATGTTGTTGTCCAAGTTATTTGACAATAGAGCCATTATTTGATTCATACATAATTTATTCTTTATTCTTAACATTCTGCTCTCAAGCATACTAATAGCCAAGAGAAATTGTCTGTTAGGCATGTGCAGTGGGCATCATATTTGTAAGAACATCATATTTGTAAAAATTTACTTTTATTCTTATTCATAAGTCTGGTGTTTAGAACAAAGTTACAAATGCCTTGAGTCAACAAGCATGCTTACTTACTAGCATGGGAACTATAAGATCCCTAACCCGGTCTATTTTAATTAATTATGTTGTTATTATGTGGTTTTCATGTTAATTAGCCAGTTTGTCTTGTTTGGGGGTTAAAAGAGGATAATGATGGTTTTATTGAGGTTTTCACTTGATTCTATAAGTTTCTATATAAAACTAATTTCTGTGATTTTTAAGGAATTTTTGGGATTTTATAGGATTTTTTTGTAAAATTAGGATGCATATCCCACTGTGGGCCCCACATTTGTGTTTCAGGGTGAAGGTGACACGAGATCCTAAACCCAACTTATTTCAGTATTAAAGAGTTTCAAAATATTTAAATTTTATTTTAGACCTAAAACGAGCAAATTACCTATTTTTAGTACAAAATTCTATTTGTACCCCAATTCTGTCTTCATCTCCTTCTAGCAACTTAATCAAAAACTCCTTCTTTGATTGTTGATCTCCCTTTGAGTTTCTTCAATCACTCCTTAATGAAGAACTTTTTTGCAACTCCTCAAGTTTTTATGTGTATGTGTTGTGAATTTCTCTTCAATTTTGGCTAATTGAATTAATCTTCAAAGCATCTAGCCACTAGACAGCTCTATAATTTCAAAACTCAATGGAGTAGACTCACCAATCACTCTCTATGCTAACAATGACTTCTCTCCTCTTTTTCCACATCCAAAACACCTCTTATATAGATAACTAAGCCAGTTTACGTGTTAGACCTTGAATATGAATTAAATTCATCTCAAAATGGCATGTTTTTTGGAAATACGAGCTCTAGCTATTGATCACTATAGTAACCAATTGATCCCCAACTCTCGGCTTCATTTTGTGAAAACTGCTACAATAACATATCGATCACTCCTATTCATTGATCGATCACTACTACAATGTTGCTATATTATTGTGCCATGTTTGATACAATATTAAAATTTAAAAATTTCCCAATTAATCCCATGTTTAATCCTGATTAATCTTGAATGAAAATTTTACATACTTATGTATTTTTTTACTCATTTTCCACTCATTCTTTTCTCACTCTCTAATATGATAAAACCATTATCTTATGTATTTGAATCAGATGTGTGTATATGTTTTTACCTATGAAAATACATATGAGTCTTCTAATCTGCTCCATCTTCACCATGTGATCTTAAGTAGTAAGTATACTATTCTATAACTCAAATTACACATCAATTTGACATTGTTTTGTTCACTAAAATAAATCAATGCAATATATATGACCACATATATTCTTATGCCACTTATCAATTGTGATAGTGAAGTGACTATAGCATGGACCTATAATAGTGTATATAGTGGCTAACGACATGTCTAAGTCGACACATTAGTCTTAAGTATGAGTATATGAGGTAATTGATACAAGATGATATTATTACACTTGCCTAAGTAAGGCTAAGTAAAAACTTGGTGATCTTTTTACCAATGGTCTTTTGCATGACATTGTGAGAATGACAACTTTGGAGACGAGGTTAAAACCCTCGTTGACGTTAACAATGATAGTAACCTAATGGTGCTCTCATTTACTACTAGTGTAAGGTTCAATGGGTAAGAACAAGTTATTGTTTTAACACAAATACTAGTGCAAGAGCTCTATGTTTGTGTTCGCTAGTTTTGTGAACTCCTTTAAAGAATTTTTTGTGAATGTCACTTGTAAAGGTTAAGTTTTAAGCACTTAATGATGTTCAAGTTATATGCCCATCTAACAGAGACATAAGAGAACTTAACCTATGGGGACATAGAAGTGGTGTCACTTCTTTTTGGAAGGAAAGCGTTTACTTCCTGGAGTGTCTTCCGAGAACCAGGACCTTACATGACCATATAGGTATTGAGCATGTGATTTTGTTCTTCTCATAGAGGTTGATGTTTTGCTATTTGTAGAGTTGTCAGTTTTGTATTTAGAGTGGGTAGTTCAATATTAGCAGCCACAAACTTTTATTTATCATTGTAATTCTTGTACTAATTAGAGGTTCAATTTGAAATAAACCTTCTTGTATTTAGTGAAATGTTTGTGGAATTGTTTGTTGGTTTTATGGTTACTTTTTATAATAAAAAGTGGGCGATTGGTATGTTTTTATCCTAAAAAGTGACCACTGATCGATTGGAAATGTTAACTGATCGATCGCTTGATCAATTGCCTTCTCAATATTTATAGTAAACTAAATGATTGATCATTTTGTATAGTGCAATAGATTGTTCAAGTTATTATGATGTCATTTTTTTAAATTGATCAATTACTAGTGTAGTATGATCGATCGTGAAAGTTACTATGATGACATTTTTGAAAACTGATTGATTACTTTGTGAGGGTGATCAATCGTTTCACTCACCCTCTCAGATTTTATTAGTTAAAAAATGTCTCTTTCGGAAGTGTTTTTGTGTTTCTTCCTAAAAGATGTCTTTTCTATGCAGTTTTACATAAATATACTATATATGTATGTTTTGTATAATAATTTTTTGTATGTTTTCCAAAACCTTGACTAGCCAACTCTTTCACAAAAACCACAATGAAAGAAAAAGGGGATTCTCCACTTTTGCTAAATATAGATCCTACACTGCCCTGACTATCTTGGGAGGAGAATGTAATTGAGAATTTCATAACAATTTGGTTTACTAAAAGTGGTAAATATTTGCTAAACGAAAGTTATACTCTTTGTGATTCAAAGCCATATTTTTTGCATTCCACTTTTAGATTCACATTGTTCAAGTGTGAAACATCTAACATAATTTTCCAATTTCCCTTTCCAAGGACATTGTACATTACATATATTCTACTTCCTAAGCTAGAAAGCTTAATAAAACTTTTTGTTACCAAAAATTATGTCAAGCATCCATGTACACAATAGAAGCAATTTCCACAATAGACTCCTATGAATTCAAGAGAAAAATTAGTGTCTTCAAATGTGGTATGTCTTTTGATGTTCATCTGAACTTAATAGCGATAATTTTTTTATGTAATTTAAAAATTCATTAAAGTGCAAAGCTCAACCTAAGGGTTCAAAAGAAACAACACAAATATAAGACCCTTCCTCAAATTAGAGCTACGTGACACCGTGAGGAGGCAACAATTTGGAGAAAACAAACACAAATGAAAAAAAAATTAAAGAGAGAGGCCATCTCCACAAAATATCAACATTTATGCCTCCTTCGACCTTTTTTTTTTCTTAGACGACTCCTTAATAAAGTGGCTAAGAGTTGTGTTCGAGTTGTCCTCGTCATGAAGCTCGTAATCGTCATCGGAGTGTGGACTTATCAAAGGGACACCCCATGGACAAGGGCCCGTTAAATGGTCTATGATAAGGCCCCGTTAATAGTGAGATGTTGCCTGCAAATTAAGAAATATAGTTGGCATCTTTTGAATTAATCTCATTACAAAGTGTTCCGTGATGTTCACTTGTTAACGAAGTTCACTTTGTGTATAGAAGATATAGATAAAATTAGTAAAGGAGAAATCAAATTATGAAGAAAGAACGAACAAACGAAAGCTCTAATTAAGTTCTACGACGCTTACGAGGGAAGATCCTTACTTCCACTCCAGCAACTTAAAAAAACATCGATTATTTATCGACATGATAGTTGTCTTCCTTCTCTTATCATATCCAACAATCATATCCTTCCTTCAGCAAGTTCTGGTCCATGGGCTTTAATTTATTTACAGACTGACTAGACATCATCTCCAGCTTCAGTAGTACATTGCATTTGAAAGAGAAGCCCAGTTCTCTGACCACGGACTGCGGAACAAGAATGAGTCTTGGGCCCAATCAAAGGTTCCTTGCTTAGGCACATAAAGCTCAGTCAAATTCTCTTTCATCCACGCAGCCTGCTGAGATGAGACTTCTGTCTCTTTCTCAAGAATCTCAACTGCCTTCTCCTCCGTAGAAAATTCTTCTTTGGGCTGAATAGTCTTTTGCAGGACCTCCTGTTCAGAAGATGAATTTGTGTCTACAGAGGAACAAGCTTGGGGTGCTAATGCTGACTCTTCTTCCATGGCAGCTCTTTGCTCCAGCACTTTCAAAGACGTGGCCTTCCTGTAAATCTTGCATAGCACTATGTCCTCCTGCATGAAATAACAAGAAGAGGGATTCATAAGATATGATTTATCTTCATCAACCTTTTAATACCAACATAAATAGCATATCACCGCATTAAAACACATGGGTCCCTTTATTTTTTATATAATTGGTCTTGAACTTGCAATGCTAGAGAGATAACATAGGTACCAACATCAATTTAATAGGTGGGCACAACATAGAAAACACATGGGTTTCTTTTTTTTTTCTACATTTGAATGTACTTGAACTACCAAATTTGGTGTGTAGACCTAGGTCAACTATTAAATTATATAGGCCAAGAAGAAAATTAGAAAAGTGGCAACTCCAGCCGGACAGTTTTAGTAGTACCTTTGGCAAGGTGGAGGTATCAGGCAACCGGTACTCATTCATCACCCAGTCTGTCTTGGTTCCTCTTGGGGCTCTACCCTTATAGAACACAAGTGTCTTCTTCAATCCTATAATCCTTCTGGGCTCCTTGGTATTACGAATTTGCCGGTCGGATCCTGTCGCCTTCCAGAACCCGGTGTCCGTCGTCCGGTTCGGCCGGCCGCCGTTGGAGTGCTTCCTATCTCTAGGCACAAAGAAGTACCACTCCCTCTCACCATTCTTGGCCAACCCTGCAGTTGTATAATATAAGCTCATGATAAGACTTATAGCCTCAATGCATCAAATTAGGAAGCTGTAGCTAGTATGAATGTAGATTAGAACTAAATAACTAATGGTAAATTACCAGGCAATTCCCAGGGGTCATGCCGGTAGATATTGACAGAGCCAATGATATCAAAGCCAGATCTCTTCCCATACACAATCCCTTTGAGGTAGAAATCAAGGAGCTCCTCCTCTGTTGGATGGAATCTGAATCCAGGGAGCTTTTCTTCTGTAGACTGTCTACTGTCCATCTTCACAGCAAGATAAAGAGGGAAAGAGAAAGCCAGAGAGAGATGAAATGAAGTGAAGACTGTATCGCCACTGCTCAGTAAACTTGGTTGCGGGGGATATATAAGGTGGTGGTTGGGGCCGGAATTCTATGAGAAATTGCGAAGAGGAGAAGAAACAAGTCAATGGTCTCAATCAAAGTGGAAAGTTTTTGTATAGCTAGTTTTCATTGGGCTCCACGCGTTTAGGAGAATAAAGAACGTTATTCTTGACAAAGAAATGACTTTTACCACATGAACGCGTGGTGAGGAAAGGGTCAATAAGGTGAAGTATTGTGAAGTTTCTGAGTACAAATACTTGGAAACTACATTCTGTTGGTATGTAATTGCTGATTATAAAATGTGGAGATGTATATTTTGTTGTTTAACGAGGATGTTAAAGGCTTAGGACCAGAAGCAGGGCAACTAAGTTGGCGAACATTAAATTCACGAGGACCATGGCTGTCAATATTCCAAAGATTGTAGCTATCTGAATAACTTGAAGACAATAATGTTATCTCCAACCATGTGGTGGAGCCAAGATCTTTGCTTTGGGCAAGCTAAGATTTTTTTGCTGGGCATTCCAAGCAAAGAGGGGTCACCTATTTAATTTTGGCATTAATAGAAACCCCCCAACCCTTTTGCAAGATCTAGTGATGGGGCAGTTGAAACTTTGGAGATATGCAACATGATTAATATAAAAAAATATTGTGTAAATTACATTTTACACCCCTTAACAATTGTCAAAACAATACTCTATTTACATTCCCTCGTATTTAAAGAATTGTACTTACACCCTTGTCATTGGAAGAACAATCAAGAAGTATTTTAAGATGATAAAATATACCCCTAAAGGCGGACAAAGTGGGGCAGAGGAGGAAGTGGTGGTGGACAAGGAGGACTTGGAAAAAGAGGAATAGGAGGAGGTCATTTTTGTCATTTTTATATGCATTTAGATGGTTTATTAATATAAAAGGCCTAAGTGCAGTGTTTTAAACGTAAGGGGGTGTAAGTATAATTTTGATTGACGACAAGCGGTATAAGTATAATTAATTTAAAAAATATTTAATTAATTCTTTCACTGTTATTTATTCCCATCAAGTTATGATTCAAGCGAATTTGTTCACCGGTCTCCTTTTTTATACTGGTGAAGTGGTCACTATCTTGCTAAATTAACAAAGCTGGACTGCAAGATTGGAAATTTCAGGAGAATTGATTAATTTACTTGGTCCAAGTGCCTCGTTCATAAGTATAAGCTGCAATGTTTTCTGTCATTCTATGAAATCGTTTGTGAATTTATATCTATTTGCAACACTACTGGCTTAGGAACTGATTGACATGCCCCAAAGTATTAAAACGCATGAGCCATTTGTTTTAGTAAATTTAGATATTATCTCTATCTTACATTTTATACCTCCATTTGGTTTTTCAAAATAAATTAGTTCATTTTAAAAAATCAAATGGAGCTATTAATACGGGACAGAGGAAATATATTTTTTTAGTGTAATTTTTCAATTCTTGGTGTAGTGATCTTGTTGTTTCAATTCAACATAAAACTGAAACTAGAATTCAAAGATGTTCTCTTCTTGTAATAGAAACTATTCAAAGGAAAATTACTTGGACTTCAAACTTCCACATAAATTGGGAAGATTTTTTGGTGCTTCTTAAAAGTATGAGCCTAAAATGAGCTCTCTATTAAGGGGGCGCATAGCATGGGCAATTGGCAATAGCTGATTAAGGAGCCATACTTATGACCTTTTTACCTGTTATAACCGGTTATTTGAGGGAGCACCTTAAATTTTTTCCATAAATTGAGCTAAAAATTTAGAAGTAAAAAGATTGAGTTTGATTAATATCACAAAATTCAGTCCAAAAGATATTTAGATTCTTACGTTCCCTCTCAAATACATTGACTTGCTAGGTTCTATGCATATGGATGTTGTTAAAAGCAAATGGATACGTGAACATGCATATTCCATGAATACGCGCGATAAAGTGTAACTAATGCACAAGCCACATGGTGCATAGGTCTACGCACTATTTAACTTTGTTTTAACACTTTCTTGTCTGAACATAAATAATTTCATAGTTTGAATTTAATTTACATTATAGAAAGCAATTGGACCTATTTACAACCACTTGGTGGATCAATTCCAATGCATACTAAGAACAGGACTTGAGTAAACTTCTTGATCCTTGTTCAAATTACTGAGTTGACTCAGAGGCTCAAAGTCATGTTGAAAAGCAGGCCAACCATGGACCAAAGGAATAGGTGAAGCTTAATGCCTAGAAAGTACTCCCTCTCTTACATTATAGGCACCATTTAGTTTTTTAAAATGAACTAATTTTAATTTATTTTAAAATGCTAATTAAAACTATTAATGTAAGATGGACAAAGTACTTATGTTCTTCTTTTAGAAGCACTTTCTAGATAAGCATGGGTTGATCTTTGAATCGAGAATATGAACCCATTGAAAAAGTCAGTCAAGAGAAGCCAGAGCGAAACCTAAGCTAAAGCGGATTGGGATTCCTGCTCGGGCTTTGGATTTTGCAACAGTAAACTTAACACAGGCCGATTATTGAACACATGCTCCTATCAAGGTCACGAGTCCGTTGTTCAAGTTACAAATCCCGGCTCTCCAAAATAAAAAGTCGTTTTGGTTCTAGACTATTTAATTGTTTGGCCAGACTAGTTTAGGGATGAATTAAAGCAAGTTTGAAAGTTCAACTCAACTCACATTAAACTCGGCTTGACTCGCGTTGAAGTACAAACTCGAAGTTGGTTAACTCAAACTCAAACATTTCTACTTGGTGAAGCTAAAAGCTCGAGAAAAGATTAAATTCATATTATCATTATTATTATTAATATATATATATATAAAAAGTTTATATGAGCCCGAGCTCACGCGCGCCTACGTGAGCCCGGGCTCTATGGGAGTCGGATTTACATCCGATAACCTATAATAATCATTGGTTTAATGCCCCATGAGTAATATGGGTCGTCGAATGTAAATCCGACGGCCCATAGAGCCCGGGCTCACGTAGGCGCACGTGAGTCCGGGCTTATATAAACGGGACTCTATATATATACACCCACATATGCATATATTACACCCTATATGGATTTCATATCTCTTAAGTTTCAACTCCTATCAAATATATTATTTTCACTTCTTTTATGTTCGACTACATCAGACTTTTTATTAGTGAAAATAGATAATATGTGTCATGAGAACTAGAATTATTTTTTTATAAAATTTTATTCCATTTGTCTTGTATTAAGTCTAAATTAGAAATCAAAATCAAGTAATATTAGTTCATTTAGTTTTCTAATCCTAACACATTGTTCCGCTTTTTTAATGTACTTGTATTAGTTTTTTTTTTAAATATCTCCCGGTCACCAATTACATAACTAAGCAACGATCAACTTGAAATTTAAGTTTCAAGCTCAAGCTCAAAGAGTCTAAAACTCAATAATACTCGATTCATTAACACCCTTAAACTTATTCGTTTGAAAAATATCAAGTCTCTTATTACGCCAAAAGCCTCTCCTTTTGCAGACAAGCACAAGTCCTGGTCAAGCACCTATCCGCGTTTTGCCTCCCTTTAACGCGTAGCGAATTTAGATGACTATGTTCCTGTCTTTTGTGTTTGTATGTAAGAGACGAGTGGAAGTGAACGGGAGATTCCGTGAAATGGAGTTGGAAGTCAAGCTAGGAAGACCCAACAAGTGGATGGAAGTCATTTGTAATTGATGTGGGAGAAGACCTTGACTCTACGCATCAACTACTTTGCTATTTTACTAAAGCAGTCTTAAGCAATTTATTTCTAGTCTTCTTTCATCAAGAAAACTTATGGCCCAGCAGTGGTGACACCGTGACAGCAGGAAAAAAGATACTAGTGTGGACAGATATGCAAATATTCATCGCTCCAAACACAACTAGACAAGGAAGCTTCCTGGTAAGTAATCCCAAGTACTTGAGCTGTTTTTTGGAGGAAAAAAAACACAGAATGGCATCAAATAGCAAAAGGGGTTACAGGCTTTAGTGCCTTTCCCATCTAATTAAGAATGCAACGCCGCAAGGTATTGGACACAAAAAAGGTCAACATATGCGCTAAACAAGTAAAAATTAATATGAAATTATTAAGGGAATCAAATTCATTTTTCTATCTCAATCTTCCTTCTTCACTCATATTGTGATTCTATGTAATATTCTCATAAGATACACAATCTATTGTAATATTATACATGATCTACTATAATATTATGAAGGGATTTACCCCAGATTTATCTATGAGGGTCTTCCCTATAAATCCTGTACAAACTTCTTTCTCATGTTTTACTGAAAATTAATTCCTCTTCACGGTATTGGAAGCCCAGTGTTTAAAGTCATTTCTCTCCGTCTCTACGTCCTGCGTGACCATTTGCCCCTCGCACATTTTCCTTTGTCCCCTTCTCAAAACAGTCACGTAGCATCTTTTTTTCTTTTCCTCCTGCCATTTCCCTACGATTCCCAATACCCCTTCCGTCATACTCAACTGCAACCTTGAGCCTCCCACTCTGCACCTTTCTTGTTCCCATTTCCTATCACTGTTCTCTCCCGTCACTATTAGTCTCGAGCCCACCACCCTGCATCGGTACACTCACTCACAGATCTCGTCTCCCCTCACTGTTCATCTTCTTCCCCATTCTAAGATCTAGTCTCCCCCTGCCCGTCACCGCCGCTTGTTCCGTCGCCGGCAGACGCTCACCACGCCCGGCTCCGTCTTCACGTCCTCCACTACCCCGCCTTTCTACCTCTGCCCTCCCTCCCTCCACTCAGTCGCCTCCGCTCCCTTCACCTCTCTACCCATGGTCGCTCCCTCCACCTCTCTGCCTGTGGTCGCTCCCTCTCTCTCCGGCCAATCTCCAGTCTTCCCCTTACCCTCTCTGACTCCGTCTGTCCCCCTTACTCCTCATGGCCTCTTCAGCCCCTCCCGCGCCCACCATTGTCTCC
Source organism: Saururus chinensis (assembly GCA_035235625.1). Taxonomy (NCBI): domain Eukaryota; kingdom Viridiplantae; phylum Streptophyta; class Magnoliopsida; order Piperales; family Saururaceae; genus Saururus; species Saururus chinensis. The sequence continues at coordinate 12,595,370 of CP141150.1, forward strand.
TCCCCTTCCGGTCACCCTCTGTCCGGTGTTCCCCCCACAGCAACCGATTTTCTTCAGACAGTCCCCTCCTCAATCAAGTTCTTGGTTTCGAACCTCACCAGCCTCATCACCGTCTGTCTCGACGGCTCTAATTTTCTTATCTGGCGCACAACCACTGCCTCCATTATGGACGCCTACCGCCTTCTCCCCTACGTCAACGGCTTTCTACCTTGCCCTTCGCCGGCGAACTCTACAGCTCGGCCCTCCTATTCCGACTGGATCACCACTGACCACCACCTGCTCGTGTTTTTCTGGGCCACCATTGACCCGACTCTTGTCCGCCACTTCCTCTCCTATACCACTGTCGCCAATCCCTGGACTGCCGTCGCTGCTCACTACCTATCTGCTTCACCAGCCGCAGTGATCCACCTCATGGGTGAGCTTCGGCGCTGCCGCTTCGGTCCACTCGGCATGGCGGCCTACCTCAACCAACTCCGTCAGTTGGTCGACCAGCTGGCATCCGTCGGTGTACTGGTCAATGATGTCGACCTCCTGCACCAGACTCTTGCCGGCCTACCGTCTGACTATGCCGCCTTCGCCGCAGGTATACGTGCTCGTGGCGCCATCGTACCTCTTGCAGAACTGTGGAACCTCCTCCTCGCCGAAGAAGCAGCACTCAAACTTCAGCCCACAGCCCCCGTCGGACCACCGCTCGCTCATCCCACAGCCCTTCATGCCGCCGTTGGTCACAACTCCTCTGCCTCTAGCCCATAGGCCCTCCTGGGTCCCCTCACAGCGGCCCTAGGCCACCATCTTCTTGGCCCCCCCTTGGGTGTCCCACCGGCCACCGTGGCCCCCTCCCATGCTGCCACCACGGCCTTTGCAGCCCCGGGAATTCTTCCCACACCTTCTGTAACAAACTATAGACCCCACCGCCCCAACTTTCATCGCGGGGGCGGGGGTTACCCACACTACGGTCGTGGGCGTGGCGGCTTCCGTCCCTCCTGCCCCGCTTGCCAAATATGTGGCTCCTTTGACCACAACGCCATTAAATGCGGCGCCCGCTATAACGCTTCTTATATGGGTCCTACCGGGAACCGTGCCATGGCCATGAGTGCTCAAGGAGGTATCCAACGCTCCTCCGATTGGCTCTTAGATTCCGGCGCCAGTGAACACATTACCCCGGACGTGAACCACCTCACCTCCCCTTCCCCCTATCCCGGTCTCCCTC